>OW026423.1:20000000-21200000 GCA_932274075.1 Diarsia rubi | reverse complement strand
GCTGAGCTCTTCCCGAAACACAAAGACAGAGATAAAAAACGGTATTGTAGAATCACTGGACCGTTTACTCCTGCTGGTGAAGGAGGCCGAAAGGGAGGTTAAATCAAAAAACGCAGTGGGTGCGAATAATACCACACAGCCCGAAGTTGTCGTTTCTGATGCTACCTTCTCAATTAACACCGACCAAAACCTGCTGGCAACCGAAATTCGAGAACACTCGAAGTTGCTGGCAGAGAACAATAAGAAGATGGAGGAGCTGAAGTACGCAATAGACCACCAGAAGGAGCTGCTTGAGCAAGGAAATACCTACGCGAGTGTGACCGCAGCCCAGGGCGTAAAGGCAATGCCGACTCGCAACACCTTGCACTCGGTTGTGGTCACATCCAAGGATGAGACGGAGACGGGTGATGAAGTGCTCAGCAGAGTAAGGAAGGCGATAGACGCAAAGGAGGGGTGGATAAAGGTCGAAAAGGTGAGGAAAGCCAAGGATAGAAAAGTAATCATAGGACTCCAAACTGAAGCAGAAAGGGGAAAAATAAAGGACCGGTTGCAGAGAGAGGGAGTTGACCTCACGGTCGAGGAAGTCAAAAACAAGGACCCGCTTCTGATCCTGAGGAACGTCTTGGTCATAAATACCAACGAAGACGTTCTTAAGGCGTTGCGGAATCAGAACGAGGGTGTCTTTGACGGCCTCGACCCTGAGGAAAACAGGGTGGAAGTGAGGTATCGAAGAAGGACTAGGAACCCACACATTGGCCACGTTGTCATCAGCGTTTCGCCTACTATCTGGCGGCGTGCGGTGGAGATCGGGACAGTCCACATTGACCTCCAGCGCGTCCGGGTCGAAGATCAGACCCCGCTTGTCCAATGCACCCGCTGCCTGGGATTCGGACACGGTAAGCGGTACTGCAAAGAGTCTGCAGACCTGTGTGGACATTGCGGAGGTCCACATATGAGAACAGAATGTTCGGACTGGCTTTCAGGCACTCCACCCGCCTGCCGAAACTGTACGAAGGCGAAAATAGAGCACGGAACACCGCACAATGCTTTTGGCCTCGACTGCCCAGTACGGAACAAATGGGATGAAATAGCCAGATCGACGGTTGCCTATTGTTAAGGGCACCCCAACGGAAAACAAACACTACAGAGCAGTACAGGCAAACCTCCAGCGCAAGAAGCTAGCAACCAATGAGCTTTTAATTGAAGCTGCCAAGCGTGGTATAGCTGTAGCACTCCTTCAGGAACCGTACGTCGGCGGGGCGAAAGTAATGAAGAGTCACAGGGGCGTTAGAATCTTCCAGGACACTGGAACAGGAGATGGGACTGCCAAGGCAGCAATAGCTGTCTTTAACAGCGACTTTACAGTCAAGCAGTACCCAAAACTCACCACGAAAAACATCGTAGTGGTGGGTATCCAGACCAGTGCCTGGGAGATCACGCTTGTCTCTTTTTACTTCGAGCCAGACCAGCCTATTGAACAATATCTCGAACACCTGAGACAAATAGAGCGCGTAGTCGGTTCCAGAAATCTGATCGTTGGAGGTGATGCCAATGCTAAGAGCATGTGGTGGGGCAGCCCGACGGCGGACCTCAGGGGGGAAGAAGTAGCAGGAACTCTTGGCGAGCTAAACCTGAATATTCTAAATAGAGGGACAATTCCAACCTTTGACACCATCCGAGGAGGAAAGCGGTACAGCAGCCACGTGGACATTACCGCCTGCTCCAACGACATCTTGGCCATGGTAGACGACTGGAAAGTAGACGAAAAATTAACAACCTCGGATCATAACGCCATCACATTCAAAATTCTCTTGCAAAAATCTAAGGGTACTCAAGTCGAGCGAACGACCAGAAAATTCAACACAAAAAAAGCCAACTGGTCAAAGTTTCATGAAAAGTTTGGCCAGTTGAAAATAGAGTTTGAATTTACAGCAGTCGAAATTAACAAAATTAATAACGCACAGCAAATTGAAACAGCTACAAATAACCTCACAAAAGCCATAGATCAAGCATGTGCGCAGACTATACCGCCTAAAAAAGTCAAAGAGGAACTTACCTTGCCGTGGTGGTCCAAGAGAATCGTTGAGTTGAAGAAGACCGTCGCTACCATGAAGCGCAGAATCCGCTGTGCCGCCGAAGTCCGGAGGTCCAAGGTCATACAGGAGTACCTGAAAAAGAAAGAAGAATATGAATTAGAAGCAGCCAAGGCTCAGATAGAGAGTTGGAAGGAATTTTGCGGGAAACAGGATAAGGAGGGGGTATGGGAAGGAATATACAGAGTGATAGGCAGGACGCAACGTAGGGAGGAAGACCTGCCACTGGAAAGGGATGGGGTCGTGCTGGATGCGAAGGGTTCGGTGATGTTGTTAGCGGAAACTTTCTATCCGGAAGACCGCTCTGATTGTGACACCGCCCATCACCGATCCATCCGAATGAGGGCCGACAGTGTGAACTCTGGGGCGCAAAGTGATCCTTGCGACCCACCGTTCACAATGGCGGAACTAAAAAATTCGATGGACTCGTTCAATCCGAAGAAGGCACCGGGATCTGACGGCTTTACTTCGGACATTTGTTGTCATGTCATCGGAAATGACCCGGAGACGTTCCTAAATTTCCTAAATAAGTGTCTTCAGTGCCATCACTTCCCCGCCGCCTGGAAAGAGGCAGCAGTCGTGATCCTACGTAAGCCCGGAAAGGAGAGTTACTCCACTCCTAAATCATATAGGCCGATCGGACTGCTGCCCATATTAGGGAAAATCTTTGAGAAGATGCTGGTGGCCCGCCTGAAATTCCACCTCCTACCAAGGATGAGTACCCGTCAGTACGGATTCATGCCACAGAGGAGCACCGAAGACTCCCTCTATGATCTAATGCAGCACGTTCACAAAAAGATTGAACAAAAAAAGATCATAACGATCGTATCGCTGGACATAGAGGGGGCTTTTGACAGCGCATGGTGGCCAGCAATAAGGGTCCGTCTGGCGGAGGAAAAGTGTCCGGTCAATCTCAGGCGGGTCATAGACAGCTACCTCAGAGATCGCAAAGTCTCCATAAGGTATGGCGGGGAGATATATAGCAAAGGAACAAGTAAAGGCTGTGTCCAGGGCTCGATTGGGGGCCCAATACTATGGAACCTCGTACTTGACCCCCTCCTAAAAGGAATAGAAAAAAAGGGAATACACGTCCAGGCGTTTGCGGACGACATCGTCTTGGTTTTTGACGGCGAGACCGCACAAGAGGTGGAGGCTTGTGCCAATGCCGCCCTCAATCATGTTCTGGCGTGGGGTGTCCAGAATAAGCTTAAATTCGCACCACATAAAACAACTGCCATGGTCATAACCAGAAAGCTGAAATACGACACACCGCGCCTGAGCATGGGGGGGATCGGCATTGGCATGTCCAAAGAAATAAAGCTTCTGGGTGTAACCATCGACGAGAAACTAACCTACAATACCCATGTCTCAGTTGTTTGTAGGAAGGCAATAGCCATCTACAAGCAGCTGTGCAGAGCAGCAAGGGTCAGTTGGGGGTTGCACCCAGAAGTTTTACGGTTGATGTACGTGGCGACCATAGAGCCCATAATTCTTTACGCCGCTAGTGTATGGGCGCCGGCGGCCAAAAAGTTGGGCGTACAAAAACAACTCGCGACCGTGCAACGTGGGATTGCTCAGAAGATATGCAAGGCATATCGCACGGTCTCCCTGAACTCAGCATTGGTGCTGTCTGGGTTGCTCCCCCTCGACCTCCGAGTCCGCGAGGCGGCATCGTTATACGAAGCCAAGAGGGGAGTGCCCCAGACCGCACTGGGGGACAGGGAGGTCGAGCGAATGACCTCGGCGATGGACGCTCCTCATCCGGCGGTGCGCGCCACCCTAAAGTTTGACAGCCTGGTAAACCAAGAGCAGCTAAATAACAACTGTAACTTCGACGTTCGCATTTTCACTGACGGGAGCAAGATTGGAGGAGGGGTCGGCGCAGCCCTGTCCATATGGAACAGGGACGCTGAGACCAGAGCCCTTAAACTTGCTTTATCGAAGTACTGCACGGTTTACCAGGCTGAACTCCTAGCACTGGCAAGGGCAACTCGCGAGATAATAAAGCTGAAGGCGTCTTCTTTCGGAGTTTTCAGCGACTCAATGGCGGCTCTTCAGACGATCATAAATCCCAGTTCGCTCCACCCTCTGGCTGTAGAAGCTAGGGATAATATAAGATCTGCATCCCTCCAAAACAAGATGATAAACTTGTTCTGGATCAAAGCTCATGTGGGGCTACTGGGGAACGAAAGAGCCGACCAGTTAGCAAAAGTGGCCGCTGAGAACTCCAAGAGAAAACCTGACTACGACCTGTGTCCGATCTCATTCGTCAAGCGAAGCATACGTATGGCGACGCTTGACGAATGGGATTGTAGATACGGCACCAGTAGTACCGCATCGGTGACCAAGTTGTTCTTGCCAGATGTGCGGACGGCTTATAAGGTTGTTGGTAAGATCGGCACAAATAGCCTAAACACGCAGATACTGACAGGGCACGGTGGATTCTCCGAGTACTTGCACCGCTTCAAGTGCAAGGAGAGTCCATCGTGCATCTGTGACCCGGATGTGAGCGAGACGGTCTCGCACATATTATTTGAGTGCCCGCATTTCGAAAAGCACCGCTTTAACGCCAGAAACAAAATTGACATGGAAATGACGCCGGAAAATGCGAGAAATATAGTTAAGAGCAGAAATTTAGACATATTCTTAGATTATAGTAAATTCATTGTTAAAATAGTTATAGATAGGAATAAAACATAAAACCGCATAAGAAAATATGCTGTCATAATATAGTGTAATATATTAGAGACTAGCATAGATATTAAAGATATAAAATATTTTTAGGTAAGTAGCAATAAATACAACTATAAAAATAAGCATAAATAAGAGAGAAAATTATAAAACCCAAACAAAAAACAAAAATAGATAAATGTAAGAATAGAATAAGGCTAGTAATAATACCGTAATTAAGCATGAAATCTAAAATAGGCAATAGTTGATATGGAAATATAAAAATAAAACTAAGATAAGAAAAGAAGCTGAATCAAAATATAGACAAATAAAATAAAAACAGGCTCCCTCCCTTTTGTATGTTGGGAATACCACCCAAAAGCTGTAAACAAACACGTGTCGTACAACGGATCTAATTGGATAAACATGATCTCCAATTAAGTTGGAGGTAGAAGCAAGGGCAGGAGTGTGGTTTTAGCCGGTTCGAGTCCGGCACTACCTCGACCATCGCATAACTAGAGGTGGTCGAGGTGTCCGTGGGGATTTCCCACTCCTGCCAAAAAAAAAAAAAAAAAAAAAAAAAAAAAAAAAAAAAAAAAAAAAAAAAAAAAAAAAAAAAAAACCTAACCTAACCTAACCTAACCTAACCTAACCTAACCTAACCTAACCTAACCTAACCTAACCTAACCTAACCTAACCTAACCTAACCTAACCTAACCTAACCTAACCTAACCTAACCTAACCTAACCTAACCTAACCTAACCTAACCTAACCTAACCTAACCTAACCTAACCTAACCTAACCTAACCTAACCGATATCTTTAGTACTATATACGCGTTTTTCGAGCTGTTTTCAGCGGATATTGACTGGAGTAGTGTTCCGCCTACTCCCTGGACATTTTTTATTGACCCGAACGCGAAAATTTTTTCTCCCTCCTACACTTTGAAAAATTTTCCAAATTTTTATAACAAATTAATTAATATCTAAGCTAAGTTACAGTTTTTTACAGTTTTATTAAAATTACATAGTTTCAGGCATACTCACCCACCATCCCTGCGCTTTTGGCCGCGTTCCGTGGTCCTGGGCACAGATTGGGGGTTGTTTTTCCAAATTTTTTCCTAGAAAAACCACTTTTTTGGCGAAAACTCAAAATTTTTCTTCTTGCGACAGCAACTTTTATTCCGTAAACGGCTAGCCCGCGCGGAGCCGCGTCTCTGGACATATCGCACGTGCGCCTAGCTGAAAAATTTTTTGCCCACCCTCCCACCCTATAGTGTCTAGTAGGATAACGGAGAGAGGTCGGCAAAACTTTTTATTTTTTAATTTTAGCACTAATTTCTATGTTTAGGTATTTTAAGGGAGAGTAGCGTAATTTTATCTTTTTGACAGTCGTTTTCGACGAATATTATACATATAACATATTTCATATTATTAAAATTATAGATTATTAGTTTATCCTAAATCTGTGTTTCCCCCCTTTACAGGGACACAGAAATACCAGTGTCCAACAAATTTCCCTTCTTCTGAGGAGTTATTAAATTTCCGGCTCCCACTTTACAGGAGTCCGTGTGGAATAAACTAGTTCCTTAAATATGTTTCGCACCCCGTCCAGCACCGTGAGGGATCAAGGCTCCAGTGGCTCGCCGCGATCGGCGGAGAAGGCGGGGCTTTCTCCAGCGAATGCGAGGAGGAAAATCTCCTTCGGAGAAGCCACTCCTTCCGCTTCTCAGGGGGACCAAGCCACACCGCGGACGCGCCGAGCCGCCGTAGATGCCGAAACCCAGCTCAAAAAGCCTGTATCCGGGTATCGCAGTCGCACCGACGAGGCGAGAGCTTGCCTGAACAAAGCGAAGCTGAATTTGGGCAACTCTCGCAACCTCAGGACTGATATAAAGGCTGCGGTGCTTGAAGCCATAAACAGGCTTTTTGAGCTGGTAAAGGAGTCCGAACGGGACAGGGCCCCTCTCGCGCCTGTAGTAGTTCCGACAACCGCACCCACTGCTGATCGTGATCTCCAGTCCATTTCCGAAGGCTTCGCCAGACAAACTGAGCTCATTACCACCTTGAAGGAGCACATGTCCCTTATCAAGGACAACTCTGAAAAAGTTACAAAGCTCCGAGACAGTTTGGACGGCGGGGAAAATGTCGGGGGGAAGACTTATGCCAGTGCAGCGGCTGCTAGTACACGCTACACCGGGGGACAGGCCCCGGAGCGAGCGACGCTGCACTCGGTGGTTGTCTCTTCGACAGACGAAATGGACACGGGGGACAAAATCTTAGAGCGGGTCAGGAAAGCTGTGGACGCCAAAGAAGGCTGGGTGCGAGTTGAAAAAGTGAGGAAGGCAAAAGATCAGAGAATTATTATGGGGTGCGAAAGCAAAGAGGAGAGACAGAAACTCAAGGAACGACTGAAGGCCGCCGGTGGAAACCTAGTCGTCGAGGAAGTTGTAAACCGGGACCCGCTTCTGGTTCTTAGGGACGTGCTACTCGTTCATAGTGACGAAGAAATACTCAAGGCCCTTAGGAACCAGAACCGGGAAATCTTTCACGACCTCGGCGACAAAGAGCACAGAATGTCCGTCAAATACCGGAAGAAGACACGTAATCCCCACGTCAACAGCATTGTGCTGAGTGTGTCTCCCATTGTCTGGAGGAGGGCACTCGAAGGAGGCAAACTCCGGATTGACCTCCAGAGAGTGCGCGTCGAAGATCAGACGCCTCTGGTGCAGTGCACCCGCTGTCTAGCATACGGCCATGGCAAGCGTTTTTGCACGGATCCGGTCGATTTATGCAGCCACTGCGGCGGTCCACACCTTAGAGTGGACTGCCCAGACAAGTTCATAGGCGAGGCAGCGGCGTGCATAAACTGCACCAGAGCCAAATTGGGGAACATACAGCACAATGCTTTTAGCAGCGATTGCCCATTGCGTAAGAAGTGGGACGCATTCGCGAGAGCAGCAGTTGCCTATTGCTGAAGTCCTCGTTTCGCCTACTTCAAAGAACACAGACATAACCATCTCGACACAGCCAGAGAGCAGACGCATCGTGCAGACCGCTGGGGTTGACATTAGAAAAAACACTAACTTGAGTTGCTTTCCTGAGAAAATAGCCCAAGTTATGCGGGAAAATGATTCAGCCCTGGTGGAGTTACCGGGCTGTGTCGATGTGGTTGTAAACAACCATGAACATAAATTCGTCAGAAATGAATATATACTAAATAGAAAAGACATATGATATTTAAACATATAGTAAATATATAGGTTAGGTATCGTAGAAAATAGAAATAAAAAAAGGGCTATTTACGCAATAATAAACTAAGGAGATAAAAATACATACATAAATTAAGGGGAAAAATAGATAAATAAAGGTTTAACCAAAAATTTTTTTTGAAAATTAAAATAGATAGAAATACTATATCAGTCAAATTATACAAATAAATAAAATATAAATAAAAGGTAAGGCATGTATGAATAATAGTGCGAGTAAAACCAATAAAACAAAATACAAACAAATTAAAAAATCGTACACAGAAATAGCGTGTTAAATTGAGGTGTTTTTTTTTAAAGAAAAACGTAGCGGGCAAAACTGGGTCTCTCCGGCCCACTATCAGCATGAAAGAAAAACAACCAGATTACAAATGCTCTGACCACGTCAGAGGGACACTGGTGGGGCAGGAGTGTGGTTTTAGCCGGTTCGAGTCCGGCACTACCTCGACTATCTCACCGCCTGTGAGGTAGTCGAGGTGTCCGTGGGGATTTCCCACTCCTGCCAAAACAAAAAAAAAAAAAAAAAAAAAAACCTAACCTAACCTAACCTAACCTAACCTAACCTAACCTAACCTAACCCAGTACCCCCCCAGCCCTCGTGGTGGTCGGATCATTTTTAAAGCTGCTCCGCACTTAAAAATAGGAATTAATTGGTTTTTCTGCTCGAATAGTAGCAAGTGAAGTGTCGTTGGATGCGGAAAATTGCGCCGCACAAAGTGCCGCAATCAAATCGTGCCGCTCCACAGTGCTGTGCAAGTTATTGCTGAAAAACCTCTACCTTGGAGGTTAAGTGGAAGTATTGTTTTGGAAAATTGCAAACGCTGCCGAAACCATCGCGGCGACCACCTGCTTTTCATCGGCATCGTGTGGACATCGTGGTTCCCGACCATCCGGACCACTCATCACCTTCCTGACATCGAGCCTTCACGAGTTATTCAGGAATTCGTGAAAACCACGTGCTCTGAAAAAACTGAAGGAGTGCAGCCAGCAAACTGAAAATTGGTACCAACTTAGACCACTTAAACACAAGGCGAGTGCAACACTTTTTAGAATTTTAAGTCACATACACATTTATATATGACTATTACAAACTTCAAATTTTGACCCCCAATAACTTTGGCCAGAAGAAGCTTTTCAAAAATTTTCAACTGCAGCCTGTTGCGCGCTCATCAGTACAGTAGAGACCCTAAGTTATAGATTTTTAGATTCAATAGTTTTTAAGTTACAGGGAAATTTTCAGCAAAATCACTCTTTCAAAATTTTTTCTATTTTGTTTTCACTTTTTAAAATTTTTTGTTATTTAATCTTGTAGCCCTTCATTTAACGCATTTTTTACATATTTTTTCAAATTTTTCTGATAATTAGTTACAAAGTTATTGAATATTACATGTTTTTTGGTCATAATTCATTATTAATAGGAAATAATTAGTTTTTTAAGTTATTATTGTGTTGTTATACCTTATACGGACTTGATTAAGCCCAAACTCGGGCCGTATAGCTTTTAATTTGGCTGTTTTGATAAAAAACACCAAAATAGGTTTTTAGGTTTAAATTTTTAGATTTAGATAACTAGAGAACCGCTGGTCCGTTTCAGCTCGTTTTTTCACTCCGGCCAGTGGATTGTACTTACTTTTAAGAATTTTCAGGTTTCAGCCTGTTTCAGGCCTTCCAAAAATTTGTCGCTGAAATCGCTTTCAGGTCATACCTGAAGTGACGCCGAGCTGTAGGTCCAAAACCCCGTCCCTCTGTGACGTAGGGTTCCTTAGTTACGGACGTGTTAATACAGCTTTTGACAGTTCGGCGGCCATCTTGTTCAGCTTCAAACCACTGTAACTCCTTAACCGGTGGGCGTAGGAAGTAGCGGATTTCGACGTTACAGACAGGAGCCCGCTGCCCTACTTACCCCAAGTTTTCAGGAGGTTTGGAGCTGAAAATTTTCAGGACCCTGAAAGTAGTTTCAGCGGACAGAGGAGCTCAGGCCGAGTAGGGAGAGCCCAAACTCAAGGGGTATGCGACTTCCCCGAGGGAAGTTATCCGCGGTCAAAAATTAACTTTGACAGGTTCGCGGCCATTTTGAAATTTTTCAATCGATCATAACTTCTCAACGGAAAGTCGTAGAGGGCTGGGGTTTTCTCTGAATACATCAGCAGGGCATAAATTGACAGCCTGTATAGTTTTCAGGCGATTTCAGGAGCTCAAAAATTTTCTTCCTGAAAACCGGTCCGGTGGATTGGTCTCACCGAGCCAACTTCGGAAAGCCCAAACACCGGGGTTTTTGGACCGGCGGATCCGGAGATACCTTCTTGTAACCACATTTGGTTTTTATTTTTGTGAAAAACCCGATTTTTCAAGTCGGCATATCTCCGGAACCCCTTGGTGTAACTGCGCCGAGTTTGGGTTCATCTGGGTGGGCTCGGTGAGAGCTATCCACTTGTACTGACGGAGTGACTCTACATAGAGTCCTTCCAAGAATCACTCAAAATTTGGGGGTTTTTGACTCGGGAAGGAAATTTTTGACTGTTCCTCGACTGGTTCATTGTGACCCACTATTTTGTGACTCTATATAGAGACTAAAGTTATTTTTAACTTACTATTTTATCTTAATTTATTTTTATTTTGTGTACCACGAAGGCTCTATTGGGCCTGACTGTAGCTTCTGTTTCTTTGCGACTCAACTAGCATTTTTACACTAGTTTTCATGTGATTGTTCCGTTTTATTTTATTTTTAACTTTATATTGACTGCACACACTCTTTACACTGTGTGCAGACCACGGCAATTTTTTGCAATAACTTTGAGTTTTTATTCCTCTGACAATGTTCGCCACACCACCAGAGAAGTCTGTAGAGGGAAGGGAAAAACCGAAATCCCCGCCAAAAACACAGACGCTCTCGTCTGGCGATAGACGCAGCGTTGAGAAACAATTCTCACCGCCAAGGTCGCAGGCGACCACGTCTGGCGTCAGACAGAGCGTTGAAAAGTTCGAGGCTGCGGGAACAGAGTCGCAAAACCTGACTCCATCCACCAGCAAAATGGAAATCCCGGTACTCCCTCGACAGGTTATCACAACGCGTTTGGCCGAAGCCAAAGCTAACGTCGTTAAAGCTAAAACGAACATCAACAACTCCAGAAACCTAAGAGCGGACATTAAAACAAATGCCCTGGAAGCCATCGACAAATTATTCCAGATTATAAAAGATGCGGACATGGAAATAAAACGTCTAAAAAGAACTGGAGAGAAATCTGCATCTGAGAGTATAACAGCCGACTCTCAGACAACGACCGTTAAGACGCCTCAAAAACAGACCTACGACAGTCCGGTAATCGCGCAATTAAAAGAGCAGAGCCGGCTGCTCATTGAGAACGGCAGAAAAATGGATGACCTCAAGCTAAAGATGGAAGAGCAGCACCAACAATTGTTGACGACAAAATCGTATGCCGAGACAACGGCGGCCCGTACCACCGTGCACCCGCCTCCGCAAAGTGCACTGCACTCGGTAGTTGTCTCATCGCAGGATGAGAACGACACCGGAGACCATATTCTCACAAAAATCAGAGAGGCAGTGGATGCTAAGGAAGGGTGGGTCAGGGTGGAGAGGACCCGCAAAGGTAAAGATAGGAAGATCATTATGAGCTGTCACACTGACGAAGACAGACAGAAGGTCAGACAAAGACTCGAAAGTTCCGGAAAGAGTTTGGTCGTGGAAGAGGTCAAGAACCGAGACCCTCTCCTGAAGCTCGCCGACGTTCTAACAGTGAACTCTGATGAGGACGTCATCAGGGCCTTCAGGAATCAAAACCGGGACATCTTCCACGATCTGAAGGAGAATAATGACAGACTTGAAATAAAGTATAAAAGAAAGGCACGTAATCCGCACACTAGTCACATCATCCTGAGCGTCTCTCCGACCATCTGGAAAAGGGCGACCGAAGCTGGAGCGGTCTATATCGATCTCCAGCGCATCCGGGTGTGGGACCAGTCACCACTGGTCCAGTGCTCGCGATGCCTAGGATATGGCCACAGCAAAAGGTTCTGCGCAGCACCGGCAGACCTATGTAGTCACTGCGGAGAACCGCACCTTAGGGCGCAGTGCACAGAGTGGCTTGCTGGAGGCGTACCCACTTGCACAAATTGCACAGCGGCCAAGCTCGACTGCAACAGCCATAATGCCTTCAGTCAAGAATGCCCCATTCGGAGGAAGCGCGACGCAATAGCTCGCATGTCGGTCGCCTATTGCTAAGGGCGCCCAGGAGACCAACAGCAACCCAAACCCCTACAAAATAGTACAGGCTAACCTCCAGCGAAAAAGACTAGCGACCAACGAGCTTCTGACCGAAGCGAACAAGCGCGGGGTCGCCATTGCTCTCCTCCAGGAACCATACGTCGGCGGGGTAAGAGTAATGAGGAGTCATAGAGGCGCTCGGGTCTTCCAGAGCACTGACATAGGAGATGGGACTGTTAAGGCCGCAATAGCGGTCTTCGACAAAGACCTCATCGTCGAACAGTACCCGGAACTCACCACGAACAACATCACCGTGGTGGGGATCCGAACCAGTGCCTGGAGGATCACACTAGTCTCCTTCTACTTCGAGCCAGACCAGCCAATCGGGCCATACCTGGAGCACCTCAAACGTGTTGAGGAAGAGGTAGGTCCCGGGAGATTGATTCTTGGAGGAGATGCAAACGCCAAGAGTACCTGGTGGGGAAGCCTGTCTATTGATCGCAGAGGAGAAGAAGTTTGCGGAGTCCTCGATGAGCTGGACCTAAACATACTGAACAGAGGGGAAATTCCGACCTTCGACACAACCAGAGGGGGGATAAGATATTGCAGTCATGTCGACATCTCAGTATGCTCTACGGATATCCTCGACCTGGTGGACGACTGGAAGGTAGACGAGGGTCTCACGAGCTCGGACCACAACGGCATTGTTTTTAATATTAAACTCAAACGATCAAAAGGCATACAAATTAATCGCACAACTAGGATTTATAACACAAAAAAAGCAAATTGGCCCGAGTTTCGTGAGAAACTCGGACAATTACTGCAAGCAAACAAAATTAACAAAATTGAAATAGATAAATTAAATTCGGCCGTACAACTAAATTCAATGATAAAGCTTTACATTAATATAATAAAAGACGCATGCACTTCGACAATGCCTGTTAAAAAGATAAACGAAGTGTTTACTTTGCCGTGGTGGTCCGAGAAACTCGAGAGGATGAAAAAAGAATACACTACCTACAAACGCAGAGTTAGGTGTGCTGCACCAGTCCGTAGAGCGAGGGTCGTTGAAGAGTACCTGAAAAAGAAAGTTGAGTATGAGACGGAAGCAGCCAAGGACGAAACCGCGAGCTGGAAGGATTTCTGTTCCAGACAGGACAGAGAAGGGGTTTGGGAAGGCATTTACCGGGTGATAGGCAGGACCAAGGGAAGAGGTGAGGATCAGCCACTAGCAAAGGATGGGAAAGTCTTGAACGCAAAAGGCTCAGTGGAACTCTTGGCCAAAACTTTTTATCCGGAGGACCACGTAGACACCGATAGCACCTGCCACAGTCGTACTAGAGAGAAGGCAGAGCTCGTGAATGCTCGACGGCAAGGTGAACCTTGCGAGCCACCATTCACGATGGCTGAACTGATGGCAGCGTGTACGTCCTTCAACCCCAAAAAAGCGCCAGGAGCAGATGGATTCACGGCCGACATTTGTTGCCAAGCCATCAGAGAAGCCCCGGAGGTAGCCTTGGCTCTCTTGAATGGCTGTTTGAGAACCCACCTCTTCCCCGAAATCTGGAAAGAGGCTACAGTCATAATTTTGAAAAAGCCTGGGAAGTCAGATTACAGCTCCCCAAAAGCGTATAGACCCATTGGCCTACTACCTATTTTCGGCAAAATCTACGAGAAGATGTTGGTGGCCCGCCTCAAGTTTCATCTGATCCCAAGGATGAGTACTCGCCAGTATGGATTCATGCCCCAGAAGAGCACCGAGGACTCCCTCTATGCGCTAATGCAACATATACGCTGTAAGCTAGATCTTAAGAAAATAGTAGTCCTAGTATCATTGGACATAGAGGGAGCCTTCGACAGCGCATGGTGGCCGGCCATAAGGGTCCGTCTGGCTGAGGAACAGTGTCCTATCGGCTTGAGGAGGGTCATCGACAGCTATCTCGAAAACCGAAGGGTCAGAGTTAGGTACGCAGGGGAAGAGTTTTGCAAGGCCACAAGCAAGGGCTGTGTCCAGGGTTCCATTGCGGGACCAATATTCTGGAACCTAGTACTAGACCCGCTTTTAAAAAGCTTGGAAGATAGGGATGACTATTGCCAAGCATTCGCAGACGATGTCGTGCTGATTTTCGATGGTGACACAGCGCTGGAGATCGAGAGACGTGCCAATGCCGCTCTCGAACATGTCCGGGCGTGGGGCGTTCAAAATAAGCTTAAATTTGCCCCACAGAAAACAAATGCGATGGTCATTACGCGCAAATTAAAATACGACGCCCCACGCCTGAGCATGGGTGGGAGCGACATTGCCATGTCTAATGAGATCAAAATCCTGGGTGTCACCATCGACAAACAGCTTACTTTTAACACACACGTCGCAAATGTGTGCAGGAAGGCAATAGACATCCACAAGCAACTAACAAGGGCAGCAAAGACCAGCTGGGGCCTAAACCCCGAGGTCATAAGGATAATATATGTGGCTACCGTTGAACCAGTCGTCCTGTACGCCGCCAGCGTATGGGCTCCGGCCGTCGACAAGCTGGGCGTCAGAAAGCAGTTGGGAGCAGTACAGCGCGGCATTGCGCAGAAGCTGTGCAAAGGGTACCGGACGGTCTCCTTGAACTCCGCGCTAGTGCTGGCTGGGATACTACCTCTTGACCTGCGAGTCCGCGAAGCGGCATCGTTATACGAGGCCAGAAGGGGGGTGCCTCGGCCAGCACTCGGCGACAGGGAGGTCGAGCAGGCCGCCTCGGCAATGGAGGCTCCACACCCCGCAGAGCGCGCTGAGCTAGAGCTCGTTAGCCTGGTAAACCAAGAGCAACTAGACAATGCCCAGAGCGAACTTGAAGTTCGCATCTTCACGGACGGGAGCAAGATTGGGGGCAAGGTTGGAGCGGCACTATCCATATGGAGTGGTGACGCCGAAACCAAAGCTCTCAAGCTTGCTCTCCCACACTACTCCACTGTTTACCAGGCTGAGCTTCTGGCGATATGCGTAGCAACCAGGGTGATCCAAAAGCACAGTGCGCAATCGTTTGGAATCTTCAGCGACTCCATGGCGGCCCTCCAAACCATTCAGAACTACAACCGACACCACCCCCTGGCAGTAGAGACAAGGGCCAATCTTAGGTCCCTGTCGATCCAAAACAAGGCCGTTACCTTGTTTTGGATCAAAGCCCATGCGGGGTTGGAAGGAAACGAGAGGGCCGATGAATTAGCCAAAAGAGCCGCTGAGGGTTCCAAACGAAAACCTGACTACGATTTGTGTCCGGTTTCATATGTCAAGCGATGCATACGTACGGAGTCTCTTGACGTATGGAACCAAAGATACAGCTCCGGAGAAACAGCTTCTGTCACAAAATTGTTTTTCCCGGACGCGGTGGCGGCCTACAGGATAATCAGGAAAATAAAAATTAACAGCGTCTTAACCCAAATTATGACGGGGCACGGTGGGTTCTCGGAATACTTGAATCGCTTCAAGTTAAAGGAGAGCCCATCGTGCATCTGCGACCCTGAAATGGATGAAACGGTGCCACATATATTGTTCAGCTGTCCCGTGTTCGGCAGAGAAAGACTTGTGGCCGAGCAAATACTTGACACCAAACTCGACGCTGTAGATATATGGCTAATAATGAAGAGCAAAAAGAGAGAGTTGTTTCTGGAGTTTTGTGTTAAAATATGTGAAAAGGTGATAAAAAGAAACAAAACGGTATAAGCAAAAATGTTTGCATAATATTGTGAATAATATTAGAGCCAAGCATTGAGAACAGAAGTTACAAAGTTGCTAAAAGCCAGAATAAACAGATTAGTGTAATTTAATATTAATGTTGCCCATATTGATTGTTTAGAGTTTAAGAGTCGTAAGAAACTGTAAAATCATAACAAAAATGTACTAGAATTAAGCGTAGCAAATAGAAATAGCATTAAGTAGTATGTGACTAGGAATAAGGATATTATAAGATTGTTGCAACTGGAAACAGTATTAAGAAATATGTATTAAGAAATATGTAAATAGTGATAAGAATTATGAAATAAGAAAAATGTAACATAGTCCTATAAGATGGTTGTAAAAGTTTGCCAACAATGTAAAGTAATAATAAGAATCCCTGTCAACAAATAAAAACATTGTGTTCGTGTTAAACCCGAAATAAAGAAAAATAACAAAAAAGTAGAGTACAGAATAGGGAAAGTAGAAGGGCGTCCCACCCTTAAAGAGAGAGAGAAGATAGAACGATAGAAAGATAAAGTATGAGGAATGAAAGTGCGAGAGGAATAATTGATAGAACTGGAATGGAAGATAAGCATTAGATAGTAAGGTCTCTGGCGTCGTCAGAGGAATAGTATTTAAAAAAAAAAAAAAAAAAAAAAAAAAAAAAAAAAAAAAAAAAACCTAACCTAACCTAACCGTTGATATCTTTAGTACTATATACGCGTTTTTCGAGCTGTTTTCAGCGGATATTGACTGGAGTAGTGTTCCGCCTACTCCCTGGACATTTTTTATTGACCCGAACGCGAAAAATTTTTCTCCCTCCTACACTTTGAAAAATTTTCCAAATTTTTATAACAAATTAATTAATATCTAAGTTAAAATAAAGTTTTCTACACTTTTATTAAAATTAAATAGTTTCAGGCATACTCACCCACCATCCCTGCGCTTTTGGCCGCGTTCCGTGGTCCTGGGCACAGATTGGGGGTTGTTTTCCAAATTTTTTACCCCGAAAAACTGGTTTTTCGGGGAAAACTCTAAATTTTTCTTCTTGCGACAACAGCTTTTATTCCATAAACGGCTAGCCCGCGCGGAGCCGCGTCTTTTGACATATCGCACGTGCGCCTAGCTGAAATAGAAGTTGCTACACTAATTTTAATAATTCTTATTTCCATTAGCTAAGTACATACAGAATTCACCTAAGGGAGCGAAGATTTTACTAAAACGTTGATATCTTTAGTACTATATACGCGTTTTTCGAGCTGTTTTCAGCGGATATTGACTGGAGTAGTGTTCCGCCTACTCCCTGGACATTTTTTATTGACCCGAACGCGAAAAATTTTTCTCCCTCCTACACTTTGAAAAATTTTCCAAATTTTTATAACAAATTAATTAATATCTAAGTTAAAATACAGTTTTCTACACTTTTATTAAAATTAAATAGTTTCAGGCATACTCACCCACCATCCCTGCGCTTTTGGCCGCGTTCCGTGGTCCTGGGCACAGATTGGGGGTTGTTTTCCAAATTTTTTACCCCGAAAAACTGGTTTTTCGGGGAAAACTCTAAATTTTTCTTCTTGCGACAGCAGCTTTTATTCCATAAACGGCTAGCCCGCGCGGAGCCGCGTCTTTTGACATATCGCACGTGCGCCTAGCTGAAAAATTTTTTGCCCACCCTCCCACCCTACAGTGTCTAGTAGGATAACGGAGAGAGGTCGGCAAAATATTTTTATTTTGGTTTTCAGCTCTTTAGGCTTAGTTTGGTATATATAAGTGTTAGAGGAGAGTGTATTGTGGTTAATTTTAATAATTTTGACATTATTTTGACTATAATTTATCAATTATACAATATTTATTTTATCTAATATCTTTGTGATTATTGTGTATTGTCTTACTGTGTCCCCCCTTTACAGGGTCACAGTTCCCAGTGTCCGTGAAGCTTCCTCTCCTCCCAAGCAGATATCTGACTGACCTCCCATTTACAGGGGTCCGTTCGATCTGTATCTGCCACTCGGTTATTAAAAATGTTCCGCACCCCATCCAGTACCGTGAGGGCCCAAAGCTCCAGTGGCTCGCCGCGATCCGCGGAGGAAGTGGGACTTTCCCCTGCTAGCGCGAGGAGGAGAATCTCCTTCGGGGAGGATACTCCTTCCGCACCCCGGGGGGGGGCTGCCACTCCGCGGACGCGTCGAGCCCCTGTGGACGCCTTAACACAGCTCAAGAAGCCTGTGGCTGGGTGCCGCAGTCGGATTGAGGAGGCGAGAGCTTGCCTAAACAAGGCAAAGCTCAATTTGGGCAACTCCCGCAACCTCAAGACCGACATTAAGGCAGCGGTGCTCGAGGCAATAAACAGGCTTTTTGAGCTTGTTAAGGAGTCTGAGCAGGACAAGGCCCCGGCCGCACCCGAACCCGCACCAGCACCTGCGCCCACCGCTGACTGCATCCCTCAGTCCTCGCTTAGCGAAGTTCTCGTCGGCCAGACTGTGCTCACAAACGCTCTCAAGGAGCACCTCTCGGAGTTAAAGGACAACTCCGAGAAACTCGAAAGGCTCCGAGATAGTCTGGCCGGCAGGGAGAGTGTGGGGGAGACAACATACGCGAGTGCAGCAGCTGCAAATAAGAGCCACACCGGGGCGAAGGCCCCGGAGCGAACCACTCTGCACTCCGTAGTTGTCTCCTCAACAGAGGAGGACGACACCAGCGGTGACATCCTGGAGAGGGTCAGGAAAGTTGTGGACGCCAAAGAAGGCTGGGTGCGTGTCGAAAGGGTGAGAAAGGCCAAGGACCGAAGGGTGATAATGGGGTGCGAAACGACTGAGGAGAGGAGAAAACTGAAGGAGCGACTAAAGGCGGCCGGAGGGAACCTCGTCGTCGAGGACGTGAAGAATCGGGACCCGCTTCTGGTTCTTAGGGACGTGCTGTTAGTTCACAGCGATGAAGAAGTACTGAGGGCCCTTAAGAACCAGAACCAGGAGATCTTTCAAGGCCTCGCCGACGGGGAGCAGAAAATGGCGATAAGATTTAGGAAGAAGTCACGCAACCCCCACGTTAGCAGCATTGTGCTGAGTGTTACCCCAGCAATTTGGAGACGGGCACTTGCTGGAGGCAAGCTACGCATTGACCTCCAGCGAGTGCGTGTTGAAGACCAAACGCCTCTGGTGCAGTGTACCCGCTGCCTGGCATACGGACACAGCAAACGCTTGTGCACGGAGCCTGCCGATCTGTGCAGTCACTGCGGTGGGGCACACCTTAGGGCAGACTGCCCGGAGAAACAGATCGGCAAAGCAGCGGTGTGCGTTAACTGCACGAGGGCCAATCTGGGGGAGCACTCGCACAATGCCTTCAGCGAAGAATGCCCGGAACGCAGGAAGTGGGACGCATTCGCCAGAGCATCTATAGCGTATTGCTAAAGTTGCCGGTGCGCCCACTTGCGCGTACAATAACATGGCCACGTCGACACAACCAGATCGCAGAAGCATTGAGCGAACCACTAGGGTTGGCTTGATGGACAATGTTATTTGGAGCCTCTTTCATGAGAAAGTGGCTGGAAATATACTGGACCGTAGGCCAACTCTAGTGGAGTCGTCAAGTTGTGTCGAACTGGGTAGAAAAACTCTGCAGTCATTAGACATATTGTTTAGGCCTTATAGTATCAGGATAATGATATATAATTATATTGTAAATATATAACGATGATATCATACAACAAAATCAAATGAACATAAAACCACCAAAATTTACTGAAACAACCAATTTAATGAAAGGGCAACAGGATAGAAAATAATAAACTAATAAACATCGTGTAACTGAAATTATAAAATAAAGTTAGTAATTAATGAAAACAAAAATAACAAAATAGCGTAAACAGAACTTTTAACAAAAAATGATAATTTAAAATGATAAAACTTACCCATTGAGTGTAGTCTCTTCGGCCACCTACCAATAAAAAGTCGCTAAATAAAGGTAAAATCCCAGTACCGAAAGGGCTCTGACCACGTCAGAGGGACACTGGTGGGGCAGGAGTGTGGTTTTAGCCGGTTCGAGTCCGGCACTACCTCGACTATCTCACAGCCTGTGAGCTAGTCGAGGTGTCCGTGGGGATTTCCCACTCCTGCCAAAACAAAAAAAAAAAAAAAAAAAAAAAAACCTAACCTAACCTAACCTAACCTAACCTAACCTAACCTAACCTAACCTAACCTAACCTAACCTAACCTAACCTAACCATACAACTATAAAAATAAGCATAATTAAGAGAGAAAATTATAAAACCCAAACAAAAAAAAAACAAAAATAGATAAATGTAAGAATAGAATAAGGCTAGTAATAATACCGTAATTAAGCATGAAATCTAAAATAGGCAATAGTTGATATGGAAATATAAAAATAAAACTAAGATAAGAAAAGAAGCTGAATCAAAATATAGACAAATAAAATAAAAACAGGCTCCCTCCCTTTTGTATGTTGGGAATACCACCCAAAAGCTGTAAACAAACACGTGTCGTACAACGGATCTAATTGGATAAACATGATCTCCAATTAAGTTGGAGGTAGAAGCAAGGGGAGTGTGGTTTTAGCCGGTTCGAGTCCGGCACTACCTCGACCATCTCATAACTAGAGGTGGTCGAGGTGTCCGTGGGGATTTCCCACTCCTGCCAAAACAAAAAAAAAAAAAAAAAAAAAAAAAACCAAACCTAACCTAACCTTTTTTTTTTTTTTTTTTTTTTTTTTTTTTTTTTTTTTTTTTTTTGTCGCTGGGAAAAAATGCATTACGCATACCCTCCCATCGGGGGATGGGGGGCTATGTGGGACTCCCCGGTCTGACCCGGTATACCCACTAAAACGACCCAGCGGCACTCCCGCTTCGTCTGAGTGGCGAGGGACTGGGAGAATGGCACAGCCTTAACGTCCGGTCCTCCGCCGACGATTACCCTTCAGGGCGGACCCATCACGTCCTTCCCGTGGGGAGGGGGATGGGCCCGGGAATGACCAACCAAAGTGGTGATGGGTGCAATGCGGGCGCTGGCGCCCCCGCGCCTAGCGCCCGCCCATCGCCACCATGAGGAGGGAGAGGATGGCGCCCTCTCCGACCCCCTCTTCGTCTGCGGAGTGGCGCGCGGGACATATCTCCCCACGCGGCGGCCACGTATCCCGGTCCCCTCTCTAAGAGCGAGAGGGGAGGGGAGTCTGTGGAAGACCGCGACACCAAAGCCACCAAGCCGTCCCGGTCGCCCAGCCAACGGCCAGGGATCGAGTAAGGCTCGGCGACCACCGCCAAAACCTAACCTAACCTAACCTAACCTAACCTAACCTAACCTAACCTAACCTAACCTAACCGGTTGATATCTTAAGTACTAATTACGCGTTTTTCGAGCTGTTTTCAGCGGATATTGACTGGAGTAGTGTTCCGCCTACTCCCTGAACACTTTTTATTGACCGCACACGCGAAAAAATTTTCTCCCTCCTACACATAGACAAATTTTCAAAATTTTTATTACAAATTATTTAATATCTAAGCTAAATTACAATTAACTTCTGTTTTCTAAAAATAACATAGTTTCAGGCATACTCGCCCACCATCCCTGCGCTTTTGGCCGCGTTCCGTGGTCCTGGGCACAGATTGGGGGTTGTTTTCCAAATTTTTTACCCCAAAAAACTGGTTTTTTCGGGATAACCCAAAATTTTTCTTCCTGCACACCTACCTTTTATTGCATAAACGGCTAGCCCGCGCGGAGCCGCGTCTCTGGACATATCGCACGTGCGGCTAGCTCGCAAAAAATTTTTAGATAATTCTTATTTCTATCAGATAAGTACATACAAAATACACCTAAGGGAGCGAAGTTTTTACCAAAACGTTGATATCTTCAGTACTAATTACGCGTTTTTCGAGCTGTTTTCAGCGGATATTGACTGGAGTAGTGTTCCGCCTACTCCCTGAACATTTTTTATTGACCGCACACGCGAAAAAATTTTCTCCCTCCTACACATAGACAAGTTTTCCAAATTTTTACAACAAATTAATTAATATCTAAGTTAAATTACAGTTTTCTACAGTTTTATTAAAATTAAATAGTTTCAGGCATACTCGCCCACCATCCCTGCGCTTTTGGCCGCGTTCCGTGGTCCTGGGCACAGATTGGGGGTTGTTTTCCAAATTTTTTACCCCAAAAACTGGTTTTTTCGGGATAACCCAAAATTTTTCTTCCCGCGCACCAAATTTTTAATCTATAAACGGCTAGCCCGCGCGGAGCCGCGTCTCTGGACATATCGCACGTGCGGCTAGCTCGCAAAAAATTTTTTCATAATTCGTATTTCTATCAAGTAAGTACATACAAAATACACCTAAGGGAGCGAAGTTTTTACCAAAACGTTGATATCTTCAGTACTAATTACGCGTTTTTCGAGCTGTTTTCAGCGGATATTGACTGGAGTAGTGTTCCGCCTACTCCCTGAACATTTTTTATTGACCGCACACGCGAAAAAATTTTCTCCCTCCTACACATAGACAAGTTTTCCAAATTTTTACAACAAATTAATTAATATCTAAGTTAAATTACAGTTTTCTACAGTTTTATTAAAATTAAATAGTTTCAGGCATACTCGCCCACCATCCCTGCGCTTTTGGCCGCGTTCCGTGGTCCTGGGCACAGATTGGGGGTTGTTTTCCAAATTTTTTACCCCAAAAACTGGTTTTTTCGGGATAACCCAAAATTTTTCTTCCCGCGCACCAAATTTTTAATCTATAAACGGCTAGCCCGCGCGGAGCCGCGTCTCTGGACATATCGCACGTGCGGCTAGCTCGCAAAAAATTTCCCCGCCCACCCACCCTGTTGACGATAGCTGAAGGGAGACTGAGAAAATATCGAAAAATTATTATTTCCGTTTTTGATGCCAAAGACTCGGTTTTGTTATTCTTAACAAGAATTTTCTTTGTGACGGGTCTTTATGACCAAATCTCGAGGCTGTGCAGGTAATATTTTAACAATTTTAATGTATTGATGAGGACAAAATTTATTTTAATTAATGTTATTTTATTTTATGACTAAGCCCTAAGTTAGGACTAAAATTATATTAATCTTACAATTTATTTATATTCTTCTTTTGATTATTGTAACTTTTCATTTTTATTTGTATGCGACTTGATCCCCCCTTTACAGGGATTTAGCCGTAGTTCGTGTCCCCGACGACCTTATCCGAATCATGTTCGGTGTTGGAATTAGGACCCCGGTGACGAAAGAGAGGGTAGTGGAGGAGAGAACGGACAAAGAGGGGGCATGTCTGGTCCAAGCGGGCCCGTCAGTGCGGCGCAGTGTAGGCGAGTGGGAGGCGGAAAAGCTCAAAACGGGGCAACCCCATAAAACCCCTACACCTACAAAAAGTACACCCGTCACCACTCCCCCTAAGAAGGCACTCGTGCACACTCCCCCCAAACCAAAATCTAAAACCACCACCACCAAACAGCCGGAGAAAACCCTGGAGAGCTCGCCTCGAGAGGTGCTGCCCGTAAGGTACCTCAACAGAACCACGGAGGCAAAGGCGTGTCTCTCCAGCGCAAAACTGCAACTCGACAGCTCCCGAAACTTGAAAAAAGAGATCAAGGATGCGCTTACTAAAGCAGTCGACCGGCTATACCAACTGGTCAAGGAGGGTGAACAAGAAAAGGCGAAAGCACCCGGAGAGGCAGCCGTACTTGAAAAGGCCCCCAAGGACCTGACACCGGCCACTGGTGCACCGACAGAGCTCATGAAGCAACTAATGGAGAACCTCCAGCAGCATAATAAGGCGCTGGAGGAATGCCAGCTGCACACACGAGCACTGTCGGAGCACCTTCAACAAGCACCTCGGTTTGTCGCAGGCCAAGGTCCCTCGTTCGCAGAGATCGCTGCCGGCCCAAAGCAGCATATCCAAGAGCCACTTCACTCGATGGTCGTGTCGTCAATTGACGACCAAGACTCGGGGGAAGAGGTGATTGAGAAGCTTAGGACGGCGGTGGACGCAAGAAACGAGGGTACCAGAGTGGAGAGGCTGCGAAAGGTGCGGGATCAGAAGGTGGTGGTCGGCTTTAGGACCAGAGAGGAGTTGACTCGGGTGGCCGAGAGGATTAAGAAGGCGGGCAAATTAATGGTGGAAGAGGTGAAGAACAAGGATCCTCTCATCATTGCCTTGGACGTTCTTTCGTGCCACTCGGATGGGGATTTCATCGAGGCGCTAAAACGCCAAAACAGTCACTTGCTGGGGGGCGTACCTGCAGATGACCTGAGGATGGGGGTGAAATTCCGTCGCAAGACGAGGAACCCCCACATGTGCCACGTCATTGTGCAGGTGTCCCCTACAGTGTGGCAGAGGCTGACAAAAGCGGGCCGAGTGCACATCGACCTGCAGCGGGTGCGTGTGCTGGACCAGTCACCACTGATTCAGTGCACTCGCTGCCTGCGTTTCGGCCATAGTCGTAAACAGTGCACGGAACCCGCCGACCTCTGCACACACTGCGGTGATCCCCATATGAGGGCCGACTGCCCCTCACGGTTGGCCGCGGAAGCACCAAAATGCCGCAACTGTGTCTTAGCAAAAAAGGGTGGGACCGAGCATAACGCCTTCGACAGCCAGTGCCCAGTTCGCGCGAAGTGGGACGCATTGGCGCGGCTGTCGGTGGCGTACTGCTAAGGGCAAGCCGGTGGACACAGGAAGTGACTCATCCAGGGACTCCCGAACACGCCCGAGTGCGTGCAAGAATTACCAGGTAATCCAAGCGAATCTGCAGAGGAAGAACTTGGCAACCCAAGAGCTCATGCTTGTGGCTAGTGAGCGCAGGGTTGCGTTCGCAATGCTCCAGGAGCCGTATGTGGGTGGGGCTAAAAGGATGCGAGACTACCGGGGAGCGAGAGTCTACCAGTGCGCTGAACAAGGAGGAGGAACTGTGAAGGCGGCAATAGTCGTCTTCGACCATGACCTTGACGTCTCACAGTGTCCGAAACTCACCACCAACAACATCGTGGTGGTGAGGATCCGTACTCGCGCCTGGGAAATCGCAGTAGTCTCCTTCTACTTTGAACCAGACCAGCCCATACAGCCATACTTGGAGCACCTCATGCGGATTCGCGAGGAAATAGGCCCCACTAGGCTTATAATTGGCGGCGACGCCAACGCCAAGAGCACCTGGTGGGGCAGCCTGGTAAACGACAGCAAGGGTGAGGATATGTCGGGAACCCTGGAACAAATGTGCTTGCAGGTACTCAACGTCGGCAACACCCCGACCTTCGACACCGTCAGAGGTAACACCTCGTACAGCAGCTTCGTTGATGTCACAGCGTGCTCAACGGATCTGCTGGACTTGGTGGAGGACTGGCGGGTCGAGGAAGGTCTCACGAGCTCGGACCACAACGGTATTGTTTTCAAAATTAATTTGGTAAAAGCAAAAGGCAATAATATAAACAGGACCACAAGAATCTATAATACTAAGAAGGCAAATTGGAGTCAATTTCATACGAAATTGGCACAATTAAACGCAGAAGAGAATATAGATTCAAGTGGATTTAGTAGTATATCCAATACACCAGATTTAGACGTAAAAATAAATACATACATAGATAATATAAGAATAACCTGTGAAGAAACACTAATTAAATTAAAAAACAATACCCAACTTACCATACCGTGGTGGACCAAGGAGCTCGCTGAGCTGATGTCGGAGGTGAAGACCAAGAGACGCCGCATCCGGTGCGCAGCACCCATCCGGAGGCAACGCGTCGTCGATGAGTACCTGCAAGCAAAAGAAAAATATGAGTCCTTAGCCCAAAAGGCGCAGACGGAAGGATGGAAGGCCTTCTGTCAGAAGCAGGATAGGGAAGGAATGTGGGAGGGAATTTATAGGGTCATAGGACGGACCGCCAAGAGACAGGAGGACCTGCCGTTGGTGAAGGACGCAGTGCCACTGAGCGCACAGGAATCGGCTTTGCTGCTGGCCGAGACCTTCTACCCCGAAGACCTAGAGGAGGGAGAAACCGCTAACCACCGCCGAACACGTGAAGCGGCCAGTCGTGTAAACGAGTGGTCGCATGATGAACAACATGACCCACCGTTTACACTTCTGGAGCTGAAAACGGCGGTGGAAAGTTTCAACCCAAAGAAGGCACCCGGGGCGGACGGTCTCACAGCCGATATCTGTGCCCAGGCCATATCCCGGGACCCAGGGACGTTTCTTGCACTGGCCAACAAGTGCCTGGAGCACGGACACTTCCCTGGGGCCTGGAAGGTGGCCACAGTGGTAGTCCTCCGAAAGCCCGGCAAGGATTCCTACACCACCCCCAAGTCGCATAGGCCAATCGGCCTCCTGCCAGTCTTAGGCAAAGTCCTTGAGAAGATGCTTGTAGCGAGACTCAAGTGGCACCTGATCCCGCGGCTCAGTACCCGTCAGTTTGGTTTTATGCCCCAGAGGAGCACCGAGGACTCCCTCTACACCATGATACAACATATCAAAGGAAAACTCAGTGAGAAGAAGCTGATCACTGTTGTGTCACTGGACATAGAGGGAGCCTTCGATAGCGCATGGTGGCCTGCCATCAGAACCAGACTGGCTGAGGAAAAGTGCCCGGTGAACATCAGGCGCATGGTGGACAGCTACTTGACTGGCAGGAGTGTCCGCGTTAGGTACGCAGGTGCGGAGTGCCAAAGGCACACAAACAAGGGGTGTGTGCAGGGATCTGTTGGCGGTCCGATCCTATGGAACGTTATTCTCGACCCCTTGCTGAAAGGACTAGAGGATCGGGGAGACTACTGCCAGGCTTTCGCCGATGACGTGGTTTTGATCTTCGACGGTGACACAGCATTAGAAGTTCAGAGACAGGCCAATGCCGCCCTCGAGTATGTTCGGGAGTGGGGCATCAGAAATAAACTTAAGTTTGCACCACATAAAACGTGTGCAATGGTAATAACCAAAAAGTTAAAGTACGATGTCCCGCTCCTGAGCATGGGCGGGGTAGACATTGGCATGTCTAATGAAATAAAAATACTGGGGCTCACCGTCGACCACCAGCTCACTTTCAATACCCACGTCGCCAACGTGTGCAGAAAAGCTGTTAACATCTACAAACAGCTGGCACGTGCGGCAAAAGTGAGCTGGGGCCTTCACCCGGAGATCATCCGCGTTATCTACACGGCAGCGGTCGAACCGATCATTCTCTACGCCGCAAGTGCTTGGGCACCTGCCGCCAAAAAAGTAGGAGTAATGAAGCAGCTAAACGTGGTCCAAAGAGGGTTTGCCCAAAAGATGTGCAAAGCCTACCGCACGGTCTCCCTGAACTCAGCACTGGTGCTAGCTGGGATACTCCCACTTGACCTTCGTATACGTGAAGTGGCAGCGTTGTACGAGGCCAAGAGGGGGGTGTACCAGCCCGTGCTTGGAGGCAGGGAGATTGAGAGGATGGCTCTAGCAGCGGAGGCCCCGCACCCCGCGGATCTCGTTACTCTAGAGTTCGGAAGCCTGGTAGACGAGGAACAATATAATAACCACAGCAACTTTGCTGTGCGAATATTCACAGACGGCAGCAAGATTGAGGGTAAGGTTGGGGCGGCGCTATCCTTGTGGAATAGTGCTACCGAAACTAAAGCCCTCAAACTTGCTTTGCCGTCTTACTGCACCGTCTACCAGGCGGAACTTCTGGCCCTACAAAGAGCGGCGAGAGAGGTGCTCAAACACAAAGAGTCCACATTCGGAATCTTTAGCGACTCCAAGGCGGCCCTTCAGTCAGTCGCTAACGTAAGCTCCCCCCATCCCTTGGCAGTGGAAACAAGAGACATCATAAGACGCTGTAGGATCCAGAACAAGAGTGTCTCCTTGTTCTGGATAAAGGCTCACGCGGGTTTGGAGGGAAACGAGCGAGCCGACCAACTTGCGAAGGAAGCTGCCTTGAAGTCGAAAAAGAAGCCAGACTATGACCTGTGCCCCGTTTCATTCGTCAAGCGGCACATCCGTATGGAGTCGCTTGGCGAATGGAACCACAGGTACCGGCAAGGAGAGACCGCGAGTGGGACAAAGATATTCTTCCCTGATGCGATCGACGCTTTTAAAATAGTAAAAAAGGTGAAACCAACCGGAATCATAACGCAAATCTTTACGGGGCACGGTGGGTTCTCCGAATATTTGCACCGTTTCAAGTGTAAGGAGAACCCATCGTGCATTTGTGAACCGGATGCAGAGGAGTCGGTCGCCCACATTATAACGAAGTGCCCGGTCTTTTGTGCGGAAAGACTAAATACTGAACAGACACTGGAATCAATTATTGATAGAGAAAGCATAAGTAAAATAATAGGAGACAACAAAAAGCGGAAACGATTTTTAGAATTTTGTATAGAGATTTGTACCAGAGTTGTAAACAGAAATAGGACCACTTAACAACTATGTTTTATCATATATGTATATTTCTATAAGAAAGGATATATAGATCAAAGCATAGAGTCTAAATTTAGTATTTTTAAAAAAATATAACGTCAAAGGTAATTTCAAACAAATAAAAAACACAAAACAATTAAACAAAAAGTCTCAATAAGGTCCCTGACTTCGTCAGGGGGACACCAGAACGGCAGGAGTGTGGTTTTAGCCGGTTCGAGTCCGGCACTACCTCGACTATCTCACAGCCTGTGAGGTAGTCGAGGTGTCCGTGGGGATTTCCCACTCCTGCCAAAACAAAAAAAAAAAAAAAAAAAAAAAAAACCTAACCTAACCTAACCTAACCTAACCTAACCTAACCTAACCTAACCTAACCTAACCTAACCTAACCTAACCTAACCTAACCTTTTTTTTTTTTTTTTTTTTTTTTTTTTTTTTTTTTTTTTTTTTGTCGCTGGGAAAAAAATGCATTACGCATACCCTCCCATCGGGGGATGGGGGGGCTATGTGGGACTCCCCGGTCTGACCCGGTATACCCACTAAAACGACCCAGCGGCACTCCCGCTTCGTCTGAGTGGCGAGGGACTGGGAGGTTGGCACAGCCTTGACGTCCAGTCCTCCGCCGACGATTTCCCCTCAGGGCGGACCCCTCACACCCTCCCCGTGGGGAGGGGGACGGGCCCGGGAGTGACCGACGAAAGTGGTGATGGGTGCAATGCGGGCGCAGGCGCCCCCGCGCCGACTACCCGCCCATCGCCACCATGAGGAGGGAGAGGTTGGCGCCTTCTCCGACCCCTTCTTCGTCTGCGGAGTGGCGCAGCTAGAGGGTCATCCTCCCGCGCGCGCTCCGCCTCCTCCTTTTGCGAGATTACATCCTCGCAGAAGGAGGCAACCGCTGCCCAGGCCTCCTCGCTCCCCAGCATGGCGTTGACTACGCCGGGAAGCGAGAGGTCCTGTCCAACCACCGCGGTCAGACCGCGGCGCAGCTCCGACCAAGCCGGACATGCCTCGAGGGTGTGCTGCGCCGTGTCCTCCGCCGCGCCGCAGTCGTGGCACGCTGGGGTCTCCTCCCTCCCGATCCGGTGCAGGTGCGATCCGAAACAGCCATGGCCGGACAACACCTGCACCAGGCGGAACGAGAGGAAACCGTGGGGCCTCTCGAGCCAGTTCCGCAGGACCGGACCGAGCGCGTCTAAGGTCCGGCGGCCAAAGGCGGCGACGGCGAGGTCCTCCGTCCAGTGGAGGATGATGGCGTCCTTCGCCTCCCGCCGCACGGCCTCCCGCTCTTCGGCGACGGGGCGCTCCCTGAGCGCCTTCCGGCGCGCTGTCCACTCGTACACTCTAGCAAGCACCCAAGCCTCCAACTCCCAAGGAGGGGTGCCAGCCAGAGCGCACGCCGCCGAGAAGCCCACCGAGCGGTAGGCCCTCGCCACCCGCAGTGCAATGGCCCTTTGGGGTTTGCGGATGGCGGTCGCATTCTCCCTCCTGTGAAGGGAGTCGGCCCAGATGGGGGCCCCGTATAGGGCCATGCTCTTTAGGATGCCGGCATACAGGCGCCGGCATTTCGCCTTGGGACCCCCCAGGTTCGGGAGGAGCCACGACAGTGCGTCCGCGGCTTTTAACAGGCGCGTCGACAGCCCGCTGAAATGCGGGCCGAAGCGCCACCTGTCGTCCAGCACCAGGCCCAGATACTTCATCTGGGGCTGGACCCCTATCCTGACGCCCTCTACGACAATGTGAGCGTCGGGAGGGCAGCGCTGCCGAGGCCCGCGAAAGAACACGGCCTCGGTCTTGTGCAGCGCCACCTTCAATCCCAGGCGGCGGATCCTCTCTGCAACCAAAGATCCGCCAGCCGAGGCCAGACAGGCCGCGTCCCCAAAGTTCCTCCCCCGGGCAGTGAGGAGAGTGTCATCCGCGTAGCAGATTACACTCGTGCCCTGGAGGAGGGCTCCCCGCAGAAGCCAGTCGAACCCGATGTTCCAAAGGGGGGGCCCCAGCACCGACCCCTGTGGAACACCGGACTCTGCGCCGTACCGCCTCACCGTGGCCGTCTTGTCCACGAGGAGGACCTCTCGGCCCTCCAAGTAGCTGGCCAGGAGGTTCCGCAAGTATTGGGGCACTCCGTGATACCGGAGCGCCTCCAATATCGTCGAGTGGGGCACGGAGTTGAAGGCGTTTGAAATGTCGAATGACACCGCCAGCACTCCGTCCCCAGCCTCCACCGCCTCCTTCACCTGGCCCTTGAGTAGGGCCAGCGCATCGATCGTCGAACGCCCTCGACGGAAACCGAATTGGGCGTCCGACAGGTCCGGCCCAACCCCCCGCAAAAGGCAATCAAGCCGGGAGGCGACAATCCCCTCGAACAATTTACCGACCTCATTGAGCAGAACGATGGGCCGGTATGCCGAGGGCGAGTCCACCGGGCGTCCCTCCTTTCGGAGGAGGCATAGCTGCCCCTCCTTCCACAGTTTCGGGAACCTCCCAGCCGTAAAGCACGCGTTGAAGAGGTCCCGAAACCTGTCCTCCATTTGGGAGGCGGCGATCGACACTACCCGTGCGGGGACGCCGTCTGGTCCGGGGGCCGTCTTCTTCGCGCGGAGGTTGAGAACCCCCGCGTAGAATTCCGCCACCGTCACCGGGGGGACCTCCTCCTCCGGCAAAGCCGCCCCTTGTGGGGGATCCATCGGTGGTGGGATGAAGTCGGCCCTGCGCGGAAACAGGGATCGGACAACCCCATCCAGCAACGCTGGCTCGAGGGTCTCCGTCAGTGGGGGACCATAAGGGCGTAGCTGGTTTCGCGCCGCCTTGTACGGTCTTCCATAAGGATCCCTGTCGAGACTCTCCAGCATCTCGGCCCTCGCCGAGTCTTTTGCAGCGCCCATTGCAGACTTGAAGACCGTCGTCGCCTCTCGGTAAGAGGCGTATAGGAGGTCCTCTTCTGCCCGGACTCGGTTTCGGGCGCTGCGCCGTCGGCTTCGCGTGTAGGCCCTTCTGGCCGCCACGCAGACGGCACGAAGCTCCGCCAGCTCCTCTGTCCACCAATAGACGGCACGACGGGGAGGCGGACGGCGAGACCGAGGCATGCTGGAGTTGCACACCTCTGTCAGGGACTTCCCGAGCCGGACCGCTGCGGCGTCCACGTCCAGGACCTCGACAGGGGGCGACAGCCAGTCCTGGAGAAAGGCTGCCTCTTTAGCTGCCTCCCGGTCCAGGCGGGTTAGTGCCCACCGCGGGAACGGAGATTGCCCAGCGCGGGCCATCCCCCCCTCCCGGGTGGAGATGTCGAACCGCACATATCGGTGGTCCGACAAGGTCTCCACCATCTCTACCCGCCAGTTGACGACGCGGGCGGCTAGCGCGGGGGTGGCAAACGAGACGTCCACCACCGACCCACCTTGTTGCCGCACACACGTGTGTACCGCCCCCCTGTTGAGGAGGGACACACCGCATGAGGCCGCCCAGAACTCGACGGCGCGTCCCCGGACGTTGCAACCGGCAGCCGGGTTACCCCAGGCCGCCGACTTGGCGTTCAGGTCACCCAACACCACGACCTGGCGCGGCGCCGCCCTCCCTACGACGGCGGTGAGGATCTCGAGGAAATCCTCAAAGTCCGAGAGAGGGCGGTTTGGGGAGAAATAGACCCCGACCAGGGCCATGTCCCCCCACGCGGCGGCCACGTATCCCGGTCCCCTCTCTAAGAGCGAGAGGGGAGGGGAGTCTGTGGAAGACCGCGACACCAACGCCACCAAGCCGTCCCGGTCGCCCAGCCAACGGCCAGGGACCGAGTAAGGCTCGGCGACCACCGCCAAGTCCACCAACCACTCAGCCATGGTCTGCATCAGCAGATCCTGGGCTGCTCTGCAGTGGTTGGTGTTAGCCTGAAGGATGCGATGTTCGACCCTATCCATCAGTCGGACATGGCACCCCCCTCCGCAGCCGCCGCAGGAATGACGGTGCTACCGGCAGCAGCAGGCCCGATCGGCGCCTGCGCTTTGCCCCGCTTAGGGGGAGGATTGCAGTTCCTCCCCTTCGTGACGTGCTTCGCCGGGCAGCCACTGGCGGCACACACCGCGCAGTGCGGCGTGGCGGCCTCGCAGGAGGCGGCTTTGTGGCCCTCCTTGCCGCAGCGAAAGCATGTGTCCGTCCTGTCTACCGTGGACGGACACAGGGGCCGGGTGTGTCCGATGCCGAAGCACCGGAAGCACCGCAGAGGCTGGTCCTCGAGTGCCCGGACTGCACCCGAGCTGAACCCGACTGTGAGCCGTCCCTTGGCAAGGACGGCTTTGGCAGCTGCGATTGGGCACTCGAGGCGAATGGTGCCCATGCCACCGCGGCCGGGCCTTATGTCCCGGCTTTGGACCGCCGCGACGCCACAGCCCCCTACCGCTGCGACCGCCGCCACCACCTCCTCCTTGGTGACGGAGTCATCAAGGTCCGTCACCTCTATGGCCGCCGACTTGACCGGTCGGGCCACCTTGGCCGAATCCGCAATGACCTCCTGCAGCTTGGCTGCAAAGAGGTCCGCATGGGCACTCCCCTCTGCCCCCGGGAACTCGAATATTCGAGCCCCAGCCTGGGTCCGCCGGCAAGACACACTGCCGATCCCCAGTTGGGCAGGATCGGCACCGGCACGCGCCCGCACTAAAATGGACGCGTACGTCTCCCCTCGGTCCGCAGCCTCCGCGGTGAGTGTCACCACGACGGCCGCGGTTTTTGGGGGGACTAGCTGCCCCTTTCCCCTCCCTTTTCCTTTCCCCTTCCCCTTTCCCTTGCCGGCTTGGCTGGGATCGGTGTTGGCGGGGACGACAGGGTCGGACGTTGCCGACTTCTTGCCTTTGCCCTTCTTACGGACCACTTCCGTCCACTCGTTGGACGGGGTCTGCGATGGAAGAAGGGCATCTTCCGCATTTGAGGAGGACGGCCCCGGCTCGCTCTGCCTCTTATCTGCCTCAAGCGGTGGTCGGAGGCGTTTCTCCGGCAAGAGCCGGTCCTCAATGCCTGCAAAGCAGGCTCTTGTGAAGGCCCTCTCCTCCATTACAACCTTGCGGATGATGTCCTCAAGGTTGGAGGTAGGGCCCTCTGCCGCAGGGCTCGTGTTGGCCTGTTGTGGCCGGGCCGTGGCTTCAGACAGCTTCTGATGAAGCTGGCTGACCTCCGACTGCAGGCGGTCTATCCTCGCCTGTAGTTGCCGCGTTTCGTCCGTGGCCTTCCGTCGGACTAGCTCCGCGACGACACCGCGCATGCTCGCGGCCCTGCATTTGAGGGCCTTCTGCAAGGTCCCCTTGATGTTGGAGGACTTAGATGCCACCTCCACGATCTCTTCCTCGTCCTCCTCCGCCATTCTCTCCAGCTCGGCCAGAGAATGGTCCGCGTATACGACACGGGACGCACCGTACCCAGACTTGGCCCGGGCGACGTGCGCCCGTTTCTCTTTGGCAGCAACCCGCTCCTCAAGTTCTTGCTGAAGCTGCGCCCGCCGGGCTAGGTCCAACTGGCGTTGGGCGTCCGCGAGCCCAACGACATGGGTCTCCGCGGCCACCGTCGGCTTTTTAGCCTTGGGCAACCTCGTCGACCCTGAGGCTGAGGAGCCTTCGGACCCACCGCTCTTGCGGACCCGCTTCCGCGACCGAGATTCTGCATCCGACATACTAATAAGTGAATCGTTGTCAGACGACTCATCCGCCCCTCCAAAGAAACTAGCCGCAGACGGCGCTCGACTAGACTCTGACGCCGGAGCGTCGGAGAGGCCCTGAGAAGGGCCTTTGGGTTGGCCCTGAGAAGAGCCTTTGGGTTGGCCCCGAGATGGGCCTTTGGGTTGGCCCTGAGAAGGGCCTTTGGGTTGGCCCTGAGAAGGGCCTTTGGGTTGGCCCTGAGAAGGGCCTTTGGGTTGGCCCTGAGAAGGGCCTTTGGATTGGCCCTGAGAAGGGCCTTTGGGTTGGCCCTGAGAAGGACCTTTGGGTTGGCCCTGAGAAGGGCCTTGTTTTAAAAACCGCCCGCAGGGGTCCCGCATAGGTATCGACATCGTTCGTAGCTCAACAAGACAAGGATAAACGCTACAAAAGCACAGTGCACTTTGGCCAACCCAGTCTGCCACTCCGTTACGGTGGTCAGAACTGGGTCGTTTCCAGGGGACGCGACGTGGACGCAAGCACTGTGGGGTGGTCCCCCCCCCCCAACCTAACCTAACCTAACCTAACCTAACCTAACCGGCGTGGGGTGTTCAAAACAAGCTCAAATTTGCCCCGCAAAAAAAAAAAAAAAAACCAACGCAATGGTCATAACGCGCAAGCTAAAATACGACACTCCACGCCTGAGCATGGGCGGGATCGACATTGCCATGTCCAACGAGATCAAAATCCTAGGTGTCACCATCGACAAACAGCTGACATTTAACGCACACGTCGCAAACGTGTGCAGGAAGGCAATAGGCATCCACAAACAGTTAAGTAGGGCAGCAAAGACCAGCTGGGGGCTTCACCCCGAAGTCATAAGAATAATATATGTGGCCACCGTTGAACCAGTCATCCTGTACGCCGCCGGCGTATGGGCTTCATCAGTCAAAAAGCTAGGGATTAAGAAGCAGTTGGGAGCAGTCCAACGCGGTATCGCACAAAAGCTGTGCAAGGGATACCGGACGGTCTCCTTAGAGAGAGGGGTGCCCCAGCCGGCACTAGGCGACAGGAGCGTCGAGCAGACCGTATCGGCAATGGAAGCTCCACACCCTGCGGAGCGCGCTGAGCTAAAACTCATAAGCCTGGTAGACCAACAGCAACTAGATGCTCAGAGCGAACATGAAGTTCGCATCTTTACAGATGGAAGCAAGATTGGGGGCAAGGTTGGAGCGGCACTATCCATGTGGAGCGGTGACGCCGAAACCAAAGCCCTCAAACTTGCTCTCCCACATTACTCCACCGTCTACCAGGCTGAGTTTCTGGCGATATGCGTAGCGACTAGGGAGATCCTGAAGCACAGCGCGCAATCGTTTGGAATTTTCAGCGACTCAATGGCGGCCCTCCAAACAATCCAGAATTATAACCGACACCACCCCCTGGCAGTAGAGACAAGGGCCAACCTTAAGTCCTTGTCTATCCAAAACAAGGCCGTCACCTTGTTTTGGATAAAAGCCCATGCGGGGTTGGAAGGCAATGAGAGGGCTGATGAACTGGCCAAGGCAGCCGCTGAAGGTTCCAAGCGGAAGCCGGATTACGATCTGTGCCCGGTTTCATACGTCAAGCGATGCATTCGAACGGCAACTCTCGACGTGTGGAACCGGAGATACCGCGATGGACAAACTGCCTCTGGCACGAAACTGTTCTTTCCGGATGCGGTGGCGGCCTATAGAATAGTCAGGAAAACGAAAATCGATAACATAACGACTCAGATCATGACGGGGCACGGTGGGTTCTCAGAATACTTGAATCGCTTCAAGTGTAAGGAGAGCCCATCGTGCATCTGTGATCCTGAGATTGCCGAAACGGTGCCACATATATTGTTTAGCTGTCCTGTATTTGACCAGGAAAGACTTGTGGCTGAGCACGTACTCGACACCAAAATTGATGTAGGAACAGTATGGGAAATAATGAAAGGGAGAAATAGAGAGGTGTTCATAGAATATTGCGTCAAAATATGCAAAAAGGTGATAAAAAGGAATAAAACAGTATGAGAAAAAATGCTTACATAATATCGTATAGTATATTAGGGTCAAGCATTGAAGGCAGACGAGAAAAACTTTTTAGAAACGCCAGAAAAACTGAGCGATTTATAAATGAGTAAATTGTTGCCCATATTGTTTAAATTAAAACGTAATTAGTCGTAAGAAACTGTCCTAGACATAAGATATCACTAATAAGCTGGCTGTATAAATATAATCCATAAACCATGTACTAGAAATAAGAAATACAAATAAAACTAGAATAAATAAATATGTCATTAGAATAAGAACAAACATGTAATAGAAATAAGAAATAGAAAATAAAACTAGACTAAACAAATATGTTATTAGAATAAGAATAAACATGTAATAGAAATAAGAAATAGAAAATAAAAGTAGGCCTAAGAAATATGTTATAAGAATAGAAACGACAAAAACAACATGTAATAGAAATAAAAATTACTAAATAGAAGTAGATAAAATAAGAAATTAATATGTACAAAGAAATATGAATAGTTTATAAGATTGTTGGAAAAATAAAAATCAGCAGTTTTTATGTGTTATACCCGAAATAAAAGTACAAAAAAGAAATAGAGTACAGAATTAGGGAATAAATAGAAGGGCGTCCTACCCTTAGAGACAAAAGATGCAGAATGAAAGTGCGAGAAGAATTATTACGGGAACTAGAATGAACGTATTGGCTAAAATAGGCTCCAATCACGTTGGAGGTAGGATTAAAAAAAAAAAAAAACCTAACCTAACCTAACCCAGTCTCACGGCGCCCCCCGCAGCGACCGGATCACTTTTAAGCCGCCCCGCGTTCGAAAAATCCTTAAAAATAGTCAAAGTGAGCAAAAACATCCAGATTTTTGCTAAAAGTTGCGCGCTATCGAGTTACAGCAGGAGTGGAAAAAAAATTCAAATCAGTGAAAAACTCGCAAAGTTATAACCGAAAAACCGAAGTTTTAACCTAAAAACTGACTGTGAAAAGGAAAAAAGTGAAACGCTGCTTGATTTTGATCGGTGACACTGTGTTTCTGGATTGCCCTTCAAAACTCCTGGACAAGCTCCACACTCTGGCTGAGTTCGGGATTTTTCCCGTGAAAACTCGCCGAGTTACAGAACAAAAAGGAAAATCCACGTGGACACGAGGTCCAGATTCAGCAGCCGGAGGAGAAAACCAGCAAAGAGGATAGGCGCAGGAAGCCATCCCCTTTCACCCGACACCTCGAACATTGAAATTGGACCACCCTTCTGGAAGAATCAAATTTTTCAAAGTTTACCATAGTAGTCAAAAAATTAAAACCTTAATAATTCAAAATTTAAATCGGTAACATATAAATTTTCGGACTTTAAAAAATAGTGTATAGTTTTAAAAACCTAACTGCAAAATTTTGTATTTTTTAGACCAATAGTTACCAAGTTAAAATTTTTCAATAGTATTCCTGTAAAAATACATACCGTCAAATATTAAAAATTAAATTCCGGAAAAATTCGACAAGGCTGTTCTGACCAGGAACAACATAAATCTGGCCGAAAATAAAATTTTCACTCATTGGATCTGACAGGAACTGCTATTTGCAGAAAGTGGTTTCACCCCCTTCACTTTGACCAGCTGCCAAAAAACAAGCGGGCCGAAAAATATAAAAGAACCTAACAAGACCTTCAGCAGACTTCACCGGCTTCCAGAATCTATAGAAAAGAGGGAGTTTCGACAGGAACTGCAATTCCTGTTAAGGTTTTCCTACACCTCTACCCGGAACGCCATTACAAACTAACCTTGTCGGGGTTATAACCCTGGAGCGGAGCGTCGGATCGTGAAAACAACGTCAAATCGGCTCTCTTACGAGTAGCTATACCTAGGACGTAGACCCTGGACACTTTTCCACCAGCTCGCCAGGGTCAAATTTTCACCTTCCCAGGGGAATAACTTTTCAGCGGGACCAGCTGCAGAAACCTCACCGGCGCCAGCAGTTGGAGAAACACCAGGCCTTCAATCCGACATAGAACACTGTCCAGTCAACACCACCCTCTGAAGCAGGCACCCCCGGGAAGACTTTGGACGTCGCTGGAGCTGCGAAGATCAGCGGTGGGACGAAGACGTTTAGTTAAGTACGTAGAATAGTTTATCGTTTAAGTTTAGGATTAAGAACCAGACTCCGGGGGTAACCCGTTTCAGAGATACAGAGCCCCAAGTAAGCAAAACCGCGGGATCAAAAAACAGGCATTTGCGGTTTTTGGTAATCGAGGAAAAGTTTCAGCAGGAAACAGCTCACACCCTGAGGAAGGTGCTCCATTTCCAGAAACCGCAAAACGTTTGTAGTACCGTCCCCTATAGGATCCCATCCTCACAACATTTCCAAGACCTGAAATATCGAGGTAATACAACTTTCAGTTTAGGGAATCCAGTTTGCCAACCGCACTAAAACTGAAAAAGGCCTGTAACTCTGAAACGGTGAGTCCTAGACAAAATCTAACACATTTTTCGAGCCCCCTTCGACCCTCCCCCACCCCTTACATACTAAAACATCGGTATCTCGGACACTACAGGAGATAAATAAATTCTGACTGCGGATTAGAACTGCCCGAACTTGACTCCCAGTTTACAGGGTTAAAACGGAGCTATATATTATAGTACACACACCGACAAATACTTACCCCCCTATACAGGGACAGAATATCGACAAACCGCCTTCGGTAAACTATAGGTTACAAATTTCTTTTTATTTTATTTTTACTTGTTATTTAATTTATTTAACATATTACTTATACACACATAGACAATTTTCCCCGTTCCCTTGCTGTGCCCTATACACACAGCCACACAACACACTACACTTAACACACGGAGCTCGAACAATAAAAATGGTTCTCGGACCCCGCACCCCAATAACAAAAGGACCAAGAGTCAGCGCCGAAGAACCACAAGCGTCCACGTCGCCTACCCACCCGGGAAACGAGGGGCCCTCTGGAACGCGCGAGGCGCCGAGGGGGCTGACGTTCGGCAGGAGAGACGCTGTACAAGGAACCCAAGCGGAAACAGCTGAAACGCCGCCGTCGTCATTGGCAGGGACCTCTGGTGCCGTCGCTCGCATCACCACCCCCAGCCCCGCAAGCCCGCCTGGACAAGCGCTGGACGCCGCTAGAACATTTATCAGGAGACCTGAGCGAAAAAGAAGGTCCATAGAAAACATGGAGGCCTACAAGAGACAGACAGACACATACACTGCCTTATCTAGCGACAGACTCCTCCAGGAGGTCATGAAAGTTTTCGAGGATATACCAACTCGCGTTAAAGACTACCCTCAGATGAGGCGGGACATAAAGACTTTCCTGGAGACCCAGTCGGAGAAAAGCTTACGGATCCTGTTCGAGTTGAGTAAGCGGTTAAAGACATTAGAAACGTCATCTAAAACGGTTCCGCCCACAAATACCAACACCACGCCAACACCGACCAAACTACCGGACGGAATACTGGAAAGGCTGGAGAAAGTGGAGATAAGCATCAACTCCCGGATAAGCGACCTGGAGAGGAAAGTCGAAAAAGGCCTCGAAGACCTGACCGAACACCACTCCGAGAACGGTGCCGACGTCATCGACAAGGTCATCGAGAAGATTGACGAGGTTAGCGTCAAGATCGACGCAGTCCAAGAGAGTATAGGCCACACGATAGAAGGGGTGAAAGTCGTAGGTCGCGCCGCAGTTGCTCTCGAGGACAAAATCATTTAATTCAAAATGACAAAATAATTTTAATTAAAAGAAACGATACTGACAAAAAAATGTACCATATTCGGAATGAGGGTGATATTGAAACATACGTACAAAACGACAAGATCTAATATAATCTCACCACCTTATCTAACTGTTAAATAAGAGTGACAATCAATAAATCTAAATCATGGCGGTAAACTTAGATCTACAACCAGAACTACAGGATATTGAATATATTAAATTCACAGATCTATTATTTATATCAACAAATGGTCTACCTACATAAACACGAACGAAACTAAAATACAAATCATCCACATTAACATTTGTTCCATAAGAAAACATTTTAATCAACTGAAGGTACTTCTAGAAAATATATTGAATCAGCTGAATGTGTTGTGTCTCACAGAAATTAATATAAGACAGGATGAAGTCTTAATGTACACGATTGATGGTTTCAATATGTTTCCACAAACCAGAGAAAAAAAGCGAGGAGGAGGCATACTTGTTTATGTGAAAAATAGTCTTCAGTTCAGTCCACAACAAAACTATAATGCATCGTCGTTTGATTTGATACACGGTCACCTCTCTAAGAATGTTTACAACGCTTATCTATTGGTAATCTGTAAGGCCACCGCACACAAATAAAAGCATTTTTACGAAGGAAGTAGAAAACATTATTCGACCGCTACCCATGAACACCGATATTATATTAGTGGGGGACTGCAACATCAACTTGTTAGAGAGTGCACTGGATTCTTCGGCAAACAGATATTTAAATACGTTAGCAGATTTGGGACTACACTGTGGCATTCAAGACGCGAGGCGGTCGTCGGACAGAAGCGAGTGGCGTCATGCATTGACCACGTCTTCATGCGAAATGCGAGTGGCGGGGCGAGCGACGTTCACGCGTACACGCTCACTAGCCAGGTAGCCGATCACTATCTAACGGGAATCTCAGCTGTTATCGATAATACGCAAAGCGACATAACATACTTGAGTAAAACGAGGTACGATAACAAAGCTGTAAGAGATAAATAAAATAAAGTAAATTGGCCGTCTTTGTTGCAAATACAAGACCCCAACGAACTATACACAAATATTTTCGCAATTTTTGGTGATATTTATAATATAATAGCTCTAAAATAGATAACACGGTGTGCCCTAAACGCAAGACACAGCCGATATGCGAAAGATATAGAGTAATTTAAATAGCTGGCTTGGTAGGTTAAACCTAGGTCTGTAATAGAGAAACATTTACATAAAAATGAAACTTTGCAAAATATCTGTGACAATTTTTGTGAAACCTTTACGAAAGAAATCGATATGATTAAACATAAATGTCAACACAATTTTTTGGACAGGATGAGCTATGTGAATACTACTGTAATGTAAGTTTTAGATTTAAAGAGGTCCTACCTAATGACGTAAAATCTGTTATAGAAAAACTAGACTGTAACAAGTCGCCAGGGTCGGATGGTATTAGAATTAAAGATTTAAAACATATTAAAGAACACATTAGTCCGGTAATAGCATATTTTATCAATATCAGTATTAAAAAATCGCAATATCCTGGGGAACTTAAAAAGTCTATTGTTAGGCCCATATATAAACAGGGATCTCATCAGGATTATAGCAATTATAGACCTCTAGCAATACTAAATACTTTAAATAAAAACTGTTGTGTTAATTGTCAATGCTCATATTTAGAAACAGTAACTTCATACAAGTACCTAGGATTAGTTATTAGATTGTTATTAGATAACACGTTCACTTGGAATCTGCATGTCAACAACGTTTGCAATAAGCTACGATCCATTTTGGTTAAATTAAAGACACTTAAATATGCTGTCAACAGAAAAGTATTGTATACCTTATATTTTGCACTGGCTGACTCAGTGATTGAATATGGGTTGGGTGGATATGGATTTACGTTCCCTACACACATAAATAGAATCAAAATGTTGCAGATACGGCTACTTAAACTACTTGTAGATAAAAAAACAAAGAATAGCTTAAATAAAAATTATGAAAAACTGTTTAAAATTTGTAAAATACTCCCGGTTAATTTCAAAAGTAACGTAAAAATCTGGACTGAACAATTTAATAATGAACTTTACAAGGAGGAACGTAAACATATGTACCCAGCTCGTTTATCTAAAAAGAAAACACTTGTTGTTCCTAAAGTCACAAACTACTTTGGTAAGCGCACAAGAAAGTATGTAGTACCATCGTTAGTGAACAAGTTACCTCCACAGTTGATATCGCATGTCAAATATAAATACCAACTTAAAAAGGTTCTTAAATAAAAATAGGTAAAAAAACTTTTTAAGTTAAACGGTTTTATGTTAAACATACATTGCAATGTTTAAGATAAATGTACTAAAAACCAAAAAATAATAAAATAGATACAGTGGGAATTATAAACATATGCATAGACTAGACTAAAATAAAACAAAATTTCAGATTAATCGGTTGACAGGAAGAGGGTGAAATTTGAATTACTACATTTGACCCAAGAATAATAAATAAAACAAACGGGGTGAGCTAAATAAAACCGTTTAAAAACACTACCTGTCATTGTGTCCATAGATATTTTGTAATTAAAATCGAAATTTGTTTTGATCATATTGTGAAACGAGAATAACTGCCGACAAACTGTTTTGCAGTTTGGCAGACTTTTTATATTTTATTGTAAAACAGATTTTGAATAAATAAATTAAAAAAAATAACAGTAATAATATGTTTAAAAGAAATTCAAAGTGACAAATCCTAAATACAAATACAAAAGTTAAATCATCTGCGAAAAAAAATACGCGACTAAGGTAAGAACAAACACTAAGAACTAAAAAGTAAAAAAAAAAAAAAGCAAAAAAACCTGACTGAAAAACCTGAAAAGCAAAAAATAAGCACATTTTAAATTAAACTAAACTGAAAACAGAATGGACCCATGTTCATCCATGTGTTTGTTTTTTGTTTTTTAGTTTTTGAAGTCGGGTTTTTTAGGTTTTTTCCTACTTTTTTTGCCATTCGCCTACGTAACCCTAATAAAAATTATCATCCAGAAGCAGGGAGTAGAGAGAGTTATCAGTTTAATCCGTCCTCCTATTTTGACGGGCGACTACAGAGCCTTACATTGTGCGTGGTCAGTCACGCACCTGACCGGTTTCCACCTATTTCTTAAACATTAATGAGATTACATTTTATCATTAAGTCAACCGAATAAATAACCTGAAATATACAATTATCGGTCCATGTACGTATAATTTTGAAATAATTTTCTATCAACGCTTAACTTTTCTCGACATTATAAGTGGCCCATGTAGGCCTACTTATGTCAAATATAATATTTTGATTTTGATAATATCTTGTGTCACCCGTTTCAAGGAATGCGCTGAAATTTCAATCGCCCTATAGGATGCTTATGACCATATTTAATATGCGTGCACTGGTGACCGGCTGACCGCAGGTGACAGCAGGTGACCGCAGGTGTCGATGTATGTAAATAGCACGCGTCGCTGCCGCGCCGGTGACGACCTCTCATTGAGAGCTATTTTTTCCGTGAGCGATGTAATTAGTATCGAGGGATGCGGATGATTGTCTTAAATGGCAGTCGCGGGCGAGTGCGGCGGCGACAGGCGCACGCCTTGTAGGGGCTGGTGCGAGTGCCAAGTGCGGCGGCCGCGCGGCTGGTATAAAGTGCGCGCGCGCCGGCCCTGCGCTCACTACCGCCGCTGCAACCGCTGCCTCCGCTGTGAGTGTCGTGCACCTGTGTCTGTCCTAAATAGATCGGTTTGATCGCGCAGTCTATATCGGAGCCGTGTTCAGTGCAGTGCGATACTAACGGCGCGTTGTGTTTCAGGTGTGTGGAGCTCGCTGGAACCTACTCATCACTAAGCCAGGATGTGTGACGATGATGCGGGCGCGCTGGTAGTCGACAACGGCTCCGGCATGTGCAAGGCCGGCTTCGCGGGTGACGACGCGCCACGCGCCGTGTTCCCCTCCATCGTGGGCCGACCGCGCCACCAGGGCGTCATGGTGGGCATGGGGCAGAAGGATTCGTACGTGGGTGACGAGGCACAGAGCAAGAGAGGTATCCTCACGCTCAAGTACCCCATCGAGCACGGCATCATCACCAACTGGGACGACATGGAGAAGATCTGGCATCACACGTTCTACAACGAGCTCCGCGTGGCGCCCGAGGAGCACCCCATCCTGCTGACGGAGGCCCCGCTGAACCCCAAAGCCAACCGCGAGAAGATGACGCAGATCATGTTCGAAACGTTCAACTGCCCCGCCATGTACGTGGCCATCCAGGCCGTATTGTCGCTGTACGCGTCCGGCCGCACCACCGGCATCGTGCTGGACTCCGGCGACGGCGTCTCGCACACCGTGCCCATCTATGAGGGCTACGCGCTGCCGCACGCCATCCTGCGTCTGGACCTGGCGGGCCGCGACCTCACGGACTACCTCATGAAGATCCTCACCGAGCGCGGCTACTCCTTCACCACGACGGCGGAGCGCGAGATCGTGCGCGACATCAAGGAGAAGCTGTGCTACGTAGCGCTTGACTTCGAGCAGGAGATGCAGACGGCGGCCGCGTCTACGTCGCTAGAGAAGTCTTACGAGCTGCCGGACGGACAGGTCATCACCATCGGCAACGAGCGCTTCCGCTGCCCGGAGGCGCTGTTCCAGCCCTCGTTCCTGGGCATGGAGTCGTGCGGCATCCACGAGACCGTGTACAACTCCATCATGAAGTGCGACGTGGACATCCGCAAGGACCTGTACGCCAACACAGTGCTGTCGGGCGGCACCACCATGTACCCCGGTATCGCTGACCGCATGCAGAAGGAGATCACGGCGCTGGCGCCCTCCACCATCAAGATCAAGATCATCGCACCACCCGAGCGCAAGTACTCCGTGTGGATCGGCGGCTCCATCCTGGCCTCGCTGTCTACCTTCCAGCAGATGTGGATCTCCAAGCAGGAGTACGACGAGTCTGGACCGGGTATCGTGCACCGCAAGTGCTTCTAGAGCTTGCACTCACTGCCTGACTTCACTTCCTCCACACTTTTATACTTGTTACCAAACAAATGTATTTATTTTATACTCTCTGTCGGAGACTGCTCGCTGTTGCGTTATTGTAAGTGAACTACTTTAAGTGTATGTTGTTTAATATAATTTTATAACTGAGCGTGTGTTCCTCATTGCATTGAACATAGTGTTGTCCCTCCAGAGTCCCTTCAGTGCCACACTGTGTGCAGCGCGGCCTAGGAGTTCTGTGACGTCCATATAAGGCGGGACGGCGTGCGCCGTCGTATTAATAGCGTGGGTGACAATCGAACAGTAGTTTAATTTAGTATCGATGTTGCGAGTGCCAATTGATCGGCGCGCGGAGACAATACCCCCCCCCCCCCGCACACCGCCGCAATATATTAATACCGCACAGGTGGATGAGCCCTGCAAGATTGACTGTCTCACTAACTGCCTCGTCTTATAGCGGACATTACAATCAATACCATTTTATTGTAACACGCTAATGATCTGTTTGATTAATCTGTTACATTAGAATTCCAAACTATTGAAATGCTTCTGAACATGCCTACAAAATGGTTTAATTGGCAGCACAGTGATAAATCAAGAGACATTAATAGAAACAAAGCTGTCTGTGAACACCATGTGGGTAAGTAGGTCGCGACGAGCAGGTGAGCGTCAGGTGCGGGTCATGTGCGCGTCAGGTGAGCATCAGGTGAGCTTCAGGTGAGCTTATAGCCAACGGGAATTGAATGAAATGAAACGACACTAATCAACACCCTTATAATTTTATTTATAAAATTATTTACAAGTATGTACATCATCGAAGCCAGTCCTTGCTAAACAGGGTGATGTTTCATATTATACTTAGGACTATCACTGAACTCTGTATAGGTACTCACTGACTGCTCTTTAAAGTTCATGAACATGCACCACGTGTACCGACACACGGTCAGCTCACAGCAGGCGCTTGTCGGGCGGCGCGTCGTCGTCGCTGTCGCCGCACTCGAAGCGGATGTGGCGCGCGCTGCGCCGGCGCTCAGCGGCGGGGGGCGAGGACGGGTGCGAGGGGGGCGCGAGGGGCGCGGGGGGCGCCGGCTCGTCGCCCGCCGCCAGTCACACCTTGTCCTCGGGCGGGCCGGGCGCGGCCGAGCGCACGAACTGCAACAGGCGCGGCGGTGAGGCAGACGACGTCACGGTGCCGCGCCTTCCCCCGCCCAGCATACTCACCGACACCGTGGTGGCAGTGGCGGAGTTGGCGCGCGGCCGGAACGTCAGCACGCGCCAGCGCCGCCGCAGCTGCGCCAGCACCTCGCCGTTGCAGAAGCAGTACAGCACGGCCACGCACAGCCCCTGCAGCGACGTCGTCAGCGCCGACACGTACTCGTAGGCAAGCCACCAGCTCGCCGTGTGCTCGGGCCGGAAGGGCATGAGCAGGTACTGCAGGCCCAGCAGCGGCGCCAGTAGGCACGTGGCGCGCAGCGCGTGCAGCGCCGTGGCGGAGGGCCGCGTGGGCCCGCCCGCGCCCACGCCGCCGCCCGCGCGCAGCTTGGTGCACAGCACGCGCACGATGTTGCACAGGAAGCCCAGGTTGAGCAGCACGGCGCCGCACGCCAGCACGGCCAGCTCCACGCGCGGCGTGTTCTCGTCCATCCAGCACAGCGGCTCGTCACCGGCGGCGCGGCGCGCGGCGTACACCGTGGCGGACGTGAGCGGCAGCAGCCAGCCCAGCGCCAGCAGTGCGCGCAGCAGACGTCGCTCCGACACGAAGGCGCTCACCAGCACCGTGTGCAGGTACAGCCCCTCGCACAGCATCCACGTGTAGTTGGTGAGCAGCGCGTACTGCAGCAGCGCGTTGAGTGCGCGGCACCAGCCGGGCGACGCGGTCAGCGTGGCGGGTGAGCGCACCACCAGCGCGTACCACAGCAGCCACAGCGCGTTGTTGAGCGCGAACGACGCGAACAGGTTCATGTGCACCGTGATGCGCGCGCACCGCAGCGACCTGCACACACACGCACGGATTCAGCATACGCAGGGCACAGGGCGGCACAGTGTCACCACACGGCGGCACTCACCTGAAGTAGAAGAGGATGGCCAGCGACAGCAGCAGTGCCACCAGCGACACGCTGTAGCCCGCCTCGTACACCGCGATGATGTCGCTCACGTCCTGCACACACAACACGCGAGGGTCAGACTAGCCGGCTCACCCGCATACACTCACACCCGTACTCACAAACACACTCACATCCTCGGGCTTGACGCAGGTGGTGTAGTTGGACCATGGCCGGCCGGTCTCCGGGTGCTGCCACCACGTGCCGTTCGCCGTGCACTCCTTGTGCGCCAACACTGCAACAAAAGCGCGTGTTCACTCAGTGGTGGGCGAGTGGGTGACGACACTACTGTTACTAGTGTGAAGGGCGATGGGACGCACGTTCAGGACTGAAGCCGGGCACGAAGGCGGGGCAGGCGCGGTAGGCGGTGGTGTTGACCGGCGTGTGCGGCCAGCACAGCCACGAGTCGAACGTGCCCTCGCAGAACACGCCTGCAAGCAGAGACACACTGTGAGGAGTGGTATACAGTGGCGCACGGTGGCACCCAGTGGCCCACGATGGCGGGTACTGGCCTGCTTGCGGGGCAGTGCCGTTGTTCTCCATCAGGCAGGCGGCGGCGTCGCGCGCGATGCGCTCGGGGTCGTCCATGTCGCCGTGCCCTTCGCCCCGTGCCCCCCGCAAGCCCTTCACACGGTGCACTCGCACGCGACCTCACCCATCCCTGCAATCATCAGAACAATAAAATTATGACAAACTCAACATTATTGAATCAACTTATATTACTGTTAAATCATCTGTCCCTACACACATGAAAATAAGTATGTGTACACGCCTTTTTTATCTGGGGGCACGGCAGTGCCCCCGCCAAGTCAAGCAATAAAGCGGCACGGCCGTACTATCCTTTACTCGAACCTGTTCAGGCCATTTTCGACCTCCTATAACTTCGTTGTGGATAAAACTAGAAGCCTGAATTTTTAGTAACCAATTAGGCATTGTATAAACACGGTATATTCAAATTTAATTAAATTTGAACCAGTAGTTTAAGAATTATAACTAATCAAAGTTCCTTAGTTTTGTCACTCACTGACTGACTGACTGACTGATTGACCGATCATCAAAAGTCTAAGGCACTTCTAGCAGACATAGAAGCTTCAAATTTAGAACACAATTAGTGTTTAGTGTATAAACCATGGAAAAACTAAAACAGTATACAATTTCAGTCTAGTTTTCTAGATAAACTAACTGCATAAATAACTTTGTAATCCCATATAATTGTATAGGATTACAAAATTAAAGTTACATTTCCAGTGAATGAATTTTACGAGTTATTAAATTAAACATACTTCCTAGTTTCTGAATGATCTGAAATTTTGCACGTGTATGTATATCGCCTATCAATGCAATATTGTGATGATATGGAACTGATCTGATGATGGAGCTGGAAGTTTACTATAGGAACTCCATTTTAGAATATCATAACCCCATCGAGTTTGGACTCGTTTGATTCGTCTTGTCGAGTAGTTTGTCTTAAGATGGTGTCCAGGGTCTATTGGTGGAACTGGAAGGTGGCCATAGGAATTCCGTTATAAAACCCCATAGCCCTATCGAGCTTGGACTCCTTTGATTTGTCTTGTCGAGTAGTTTGTCTTTAGATGATGTTCAGGGTTCTGAACAGTTCTGATGATGGAGCTGGAAGGTGGCCATAGGAATTCCGTTATAAATCCACATAACCCCATCGAGTTTGAGCTCATTTGATTTGTCTTGATGAGTACTCTGTCATTAGTTGGTAACCAGGATCTGAAGATGGAGCTGGAAGGTGGCCATAGGAACTCCGTTATAGAACGACATAACCCATCGAGTTAAGACTCGTTTGATTCGTTTTGACGAGTACTTTGTCTTTGGATGGTCTCCAAGATCTGTTGATGGAGCTTGAAGGTGACCAGGAATTACGTTATAAAACGACTTGACCTTGTCGTGTTTTTACTCGTTTGATTCAGCTTGTAGAGTAGATACTTTAGCAGTACTTCAAATCGATGAATAAGACTGCTTCAAATTCGAATAAACCTATGTATCTTGATTCATTAAACGAAATAGATAGAATGAGAGACACTATAAATGCCATGGCGATTAGCTATTACAATGGCCTGTTTAACATTGGCGAATGCGATGCGATGGCCAAGTCAATCTTGTATTTAAAACATCAAAGGTTTTTAAGTAGGGATTAAATATATTAACTGACTTGGTATTACATGGATCTCACTACTTTTTACGGTAAAAGTGAGTTGCTCGGTTTGGCTTTTTTTACAAGTTTTGTTTTTGGTGGGATTTTTATTTTTGGCGGTTGGAAAATCATCAAACTCAAAAACTCAAACTCAAAGCATTTATTTCAATTAAACCATTACTGGCACTTTTGAATGTCATAAGAACAATTCATAAAACAAAACTACGAAAAACTACGAGTGCAATACGTCATTCCGAAAGCCACCACGCCGAACCACACGAACGAACACTGCAAGCAAAAAAGCACGCAGCGACGCACACCGCAACAACGAATCCACGAGACCTCGAATCACGGAACAACGAATGCACGCGCAACCGCCGCCCCGCGACCCGGATCCATCATATAACCCCTCCCGCTCTTGGGCAGAGCGAAAGGGAGTGTCAGACTTCTACTGACTAAAAACCACCCATGTTCCTTCTTAGCCCTATATGTCGAGGCTGCGGTAACTTGTGAACAACCCCCAGCCCCGACGGGCATCGGCCCTTGCGAGCCCCTCCCAACACACCTTGATTGCGAACTTGAATGCAAGTCACGGATAATCAAAGATGACTGTTTATTGACTATATTTAATTAGCACGGAAGTCACGTAACTAATGCTATATGAATAATGCGTGAACGTGTGAATGAGTACAGGCACAGCAGACTTGAGCGCTGATTGTGTAATGTCGCTTTACTGATCTATGCAATACACGCGTGCAATGTACGATGCATGAACTCGTACAATATGTATAATTGTTATCTAAGGGGCGAAAATTACTTATTTAGTCCCGAGACGGGGTTTGGCGCCCGTAACGTAGTTCGAGGGACTAAACAAGTAATTTACCCGAGGTAAACACTGTGCTTTTCATCACGAATACGAGGAAAATAAGTACATAAATTATTATCTAAAGAAAACATTAGTGTTGATCGGATGTTGTCGCTATACAGCCAGTATTTTTCATGTTCATCATTAAAAAAAAATGCCAAAGATTTTGTCGAAATCTATGTAATTTTAGAGAAATAGTTAACTAAACTAGATTAAAGTCCTAATAAAATTTTATTTTAAAGAACTTTGTTATTTTAATTTTAAATCGCGCTGTTATTGAGTGGCTGTATAAAAAGTTGGAACATGGTTCAATAAAAATGTGAAAATAGACCAACTTTTTTTAAATTATTTTGACAGCTTTCAGTTGATAGCGATTCTCCCTAGGGCTGAAAAGTAGTACTTTCAACCCGCTTCGCAGGCATTTTATGACCTACTTTCAGAGTATGGTTAATGAAAAAAAAAGAAACCGACTTCGACAAAAAATAAAACACAAAAAAGTAAAAAATAAACTTTAGAACAAAAATTCGTTTCTGAAAACAAAATTCGGTGTTTTTTGTTTGTTTGATTAATTTTTTTGCCACCGCCTTCAGAAACAAAATTTTGTGCTAAAGTTTATTTTTCACTTTTTTGTGTTTTATTTTTTGTCGAAGTCAGTTTTATTTTTTGTTAAAAAGTTTTCATTTTTCACTTTTAAGTGATTCACATGTGCTTACCCCTTCACAACGCACCGGCGTGATTTTATGTTATGAAGTGGTGTAAACAATAGACAGACGTGGGATTTCAACAATACCAATCAATTTGCTATCATTTAGACATCAATACGACCGCGCAAAGTTTTGTATTTATTAGTAGAATAACAAAACATCACTCCTGTAATCCCCGAAGTTTGCGTGGTCGTATTGATGTCATTTTCAAATCGGTTCGTAAACGACGGAGACGAAAAGATCGTTAGTATAGACAATGTAGTTTTTTTTTGAGTTTTGTTGATTTTTCAAAAACCATTTGTCCGAATTCCAAAAAATATAACCATCCGAATCGAGAACCTCCTTCTTTTCGTCGAAGTCGGTTAAAATTAGTTCATAACTTCCTGTTTATACATAGATTATTGCTACTTATAGTACAACAAATACATACGTACATACTTAGGTCAGTGTTGGTAAACCAGTAATTTATTAACCAGTTAGGCTATTTGTTCACCTTTCTTAATATGTTTTATATACAGATGTTGTTAGTATCGATATACGTAATATATATGTTTTAACAATATGTTAACGTAACGTAGGGAACCCGTTGTATTGTATGCTTGGGTGGGTCAAGCATGAGTACTTTTTTTTAAAGCAAAATATAAGATCTATGTATATGACAGTCGGAACCAACAGCTTAACGTGCTATCCAAGGCACGGAGGAAACTCGGTATGTATGTAACAGGTGGTCACCCATCCACAGACCAACCTAGGCAAGCGCGGCTTAACCTAATGAACGACCCGAGTGGCAGTTATCATGGTAGCATTACCAATACTTCAAAAAAAAACCTCAAGCCAAAAAGAAGGTATTATTGTATTGGCTAAATATTTTCGAAGTAACGTTACTGTAATTATGTAGAACAAAGTAACGTTGGTGAAACAAAAGTCAATGTAAGGTTTTCGGTCGTCCCCGTCGGGGCTGCGGGATGGGGAGATACCGCGGCCTCGACATAAAGGGCTAAGAAGGAAAATGGGTGGTTTTTAGTCAGTAGAAGTCTGACACTCCCTTTCCCTCTGCCCAAGAGCGGAAGGGGTTATTTAATGATTTTTCCCCGCCAAAAAAAAGGTTTTCGGTGTCGTAAAATCAAATAAATACTCGCTGTTCGGCGGGGATCATTTGAACATTAAATCTATACTAATATTATAAAGCTGAAGAGTTTGTTTGTTTGTTTGAACGCTAAGATCATGTTAGATAGTCCATTTATCGAGAAAGGCTTTAGGCTATATAACATCACGCTACGATCAAAAGGAGTGGAACATAAATGAAAAATGTTGCGAAAACGGGAAACGATATTCCTTATTGAGAGTTTCCGTTGCGTGCGCTGCGAAAATGGTTTAAGTTATGCAAATATCATGTATGAAAGAAATGTTCCTTTTTAAAAGTTCTACAAATAAGTCCGCGACAGCATATATCTATCTACTAAGATTGACTCACTGTAACCATTTTTTACTATCGAAATGTTAGGTTAAATAGAATTATTTTTTGCGAAGCTTATTTAACCCATATGGTATAAATCTATATATTTTTGTTTGTTAGAAAGGAAATTTAATATAGAATATTTGTTCCTTTTTCTCTATATATGTAGTTTAAACAAATATCTTAGAAGATATCGCAATGTTAAAATGTACGCGCGACAAAAACATTACGCGGTCCGCCGGCCCTCGCGTCCCGATGTAGATTCGTGGAGATTCTGGCCTCCGGGAAATTCAAATTCAAAATATTTATTGCACCATAATATTTACAAGGTGTTATTGTATATTGTTTTGTGAGCAGTAGTGGCCCAGTGGTGGCGGCTCCGACTTACGAACAGTTGGTCGTGGGTTCGAACCCAGACAGGCGCATTACTTTGTGTAATTTATTTCAGCACCACTGCTCTCAAAACGGCGAAGGTAAACATCGTAAGGAAACCGGTATATCTTAGAACCAAAAATTTGAAGATTGTGACATCTACCATTCCGCACTGGGCCCGCGTGGTGGATTATAGCCCATCCCGCTCCTAGAGAGGAGGCCTGAGTCCCTGCAGTGGGAACAATATAGGCTGATGATGATGATGATGATTGTATATTTAACAGTAAGAGATAGGTAGGTACCTGTAATTCTCAATTTAATTATGTAATCTAAGGTTCTATCAAATATTATAGATAGGAAAGATTAGCTTTTTTGTTTGTTACGATTTAACTCAAAACTCAGACGGCTTGGAAAATTCTTTCAACATTAGAAAGCTAATTGAAAAAGTATTACTATGTTGGATAGTCGATCTATCGAGGATATATATTATTGTGACGCATACGAAGTTGCGTGGGTCAGCTAGTTATTAAATGAAATGAAAATAGAATGCCCCCCCGCCTGCTTCCAAGTTTTGTTTAATTTAAAATGTGCTTGTTGTCTGCTTTTCAGTTTTTTCAGTCGGGTTTTTTAGTTTTTTTTACAAGTTTTGTTTTTAGTAGGTAGGTAGGTATATATTAGCGTTCATAAAAAAAAATTGAATAGTGAGGATTTATTTGATTACATTAATAATTTGGCTGACAAAGTAACCTTACATAATAGGCATGACGAAAGATTTTGAAATCCTCTTCCGTAATGTGGGTACATCTTTTTTATTTACGAAAAAACCTTTATTTCAGTAATAAAGTAAAGTTTAACGAAGATATAAGTCATTTTTGAAAAAAAAATTAAATAGAGCGCGAAAACAGCTCGCAGTGTCATGGCGTCGGGTCTGACGTCACGCCCATGTAAACATGGAAATGTCAAAGCGCAGCTAGAGGAAACTAAAACAAACATTACCATAATTCGTGTGTTAAAAATGAATAACAAAGTTTATAAGTGGTGTGCGGTGCCTCAGTGTAAAAACACATCAATAGCAATAGTTTTAGCATTACATTGAATGCCAAAAATGTTGTCCTCTGGACCTGCATAGCTGACCCGGTGATTATGATAGTATGTTGTTACTATGAGAAAAGATACTAGTACATGCTTTGTAGTTACAGAAATTTACTCCTTTTGTTGGTTATTAACTCAGTAGCAAACTTTTATTACAAGTTGCGAAGGAGCTAACCTCAAAAATAAACTGACAAGTTTATTGTAAAAATAACATATGAAAGTGAAAATAAACTAAACTCCTACAAGCTCAAAACGAGTTTGTTGTATTTTTATAGTGTTAGATACTTACAAAATTTACTTACAGGTTTTCACATTTCGGAACTCGGACGAGCAAAATTCTTTATTTGACCCAAGGAAATCGCCCAACATCAGTAAATCTATCCTGGGCAAATTTGAACTGTTTGCTTTTACAAAGCCTGATTCCATTGCTAAAGATGTTCACAAAGTATTGTAGTAACAAAAAAAATATCCAAATGCGTAATCGTCAACAAAACAACACAGTGAGCTAGTGACAGCTAGTGATGTTTACATTGGCGTGACGTAGTGCGCTATGATTGGTGTTTCAATCAAAATGGCCGATATCAGTATTTTAATCTTTTATTTTATTAAAAATCTTACTAATCTTAATTTTTTAAATAAAACTAAATCAGTGTTTTAAATCCTTCTCGTATGTAATTTCCCCTAATATCATTAAATCATTGATTCTTTGACTATGTCGTCACGCCTATTATAGAACATACAAACGTCGGAGAAACAAAAGTCGATGTAAGGTTGTCGGTGCCCCACCATTGTGAGGATCGGCCGGAGGACACGGTGGAGCACACAGTGGAGGTGTGCCCCGCTTGGGCGGAGCCCCGCCGTGTTCTCGTAGCGGCGATCGGCGGCGGCGACCTCTCGCGCCCGGCCCTGGTGCAAGCCATGGTCTGGGGCGAGGAGGAATGGGACGCCGTCGCCTCCTTCTGCGAAGCAGTGATGCTGGCGAAGGAGGTGGCGGAACGCGAGAGGGAGAGAACCTCTCGTCCCAGCCGCCGCGGGAGGCGCTCCGGGCGTCGGGGGTCCCGCGATGACCTCCGGCCACCGTAGACGCGGGCCTGTGGACGGTGAGTGATGGGCTAACTCGCCGTCCGTCCGTCTCACGACGAAAACAGGCCGTGTCGACGGCGCGTTCGTGTTCCACGCGCGCCTCAAAGAGATGTCAGCAACATGGGAGGGGCCCGAAAGGGCCGACGCCTGTCGGGGCCGCGGGTAGGCCTCTGGTTATCGCGGCCTCGACATAGAGGGCGAAGAAGGAACATGGGTGGTTTTTAGTCAGTAGAAGTCTGACACTCCCTTTCGCTCTGCCCAAGGGGAGGGGTTATTTAGAAACAGCGAACAAACAAACGTAGTCTAAACTTAACGTAGCATTATCAGGGCTTCGGCCCAAGTCAAAGTGGTCCTCGGCTCATGACGCCATGCCTGCAGACATTGATGTTCGTTAAGCCACGCGTCTCTAGTCAGCAAAAACTCCATAGTTTTAGGCAATTATTACATTGGTTACAAAACCAGAGGTGAGTAGTATCTTGAGCATCTGCTAATACAGTTGAACAATGTTATGGATACAATGTCTCAAAGTTGTTTAAGGCAGACATCCCAAGTTAGAATTTATACTGTATCCAGCCGAGTGAAGACATGCGCGCGCATGCGAGCGCGGGCCGCAGCACAAAGGATTTAAGAAATTTCCTGCTGACGACCATCTAAGAAAAAATAACATGACCGGTAAGCAGAGTAACAACTCGTCAAAGTGTTTGCTTACCTGAACCGCAAGAAACCATCGGAGAAGAGAAGAAGGGATTGCCAGAGAACAGCTCATCAGTAAACTAACAGATGGATCTCCATCTGTTAGTTTACTGATGAGCTGCTCCCAGCTCGGATCTCCGAGCTGGGAGCAACTACGTCATTGTGTGCGGTGCACTAACTGCAGTTATATCGCTCGATGGCGCTCAGTGGCTGCAGTGTGGTTGTGGCGTGGACGAGACGTGAAAGGTCGCGCAGGAGCTCATTAACTTATAGCGGCGCGTTTATGGAGGCTCGTAAATATACAACATTTAAATAGTCAGCTGGCGCAGGCAGCTTCGCTTTAGTCAAGATTGGTAGCAGTGCCGCTGCCCACTGGGTGAACCAATACTGAAACTCAATCCACCTAGAACATCGCGAACGCTGTAGTTTCTCTGAATGCCTATCCTACACGCGCTCCACTGTTTATTGGTAAAATTACAAAATCACATTAAATTACAAAATTAAAACAAGGTACTCGCGTCGCCTACAGTAGGATTCCGTAGACGCCCATCAAAATTTGTGAACTGACTAAATTGATTAACCGTCCTGCCTACCTGCCTCCGAACGATGTTTTTTTTGTAATAATAAAACAAAATTACATTTGCAGTTTTAAGACCAGCGCTCTCATACATTATGTATAGGAAAATACATTTTATAACTATTACTCGTAAACTTGCAAAGTCTACTTAGCTGTGATAGTTTTCCTTTTATTTGCGTTACTGCTACTACAATGATTTTTTTCGCACGCCCAAACACAACCCGTACATGTGGTTTAGGTATCCACACTTGAGTCTTTTTACTTTAGCATTTTGGCGTAACTCATTTGTATATTCATGCCAAATTATAGCTTTCTAGTACTAAGAGTCTTTGAGATACAGTGCGGACGGACGGACATACAGACAGACCGATCGACGGACATGGTGAAACTATAAGGGTTTCATATTGGCTACGGAACCCAAAAAAATGTTATGCACAGAATGCAACAAATCCAAGCATTTCTGTTGAATACGTATTTATAATATTTATTTATTTTATTTAAGAATGAGTAGCCCAAGGAGTGAGCCTTCGGAGATCGTGTCCATGAGCGCTACGCAGCGGCCCGCTACGGCGCTACGATGCTACGGTGCTACGGCGCTACGAGGCTACGAGTATCGGTAGCGGTACCCACGTGCCACGTGCGCTGTTAGTTACAACAACAGAGTGACGTCACGGGACGATGTGCGGACTATATCCTATATGCCTTCATATCTTCATATTCGCACCGAGCGGTGGTACTAAGTGGGTACCAACACTAGCAACTCACACTTGTTTAGCCTTCATAATGTACTTGCATGGTAACTGTTTAACCTGTAATATAACATCACGACAGTGTTCCGAATAGCTGCATGCGCTACGACAGGACGATTACTATTATTATTCTTTTGATCGTAGTGCGTTATCACACTAACGTACAAATATTATGATTGGTTTACTATTATAGTTAGAACTAGCTGTGCCCGCGACTTCGTTCGCGTGGTTGTCGAAAACTAAAATACGTCGTTTAGACGTAGACGTAGACAGTAGATTGAATCATTGCCCAGAGTTAACTTAATGACGCTGTAGGAAATAAGAAGAGGGTAATCCAAAGCTCTGCGGAGCCCCACCGTGTTCTCGTAGCGTCAATTGGCGGCGGCGACCTCTCGCGTCCGGCCCTGGTGCAAGCCATGGTCCGGGGCGAGAGGGAATGGGGCGCCGTCGCCTCCTTCTGCGAACTAGTGATACTACGTTGTGAGCTGTTACTTTCAATATTCAGACCCTGTTGGTCCTCACATACATAACCTCCGTCATGTCTTGCGGTCACTCGCTGGCTGTAAAGTTATCGTTGGCGCGGATGTTAACGCGTCCTCGTCTCTGTGGTATGGCAAGGTTCGGTATACGGATTCCGACCGACGTTCCGCTGTTAAAGATTTCATTGCTGAAATGAACCTATCGATTCATAATACCCCAGATGCACCACCTACTTTTTGCAGCCAAATGGGCGAATCTTGTATTGACGTCACACTTTCTAGTGCAGACATTCGTTTGGATAGGTGGCGTGTCCTTCCGGATGCGTCATGTAGCGATCATCGGCTTATCGTGTACGAATTTGTTCCGATGTTTACTCAAGGTCCGTCACATGTCATTGGTAACTTTAGGTATAAAAGTAAAGGCGCGAATTGGGAATTCTTTGGCTTGCTTTTTGCGTCTCACACCAAAGACTTCACTCGAGACGGGCTGTCAGCTGAAGAAAGTGCTGAAATTATGTCAGACACCTTCACTTACTGTGCTGACATCGCCATTGGTCGCGGATCTATGACCAATATTCGTAGATGTGATTGGTGGTGTGACTACTTAATTGAACAACGTAAAAGTTATCGCCGAGCGCGTAGACATTTAAACAAGCTTAAAAAACGAAAGGTCACCGGAGACCCCCTTATCTCTGCTTTAAATGCGTTTAGAGTTGCCAAGTCCCGCTACAGAGCATCGGTAGAAAAATCTAAAGGTAATTTACTGCGGAAAATAGTAGAAAAGTTAGATAAAGAAGGTCCGTGGTCTCCATTGTATCACGAGTTCAAAGCAAATCGATCAGTGGATCTTACGTTCGTCGAAAACATTAAAGTAAACAACAAACACACCACCGGTATTGAGGAGACAACCGAAGCTCTATTAAATACTTTGATACCTGATGATTTGCCTGATAATGACAATGATTACCACAAGCAGATCAGGGCGTGGGTGGCTGTGCCACCTGAATCACCAGCGTCAGACCTTCCAACCATTGACGAATTAATTAAAGTTGTCAGGAAACTCCCACTTAACAAATCGTCAGGTGAAGATAAAATATCTAATCGGATGATAATAGAAGCATGTAAAACAGCGGCCGACGCAATTTTAAGTGTTTACAACCGTTGCATTGCAGAAGGCGTTTTTCCTCGTATATGGCGACGCGGCTTTATACGAATAATTCCGAAAAGTGGCGACAAGCCACCGGACGACCCTAAGTCTTACCGCACTATAACACTACTACCATCTTTGGGGAAATTCCTGGAGCGTCTTATCGTTCCACGTTTACTACCAGACGGACCGAAATTTCACAACAACCAATTCGGTTTTACCGTGGGAAAATCTACCGTAGACGCGGCACTTTCTGTCCGGAAAATTGTCAATACATCCGAACATAAGTACGTAGTTGGGATCTTTCTAGATATTTCTGGGGCTTTTGATAACGCATGGTGGCTAGTGCTTCCAAAATTACGGATTTGCTAATTACGTAACTGGTTACGCATTTTGATGCTCCAATTACGTAATTACGTAACTGTTTTGAGTTTTTTAAAGCACGATATTTTCTGCGTGTATTAGGTATTTTAGAAGCAAAAAATCAAACATCTTCAAATGATGAAATATATTATATTAAGGAATTAAAAGGAAACTACAGAAATGATTTATAAATTTAAACTCCAAATCTAAAATCAATAAACTCAATCAACAATTCAAAACATGTAAGTACCACGAATAGTTTAACAAGAAAAATATAAATTTAAGTTATTTATTCAATCTTTGTTCTTGATAATATGATCTCATAAATGATAATGAATGCAATGTTTTGTCACCAAGGGAACTTCTTAGTTTGGAACAAAGATAGCCGGCCGAAGAAAATGCTCGTTCTGCTTCAACACTAGTAGGCATTATTGAAAGTAAATAATTATAAGCTGCTGTTAGGAAAACTTCACGACCGCCGCCAGCGCTATCGTAGATACACATTTCAACTCTTATGATAGATTCAAGATCTGTGTTTACGCCAGATTTGTTTACTGCAGACATAGTTTTCTGTATTTCTTTATCTAGTTGTTGTGCAACAGTCAACTCATCGCCACAACCGTCACCAACATCACTTTCATCTGCTTCGGAATCTAAACTCATTTGTGTACTTATAGGCGTTGTAAATTTTAGTCTTTCTAATAAGTTTGCAATATATGTTCTAATATAATCCGATGTCGGTTTTGTAAAAGTTTCTGTTTCTACGGTACTGTAAAATTCTTCATTATTATGCAAATACTGCAAAATGCCAGACACATTTGTTCGCCTTTGTTTTATTCTTTTTCTAAGGGCTACGGCGAGCTTTTCACTGAGCTCATTGGACTGAGCATCAAGTTTATTTAACATAAACTGAAGTGCAGCATCTGCTGCTAGCAAATTTGAGTCACGGCGACACAATGCCATCACTGTAGTTTTTATTATATCTAAACTATGATGAATGTTAAGTAGATCTTGTATTTCTGTGTCACTGAAACTTATATTTGATTTTAAGTCTAATAATGCCTTAAATAAACTTGATTTCAATTTCAGAAATCGTCCAACCATATCTGATAAGCTGTTCCATCGCGTTTTGCAGTCTAGTATTAGATCAAGGCTTTTACCATACTCTTCTAAAGAATATTTTTGCAACAAATCGCTCTTCAGTGGTGATTTTTTGAACGATTTAACCAGTTTCCGTACTTTTTCTATAGTATCTTTGTACAGAAACTCTGGTTCTAGAACTCTAGGTGCTTCTATGAAAAGTCCGCCATCGTTTTCTTCAATTTCTTCTGATTCGTCCCCGTCAGTATAAGACGCTTCATCCTCTAGTTCTGGTTCAGTAGTTGTAGTTTTCAGTGTCTTATATAATACCTCCAGCACCGCAAGTTGTATTCCGTGAGCAAAACACAACTGATGGTGGCCATCAAAACTTTTGCCCATTTTAATCATAACACTGGCTCCGTCTGTTGTGAAAGCAATTATATCTTCAAGTTTCAAGTTGAATTCGTTTAAATGATTTTCCAATAGTACAGTTCCAACGTGAGCTGGCATTGAACCCTTTATCCTGACTAGTCCTAAATTTCTATATTTAGCTGGCTCTAGGTCTTTATTGTGAATATTTATATTCATATACCTCCGGTTCCGGGAAGAGGTCCATTCATCGAAAGTTATAGTAAATCTATTTTTTTGGGACTTCATCTCTCTAAACTGAGTCATTAATTTGTTTTTTATAATATAACTCTGTTCCAGGACTATCTTGGTAATGGTTGAAGGGGATTTCGGTAGATCAATGCCAGATTTTTTGAAAACATACCTTAGATCTTCAGAAGTACAAAATTTGCATAATGGGATGCCATCTAATGCTGCCATTCTAGTCACTAAAATCTCCAAGGAATAATCATTGAAAAAGTAATCCGTTAGTTTAGTTTTCTTCGATGGAGGTTCAAAACTTTTTCTTGATTGTACTTGAATGGACGATGAAGTACTCGCCCTTTGCCCATCTTGCTCTTGCGACATCTCGCCAATATGTTTAGCACGCATATGAGTATGTAGTGCTCCAGTAGCACCACCAGGAGTCTTCAAATTTTTTTGACAATGTTTACATTGGACACTTTGCCCATTTTCAGCCCTCAAAAAGTGTTCCCATATAGCTGATTGTGTGCGTTTGTTCAAAAACTCTTTATAAACAGTCTTTACTGCAGACCTAAAACAATATAAAAAATAGTACATAAAATTTATATACATGTATTTTACATTTATGTATAAATAACGTATCTACAGTTAGGTACTACACTGAAAACGAGATACATACGTACCGTCAACTCATAATCAATGTCTATTCGCACAGACATCTAACAAGTATAGTTGTTTTATCTCACGAAAGCGGGCGAGCCATACTTGCATGTGTAAATGTTACATGCACGTCGTCATTGTGTGCGTAATCTCGGGAGCGCGCTACCTGCAGTTACGCACACAAGAGCGCGTGTCGAGTGCGTGTCTGTACGCATAACATCTACAAGTATGGCTCACCCGCTTTCGTGAGATAAAACAACTGTAACAACTAACAATACAATAACATCGCACATAAAAGTTTTGATAAAATATTTTATAAGTACAGAAACTCTCACACAAATACCCTAGAAACAAAGTATTAGATAAGATAATGTTAAAATACTTACATTTTCGTTGAAGTATCTATACGCTTACTACTACGTATGTGATACTTAGAAACTTGTGATGAAAAGCCTCTAAAAATGAAGCGACAATTTTCACGCACGGCACATACACAAAACTTAATAAATTATCTTAGACCAGGTCAGGTCTTTCGCAGGTGTACGTGATGACTGAGTACCTATTGAGAATTTGTGACTGTTTCTAAATTCACGAAAATAAAGACAAATCTTGGGGGTTCCCTTATTTTCCACAATTTACAATATTAAACTCTATTCGCTTCGAGTTAGATCAAATATTTTTAAACTTTGATTGTGTAATGTACACAACTATCCACAATCAACGGGGATTCCCTTCGTTTCCCGATTGCTCAACAATGAACTTTATTCTGTACGATTAAGAAATTAAATCTTGCAGACTCAGTTGGGAAAGCCGTGGGAAATCGGGGGATACCCACTGAAAGACTTGGTGTTGTCATAACGTTTAGTGTTGCTGTAATAATATATTATGTATGTAAGTCGGAATTTAAACTTTTTAAATGATTTTGTATTAGGATAATTTGTAAAAACACACAAACTCATGACTTTTTCCCATGAATAAGACAGAGAACCAGATAAATTGGTAATTAATTCATATTATCCTAATCCTAAGTACTTACGTAATTACGGACTTGAACTCTTCAGTTACGTATTTGTGGATCTTCCAAAATCTGTCCGTAATTACGTAATTGCGTAATTACGTAATTACGTAATGGAAGCCCTAATGGTGGCCGATGCTACTCCTTAAACTGAAAATTCGTGGTTGCCCTAAAAACATATACAATCTTGTCTACTCGTACTTCTTAAATGGTTCCGCGAAACTCAAACTCGGACATCATTCTATGTCAAAGTCCCTCACCATGGGATGCCCTCAGGGTTCGGTTATGGGTCCGTATGTATGGAACGTAGGCTTTGATGACTTCCTCGCGATTCCACTTCCATGCGGCTGTTCATTAACCGGTTACGCGGACGACGGCCTGCTGCTCATTCAGTCAAGTACTCGGGCTGGACTCGAAAATTTGGCTGACACTTGCCTAAAATTAATATCCCAGTGGGGTGATCGTAACCGTCTGACCTTTGCACCACATAAAACTTATCAACTTCTATTAAAAGGTAATCTTATGTGGGGCATGATGCCCCAGTATAAAATTTAATAACGTTCCCGTGAAAAAGAAGGAGTCCGTGTGCTACCTTGGGTTTGTCTTAGAGAGAAATTTTTCATTAATTGAACATATAAAAACCGTCGGTGAAAAAGCTAAAAAGAACTTTTATGCCTTAACGAGAATATCTAAATCTACGTGGGGTTTATCATTTGTAACTCTGAAGACGATCTATGGGGCTACTTACTTGGGGTGTATGTGCTACGGGGCACCAGTTTGGGCTGATAGGGCCACCATAGGAGCGGCACGACGTAAATTACTTCAAAGCCAGCGGTTGGCCTTGATTTTCTTGTGTAAAGCGTATAGGACGGTTAGTACTGAAGCCTTACCGGTACTGGCAGGAGTACTTCCAGTCGATCTTGAAGTGCAGCGCCGTGCTTCAATGTACTACTGCGCACGAGAGACCGCGGACGCAGACTTTTTAACACAACGTGACCGTACTAAAATAGCTAGATTACTTAAACCACAGACTGACGTCTGGGAGGATCTTTTGTCAGAATGGCAATGTAGGTGGGATAATTCCATCAAAGGCCGACACCTCCACCAGTTCTTTCCATCCGTTCGTGAGCAGCTGGCCAGGACATGGCTGGAAGTGGATCACTGTGTTGCCCAATTTCTCACAGGTCATGGTAACTTTAAGAGTAAATTATTTTCCTTCAAGCTTGTTGCGTCGCCTTTTTGTCAATGTTCTACATCTGACTGCGAATATATATGAACAATCTGCACATCACATTTTATGGGAGTGTAGTCTTTGGCAGAATGAACGTAATATAATGTTGGATAGTGTACAGGTTACATCCGGAGTTATTTACTATACGGACCTTGTAGAAACTAGAACAAATTTCCGTGCGTTCAAGCATTTTTGTCATACCTATTATTGGAATCAAATATAACAGCTCACAACTTAGGACCCAGTAATATTAATGACAACAATATCCGTGGTGCTAGGCAACTGGGCTTATCCCAGTTGTATGCGTCCCTGTGTGCCTATTGGCCTTGTTCTTTTCTGTCTCCTGCTGATATGGAGGGAAGTGGAAATTTCTGTTTTTTCCTACTCCTCCGCTATTCTTTTCTGATTAATTTCGTTGCGGGATCCAAGACAGTCAAATCATTTCTCTGGGACTTCGTCGAGCTTCATTGTCTCGGCGCTTTTCTTGTGGTCGCCACTGTTGATTCTGGCTTACAGAAGTTACAGTGGTTTGGGAATAGTGAGGCGGGCTTGTCCCATAAAAAAAAAAAAAAATCCATGCCAAATTAATAATAATAATAATAATATTCCACAACTATCACACAACGCCATCTAGTCCCAAGCTAAGCAGAGCTTGTGTTATGGGTACTAGACAACTGATAAACATACTTATATATTTCTAAATACATACATATTATAGATAAATTACACCCAGACACAGAACAAATGATCGTGCTCATCACACAAACATTTGTCCTGGGTGGGAATCGAACCCACGACCTCCGGCCTAGCAGTCAGGGTCACTAACCACTAGACCAACAGGCCAGTCGAAATTACAGCTTTTTAGTACTAAGAGAGCCTGAGCAATTGTGCGGACGGACGGACAGACAGACATACAGACGGACATGCCGAAACTGTAAGGGTTCCTTGTGGACTACGGAGCCCAATTTTATACTGTGTAATTGATAAATTTACTACACACACTACACACTACTACTATTCAACACACAAACACACACACACACTTTTATAATTAAGACTGCTTTTCAGAAAATAGCATCAAATGAACAAATACATCTATCGAAGACGAAGATAAACTGCTAAAATGTAATGCATGGAAAGCGATCAAACACACTATAGGCTAGCTATGTAGATTTTGAAAGCAGCGTCATTTGGTGTAATACCTACCCACAGAGTACGTTTTGCTATCATAACTTTTTTAAAGTTATCTTAAGAAGGCATTTATAAATAAGTACCATATTCGTTTAATAGATGTCGTTGTGTGTCTCATTCTTGATCATAATGATAAAGTTTTTCTTGAAAACTATAAACCCAAATATCTTTTGATAGAGAGCACCGATTACGATGAAACAAAGACTTAGTAATATTCCAAGTTACGCTCACACAATATTTAAATATAAAAGTTACGTTATTTACGTGATGCTTAGTCATCTAAACAGACGAAAATTCCAAAAAATGATGGAAATGAGTTCTGTTGGTTATACTTTAACACCCTGACGATTCCTTTTTTTAAATATTTTCGATATTAAAAATTTTTTTTTTTGCAGATTTATTATAATATGTATAGATGTTTGTCTTCCAAAAACTACATTCGTGCATGTCGAGAGAGAGCTTACTATTGCGAACTTCACCTGTTGCCGCGGGGGCGAGAGGGGGGCGGAAAACGCAGGGGCAGTAATGCTATGTGCCCGCGGTGCTAACGACGGGCGGTGTCGGCGTAGCGCTGCTACGGGCCGTTACGCGCCGCTACGGGGGTGCTACAGCGTGCTACGCGCCGACCTCTGCTCACAACAAGCTCACCGCTCGCAGCCGCGCCGTATGAAGGTGATACTGAAATATAGACCTTAAATACAACGGCATGCGGCACTGTTCGCCGTACAGCACACTGATTTTCCCACGTATTGTTTTTAGATTTCTGTGCTTCAAAAAGAAAAATACTAAATCCTAAAATGAAATAACGTACACGAAAATAAAATGAAATGAACATCTTACTTGTTTTAGACAAGATATTGCAAAGAACGACGGAACTTTCGGTTCCGTGTGCTGAACGTCGAGTATGAGCGCAGATATTATTCATATTTAATGTGTAATGTATCAGACCCTCGTTATTTGAAGTAAGGGGTGAAGGTGGCAGATAATTACCGACCTAAGTATCTGCTACCTTCAAGAAACTCCTATGACGAGCATCATCCCCATTTATGTCTATTTGTGTTCACATTAAAGCGAAGTGCATGTTATGTGTCAGCATGGAGCCTACTCTGCTCCAACAGACACGCTACACGCTGGCACGCGACCCGCTCAGCTCAGTGGTGAGGTGCGCTGTGGTACTCTGTAAATACGTTGAACACGTTGTCAAGTGTGTACTGTTACATTAGCTGGCGCCAGTTCACACGCGGCTCGCCCCGCGCGCTGTGAGCCGCGGCTCTAAGGAAGTGCCGCCTCGGCGTGAGCTCACCATAACGTCTCGCAGCGATAAAACCGCGATCAGTACACGCACACACATACACGTATAGATACACACACGTTTTATTGTGAAGATTTCATTAAATCCGTAACGCTCGGCGAGAGGTGCACAATGCCGGCGCGGAGAGGATGCCGAGTGGTGCGTCTTGGAGCTCGCAGGTTGTAAGTGAACTCGTGCGGGAGCCGTAAATGTGTGAGTACGGCGGTCACACAACTCGTGCTAACCAGATCGCTAGTAAGAGACAAGTTCCACTTCTCTCATATTATTTCGCTAGAGTTTGACCATCGAACACGTTTAAGTAGTAGCTGCTCACACACACACATGTAACACAGTGTGTCACCTGCCCTCGCTTGTGTGTGACCCGAGGTGAGAGTGCGGTGACGATAAATACGACGCTTATTCTAATTGGTTGTGGACATTAAAATAGCAAATTTAGCACAAACGAGAGAAAAGTCTGTTGGTGGTGAGGTGTTCATGTGAGGTGACCTAGAGGTGCACTTCAGAGTCCGCACAGGAGGCTGCGTACTGCACAGTGTGTCCGTATTGAGTGACATGTTACGTCACTCTGTTTGGCCGCACAGGAAAGCACCTACAAACTCTTTTCTACAGATGTACCGCGGTATAGACAACAGTACTGCTCCTCACCTCTCAGTAACACTACTTCATAACATGCTTTGTGTGTACGTTCTCATCATACAAACAAATAACACTATTATCTAATTATCTTCAGCATTAACCCATGGGAAGTTGTGACATAAGTGCTTGACGGACATTCGCAGGGCGTCAGTGTTGCTCGCTACTAGCATCGGTTCGTTCAGTCGCGAACTGAACATCGGCACTCTCGCCTCATTTATAAACCTCGAGCGCACTACTGTGTCCGCTCCGCCCGCCGGACAGCCGGACAGACAACACAATCCGCCTGACTCCCAACAAGAGCTTTAATCACGTGCTGAGGAACATTAAGCAGCGCGCTAAGACACAGCGAGACTCCGACAACATCGACTGCACCATTACTCTAATGACTCACTCCAACGCACACCGCACACCGCACAGTGCTGCCTGCGAGCGATGCTGTGTGCGATACATGGAGCGGTCTGTCTGATTATGTAGAGACCTGCACCAGTTTGGTCGGTGCCACTCGAACACGTTACATACGTAACAGCGCGTAATTCCTAATTGGTTAAGCATAGCAATAATACCTTATGTCCAGCGAAGTAAAACGGGGCATACCATTGAAACTTTGAGGGTATCGAGCACAAAGCAGCCACAGCTGCTTTAGAGGAATTCCTGATGGAATAACCTTTTAATAATCTTTTTCCGCTTCAAGAATATCTTTTTCCGCTTAAATAATATTTAATCCGCGCTTGCTTGTTTATCCGCCATTCTTTCACGAGTCGTATCACTTTAATGGTTTGTATTTCAAATTGCATGGGCTGACGTAGCACATAATTTATATGAGAAATAGCTGCGCTTACAATACATACCGGATTATTACACTCAGTTCGTGTAGAAAGCCTACTTTAATGTGCTATATAAAAATAATAATAATAAATAGCACCAATATAAAAGTGGCGTATACATGGCGTTGGTTCGTGCCGCGAGCCAGTGGCCAGTGTCCTGTGCCCCGACCAGTCCGCGCGACTGCACGGTACACATACAGGGGTGACGACTTTACACGGTGGCATTTTTTGTTAATCGTACAGGCGACCACAGCATCACATTGGCCAATGCCATGGCGATTAGCTATTACAATGGCCTGTTTAACATTGGCGAATGCGATGCGATGGCCAAGTCAATCTTTTATTTAAAACATCAAAGGTTTTTAAGTGGGGATTAAATATATTAACTGACTTGGTATAAAAGTAGTGAGATCCATGTGATCTCACTACTTTTTACGGTAAAAGTGAGTTGCTCGGCTTGGCTTTTTTTACAAGTTTTGTTTTTGGTGGTCAACTTTTATTTTTTTCCATACTAGAGTGACCCAGTAGAGGGGGTATGGTGTTCTGTTATGAGCTCCATAGTAGGGTTGCTATGGAGCTCGTAACAGAACACCGCGCCCCCCGGCACCCCCCCCGCACCCTCGGGCGCTGATGATCATGTTAACTTGTTGCCCAATACTTCACATTATAATTTGGATAGACGTTATTTTGAGTGATGTGGAGCGCCGACACGCGCACAGGCGTCACGCGATGTCGCGATGTCACGATGTCGTGACCACAACGCACTGTGATCATTGTCAGCTCAATTCATTATAATGGTTGCATACAATAACAGTCAATGAATATGAACCGGCGCGCTAATTGAAGAGAGCGTTTTAAAAACATGATCATAACAGTTGTTTCGAGTGTTGTTTCAGGTGATGCGGACATAATGTGTGCTCGCGGTGGAGCACTTGCCGAGTGGTGGACACTGGTGGACAGTGGTGGACAGTGGTGGACAGTGGGGGCGCAATCAACGGCAACGAGCACCGAGTGCGGTGGCGACCACCCCCCTTGAGGCTCAATGCTTTTTCATTCGGCTAAAAGGCTTTCTTTTTATTTCCATCCGTTTCGGGAACGATAACGTATTCATACACCGGTTTCCCATTAACGGATGTCGTCGAGAGCGCGCATTCGGAGCAGAGCCGTGAAAGCGAAACGGCGGGAGCGGAGCGGAGCGAGCAGACAGTCGAGCGGAGAGAGATCACATTTGCATACGACTGACACCGGGTGCAATAGTGATTTTATCAAGAAGTATATTCTCAGTAGATTGTGAGAGACGCGCTGGACAAAAACCGGTGGAGGCAGATTATCCGCTCCAGATACAACCTGCATACTGACCACGATCCTCAGACATCAGGGACCGGCCAGAGAGAGAGATATTTTAATAGCTTTTGTGTTGTGATCGTCGCCATGTGGAAGAACTATAATAGATCGCCTACATTAAAAAAAAATCGTAATCGTTGCGTAAATTACTAATAGGGTATGTTTCTAATTTTATACAATGTTTTGTTAAGGTTTGTATAGTCTCGCCGAAACATCCCCGAGGCAGGGCCAGCGCTGGTGTTGCTTGCGAGCTCCTACGCGTGCCGGTTCTGTTACGAGACTTTTCAGGAGACAAATAGAGAAAGCTCTTGGCCGAGAGAGTATATATTACTAGACTTATTATAACTAAGCCAGCATGCTAACATCTGTTTTCTGCTCAAGCTCTCAACGCTGCTCAAAGCTCTCAACTACTTGGTGACGATGACGTACCTGACGCACAGACCGACAGTCGCGCGTGCCGGTGCGCCGCGCGTGCCAGCACACCCGGTAACCGGATGACACCGGTGGCGCTGTTGAGCGGCAGCTGTACGCGTGTGTAGTAGTGTGTCGACCAGCTGCAACAAACAAACAAGCGCGGTGAGTGTAGTAGGTTAGTTGTAGCCGGGTTTTAGTTTTTAAACTTATTTTTTTGAAGGACTATATTTAAATTTTCAGCAAGTACCGGTTAGTTTTTTTTTTTGAGAGCCATTAAATAAAAACAATTAAACGCATTATCGCCAAGATGGAGAAAAGTGAATTTCAAGTGTTGATTAAAAAGTATTTTTTGAGCAAAAAAACTATTACGGAAACGAAACAAAGGCTTGAAAAATATTATGGGGACTCTGCTCCATCGATTAAAATGATTTATAATGATTTACGGATTTTCGTTGTGGTCGTACAAGCACAAGTGATGCTGAACGCCCAGGGGGCCAATTCTCGATTTTCGCCATTTATCTCGAGTTCGAGATCGTAAGTCTATCTCTATGTCTATTAAAAATATCTCTATCTCTACCAAAAAATGTCGAATTGAGCAGAATTCCGTATTCTCAGTCAAAATAGAAATAAATGTCACGAAAATGTCGAGTCGAGTGAAGATAATGTTACCATTATGAAGAATCGCACGTTCTGTTTTAGGTAGCTATGAGTTAATGAATGATTTTGTTTTAAAACGCTGACTAAACTTAATTATTTAAGTATAAAACGAAACGTTTAGTGTGTTTCAAGATTTTCGTATGCTCTTCGTGAAATAAAGAAAACAAATTGACAGTTGACTGTCTGTCAGTGTCAGAATTTGCGCCTTTTTGCGGTTCCTTCAAAACTTTTGTTATGTTTTGTACTGTGTTTACATCATTATTGGGTGCTGTTTTACATTTTAAAAGTTTTATTTTAACATGGAGGGGAAAAATCAAACAAGGCAAGGGCACAAATCAAAGAGTATAAATCGAATTTCCAGTAAAGTATGAGATGCCAAGCCGTATTTTATTTAAAAATTAAAGAAAAGAAAACACAGTGTACAATCCAAAACTCAACGAATTCACTCAGAAATGACGTATCTCTACAATCGACATGACATCTCTACTGCTCAGAAGCACTCGACATGAACTCTAACGTTAGCTTTCGACAAATGTCGAATTCGACATCCCCAGAATAGCAACTTTTAAAATTTGTCGAAAAAATGACGTCATTAGAAATTTTTGTCGAGTTCGACACCATCTCTAAAATCGAGAATTGGCCCCCAGGGGGCCAATTCTCGATTTTCGCCATTTATCTCGAGTTCGAGATCGTAAGTCTATCTCTATGTCTATTAAAAATATCTCTATCTCTACCAAAAAATGTCGAATTGAGCAGAATTCCGTATTCTCAGTCAAAATAGAAATAAATGTCACGAAAATGTCGAGTCGAATGAAGATAATGTTACCATTATGAAGAATCGCACGTTCTGTTTTAGGTAGCTATGAGTTAATGAATGATTTTGTTTTAAAACGCTGACTAAATTTAATTATTTAAGTATAAAACGAAACGTTTAGTGTGTTTCAAGATTTTCGTATGCTCTTCGTGAAATAAAGAAAACAAATTGACAGTTGACTGTCTGTCAGTGTCAGAATTTGCGCCTTTTTGCGGTTCCTTCAAAACTTTTGTTATGTTTACATGTACTGTGTTTACATCATTATTGGGTGCTGTTTTACATTTTAAAAGTTTTATTTTAACATGGAGGGGAAAAATCAAACAAGGCAAGGGCACAAATCAAAGAGTATAAATCGAATTTCCAGTAAGTATGAGATGCCAAGCCGTATTTTATTTAAAAATTAAAGAAAAGAAAACACAGTGTACAATCCAAAACTCAACGAATTCACTCAGAAATGACGTATCTCTACAATCGACATGACATCTCTACTGCTCAGAAGCACTCGACATGAACTCTAACGTTAGCTTTCGACAAATGTCGAATTCGACATCCCCAGAATAGCAACTTTTAAAATTTGTCGAAAAAATGACGTCATTAGAAATTTTTGTCGAGTTCGACACCATCTCTAAAATCGAGAATTGGCCCCCTGGACGCCCAGTTGAGGTCACTACTCCAGAGTCGATCGCTAAAATCCATGACATAGTGTGCACGACCGAAGAGTAAAAGTGAGCGAGATAGTCGAGATAGTAGGCATCTCAGACGAACGTGTGCGCAATATCTTTCACCAACATTTAGATATGAAAAAGCTCTCCACGCGATGGGTGCCGCGTTTACTGACTATTGATCAAAAACGAGCGAATGACTATTGAAAAAAACAATTATTTCTAATGTATCAACTTTTGAGGGTTTTTGTCATTTATTTTTATTTTTATTATTGTTGTTGTTATTATTATTATTGGCATTTTGTTATTTTTTATTTGTGCTCTTGCTGTTTATATAAGAGTCGTAACATTTGATTTTCGTAGATTTTTTATATTATTATTATTTTTTATTTTTTGCAAAATATGTGTATAGTGGCTGAGGAAGCTTCTCACGATCTGCGAGACGTATGCGGAGGTGCACGGCCTTAAATACAACTCAAAAAAGAGTGAGGTGTTAGTGTTTACGGCACCTAAACAACAGCCCCGTCGTGTACCTCCAGTATATCTCAACGGCGTTCAACTGATTAGGGTGACGCAATTCAAATACTTGGGTCATGTTGTCACCAGTGACCTACGTGATAATGGGGACATAGAACGCGAGCGCAGGGCGTTGGCAGTGAGGAGCAATATGCTCGCCCGTAGGTTTGCTCGCTGCACGGCAGACGTCAAAGTCAGTTTATTTAAAGCGTTCTGTCAGTCATTCTACACGAGCGGCCTGTGGGTGTCATATACGAGCCGAGCCTACAACGTCCTGCGCGTGCAATACAACAATGCCTTCAGGATGCTGTTGCGGTTGCCGCGACGTTGCAGTGCGTCAGGAATGTTTGCTGAAGCACGTACGGATGGCTTTCACGCCATCATGCGTAAGAAAGCGGCTTCCCTACTGCAACGTTTGCGTAGCACTCGGAACAGCATCCTGAAAATGATCGTTGGCAGAGTGGACTGTCCCATACAAAGGCACTGGGTAAAATTAGGTATAGGTTTATGTTAAATAGAATTAAGTACTAACAACACTAACATAGCATGTAAGCACAGTTTGTTACTAACCACTTACAACGTATGGACTGATTAGGTCTAAAATAAAGATATTGTATTTTATTTATTTTATTAATATTTTAGAATTTTTAAATGTGTTTATATTTTCGAGCGTATGGCACTCGTGGGCAGCAGCTGAAAATCAGCGTCAGGTGGTGCACTTTGTGTTGCCACCTGGCATTATGCTGAGCTGAGGCCCTGTTGGCATTATTAGTCTCAATCATTTTGAATTTGGTTCTGTTTATTTTTTAAGTTTTAATTGCCAAATAAACACAATTTTCTTTCTTTCTAAGGTGATGGCTACAGTTGGGACGCACGTGGGGTAATCTACGTTGACTACCTAATAGAGAAGGGTAAAACGATCAATGGCAAATATTATGCCAATTTAATCAAATTTTACCTGAAAAACGACCGCATTTGGCTAAGAAGAAAATTCGCTTCCACCAAGACAACGCACGAGTGCACACCTTCGCGATTGCCATGGCCAAATTACATGAGTTGCTATCTCTGTATCTCACCCACCATATTCGCCAGATTTGGCCCCTTGCGACTATTTTCTGTTTCCGAATTTCAAAAAATGGCTCGGTGGAAAAAGATTTAGCTCCAACGAGGAGATCATGCTCAAAACCAAAGCCTACTTCGAAGGGTTACCTAAGTCGTACTTTACGGAAGGGATCGAAAAGTTTGAGAAACGCTGGATGAAGGGCATTGAGTTAGATGGAAATTATGTTGAAAAATAAATCATCATTTTTAAATCAAGTTGTCTTCTAGTTTAATTTTTACCAATCTTATCACTCCGCATTAGTCTAAAGGTAACGTTAACAACTTCCGTAACTTGCGCATGTTTAGCGCTAACCGCATATAGCAAACGTGCTAGTTTGGTCGTTGTTCTTATTCATCCGGCAGAGCACCGCCATCGCGCCATCCGCGTCCACGTGGGGTGTACCACAGGGTGGTTGTGTAAGATATGCGCAGCCAACTGTCTACATGTTTCGCTGACGTAAAGAAACGTTCAACGTCCACAACGTTTTCCTGTTCATTTGCGTCGATAGAGGGTAAGATATTAGTATGAGATGAGCGCGAGCGGGTGAGTGGGTCCAATCTCGCGGCCGTCAGTCGAGCGCCCGGAGTGATGGATTGTTTGTTGCAGAATTATTCCACGGACAAACTGCTCGTTTCGTGTTTGGTCAGCGAATTAATTGATTTTGCAAGTAGTGGTGTGAGAGAATTTATCAATATTTAGAACAGAAAAAAATATACTTGTCGGCGCTTCCGCTTTTCTAGACTGTCAATATATTTAAATATATATATTTTTTAATGTTGCCCCACACTAGGAATTTCTCCTGTATCGTGGGTGCGTTCACAAACATTTAAACTCACATACACAAATACCCAGACCCGGAACAACTATCTGTAGGTCATACAAATATTTGTTCCGTGCGGGAATCGAACCCGCGACACGCAGCGCAGCAGTCTATTGCTTGAGCAACTGCGCCAACCGTGCCGTCCAATTGACATCTGGTACAAATTTAACTCGCGGGACGGCGCGTTCGTGTTCCACGCGCGCCTCAAAGAGATGGCAGCAACATGGAAAGGGCCCGCAAGGGCCGACGCCCGTCTGGGCTGCGGAATGTTGTGAGAGATCCGGCACCCTTCATATATAGGGCTAAGAAGGAACATCATCTGCCTAGCCTTTTCCCAACTATATTGGGGTCGGCTTCCAGTCTAACCGGATGCAGCTGAATACCAGTATTTTACATGGAGCGACTGCCTATCTGATCTCCACAACCCAGTTAATACTAGGTAATACGATACCCTTTGGTAAGACTGGATGTCAGACTTTCAGGTCACTGACTACCTGTAACGACTGCCAAAGATCTAAATATGGCACCCGGGACCAACAGCTTAACGTGCTTTCCGAGGCACGGAGGAAACTCGGTATGTAATGGGCGGTCACCCATCCACAGATCGACCTAGGCAAACGCAGCTTAACCTAAAGATCGACCCGAGTGGCAGTTCTTGTTAAGCCACGAGCTCCTCAGGGCTAAGAAGGAACATGGGTGGTTTTTAGTCAGTAGAAGTCTGACACTCCCTTTCGCTCTGCCCAAGAGCGGGAGGGGTTATTTGATGATTTCCCACACCCCCAAAAAAAAAAAAAAGGGTACTTTAGGTTCGAAGGACACCGTGGAGGTCTGCTCCGCTTGGACGGAGCTCCGCCGTGTTCTTGTACTCGTACTTTGAGCTTTCTGATGAGGCCCATTGTGAGCGACCAAGTTTCGGTCCCGTATGTAATCACTGGCAACACACACTGGTCATAGACTTTCGTCTTGAGACACGGTGGTAAGTTGGACGAGAAGATACCGCAACTTCCCGAACGCTGCCCAGCCTAGTCAGATTCGACGATTGACCTCTTTCTCGAAGTTAGACCTACCCAACTGGACCGTTTGTCCCAGGTAGACATAATCGTCCACAGCTTCGAGTGTAGTCTCCGATCTTGTTATGAGTGGGTCATACATGGACATTCAACATAATCTAGGTTTTGTCCATGTTCATTTTAAGACCCACACTTTCGGAAGCTCCACTGAGGTCATCGAGCATTGTACTGAGGTCCTCCATGGTTTCAGCCATGACCACTATATCGTCGGCATAGCGAAAGTGAGTGATGTTCTCGCCAATGACGTTGATGACAAGTAGGCGAAGAAATCCTCCAGTTGAACAGTTTCGGAGATATGACGTCTCCGTCGAAGTGATACAGTGAGGTAAACAGTCCTTGTACTCGCACTAGTGATCAACTTCCATGCATTACGCTTTGGGTGTCAATCACCAAACCGAATTATTAAATTTACTTAATTAGTATTTTTTTTGTTTTTTGAGACGATATTTATTAAAACAAAGGTAGTTAAAAAACTAAAAAAGCAGGGACCTTTTTTTATAATTTCATAATTTAATATTCAAATTACTGTGCCTGCTTCCAAGTTTTGTTTAATTTAAAATGTGCTTGTTTTTTACCCGACTGCGGCGAAGCCCAAAAGGAGGGTTATGTGTTTGGCGTGTATGTATGTAAGTATGTATGTATGTATGTCCGTTTCTTTGTTCCCTCATAACTCCTAAACGGATGAAGGGATTTGAATAAAATATACGTCTTTAGATTTGTCTTGATGGCGCGAGTGTCACTGGCTACATTAAAATTAAAAAAGAAAAGAAATTTTCGGATTTTGGGGGCCACATAGCGTATTTCAAAAAATAAAAAAATCCATTACCATCGAGTAGGGTATCAAAATAAAGGGTTTTGAAAAGAGATTACAAAAATATGGGACACTTATATGTTTAAAATAAATTCAAAGTCACAAATCATATAAACAAACACAAAAGTTAAATCATCTGCGAAGATTTTTACGCGACCAACGAAAGAACAGACACAAAAGAACTAAAAAGTAGGAAATAAAAAAAGTTGTTTAAAAACTAAAAAACCCGACTGAAAAAACTGAAAAGTAAAAAAAAGTAGTTTAACAACTAAAAAACCCGAGTGAAAAAACTGAAAAGTGAAAACAAGCACATTTTAAATTAAACAAAACTTGGAAGCAGGCGGGCATTTCATAATTTAATATTCAAATGAACCCCGCCTGCTTCCAAGTTTTGTTTAATTTAAAATGTGCTTGTTTTTTACTTTTCAGTTTTTTCAGTCGGGTTTTTTAGTTTTTGATTTATTTTATCTCATTTTCTTTTGATTGCTGATACTAAACAGGGTCATTTTTAATTCGTTCTCGTCGTTGTTGTGCCGCGAGCCTTCTCTTTTCTTTAACTTCCTCTTTCTTCTGTCTTTTTGTCAGCATATAATATAGACATATTTACGGACAATGATAATAATAATCTACGTAAACCGCGGGAAGACTTTCCATTGGTACGACATCGCGGCTTCAGTTAATAAATAAGTATTCATTTTTCATATGTTAATTCTATTTATGGATATAAAACATTTGTATGAACTGATACACTATAATAACATCTGGTCCGTGTGTCAGGTTCGAGTTGGAGTTTGCTTGGTGGACTTATGAACTTGTAGTGCAAGTCGCCGGTCGCGTGATTCACACGCTCGCACGCACTAACAGACACGTGTAGGGACATCTGCGCCTCATCACCAATCAGCACGCATGCTAGATGCATGTATTTACCTCCTGGTTTAGATTCCATTACAGCAACTGTGTCGCACTCACATTCATATTAGTTCGCTCCGGACTATTTGAAAATAGCTTCGATCTCATGATGTTTTCTACATGAAAACTAAGTAAATTATTCTTGGTAGGTATAAGTTTGTCCTTCCGCATCAGACATAGTATGTACTGACTGATGTAGTGAGTGAACCCACTTTCTCTGGCAGTGAGAACGCTCGCGGTCGCCGCAGTCGCACGCGCGTCTGAATGCAATTAAACCATTGTTTTGCCAAATAACTGATTTATTGAAACTACGCATTGTTTCGCTGAAGAATTCACATCGTTTATTATTTCAGGCGTCGTAAACTCGCACAGATGACTGGAACGACTGTTCCTCGTGTAGTTGATTGCAATGATGCAGCCGCGCGGCTCGCGACTCACGTCCGCCCGATGTGTATCAGAGCCTAAAGAAGATACCTTTGGGCAGGCACAGATTTATCGCGCCAGCCTGCTGGTTAATATTATATACTAAAAGATCCAGAATACAGTGAAAAGAAGCACTATCGGCAATAACAATCGCCATCACCTCAATTCTTCGTAAAGTTATAGGTACGAAGGATTCTTAATGGGAAGCTGCTAGCGCACCTAGACGCAAACGACCTACTTAGCAACCGTCAGTATTGTTTTCACCGATGATGTTGATGTTCAGCCAGGGATCTTCTGGTGTTTGCATGCACGACGTAGCCCTTGCCGTGTTTAGCTGTTAGATATCTGACTTCCCGGATGAATGGTCGATCCGAGTGCTCATTGATGGCTGCTCCTCTTACCTTATTGTTATTAGCATCAACACGTCGTATTCTCTCCGCGACACTGTTCCTGTATCACATCAATGCCCCCTTGATCCTTGTTCCTAGTATTATACGATACGCAGACGACCGCACTATCATGGAGGAGATGCATCCAGCGCAAAAGCCTGTGATGCGTTCAATGGTTCATAGAGGGAGAACATGGAAGAGTGAATAAATTCAACCTTAAGTCTAATCTCCAAATCTGTGGCCCTAGTGAAAAGAGATATAAGTCCGAAAATCAAAAAAAAATAAAAAATAATAATTATCAGAATAAAATGCTCTACCGGTGAAAACGGATCTAAGCTATTTCTAAAAAATCTTTTTAACAAAAAATGAAACCAACTTCAACAAAAAGCACAAAATAAAAAATAGTCTTGAGATTAAAAATCAGCTTCTGAAGTCGGTGACTTTTGTTTGTTTGATTATTTTTTTTGCCACCGACTGCAGAAACCGATTTGTTCAAAGCTTTAACTATTTTGTGCTTTATTTTTTGTTGAAGTCGGTTTTATTTTTTGTTAAAAAGTTTTTATTTTTCACTTTTTAGTGGTGTGCTTACTCCTTCAAAGCATACCGGCGTGATGTTATGTTATGAACTGGTGTAAACAACCGTCTATTGTTTCATGAGAGGTCAGTAGTCGCATGCCACCTTGTTAATGGCAACTAAGTAGCAGCTGACTTCTGTGTCAATGAGAACGCCATGACGGAGCATCAGGTATCAGTGGCATGCGACTTCAGCTGTCCTCTATAATAATGTTACTTATCATTAAGTTATTTACTAAAATTAATAAAAGGTGTATTTTCTTGTTTTCTTCTTTAAGACCGCGGTTTTATTAGTCAGCGATTTTTTGTTTAGCCGGGTTTAGTTTTTAAACTTATTTTTATTTCAATAAAAATAAATTGTATTGCAAATATTTTTTTGTTTTTGTTTTATTTGAATAATGGATTTAAGTAGCACAAAATAGTTCCTGAAAGGCCTAATGTACCGTATGCCACGTAAAAAATCTTTGTGAAAAAGGGGTCAGGTAAGTATTTTTTTTAACGTTGGAGAAATGTAAACAGTAACATGTTTTTCATATAGTGCACTATTAAATATTTTCATATAGTGCACTATTAAATATTTCTTTTCACTACTTGGTTATCATAAAAAACATTCCAAATGCGTATCCCTTTTCACTAGTATGAATTAACATTAAACTTATGAGAGAAGGGGTGTACTGAATTCTTTTCGTGGTTGGTATAAGTCACTATCTTAAAAAGTATTACCTTTATAATATATAAAAACCAACCCAGAAATAATGAAGAGCATAAATCGTTTACCTATTAAAAACATCACATGCATTCATTAGGTAGCGGTTTAAATGTCACACGAGGTCAAACACGAATTTGAAGCGCCCGGAGTGTTTTTTGCGTCTCTTGTAAAGTTGCATTTTTGGACTAGGATCCCTTTTCACTAGGGCCTCAGAAATGTGGTTGTACACCACCAAAACACAAGCGTGCCTTTTCACAAAGGAGTCCGTTCAATCTGGCTTCTACTTCCGCAGTACATATGTACTTACCAGTTACCGACACCGTCCAGCTCGTGACTCGAAGTCGACTACGAATCTGTACTTCGGTTCACACTGGTGGTGGCACATTGTATCCAAAGCTCAAACTCCTCCTGGATAGTCTGGAAAGCTTTTAGTCTCATATAAAGCTCAAGTCCGGTGTTTTATGGAGTATTGCTGTCACCTTTGGGATGGCTCTGCAAAATACCAACTAGCCATACTCCACTGTGTTGAGCGCAGACCCAAGAAGATCGTTGGTGACGATAAGCTGGTGGCCACAAGCTTTATAGCCTTCTCCACCGCCGCAAAGTTGCATGTCTGTCGGTCTTTTACAGACTGTATTTCGGTGAGTGTGCTCTAAGAGCTCCACATTCCACCATCGCATTTGTTCGATCGGGAAACCAGACATAGCGCTGGTTATCACCCATACCTTCGCACGAAAATTACGAAAAAAACAAATTAACGGAAAAAGCTGAGAGCCCTAAACTTTTTACTCTTTGAAATTGTTTAGATTCGTAAATAAAATAGTTGTTGTGCTCGCTAGAGCAGGCCTCTTACATCGATCATTACAACAAGGTGAAGGCGCCACGCGTCTCACAACACCCAATCAGGTACGCACCATTTGACGTCTTCACAACAGAATAAACAATATCAATTAAACTCCTCAAACGGGAGTTTGTGTGGGCTCTTTCATCGTCCCCTTTTTAATCTGTCTTTAATTAGGTGAATCCACCCCATGTCTTGACTCCCCAACCCCCTTCCCCAGGCATACCGTTACCGACGTTATCTATACTAATATTATAAAGCTGAAGAGTTTGTTTGTTTGAACGCTAAGATCTCAGGATCTACTGGTTGGAATTGAAAAATTCTTTTTGTGTTGGATAGTCCATTTATCGAGGAAGGCTTTAGGCTGTATAACATCACGCTACGACCAAAAGGAGTGGAGCATAAATGAAAAATGTTGCATAAACGGGAAACGATATTCCTTATTGAGAGCTTTCGTTGCGTGCGCTGCGAAAATGGTTTAAGTTATGCAAATATGATTTATGAAAGAAATGTTCCTCTTTAAAAGTTCTACAAAAAAATCCGCGACAGCATATATCTATCTATTAAGATTAACTCACTGTTTCCATTTTTTACCATTGAAATGGTTCAATAGAGTTATTTTTTACGAAGCTTATTTAACCCATATGGTATTAATCTATATCTAAATAAATGGGTTTGTTAGAACGGAAATTTAATATAAAATATTTGTGCCTTTTACTCTCTATAGTTTAAACAAATATCTTAGAAGATATCGCAATGTAAAAATGTCCGCGCGACAAAATAATTACGCGGTCCGCTGCGCCGGCCCTCGCATCCCAATGTAGATGCGTGGAGATTCTGGCCTCCGGGAAATTCAAATTCAAAATATTTATGGCACCATAATATTTACAAGGTGTTAATGTTTATTTTTTTGTGAGCAGTGGTGGCCTAGTGGTGGCGGCCCGACTTACGAACAGTTGGTTGTGGGTTCGAACGCTCTTAAAACGGTGAAGGAAAATATCGTGAGGAAACCATATCTTAGAACCAAAAATTTGATGATATGTGACATCTACCAATCCGCACTGGGCCCGCGTAATGGATTATAGCCCATCCCTCTCCTAGAGAGGAGGCCTGAGTCCCTACAGTGGGCCCAATATAAGGCTGATGATCATGATGATGATGATATGTACCTATAGTAATTCTCACTTTAATAATATATTCTAAGAAAATTTAAACTAATATTATAAAGAGGAAAGATTGCACTTTTTGTTTGTTACGATTCAACTCAAAAATTACTCTGACGACTTTGAAAATTCTTTCCACATCAGAAAACTAATTGAAAAAATATTACTATGTTGGATAGTCGATCTATCAGAAATGTTGTAAGCTATATATTATTGTGCCGCATACGAAGTTGCGTGGGTCAGCTAGTTTAATATACAGTTCCAATGTACCCGTTTGTTCGTTTCTGTTATATTAAACCACTCTTTGCAATCGTTTCAGGAGTTTCTATGTGGTAAAGGTTTGTGAATTTGGCAAATTGAGGAGGTTTCGTCGCGTAATTGTAAAAGTTTGTTCGACTGTTTTAGGTATACTCGCGCACAAAGCTACTAAGCCTATGTTTTATTTTCGAACTATATTGTTCATTAGTAGGTTGACATCGAAAAATACATTAAATAAAATATCATTAAATGTAATTAAAACACGTTTTGTGTGTGTATGTTGTAATTGTGTTCAATTAAAAACACAATTCTTCTTACTGTAGACTCGCAACGTTTTAAGTTATCAATAATATTACTATCAGCCTCTCTCTTCAAAAAACAATTTACGTCATAAATCATTTTTCTCAATTGTTATGTAAAACCATTTCGTAAACTCTTGTGTGCGATAGTATTTTGAGAACGACGGACCAATAGGGTATCGCCAAAAATGCATCGCAGTTTTTCCGGTACGCTATTGGTCCGTCTGGGGCCCCCGCCCCTACCTCATACCACCAAACAGACCGATAAATCACCTAATGCGCAGCTTGACCTCCAGCGTTTATCTTACGTGGCGCGACAAATACCTATAGGCATCGGATATTTCGTTCAAATAATTAAAGTTATCAAGGTAGTCACATATATGCAGTGTGTGAACGCACCCTTCACGAACCCGTCAACCAAGCATTATGTGCATAAAATATTGCTGAGAAACGAAGTTTTTTTTAGGGTAAAAAATCAATTTTCACTGGAAAACTCAATGTAGCACTCTTAAAACATTGTGCCAGTAGCCACTAGCACAATGTTTTAAGAGTGCTAAATTGAGTGTACTATTAATAAGTAAGTGATAACCTAAAAAAATAGTATTATGAAAAACAGCTGCGAAAAATTTGGTACTTTGTCCCACATGATCTCCGTAACTAGCCCGTTCCCAGGTATAGTCTAGAACAAAAAAATAACTTCACACTACACTACACTCGCTGGGCTACACATACGGCTAACCCGTTGACGCCGCTAAGTGGGTCTTCTGTGCGTCTTATAGGCGTGTCCTCGCAGATGTATGACGGCAGACGACCGCGATACAATATCTCTCAGATGATCCGATTATCTCACAGATATCATTTACCGCTCAGCGCACACACGCGTCGCGGGTAACGAGTGACGTCACGCAAGCTGAGGTGCCGCATTTGATGTGCCCACGAGTGACAGAGAGTTAATTCGTTAACGAGCGACCGGAATTGAGGAATCGGTGTAATCATCGTTGCCGATTAAGGTAAACATCGAAGAGGGAACATAAACAACAAAAGTCTTTCAAAAGTTTCAACCTTGGCAGTAGACAGATGAAGACGCTGAAGATCAAATAAATAAACATTTTCCATACTCATACACAACCTTGCGCGATAATTGAGGACGAGCATAAAACCCGATGGAGCTGGCGCGCGCAAATATACATCAATCAGTATACAATAATAGTCTGCAGCGATCACAATAAAAGCTTTTATCTGTGAAATTATCCGCCAAGACCTACAGCTGTATGGAGCCCGCAAGTGAGGCTGAATCATCCTCGAAGTAACATACGTACTTGTACAGCAGGCTGACAGAAGTAGCGGCTGAACAACTGAACAACACGGCTCGACATCGATCTGTCGTATTTGTCAAGTTACGAAAGACGAATGGTTGTCGCGGGCGATACGTTGTACGTTGCGATAACATCAGTCGGGGGATATTCAATTATGTAGATGTGGGGTATCGGGGCGCCAAATAAAAAGTCAAGACGCTTCGCTTGCAAATTGTATGAATCAAATAAGATGAGTTGTGAGTACTTGTGAGGTAGCACGTAGCAGTCTATCTGAAGGGATCACTTTATTTGCGTGCGGATGTGGAGCGGCAGACAGATTGCGTATCTTTTCAAAAAGGACAGCTCCTGTTGTACGATTGTGTGGGGAGCTGTTACACGAGGTGTGATGTGCGGCGCGGCGCGTGGCGTTACGTTGTACTGTTTAATACTGTTATACTGAAGATTTGATTGCATGGAGACGGCGGACACTGACAGGTTGCAACACTGGCGTCGTGGTAAGAGCTGAGTGGAGACTAAAGTGGTGTATTATCGCGACGCCTGTATAGTAAATGCGAAGCCGACGACGACGCAGCGCTGAGAGCCGAATTCAGTGATCTGCATGGAAATGTGCTCTCTTCTTCAATAAAGGAGGGTGCTCCTTAAGGGCTTCACCGCAGTCGGGTAAAAACATCACAAACCTGCGCAAATATCGTTTATTTCGACGGGCTGTCAACGTTATTGTATTGTTTATCATAATATTTTTAAGCTATTGCATAGCTTCTATCGCGGGCCTTGAGCGTGGAGACCGAATCCAGAAATTCCGTAACGAAAATAACCTAACACCTATTAGAGCTGTCTTTGTAAACACAAAGTCATTTATTAAACGATGGTATTATGAAGGATGGGACGATTGACGTGTGTCGGGCATGCCATCGTCCGGATGAGTTCATCAGACATATTTTTCATACATTCATTCGTCATTCGACATAGTCTGGCTAATGGCGAGTACTTGCACAGGCACAATCAAGTAGCCAGAATTATTCACCAGTAACTTGCCTTGAAATATAAACTTGTGGAGTCGGAGGTACCGTACTACAAGTATGTGCCCGACCCAGTTCTCGAAAAAGACCATGTAACGTTGTACTGGGATCAGTCTATCATCACTGACAGGACTATTGTTGCCAATAAGCCTGATATAGTGGTGGTGGATGGATCAGAGCGGCGCGCAATGATTGTTGACATAACGGTCCCGCATGACGAGAACCTCGTGAAAGCTGAGAAAGATAAGCAAATCAAATATCTTGACTTGGCTCACGAGGTTGTCGACATGTGGGGTGTGAACTCAGCGATCATTGTGCCGATAGTCGTTTCAGCCAATGGCTTAATTGCCAAGAGCCTCGAACAACATCTGAAGAGGCTCTCGTTAGGCAGCTGGATCAGGGGCTTGATACAGCGAGCGGTACTCCTGGACACGGCTCGCATTGTTAGGAGGTTCCTTTCTCTGGAGCCCTGACTGCCGGTAGCTTGGACCCTGTTCCCGATACCGGTGGGCTACTATTTTTTATATTTTTAAAATTTTGTATGGGAATATTTAAGTTGATAAAAAATGCTATGCAATAGCTTTACCGCGGCAGTCTCCGAGTGCCACACGTCTTTTTTTTTCTCTCTCTTTATCTGTCATCGGCTCGTCAGCCATAATCAGATAGAAAGAGGCAACGAAAGTTGTTGATCACTGTTGACGAATGTATCAACTTCCTTTCCAAACTCCGCCAATGGCGACTCGTGAGGAGTGACTTCACTTAGATGTTTGGCGAAGAGCTCTGCTTCCGCTCCTGGCCCACGGATCATTAGGGTATTTTCTCAACGGAAGGGTATGAATATGAGGTCTTTTAGACTGCTTTGTTATTTTCCACAGTGAGTAGGTAGTTGTCTCTTTTATGAGTGGAAAGAGTTGACAACTTGCTCTAAAAAGTCTCATTCTCGTTCTCTTTTATAAGGTCTTAGAGATCTCTTGTCTTGATATTTTGTTATAAGTACACGTATCTTGCTCTGTCTGTATCTGATCTACTTAGGTGTAATTGTCTTCGTACTTTTCTTTTTTCCTCTAGCTTGTGGCGTATTACATTTGTTGCACTTTAATGCCCTGCACCGTGTTTATGACGTGTTTCTATAATAATTTCATAGTAAAAACAAAATTGGCGACAACATCACAAATTAGGTCACTAGAAACGTTCAGTACAAGCAGAGAAGCGTGTGGCGACATTGCGCAGTATTTAATGAATCATAGATGCGTGGCTAACGAAGGAAGCTGTGTGGCGACCGAATTATCATGTTTATTCGCAAAGTTGAGCCGCAACCTTTGTGTTCTCTGTCATCCGAAAATGTTCCGTTTGTGTTTCGTGTGAGCGCGCGTTAAGTAAAGAGCCTGTATGTGTGTGTGCGTATGTGTGCACTACATCAAGGAAACTGCCACTACCTATGCCTAATTACAATCATAATTGGTGTAATATGAGTATGTTATTTTTATCTGCCAGTACCTAACTACTAACTACAATCAAAAGATGTACGCACACTTATCTGGGGGCACGGCAGTGCCCCCGCCAAGTCGAGCAATAAAGCGGCACGGCCGTACCATCCTTTTCTCGAACCAGTTCAGGCCATTTTCGACCTCCTACAACTTCGTTGTGGATAAAACTAGAAGTCTGAATTTTTAGTAACCAATTAGGCATTGTATACACACGGTATATTTAAAATTTCATTCAGTTTGAACCAGTAGTTTAAGAATTATAACTAATCAAAGTTCCTTAGTTTTGTCACTCACTGACTGATTGACCGATCATCAAAAGTCTAAGGCACTTCTAGCAGACAAAGAAGCTTCAAATTTTGAATACAAAGAGTGTTTAGTGTATAAACCATGGAAAATCTAAAAAAGTATACAATTTCAGTCTAGTTTTCTAGATAAAATAACTGCATAAATAACTTTGTAATCCCATATAATTGTATAGGATTACAAAGTTAAAGTTACATTTTCAGTGAATGAATTTTACGAGTTATTAAATTAAACATACTTCCTAGTTTCTGATTGATCTGATATTTTTCACGTATATGTATTGCGCCTATCAATGCAATATTATGATGATATGGAACTGGTCGGATGATGGAGCTGGAAGTTGGCCATAGGAACTCCATTTTAGAATATCATAACCCCATCGAGTTTGGATTCGTTTGATTCGTCTTGTCCAGTAGTTTGACTTAAGATGGTGTCCAGGGTCTGTTGATGGAGCTGGAAGGTGGCCATAGGAATTCCATTATAAAACGACATAACCCTATCGAGTTTGGCCTTGTTTGATTTGTCTTGTCGAGTGGTTTGTCTTTAGATGATGTTCAGGGTTCTGAATAGTTCTGATGATGGAGCTGGAAGGTGGCCATAGGAATTCAGTTATAAAACCACATAACCCCATCGAGGTTGAGCTCATTTGATTTGTGTTGATGAGTACTCTGTCTTTAGTTGGTAACCAGGATCTGATGATGGAGCTGGAAGGTGGCCATAGGAACTCCGTTATAGAACGACATAACCCATCGAGCTTAGACTCGTTTGATTCGTTTTGACGAGTACTTTGTCTTTGGATGGTCTCCAAGATCTGTTGATGGAGCTTGAAGGTGGGCATAGGAATTCCGTTATAAAACGACTTGAACTTGTCGAGCTACACTCGTTTGATTTAGCTTGTTGAGTAGGTACTTTAGCAGCACTTCAAATCGATGAATAAGACTGCTCTAAATTCGAATAAACCTATGTATTGTTAATTCATTAAACGAAATAGAATGAAAGACGCTACAAAAAGAAATGAGATCCCACCAAAAACAAAACTTGTAAAAAAAGCCAAGCCGCGCAACTCAGTTCTTTTACCGTAAAAAGTAGTGAGATCCATGTAATACCAAGTCAGTTAATATATTTAATCCATACTTAAAAAACTTTGTTGTTTTAAATAAAAGATTGACTTGGCCACTGCGGCTTGGCTTTTTTTACAAGTTTTGTTTTTGGTGGGTAAATTATGTCGCCGCGAGAACTTGCCATTTCGTGTAACTGCTGTGCAATTATTGCAAATATTGATCCAGATCGAGGGCAGAGACAGTGCCATGTATTTGCTAACTACATACTAACTACATAAGTTTGTAATTAAATGGTCCACAACTCGAATAGTAGTTTATTAAACAGAAGTCTTTAACTAGAACTATAGTTAAAATTAAGATAAGCTAATGTTTTATGAATATTGGGATTTTAATGATTGCACACTTTTTTTTTTTTTTTGGTGGGTGTAAAATCATCGAATAACCCCTCCCGCTCTTGGGCAGAGCGAAAGGGAGTGTCAGACTTCTACTGACTAAAAACCACCCATGTTCCTTCTTCGCCCTCTATGTCGAGGCCGCGATAACCAGAGGACTACCCGCGGCCATGATTGCACACTTAAAATAAGGTTGTTTATGAGACGTCATGCGTCATTGTACAATGTTGTGATGATGGCGGCGAATACGATCTCAATGGTCAAACTAAATGAGTTTCTATAAGTAATTATAAACTAAAAAATCATAACATCATTTTGTAGAGCAATGTAAAAACCCCGTTCTCTGTATTAAATCCTTTAATTGGCCGGAAATGGTTAACATAATTATTTTAAAAAAAAGGTATTGTAATAATGAACCTATTAATTAGACAATAACTTAATAACGCCTTAATACATTAATATTGGTATTGTTTTATTGTTAAATAATTAAAATAATCAATTGTGAGGTATTTTAGTATTGTTTAGAGGAAAAAATTGTTTGTTTGTAACAAATAGACTCCGAAACTACTAGACCGATTTGAAAAATTCTTTCACCGTTGGGAAGCTACAATCCCCGGGTGACATATGCTACTTATTATCTGACTGCGGCGAAGCCTTAAGGGAGGGTTATGTGTTTGGCGTGTATATATGTATGAATGTCCGTTTCTTTGTTCCCTCATAACTCCTAAACGGATGAAGGGATTTGAATTAAATATACGTCCTTAGATTCGTCTTGATGGCGCGAGTGTCACTGGTTACGTTAAAATTAAAAACAAAGAAAAATTGCGGATTTTGGGGGCCATATCGCGGATTTGAAAAAAAAATCCATTACCATCGAGTAGGGTATCAAAATGAAGGGTTTTAAAAGGAGATTACAAAATTATATGATACTTATATGTTGAAAATAAATTCAAAGTCACAAATCCTATAAACAAACACAAAAGATAAATCAACAAACACAAAACAAAAAAAAATGGAAATAAAAAAAAGGAGTTAAAAGACTAAAAACCCGACTGAAAAGCAAAAAACAAGCACATTTTAAATTAAACAAAACTTGGAAGCAGGCGGAGTTCATTTGAATATTAAATTATGAAATAAAATGAAAATGGAATGGACCCCGCCTGCTTCAAAGTTTTGTTTAATTTAAAATGTGTTTGTTTTTTGGTTTTCAGTTTTTTCAGTAGGGTTTTTTTAGTTTTTTAACTACTTTTTTTTATCCCTGTATTGCCACGGGAACGGGAACTACGCAGGTTTAACCGCGTGACGTCCGCTAGTTTTAACTAATTAAGTAATGAATTACTATACTGCGTATGCCGCTACACTCCCTAGACACGCGGACGACGAAAAGTCAGACGCGCGTTGTCTCGCGTTTAGTGAATAACTGCAATATTATGTAAATGAAAGTGAAAAGAAAGTGGTTTTTGATGTGACTAATATTAATTAGTGCAAATGAGAATTGTAACATGATTTAAAACTGTGTTTAAGGAGTTTATTTGCCTATGATTCTCCTAAAAGACCAACCATGCATGTGAATGGGCGGCTCAAACCGGAAAGTTTATAAGTGCCTGTAAATGGACTTTTGTAAATAAACGTTTGGTGTTTGAGTCAATTATTCAACTATCCATTTACCCATCTGCCTGGAAGAGGAATCTAAGGCGAAGACAATATGGCGGAGCCCGTTGAGATTAAAGAACACGTTCCGCCAGTGGTTTCCCGCCGTAACATATATTAACCGAATATTTCGCTAGTTCACAGTTTTTAATATCCGCAAAGATGAGGAAGTTTCAAATTGAAAAATGGGTCGATTATAAGATTATGTACCTACAGCTACGTAGCAGATTAACAATTTGCAATTTGATCGAGTTTACTTAGCGAAGGCCGCCGGTACCGAGCACCACAGCACCACAGCACCACAGCACCACAGCACCACAGCTATGATGTGCTCATACTATGGCATTACAGGATCTCTGGTCAGGACTTACTAAGATACATAGGTGCATAGTGTCTAATAGATGTGGGTACAGAACGGGATACTGGTAAATGAGGGAAATAGCTCCTTTAACAGTTATTTGTTACCGTCAATTACTATACTAGCACTACTATACTATCGCAACGACCACGCCTGAACGATCACTGGTACCTCTAGGCATAGAGTCCACACAACATACCTACATATTTGACACGAGTCATAAATGTACAAGTACCGAGTTCGAACCAATTCTGCTCTTGAATAGATATCGTCGTTCCTCTCGTGAAGCGGTTCGCTGAACTGGGTGCGTGTAGTGTGCTCACAATCTCTAAATATTTCCTTGTAACAACCATCACCGTGAGAGCACTAGATTATGTCACAACATATCCTGTGCCGTGGCCAGTGGTCCTACTTGTACTGCTCAGCGATGACTGCTCCCCGTCGGCGGCGGCGGGTGACACAAAGGTGCTCTCAATTGAATCGGTGTCGAGATAATCTGCTCTGATTGATACTCACCGCGACACGCTGATGGCGACGTCACTCACTGTTACTGTGTCGACACTCGACAGTCGGCCAGGCGGCCACTGTGTCGGACAGACAGGACTAACTACTCACTCGAGTAACAGAACTCACAGGAACTAACAAGTACGGAGCCCCGTTGGTGTAGTGCTGGTGAGTGCAATACCGACAAAAATTATTAGAAATCTTTGTGTCGCTCTGGCACAGAATACTCTGGCATGAGTTCCGCTTATTTTACTTACGAAAAGTTAAATAAAACAACGCAATTGTGCTAAATAACTATATTTCAGAAACAAATGGAGAGAATGTGAGCAGAGGTTGTTACACCGCGAACTGTTGCCACTACACTGTACGCACACTTCACCGTACATACATACACCACTCGCGCTGTTCCACGCATGACCGTGGAATAGCTCGTACCGGTAAATTACTCATTGATACAAATCATTTGCCGCTTCCTGAACGTTCCATATTAATGGCTATTTTAATTGCCATGACGTATTGTGTCATACATAAATAATCGTATTTGTGTTTGTTACAAACGTTTCAACAGGCTCCGGTATACCGAGATACGACTGAATTCAAATCGGAATATGAATCAGAATGTTTCGATCAAATCGAAGTAACAAGTTTAGCATATTGTACATGAAATTCGATCAAGTCGGATATCCGAATATCAAGCGATATGAGAACATGTTGCGATATTATGTACGAGCATCTCGACGAATTTCTGTAAATCAGAAAAGGTGACGTTAAGTTCATTGCACCTCGGGGCCGCGGGTTGTACACTAGTTATCGTGGCCTCGACATAGAGGGCGAAGAAGGAACATGGGTGGTTTTTAGTCAGTAGAAGTCTGACACTCCCTTTCGCTCTGCCAAAAGAGCGGAAGGGGTTATTCGATGATTTTCCACCCGCCAAAAAAAAAAAAAAGTTCATTGCACCGACACGGAGAGACACTGGCAACTAGTGTTCTGTCACCTAGATGAGGAGTCAGAGACTTCACAATACTTTGTAACCATTTTCTTGTGTAATAAGTAAATATTGTTAATTATACAGTATTGATAATGTCACTGCCGTATATTAGGTACGAGCTCGGCGGCGGGCGGCGACTCACGTCAGAAGTAAATCTAGTAAAGTACGCCGTGCTAGTGAGTCGGGACGGCCAGTTAGCGTGTCACTGTGTCACGCTCACTGGCATCTGTCGCCAGATATTTACGATATGGCCGATTTAGCCACAGATTGGATATAAACCGCGTCCCCCACACTGCGACGTCCACACAAGCAAGTTTGGAGTTCAGCTTATTTACGTTTAATATAACGGCGATAGCCTACTGACACGGTTGTGCACATCAGTGTTAATGTGTTACGGCCGAGGGGAGCAGGTTTAAAGCTTCTATTTTGGTAAAGATAGCCACCGTCACGAGTGCTAAGCAAAGGTATTTGATAAAGTGCAGATAACACATTATTTTGTCATTCTAAGACTTACAACACACGCAACACGAACACAAGAGCGACGCCTGCGGGCTGCGACTACGCGGCGACGGCGACGCTGCGATAAAATACTAATATTATAAGATACGATACTACGGGCTAAACAAACTGACTGAAACTGAGCGCTGCTGTACAACACATCTGCCGGCAGTGTCGGCTGTATATCAAAGCCGAGATGTGATGAGCAGACGCACATAGAGACGCGACTCCACTGCACCAATCGCTAAACAATGTGATGGATACATTATTAAATACTCTTTTTAACCGACTTCCAAAAAGGAGGAGGTTCTCTATTCGTTTGAATGTTTTTTTTGTATGTATGTTTTCGGATATCTCCGTCATTATCAAAATTATTTTTGTGTTCGAAAGAGAATACTTCCGAGGTGGTCCCATTGTCACCAAGTCAGGATCTGATGATAGAAACCCTGAGAAGTCGAGGGCAACCCTCGAATTTTATAGGCACACATTAAGATTTTCAAATATTTTCTGAAGCTGTTCAAGTATTTGCGCCTGATAATCATTATCTCATCTGGCTGCGCTGATTATGGGAGGTACAACTCCACAACGGTTTGGAGTTGAAAGAAAATTATTTTAAAATTATACGTACCTACTTGGGATCGATAGTTGTATTCTTTCAGGTTATTAGGTTGACCTGATAATAGACTAAAAAAAATTAAAACCCGGCTACGAATAAAAACGCAAACTAATAAAACCGCGGTCTTAAAAGTAGATAACAAGAAAAATCGTCTAGTAAGTAGATAATTTGACCCACCAAAAACAAAACTTGTAAAAAAAGCCAAGCCGAGCAACTCACTTTTACCGTAAAAAGTAGTGAGATCCATGTAATACCATGTCAGTTAATATATTTAATCCCTACTTAAAAACCTTTGATGGTAAAAGTGAGTTGCTCGGCTTGGCTTTTTTTACAAGTATTGTTTTTGGTGGAATCTCATTTCTTTTTTTAGCGTCTCACATTCTATCTATTTCGATTAATGAATAAACAATACATAGGTTTATTCGAATTGGGAGCAGTCTTATTCAACGATTTGAAGTACTGCTATAAAACCTACTCGACAAGCTGAATCAATCGAGTAAAAACTCGACAAGGTCAAGTCGTTTTATAACGGAATCCCTATGGCCACCGTCAAGCTCCATCAACAGATCTTGGAGACCATCCAAAGACAAAGTACTCGTCAAAACGAATCAAACGAGTCTTAACTCGATGGGTTATGTCTTTCTTTAACGGAGTTCCTATGGCCACCTTCCAGCTCCATCATCAGATCCTGGTTACCAACTAAAGACAGAGTACTTATCAAGTCAAATGAGCTCAAACTCGATGGGGTTATGTGGTTTTATAACGGAATTCCTATAGCCACCTTCCAGCTCCATCATCAGAACTATTCAGAACCCTGAACATCATCTAAAGACAAACTACTCGACAAAACAAATCAAACGAGTCCAAACTCGATAGGGCTATGTCGTTTTATAACGGAATTCCTATGGCCACTTTCCAGCTCCACCAACAGACCCTGGACACCATCTTAAGACAAACTACTCGACAAGACGAATCAAATGAGTCCAAACTCGATGGGGTTATGATGATATTCTAAAATGGAGTTCCTATAGTCGACTTCCAGCTCCATCATCAGATCAGTTCCATATTATCATAATATTGCATTGATAGGCGATATACATATACGTGCAAAATTTCAGATCAATCAGAAACTAGGAAGTATGTTTAATTTAATAACTCGTAAAATTCATTCACTGAAAATGTAACTTTAACTTTGTAATCCTATACAATTATATGGGATTACAAAGTTATTTATGCAGCTAGTTTATCTAGAAAACTAGACTGAAATTGTATACTTTTTTAGTTTTTCCATGGTTTATACACTAAACACTAATTGTGTTCTAAATTTGAAGCTTCTATGTCTGCTAGAAGTGCCTTAGACTTTTGATGATCGGTCAATCAGTCAGTCAGTCAGTCAGTCAGTGAGTGACAAAACTAAAGAAATTTGATTAGTTATAATTCTTAAACTACTGGTTCAAATTGAATGAAATTTAAAATATACCGTGTTTATACAATGCCTAATTGGTTACTAAAAAAAATTCAGGCTTCTAGTGTTATCCACAACGAAGTTGTAGGAGGTCGAAAATGGCCTGAACTGGTTCGAGAAAAGAATAGTACGGCCGTGCCGCTTTATTGCTCGACTTGGCGGGGGCACTGCCGTGCCCCCAGATAATTATTATAGAGGACAGCCGTAGTCGCATGCCACTGATACCTGATGCTCCTTCATGGCGTTCTCATTGAAACAGAAGTTAGCAGCTTTTTGCCATTAACAAGGTAAAGAGCCAAAAAAACTAAAAAGTTGGAAATAAAAAAAGTTGTTAAAATACTAAAAAAACCCGACTGAAAAAACTAAAAAGCAAAAATCAAGCACATTTTAAATTAAACAAAACTTGGAAGCAGGCGGGGTTCATTTAAATATTAAATTATAAAATGAAAATAGAATGGACTCCGCATGCTTTCAAGTTTGTTTCTTGTTTTTACCCGACTGCGGCGAAGCCCAAAAGGAGGGTTATGTGTTTGGCGTGTATGTATGTATGTATGTATGTCCGTTTCTTTGTTCCCTCATAACTCCTAAACGGATGAAGGGATTTGAATGAAATATACGTCGTTAGATTCGTCTTGATGGCGCGAGTGTCACTGGCTACATTAAAATGAAAAAACAAAGATAATTGCTGGTTTGGAGGCAAAATCGTGGAACTGAAAAAATAAAAAATTCCATTACCATCGAGTAGGGTATCAAAATGAAGGGTTTTAAAAGGAGATTACAAAAATATATGACGCCTATATGTTTAAAATAAATTCAAAGTCACAAATTCTATAAACAAACACAAAAGTTAAATTATCTGCGAAGTATTTTACGCGACCAACGAAAGAACAAACACGAAAGAACTAAAAAGTTTGAAAAAAAAAATGTTGTTAAAAAACTAAAAAACCCGACTGAAAAGACTGAAAAGCCAAAAACAAGCACATTTTAAATTAAACAAAACTTGGAAGCAGGCGGGGTTCATTTGAATATTAAATTATGAAATGAAAATAGAATGGACCCCGCCTGCTTCCAAGTTTTGTTTAATTTAAAATGTGCTTGTTTTTGGCTTTTCAGTCTTTTCAGTCGGGTTTTTTAGTTTTTTAACAACATTTTTTATTAAGTACTTTTTTTTGTGTTTTTGAAGTCGGTTTATGATTAACGGATTTGATTCTTGATTTCGAGACCTTTGAAGAGCCTTGAAGTAATGGAAAACATCACAGGTAAGTGTACGAAGGCTCCTGTTGCGATCAAATACTTGGGAAAAGCTTCGCTTGTTTGCTGTATACCTGGTACCCGAGTGACTATTTATCATCGTTACATTGATGTTGCTCGTCACGCTGCTCACTGACATGCAATTACGAACTGCAATGAAAATGAAAAAAAAAATGAAAAAGCGTTTATTCATGGTCACATCCGTGTTACAAAGTATATTACTTCTGCCAAACAGATGTAGCTCCCTTACACAAATTTATATTTTTATGTAACAACTTGTTGGTGCTTTTCCATCAATAACAACGATACTTTTACCTACAACTAAACACACATAATTGATACAAAGGTTGACTATAACGTAATTGTAACATTTCACTTGCGTAAAAGCACTTCAATTAGCAGCGGTGAAGCCGCAAACATGAGTTAGTATGGCATAAATATATACTTCATCATCATCACCATTATCTATATACTTAAAAAACAATAACTATTCATGAATGGAATCTACACATCTTTTGCCATGAGGTTTTTACAAAAGGTGTTAAAAAGAAACTTCCCTACTTTATTTTTAAAAGACATTTTCGTGGTACAGCATTTTCTAAATCGGAAGGTATGTCGTTAAAAATTGTTGGTACTAAGCATTTCCTACATCTTTGTCCATAATAATTAGTACAAGTGGGTACTACAAATCTTCTGATGCATTTATTCCTTTGAGGTCTTATGCGCACCGCCTCCACTTTAAACCCATCCTTGCAATAGTTTTCTATAGCCAATAACAATTCCACCCTTCTATGAACCGGCATCATCTTACATTCTAAGAATAATCCTTCATAATTACTAGTTTTACAACGTGCTTTTATGTTTTTATCAACTAAAACTTACATCACGTGTCCGAACATAATTATATAACGACATACAGAAGGTTCACTCACAATGCTGATATTCCCATGTGATAGCAGATTGCTCACACTTGCACTTGCTCCGAGCTCCAGACCGACTCTGAATACATTAACATCATTTTGTTTATCAAGGAGCTCTTACGCGTTTCGGACCGACGACGTCGGACGTCACACCTAAGTGTGAGCCCTGTGCCTGTGCCTCGCGCTCTGGCTGCGTTCAACTCTCTCGTTGACGCACTTTCCTAGATGTGGTGAAAAAACTTTTTATTATTAGTTTTGAAGGCGGTGGCAAAAAAAACAATCAAACAAACAAAAGTCACCGACTTCAAAAACTATTTTTTCTTCTAAAGTTTATTTTTACTTTTTGTGTTTTATTTTTTGTCGAAGTCGGTTTTATTTTTTGTTAAAAAGTTTTTTATTTTAGTGATTCACATGTGCTTACCTACCCCTTCACAACGTACCGGCGTGATGTTATGTTATGTATGCTGTTTATGAACTGGTGTAAACAATTAATAGACAGACATGGCATGGGATTTCAGCAATCCCAACATCAATACGACCTCGCAAACTTATGTATTTATTAGTACTTCTTTTTTTTATCACGTCTATAATTCCCGAAGTTTGCGAGGTCGTATTGATGTTTAAATGATAGCAAATGGATTGGGATTGCTGAAATCTCTTGTCTGTCTAATTGTTTACCACTACAGGCCCTCGATTACGGTGTAGTGGCCGCGGGTTGTACACTAGTTATTACGGTCTCGACATAGAGGGCTAAGAAGGAACATGGGTGGTTTTTAGTCAGTAGAAGTCTGACACTCCCTTTCGCTCTGCCCAAGAGCGGGAGGGGTTATTCGATGATTTTCCATCCGCCAAAAAATAAAAGGCCCTCGATTACGGTGGCCGGAAGCCATCACGTGGCCCCCGACGCCTGGAGCGTCTGCCTCAGCAGCTGGGACGAGAGGGTCTCTTAATCTCACGTTCCGCTAGCTCTTTCGCACTACTGTTAATAATGTTAACTGTACGTTTTCGGTTTCAAAACAAAACCGCGCTATAATTTGCTTGTCACAACAATGAAACACTAATGGCTTCCTCTTACGTAAAATATAATTTAGAAAGAAAAATACTACCAAATAAAATTGCATCATTTTTATATCGGGTTTGTTCACAACAGCGGTCAACAAATTTTGCAAGATTATACGAAATCAATCAATGGATGACAAGTTGACAACATTGAGAACATCGACTAAACAGGTGCTGCGCTCTGTGCACGGAAGCCGGGGAAGCCCGCAGCTCGCGAAGCGCAAAATTAATATTTCCTTATGTTTTTGCAATTTGCAGGCTTAATCTTTCCTTATGTTTTTGCAATTAGGCTAGTGTTAGTTTTGTTGCAGCCAATCACAGCCCAGCTACACTCGCAGGAGCTGCGGCGTTAAAATTGCGGAAATAAATAATGTGTGCGGTTCATAGCCACATAAATATGCACCGATGTGACGCTGTGTGCGTAAAATTATGAATGGGTTTTAGGCAAGTCGAGTATTAGCCTGTAATAAGATTGGTACTAATCGTAGTGCTTGGCAGTAAGTGTTAGTGGGACGCGAAAAATTGCTATAAGTATTTTAACAGGAGTTTGAACTTTTTATTATTATTTTGTACATAGAGTTATTTTATTACATAGTTAATTAGTTATAAGAAATGCTCAGTTGGTACGGTAGGCTAAATAAGAGCCTATATAGGGCGCACGCCCCTATAATCTACATTTTTTGTTTGCGTTGGGAAATCATCTAATAACCCCTCCCACTCTTGGGCAGAGCGAAAGGGAGTGTCAGACTTCTACTGACTTAAAACCACCCATGATCCTTCTTAGCCTTTTATGTCCAGGCCGCGGTATCTCTTGCAAACAACCCGCAGCCCCGACGGAACTATAATCTACCTCTGTTTCAAATTTCATCAAGATCTGTTCGGCCGTTCTGCCGTGGTTGATACAAACGTCCATCCGTCTAAACTTTAGTAAGTATTAGACATAGTCAGTGCTTTGCATTACCCTCTTCTTATTTTCTACAGCGTCAGTAATTTAACGCAGGGCAATGATTCAATGTCTAAGCGACGTATTTTAGTTTTCGACATTCACGCGAACGAAGTCGCGGGCTCAGATAGTATATATATTTAGATAGCTCAGACAATAAAAACACAGCAACGAGCCAATGTTTACTTCAGTTTACATACATTCAACTGTCAAAGAACCGCAGAAGTCAAAATATACCTAATAACCACAGATAATAACAATTAGTGCGGTAGTAAATAGTATTTACTAAAAGCAGAAGATGCATCAACGATCGGGTGCGCGAGTGAGGATTTATCTATGGGCTCGCGTATGTCCCATCACTGTCCAACCTGCAGACGCGATCTTGTCGTTTGAAATTAGGAATTTTGTCCCGAAGCGGGCGCACGACTCACCAGATCCAAATTCTATCAGTGATTTCACAATCTTAACTCGCCATTATCCGGGCCTAAAACAATTACCTAATCAACATAATTCTCCGCCATCGAGCAATAAAATTCGGTGTCTTTGAAACCACACTGGGTAAGTGTTAGATAGCATAATCATATGTAGGTATATATTTTGTGTTCTTTGTCCTAATAGGTTAACTTGGCATGTATGCTTAGTTTTTATCTGACTTTATTTTACGCTAATTCATGTATTTCAATCTAATCGCCTTCAGGTCAATACATTTTGAACTTTTCGTGCTTCACACCCAAAATGTGCTATCATGCCTTAATACACTCATCCCAACTTGTAAACTCCGTCTGATTGTGACAATCCACCAAGAACTTGGTTAGCGCACTGCTATTGCTGCTCGCTCTGCTTAGCTTGGTGTCGCAATCAGCGGAGTTGACCTTTCTCGTGACACGCTGGACGTCATGTTCCAGGGTCCAAAGTTCCAGTTAGAGGAACACCCACCAACTATCAGGTATCTTCAATTGAAACACTTACTGTCCGTTGAACTCCTCGACAGGTGGCGTCAGTCTCTCCCGGCTGCGCTCGCTCAAGGCTCAGGGTGCACTGCAACAACACACGCGGTTCATCACTATCACAACGTCCACCTCGTCGGCATAGATACCACATGTACCACGCGAGCAGCCGGATGGCGGCGATGCGAGTGTCTGCCCACTATTGCGACACACGGAACTTTAAACAAATCATTTCAACACATTTTTTGTTTTCCTGTGTAATTGCGATAACACTCAATAAATCAAACGTGCTCGTTAACGAACGGAGTGGCACGCAGATGTGACATGTGGCGTGTAAGTGCTAACTCGCATTCTGTTGTACCACGGGACAGGCGCCGCCAGAAGGTCTTCTACTACCAAGCAGCCAGCCGCAATATACAGATGCGTAGTCACGCATAAAGGCGCATTTGTATTTATCTACTTACCTATCTCATCATCATCATTTCAGCCGAAAGACGTCCACTGCTGGACATAGGCCTTACCTATCTATATCAATAAAAAAAAGTCCTGACTGACTGACTCATCAACGCCCAGTTCAAACCCAGAAAGCTGAAATTTACTTGCACAGAGGTTTACTTTAATATACACTAGGATTATGGAAATATGTTTGCAAAATTAAATCCTAAAGGAGTTAAATAAGGGATGAAAGTTTGTATGGAAAATCGATATTTTTGTAGTGTATGCGACATCCACGCGGGCGAAAACATGTTACTTATAAAATGGTAGGCCACAACCACAAACGTTTTGAATGTTGCCAATAAAAAGGTGCGAGAAGATTAACACTCGAAAATAAAAATCCACATCGGGCACTAACTGTACGGAAAACCGCGAGTAATGTTGTGCCACTGGATCTTCTGCAGCCGTTCTGCAGCCGGCACTGGCTGGCAGCACTCGGAGTCACGGGGGGCACTTCACCTGCACCCCTGACCTGCGCTGACGCAAGCTGTTCACAATGCTTACATTACAATAACCACTCGTCTCACTCAAACAAAAAGCGTTCGGAATTTCTGCAAATTCAAACTGTATTGCTTGTGGAAAAAAATAATCGTACAACTAGGAAACTACTCATATAGTGCAAACATAGTAGGTATCGCAAAACGATTAAGGAAAATATCGTGAAACTATCAACTATCAAATCGAATGTCGATACTCGTCACCTTCAATATGGATCTTTATGCCATTTATAAACCCAAAGCATGCGATGCTTCTGCTACTTGAACTCAGAGCCTATCTACTAAAGGCAGAGAATAACAACAGTTGAAGTCTGAACACTTTGTGAATGAAGCCACACGGACCGTGTTTATCTTGCATGAATAACACAAACCTCCGCTTTGTATAGTTCGTATAGCGGCACTCGGCAGGGAGTGCGCACAGAGGGCTTGTTACTCTTCCTGTCGCGATGACAGTTTTCTGTGGAAGTCTAACAAAACTTGCAACATCGTCACTAAACCATCTCGAGTAAATCCGCTGAGCGATGAGAGCGCTGTGAGCGGTGCGAGCGATACGAGCGATGCGAGCGACTGAGCGCCAGACGACTCTGTATTTTCATCGTAAATTCTCGTTTACTGTCTGGCTGACAGTTTTATTTCTCCAAACTATTGTTTTCTCTATAAAAAGGGAAATTTATCTCGCCCCACATAAACTATGTGTTCTGTGTGCGGCCATGAGAGCTAACCGAGCCAGCAGAGATAGTAACGTACTCTGTAAACCCGCACAGTACAACCATTATTGCAACAACACATTGCTCTTAGTAACCACGCTTTCTGTCAGCTCGCGAGGTCGCAGCTTCCTGCCCTAAAGCGGTTCAGAGTAGAACACGTTGACGCACCTAAACTTAAATAAGTGAGACAGTTCACTTTCCTCAAGGTCACGCGTCGAGACCCTTGCGTCAAGTGGACAGGCATTATGTCATTCTACAAAGGAGCCTTCCGCGACTGAAACAACATAGTTTGACTGGAACGATGAGCGGCGAGTGGCGCGAGTTCGGCGAGGGCTCGGGCAAGTCGGGCAAGGTCGAGTGTACGAGTGTTTACATTAAATGAGCGTGTTGTGACAAGTGGGTGTTGCGCTGTTGCGGCAGCTGCGCGTGTCTGCAGTTCATTGACTGCGTGCGGTGCGGCTGTGGGGCATCCTTCGCGCGTGACGTCACGTGCGAGCGCTCATACGTCGCACCGCGCGCCGGACACATGACTTGTGTGACAGATCGCTGTCTGCGGCCAATTGACTGGCATACGAGCGCGGAGCGTCACTAATTAGTTAACGTGTTCATTGTCAGCTCTATTGTAGTATCGTTGTTGTCACTTGTCACTGGTTGTGGTTTACTTGTCAATCTCTGAATTCTTTAATAAGTCATCCGCGATCAAATAAATCGAATACATAGCCCAGAGTTAGTTTTCTCTTCCGACTTACTTTTGGTCGGTCGTTCTGGTAACGTCGTTTGTCGCACCCACTGGCACAGGAGCATCGCTCGCTGGACGCACCAAATAACGCAAGAAAACTAAACACGCACTTAGGTGAACTGTTTTTACTTTAAATCAAAATGATCACATATTTTTTTTTTACAAAAAATAGAACCGACTTCAACAAAAAATAAAACACAAACAAGTGATAAATAAACTTTATTAGCAAAATCAGTTTCTGAAGTCGGTGACTTTTGTTTGTTTGATTTCATTTTTAATTTTTCACTTTTTAGTGGTTCACAATGTGCGTGAGTTCGGTTGCGTATCTCCGAAGTTCTTCATCAGATCTTCACCAAATTGAATTAGAACCGAGAAAGTACTCTTCCAAAAACTACTCAAGTCACTTCAAACTCAAACTCAAACTCAAACTCTTTATTGCATTCATGTGTAGTTAGTTGTTAGGTACAATTAAAATAGTTCCAACATGAAACCCGGTTAGGGCACGGCAACATAACAACAATTTTAAACAATTATGTAATACTAGCAATAACACAATAGTAAGATGTATGTCATTACTTACTTCAAGTGGGCCTATAAAATTTGAAGAGTTCTCTCTATTTCTCCAGGATTCCATCATTAGTTCCTGACTTGATGATCATGGGCATACCTTTTTTTCTTCAAACAAAACAAAAACAATCTAAATCGGTACAGCCATCTTCGAGTAATCGGGGAACATACAAGTACATAAAAAAGATCACCGACGAATTGAGAACCTCATACCCACCTCTGCTTTTAGAAAATATTCTCTGAGACTGCACACTTCGCGGTCTTTGCGTTTAAAAAGCCTCAACCCCCGCACTTCCACGGAATGTACAGTTTCATCACCGATGATCGTGGGTGTTGCATTCGATTTGCGGTCAGCAATGTACGGACTCTCCTATCAAAGGCGTCGAGTTCAGTCTGAGTCCATTTGAGTGTGCCGAAAGAGTAAATTAAAACCGATATAACCCAACCGTTAAAGGCACCTTGTTTCCGCCTGAAAGAAGGCTAATAATACCTTCTTCAGGCGTCCGAAGAAGCGCTCCCTCAGATATTGCTTAATGTCAGTTACGTTAATGCGTAACGCCTCCGACGTACACAAATATTTATAGCTTTCGGATTAGGAAAGGGATCTGAGGTGTATGGAAACCGAAAGCTGAATTCCCTCGGATTCCATAATCTCCCCTCTCTTTACATACATGACTGCATTTGTCCACACCAAATTCCAAAAAGAAGCAGTTAGTTTTAGTAACTCCATCATTCGGAATTTGTTGGGGGCAAAGAGTTTCAGAATTATTATTATGAGCCTAATACTGTCCCACTGCAGGGCAAATGCCTCCCTTCCCTCCTTCCACTTCGCGATCCAGTGCGATAGTAGGCCGATCCTTAGAGAAAGAATCCAGCTCATCCTGTCATTTCCTTTTGGGCCTGCCGCGATGTCGTTTCCTGCTCTGTGGTGTGAGTGGTAAATTTTGCCCATTGCTCCTCCGACATGCGGCAGATGTGCCCAGCCCAGTTCCATTTTAACCCAGCGGCTGTTAGGCCAGCGTCAGCTATTTGGGTTTTGAAGCGAAGTATGATGTTTCTGATGCGGTCCGTAAGTTTGACATCCCGTATTCGGTTCGCTCTAGAGCACGTTGGCAAACCCCAAGTGCGGACGTTTTTGAAGTCGGTTAAAAATGATGCACGTGTAGGTAATGCAAGCATGCAATGCAAGCGTGTGTAAACATCGCAGTTGATTAGTAGCGCAGATCGCTACACACATTTCACATAACACACAAACTGTACAGTAGCGGTACAAGCAGTGACGTCAGCACGTGAGACTCGCCCACAGCAGCGACTAATCAACGAATACATTAGTATTAGTCGCTGCTGAAATTAAACAAAAATGTAAGTATCTCCAGATTCAGCACTCGGCTTCAGTCTGCCAAGCATTAAGTGCCAATTCCTAGTCTATACTGATTTCAGGTGCGAAATACTTAATTCAATTGCTACGTGGCCGACACCGTGATGCAATACACTTAATACTGTTACGAGCTTGGTATGGGATAAATAAAAGCACTACCAATTGAACACACGAAATAACTTTATTACTCGCAAAACACTTATAGACAATCGCAAAACACTACTGAACACTTTAGCGCACTTGAAATCTCTTCGAACCTTCCGTTGTCTTGCTTAAAAGTAGACTGTCTCGCTGCGTCCTCTCTCGGTCCTTTTATACCCCAAACACACAATAGATATTCGAGAAAGTTCGCTATTATTCCATAAAGCATTCAAAAAAAAAAAAAACTTAAAGATAAAATAACCAACAAAGAAGAAGTTACTTTACGCTGTAGGTATACGGTCGAAATTAAAATGCAAGTACCGCTAAAGCCGGGCGCCGTAGTTATACCTACAGAATGGAATTAGGTACCTACTAGAATTCACGCGTACTTCTCAGTTATTAGCGAGGTTTCTCGATGATTCTAGATGACCGGCGTAACACTGCCCCCTCCTTAGACATGCTCGTCCCGAGCATCATTAGTCCCGTGATATCGCGTTAATCGGTCTACATGCACAACCTTAGGTGCACCTCGCGGACCCTTCTGTATTCGGTAGGTGACATCGTTGATCCTGGTCACAACTCGGTATGGTCCATCCCATTTTGCTTGCAATTTCGGGGACTTTCCCTTGCTCCGCACTGGGTTATGCAACCACACCAGAGAACTTTCATCGAAACCCCTACTGTTTGCCTTCCGATCATAACGGGTCTTCATCTTCTCAGACATCTGTTGTCCGGATTATCTGATATGCTCATACACATCATTTAACTTATTACGCAGGTCATTTGCGTAATCCGTTACACTGCGTGGGACATCAGGGGGGGTACCAGTGATTAAATCTGCAGGCAACCGTAGTTCCCTTCCAAAGTTCGCGAAGGCTGGAGTTACAGTCGTACTTTCGTGAACTGCACTCCGATAGGACAGAAGAAACGGCTGTATGTGCTTGTCCCAATCCTTTTGCCTGCTTTCCACAACTTTTGCCAGATATCTCTCCAACGTCTGGTTGAATCGTTCCACCATTCCATCAGATTGTGGGTGGTAAGAGGTAGTTCTGGTTTTGTGTGTACCCATCAATCGACAAGTCTCCTGAAAAACTTGCGATTCAAAATTCACACTCAAAGAAGCAGTGGGGGAACAGCTCAAGCAATTCAGCGAGTTGATTTCGGGTTTTCGAACCTCTCTAGACTTCTTCAATGAAAAATATGAAGAACTGAAAGTTACTCTTGAGCACAACTCCTCTAAATTGCAAGTGTTGGAAAGAGAGAATAGTAAGTTGCAATCATCCGTACAAGACCTCAATAAACGTATCAACCTAATGGAACAACACAACAGAGCCACCAACATTGAACTGCAAAACGTACCAGAGAACCGTTCTGAAAACATTGTCACTACTGTATTGCAAATCAGTACCACTACCAAGTGTCAAATTAATGAAGCCGATATTGCCTTCTGTACTAGGACTGCTAAAAAAGACACCCAAAATACCCGACCCAGGTCTATCCTCGTAAAGTTCAACACCCCACGAATTCGGGACTCTTTCCTCGCAGCGGTAACCAACTACAACAAAAGCAACTCCAACAACAAACTGAACACAAGCCACCTCGGCATTGCAATGGATAAACCAACCCCAATCTACGTTGTTGAACATCTGTCAGCTGATAATAAAGCCTTGCACGCGGCGGCACGACTTCGAGGCAAGGAGCGTGGTTACAAATACGTGTGGGTGCGTAATGGCAGAATTTTCATGAAGAAGACTGACCAATCTGAACGTATTGTAGTCACTTGTCAGGAGGTCTTAAAGACTGTCAGTTAACTTAACCTATTTGTTGTTATATTTTTTGTATTTTTATTGTACTGTGCAAGATAACGTGTATAATTTGTTCATATTCAATCATGATCTGAAGATATACTACCAAAACGTACGTGGTCTAAGAACTAAAACCGACACTTTTTATCATAACATGTCTCTACAAGACTACGATATTGTTGTGCTTACGGAGACTTGGCTGAACGTTGGCATCTACGACTCAGAACTATTTGACGATAGATATATAGTCTACAGGCGAGATCGCGAGTCCAGTAGATATAGAGCACGTAGACACGGAGGCGGCGTCTTAATAGCTGTAGCTAGGCACTTAAACTCATGCCGTGTGTCACACTTAGAAAGTCAATGTGAGGATTTGTGGATTTCCATTGATACGGTCTGTCCCGGTAATAAGAAAAACACGATCTACGTTTGTGGCGTCTACTTACCTCCCCCAATAACCCGAGAAACCATTCAAACATTCCTAGACTCAGCTCAAAATGCCCTGAACAAAAACGAACGTACTGTTATCATTGGTGACTTTAATCTTAGTACAATAACGTGGAAAACTAACGTGGAAAATCAGGTGAGTCACACTACTCCTTGCCCTACCAATAACAATGATGTTACCAAACACTTCCTCGATTATATTTCTATGAATGACTTAGGTCAGTATAATTACCTAACAAATAACAAATCTAGAACACTGGATCTAGTTCTTTGTAACACTATAGTACATAACCTGACACGTTGCCATACACATCTGACACAAGAAGATCCTTTACATCCGCCGCTCGAGTTCGCTATACCCACGGTCACCAACATCAATTCCCTGCAACCAAAACCGGCCACTAAACCTAATTTCTTTAAAGCAGACTACGACAAAATCCTAACTTCACTTATGTCTATAGACTGGGAAAGTTCAATGGGAGGGTGTGCCTCGGTTGGAGATATGGTCAATATTTTGTATGATGTTTTGCATGACGTTATCAAGCAACACGTACCACTGAAAACGATATCTAGGAAGGAGTACCCGACGTGGTATACGCCGAAGCTTAAGCGACTTTTTAAAGAAAAACACAAATTTCGCGTTAGAGTAAAAAAATACAATAATCCCCTTGACATTATATCATTCGAAACACTGCGTGCTGATTGTAGTAAGTTGAGAACGATTTGCTACAAAAAATATATCGAGAGACTGGAAATCGCGGTTTTAAAAAACCCTAAAATCTTCTGGTCTTTTATTAAAAATAAAAGAAAATCGAGCAGCAATTACCCCGCAGAAATGTATTACAACGACAAAACTGCATCAACTGGCCACGATATATGCAATTTGTTTGCTGAAAACTTCGCAGGTGTCTATAATACTACGACTTCCTCGCAACCGTCAAATGTTAATGTAAACAACAACTCGCTGACTCTCTGTAAACTAGAACTTAATGCTAGCGAAATTTTCCGAACTTTAACATCCTTGGATGAACAAAAGAGTGTAGGAGACGACGGTATTCCTCCCGTGTTTATAAAAAGATGTGCGAAAGCGCTGGCTTTACCTCTTAGCATTATATATAACAAATCTCTGAAAGAAGGTGTTTTTCCTGACCAATGGAAAAAGGCACTGGTCGTACCCATTTTCAAATCAGGACAAAAGAACATGGTGTCAAATTACAGACCTATTTCTATTTTGGTCATCTTCGGCAAAGTCTTTGAGAAGCTCATAACCGAGCGTCTAACATCGCATGTAAAGCACCTTCTCACCAGCGACCAACACGGTTTTATTAAGCACAGATCGACGACCACTAATTTCATGTGCTACGTGTCGGCTCTATCTGAATCCTTAGATAAACGTATTCCTGTTGACACCATTTACACTGACTTCAGTAAGGCATTCGATAGGGTAGATCATTCTCTTCTTTTAGCGAAACTCCAGCACTTGGGTGTAGGAGGATCAATGCTAAAGTGGTTTCAGTCTTACCTCAGTGACCGGTCGTCAAAAGTAGTAATAAATGGCTACCATTCTAAGTCTTTCAAGGCTACATCCGGGGTTCCACAAGGTTCACATTTAGGCCCAATTCTCTTCAACATCTTCATTAACGACATCACGCACTGCTTTAGGCATTCAAAATACTATCTTTTCGCCGACGACATGAAAATAATGAAACCGATGAAAACTGAATCTGACGCTGCGTTATTGCAGGAAGACCTCAATAGACTGACGAACTGGTGCAAAACGAACAAAATGCTTCTTAACGTCTCAAAGTGTTACTACATGCAATTCAGCCGTAACAAAATTGTCAAACCAAACACTTACACGATTGACCAACAAAAACTAAAACAAATTGAAGAAATACGTGACTTAGGAGTCACACTAGATAAACAACTTAAATTTGACAAACATATCCTAAGCACGGTATCAAAGGGGTTTAAAATTCTGGGATTTATTTTACGCAACAGTAAAGAATTTAAAAAGGCGTCTACCAGAATAAAATTATTTAACACACTGGTTCGCCCTATACTTGAATATGGCAGCCCGGTTTGGAATCCTCACTACGACATATACATCAAACACCTGGAAAGTGTCCAAAGGCGCTTCCTGTATCATCTGTGTTACAAAGAACAGTTAGCCAAAAAAGTATCCAGCTACAAAGACAGACTAGTGCACTATAAAATAGTCTCACTTGCTGACAGGCGAAAAACGGCAGACCTGATTCTACTCCACAAAATATTCAATGGAGCCATAGACTGTAGCGAATTACTAGGCAAGCTACATATGAACGCGCCATCTCGCCTGCCGCGGAAAACCAGCTACAATTTGTTTTATGTCTCAGGTTCCAAAACAAATCTAGGACATTTCGCCGCTCTCCCAAGACTCTGTAGGCAGTATAACGAATTGTCAAAGCAATCTGACATGGACATAACCTTCCATATATCAAAATACAAAAAAAAATTGACCACTGCAATAAGTGTAAAATAATAAGTATAATGTTTATGTAAAACAATTTTAATAATTTTAACTTTAATCAATTTTTTATTTAATGTAATTTTACTAATTTTAACTTTATGACAATTTTAATATAATTTTATTTTATTATTGTTATTTTATTTTGACTTTTTATCAATTTTAATTTTAATACTTGTGATATATTATGTTCAATAGCTTTATTATTTTGGTTAATGTTTTGTTTTTGAAATATTTTAATTTTTAATTTTTCTTTGTGTTATCACCTATTTTTATGTGCATGCTGTGGTCTCCTGTAATTGAAGGAACACACCTAAAAGAACCTTTGTATAACTGTGACTTATATTGTATCTGTGTATCTTTTGTTGGAGATCCAAATAAATAAATAAATAAATAAACATCTTCTTAGCCATGTCCATTTCTCCTTCAGTTAAATGACAGTTTTCTAAAAGCGTTGACACGTCAAATTTTCCACTACGATTTTGATTTCCGGTAGGTAGATCTTGCAATTGACGCATCCAAGCTACTTCCTCGCAAGTCCCGATCAAGGTGCCCTTCTTAATCACTTGCTCCTTGTCACTTGGATTTAGGATGCGTACAGTTGAGATGTTGTTGGCCTTTACCAGAGTCCGTGCCATCTTCCATGGAAACTCATTGTTCACCCTTTCTATCAGAACACTTCGATCTTTGTGTCCAGAATTCGGTGGTAACTTGACTGGCACCATCGTTTCTGATCTGCGAGGAAGAACAATTTCCTTCAAGCAGTACACTTTCCCTGATGGTGCACCTTCCATGAAGACTTCCTCGGAACCACATTTCAACACTCCTTGGTCAATGTCGATCTGACAACGATATTTCCGCATGAAGTCCAAGCCCAAGATGCAATCGTCCATTATGTCAGCCAAGATGACATTGTGCCGGTAAATTCTATCACCCAATTTTAACTCCACCTCCTTTTTGCCTCGGACGGTTATGTGCTGACCGGTAGCTGTTAGTAATTTTATACGGTCGTGGTTATTGAAGTAGTCCCCAAGAAACCGATTCGCTAGGTGAGAATTGACGACCGTGTGAGAAGCTCCAGTATCCAACGTCAGTTTGCATGGAGTTCCGTTGACATCGCCGTTGATAGTCAGGCTGTTTCCGTCATGTGCTTGTGAGATCGAGATCCTCGGGGCTGTTTCAAAACCAGCCAGCACCCGCCCCCCAGTCCTGGCATTTACTCGTTTCCCTGCTTTGGCTGGGCAGTCACTTCAGCCACCTTTCCCTGCTGGGGTTGGTCCTCTCTTGGTGATCTGCGCTTAGGGCAGCTTGATCGAAAATGACCCCTTTCTCCACAAGTGTAGCACTTAGGGCTATATCCTTGCGAGCGGTCGCGTACAGATGACGCGACAACCTCCCTGACGCGGTGCGTACGGTGGTCCTGTCTCACTGCCTCCACTTCCAAGGCATGAGCCAAGGCGTCCTTTAGCGTCTCGTGATGCCCAAGTCTCACAGCGGCTCTAACTTCCAAGTTGCGTATTCCATCTATGAACGCCTGTACCAGATTTCCATCAATAAGTGCAAGGGCGGACTGGTATGCTTTCCGAACCAGCTTTTCAACTTCCAGGGCCCACTGCTGTAAGTTCTCGGCATTACGTTGAACGCGATCCCTTAACTTGGCACGAAAGACGTGCTCCAGGTGCGCGTCGCCGTATCTAGACTCTAACGCCTCCAGCAGCTGTTCGTAGGTCACATCCTTGCCAAGTGCCTCAAGAATGGTAAGGGCCTGGTCTCGGAGACCCAAGGTGAGCGCTGTCATGGCTTGCTCTTTGGTCCACCCATTTGCCTTCATAACGGCCTTTTTTTTTTTTTTTTGGTGGGTGTAAAATCATCGAATAACCCCTCCCGCTCTTGGGCAGAGCGAAAGGGAGTGTCAGACTTCTACTGACTAAAAACCACCCATGTTCCTTCTTCGCCCTCTATGTCGAGGCCGCGATAACCAGAGGACTACCCGCAGCCCTTCATAACGGCCTCAAATTGGATTTTATAGGCCGACCACGATGATGTTCCGTCGAATGGCGGCACTTTAAACCCGCGCACCGAATGTGCAGCAATCACTGACGTCACAACCCCATCTCCAACCTTAATTTCACTCAAGGCCTTCTTCACATCAGCAATCTGAATTTCGGCCTTTGAGATTCGATCGTCGCCAACTGATGCGTGAAGATCCTTTATCAGGAGCATCTGTTCCTCTTGGCGCCGGGCCTGTTCCTCTTGACGGCTAGCCTGCTCGTCCTTATCCCGTTGCAGCTGTTCCTGTAACTGACGAGCCTGTTCCTCTTGACGGCGAGCCTGTTCCTCCTTGTCCCGTTGCAACTGTTCGTGCAACTGGCGAGCCTGCTCCTCTTGACGGCGAGCTTGTCCCTCCTTGTCCCGTTGCAATTGTTCCAGCAACTGGCGAGCCTGCTCCTCTTGACGGCGAGCTTGCTCCTCTTGACGGCGAGCCTGCTCCTCTTAACGGCGAGCCTGCTCCTCCTTATCCCGTTGCAACTGGTCCTGCAACTGGCGCGCCTGCTCTTCTTGACGTCGAGCCTGGTCTTGCAGCAGCGCCATTAAGGCAGACAAGTCAGGCGCCGCTAATGCCTGGGTAGCTCCGGATGGGCCAGCGACTGGCTCTGACGTAGCCTGGACACCGCCCGGTGTCTGTGTCGGGGAGTCTCCAAATCGCCTTTGGTCCATACCTTGTTGTCGCTGACTCCTAGTACGGATACTATCCGTGTCGTACTTGGGTAGAATCGGCATTATTTTTCCTTCACTTCTGACACCAAATTGTTACGAGCTGGGTATGGGATAAATAAAAGCACTACCAATTGAACACACGAAATAACTTTATTACTCGCAAAACACTTATAGACAATCGCAAAACACTACTGAACACTTTAGCGCACTTGAAATCTCTTCGAATCTTCCGTTGTCTCGCTTAAAAGTAGACTGTCTCGCTGCGTCCTCTCTCGGTCCTTTTATACCCCAAACACACAATAGATATTCGAGAAAGTTCGCTATTATTCCATAAAGCATCCAGAAAAACATTAACAAAAAAATAAACTTAAAGATAAAATAACCAACAAAGAAGAAGTTACTTTACGCTGTAGGTATACGGTCGAAATTAAAATGCAAGTACCGCTAAAGCCGGGCGCCGTAGTTATACCTACAGAATGGAATTAGGTACCTACCTACTAGAATCCACGCGTACTTCTCAGTTATTAGCGAGGTTTCTCGAAGATTCTAGATGACCGGCGTAACAGTACGGTACGATGTAGTTTTACTTCCATATTCACGCATTGACAAAGAAGGCAACGTAATGTAAAAGGGTTTCCCGCTGCGCCTTACCTAACTGATACTATCATAAATAAATAATTGATGACTCGACTCATATCAGGACCAAAATAATGAGCTTACAGCGTATCAACCTGTTTGTGGACAGCTATCTCGCTGTGTCCCGCGAGCACGGAGGCAGGTCAGTCAGCCTGCCCCTCGCTCCCCGCTCCGCGCCCTACGCCCCGGAGTGTCCCGCGGGGGTTGTAATCATAATCGTTGTGCTAAGTCTAACAGGGTCGTACAATATTAGTTCAACGAGCGAGCCAGAGAGTGAGGTAATTCCTAATATTAACAAAACAACGAGGTACGCTCCTATATTTACTGAAGCAGAAGATTGAAATATATGGACTTATAACAAGGTCTCGTGTAACTCAATTTAGTCGAGATCTTAGCTTTAATGGCTAAATCGCATGTTCGTAAATGATATTATTAGTATGAAGAGCTATTCATGAACGCTTGGGAAAGTTAGTCGAAATAGATAGACAGTTTGAAAACCTTAGCGATATCCAGGTGAGGTGGAAGTATGTGGCGCAGCAATACATATAGCGTCAGACGTCATAGTCTACAGCTTGTACCTACTACAGGCTGCAAATTCTAAGATCAAAGGTGCACGTAAGTATACTTAGTATGTAAGTTTATTTATTTACGTAAATGATGTCTGATAATTGCTATGTATTGCCGCGTCAAACTGTAGCTGGATATCAAACGAACACAGCACACATAATTCTAACAAACATACAAAGATCCCACAAATGACTCAAGCATTTATCATAGTTGGCGACGACGTCGCACTCAGTGTCGGCCACAGACAGTTTACATTACAGCACAGATACCGTAAAACGGGGTGAACGGGGATGCAGGGGTTAATCGGGATGAAACTTTATAATGGATTTGAACTTTAAAATAATGTTGTAAAAGTTTGTTGCTGACAAGGACACTAAATCTTTAAAAACAGTAAACACATTACAATCTTTTTGGCAATATACTATATTATTTCAATGTAAAAATCCATTTTAAAGTTTTGTCCCAATTCACCCCTGCATCCCCATTCACCCCGTTTTACCGGTAGCTGTCGGCGCCGCAACACTTACGAGCGGTTACTGTCGGCACAGTACACTACGGCACTCACAAGTCACAACTCTAAGGTAATTACTCCTCCGCAGCGCCCGCGCCAGATGCAGTTTGTGGTGAGCATAGTGCAAACAGTGTGCAGCGCGAATATCAATAAAGTGATCATTAACTGCTACAGTTTCTACTACTCTCTAACGAAGATTTAGTGTACACTGTAGAGCATGCAGCACTGGCACACACAGTTTTGTGCGTGAAACATGGGTGTTTGAAGCGCGCAGTTTAATGTGTAGGTATCACTTCCGCACACGTCGCTCCATCCGGAGTTATTGCGATTCAATTCCGTAAATCTGATTCCCTCGTTGAAAAGGTTCCGCTTTGAGGATTGGACTAGCGCGAGCGGTGCTCTACTCTCATCTTTACTAATATTATAAAACTGAAGAGTTTGTTTGTTTGTTTGTTTGAACAATATAAAACTGAAGAGTTTGTTTGTTTGAACAATATAAACTCTCCTGAGTTTAAGTTTCAAAGAATTTTCCAATTGCTACCGCTATTGCTACAGTAGAAGGATCTACTGGTAGCAATTGGAAAATTATTTTTGTGTTAATAACATCACGCGACCAATAGAAGTGGAGCATAAATGAAAAATGTTGCAAGAACGGGAACCGAACCGAGCGGGATGTTGCAAGAGATAGCGCGGCCTTGACATATTTGGCTTAGAAGGATCTGACACTCCCTTTAGCTCTGCCCAAGAGCGGAAGGGGTTATTTGATGATTTCCCACCCCACAAAAAAAAAGGTCAAATAGAATATTTTTTTGCGAAGCTCATTTAACCCATATGGTATTAATCTATATCTAAATAAATGTGTTTGTTAGAACGGAAATTTAATATAAAATATTTGTGCCTTTGACTCTATGTATTTAGTTTAAACAAATACCTTAGAAGATATCGCAATGTAAAAAAAAAGTAGGTAAAAAACTAAAAAACCCGACTGACAAAACTGAAAAGCAAACAACAAGCACATTTTAAATTAAACGAAACTTGGAAGCAGGCGGGGTCCATTCTATTTTCATTTCATTCCATAATTTTAATGTTCAAATTAATTTAAAATGTGCTTGTTGTTTGCTTTTCAGTTTTTTCAGTCGAGTTTTTTAACTACTTTTTTATTTCCAACTTTTTAGTTCTTTTGTGTTTGTTTTTTCGTTGGTCGCGTAAAATTCTTCGCAGATGATTTAACTTTTGTGTTTGTGTAGGTATAGGATTTTTCACTTTGAATTTATTTCAAACATAGAAGTGTTTTACATTTTTGTAATCTCCTTTTAAATCCCTTCATTTTGATACCCTACTCGTTAGTACAGGATTTTTTTATTTTTTTGAATTCCGCGTAATGTCCTCCAAAATCCGCATTTTTTCTTAGTTTTTTTAATATTTTAATGTAGCCTGTGACACTCCCTTCATCCGTTTAGGAGTTATGAGGGAACAAAGAAACGGACATACAAACATACATACACGCCAAACACATAACTCTCCTTTTAGGCTTCGCCGCAGTCGGGTAATAAGTAAGAAAATTAGCGAGAATGATTGTTTTGTTAAACAACTTTAAATCGTTATATATCGTAAACTATTATTTAAAGAAGACTGACACTTTGCTCTGCGCTCCTACCGCTCTGCCCAGAGCAGGAGGAGAATCGTTTGGGTGAACAATACGTTTCAGACATAACCTTGGTATAATACACACATGCTAGACTATGCAGATTAATGTCTGAGATGGTCTTTTGAAGAAAGCACCATACAGATTAAAGTGGACCCGTCCAGTCAGTGCAAGCATTTTGTCAGTTATCGTGGAGCTCGATTTATAACTCAAGGAGCTCAACGTCATGACGAACAATACCAAAGAAAGGCCATTTGGGTGGGTCGCTTATAGTACTCAAACTGCCAGACCATCGTTAAAATTAAAGAAAGACCCACATGGTCCTCACAGTCACAATATAAAAACAATAAAATATTTATCATATTAAATAATCATGTCAAGTTATTAAGTTATTAAATGTCAAAAAAAACACAAAACTAAACAAAAAAATTAAAATAAAATATTTAGCAAACTTGCTAAAAAAAAAATAATAATATCATACTTGGAAAAGTAAACAATGCCATTGTGTATAAAAAAAAATCATCAAAACTCAAAAAAATATCATAAAATGTCATATTGTAAAAGGAAAAAATAAAATGTGTATAAAGTCGATTCAAATTGGAGCAGTTCAATCCCAAGCTTTTTTGTCTTCTATAATAATCTTTAACAGTATAAAATCCTTTCTAGCAAAGTTTACGTTTTATAAAGGACTAGCTAACCCACGCAACTTCGTCTGACTTGGCCATCGCATCGCATTCGCCAATGTTAAACAGGCCATTGTAATAGCTAATCGCCATTGCATTGGCCAATGTGATGCAGTGGCCAAGTCAATCTTTTATTTAAAACATCAAAGGTTTTTAAGTAGGGATTGAAATTAGGTTGGGGAAAAAGTCTTTTTTATTACCTACGGATAAAATGGATGCCATTTTTGAAAAAGTGGAGCAAGATCGGCATATCAGTAGTTACGACGTAGCTGAAGAACTAGAAATTGACCACAAAACAGTTATGGCGCATTTGAAAAAAACTGGGTACACAAAAAAGCTCGATATTTGGGTACCTCACAAGCTCACTGAAAGAAACCTAATAAACCGTGTACTCATTTGTGATTCTTTATTACGACGTAATAAAACCGAACCATTTTTGAAGCAGCTGATAACCGGTGATGGAAAGTGGATCGTACGACAAGAAAGTGCGAAAAAGGTCGTGGTGAAAGGCCGGTCAGGCTTCACAGACTGTGGCGAAACCCGGGTTAACTCGCAACAAGGTGATGCTATGTGTGTGGTGGGATTGGAAGGGCATTATTCATGATGAGCTGTTACCACCAGGCAGGACCATCGATTCTGAACTCTACTGCGAACAGCTGACGAGATTAAAGCAAGAAGTTGAGAGAAAGTGGCCGGAATTAATCAACAGAAGGGGTGTGGTTTTTCATCTTGATAACGCTAGACCACCTCCTCTTTAGCCACTCAGCAACAATCAAGAGAGTTTGGCTGGGAGGCGTTAATGCATGCGCCGTATAGTCCTGACCTTGCACCTTCAGATATCCACCTGTTTCAGTCTCTTCAGAATTCTTTAGGCAGTGTCAGGTTAATATCACAAGAAGACTGCCAAAACCACTTGTCGCGGTATTTTGATCAAAAGTCCCAAAATTTCTATAGCAATGGGATCATGTCCCTACCTACAAGATGGCAAAAAGTTATCGAACAAAATGGTACCTTTATACTTGAGTTAAATGTAAATAAACTATATTAAAAAATAAACTATATTAAATGTAAGCTTTTTTTACAAGTTTTGATTTTGGTGGGATCTCATTTCTTTTTGTCTCTCATTCCATCTATTTCGTTTAATGAATCAACAAAACATAGGTTTATTCGAATTCGGAGTAGTCTTATTCATCGATTTGAAGTACTGCTAAAGTACCTACTCGACAAGCTGAATCAAACGAGTAAAAACTCGACAAGGTCAAGTCGTTTTATAACGGAATTCCTATGGTCACCTTCAAGCTTCATCAACAGATCTTGGAAACCATCCAAAGACAAAGTACTCGTCAAAACGAACCAAACGAGTCTAAACTCGATGGGTTATGTCGTTCTATACCTTCCAACTCCATCATCAGATCGTGGTTACCAAATAAAGACCGAGTACTCATCAAGACAAATCAAATGAGCTCAAACTTGATGGCGTTATGTGGATTTATAACGGAATTCCTATGGCCACCTTCCAGCTCCATCATCAGAACTATTCAGAACTCTGAACATCATCTAAAGACAAACTACTCGACAAGACAAATCAAACGAGTCCAAACTCGTTAGGGTTATGTCGTTTTATAACGGAATTCCTATGGCCACCTTCCAGCTTCATCAACAGACCCTGGACACAATCTTAAGACAAACTACTCAACAAGACGAATCAAACGAGTCTAAATTCGGTGGGGTTATGAGATTCTAAAATGGAGTTCCTATGGCCAACTTCCAGCTCCATCATCAGATCAGTTCCATATCATCATAATATTGCTTTGATAGGCGATATACATATACGTGCAAAATTTCAGATCAATCAGAAACTAGGAAGTATGTTTAATTTAATAACTCGTAAAATTCATTCACCGAAAATGTAACTTTAACTTTGTAATCCTATACAATTATATGGGATTACAAAGTTATTTATGCAGTTAGTGTATCTAGAAAACTAGACTGAAATTGTATACTTTTTTAGTTTTTCCATGGTTTATACACTAAACACTAATTGTGTTCTAAATTTGAAGCTTCTATGTCTGCTAGAAGTGCCTTAGACTTTTGATGATCGGTCAATCAGTCAGTCAGTCAGTCAGTGACAAAACTAAGAAACTTTGATTAGTTATAATTCTTAAGGACGCTGTAACATTTTCGACGAACTCATATTTAGGTAACTAAAGTCGCACAAAGCAAAGTCACACAATAGTTCTCGATTCCCTCATTGAAATAATCTTGATCCTTGATATTATTTTTTAATTTTATTGAAATAGAATTAGATGACTTGGAGTTTCGAAAACGCATTTGGTAATTGTTAATTTATTTTACGTCATGATAAGTAGGTTAGTATTTTCAACCGACTTCAAAAAACGATGGTGCTCTATTTGTATATATCTATGATTTTCTCAAAAACTACTGATCCGATATTTATCGGGTTTGGTTATTGATGCATGATGAAGAAGTTGGCAAGTATTTTAGTTTAGCTAATAATCTAAAAATACATTAATTTAGATACAAAAAAAATATCAACACATCTAAAGCCGCACCACAATTTAATATAATTTCGGAGATAAAATATGCTGTAAATTTACCTAAAATGGTACCTATTCGGACCCTACTTTTTTACATTTTCAGCGATTATCGTGATGGGAAAAACGTATTCGTGCAAAAATTTTGTATGACGTCATACAATTCTTCTGATGTCAATCTGGAGACGGATAAATTATCTTAAAATGAAGATCATGATATCTTCACATTTGTGATTGCTTATATGTTAAAATGGTACCTGAAAACCAACGTTATTTGTAAAAAAAGGTAACAGCGTCCTTAAACTATTGGTTCAAATTGAATTAAATCTAAACTAATATTATAAAACTAATAGTATACTAATAGTATAAAACTGAAGAGTTTGTTTGTTTGTTTGAACGCTAAGATCTCAGGATCTTCTGGTTGGAATTGAAAAGTTCTTTTTGTGTTGGATAGTCCATTTATTGAGAAAGGCTTTAGGCTATATAACATCACGCTGCAACTAATAGGAGTGGAGCACAAAAATGTGAAATGAAAAATGTTGCAAAAACGGGAAACGATATTCCTTATTGAGAGCTTCCGTTGCGTGCGCTGCGAAAATTGTTTAAGTTATGCAAATATGATGTATGAAAGAAATGTTCCTTTTTAAAAGTTCTACAAATAAGTCCGCAACAGCATATGTCTATCTACTAAGATTGACTCACTGTAACCATTTTTTACTATCGAAATGTTAGGTTACTTAAAACTTTTGTAACGCTGCTGATGGAGTTGTTCTCATGCATCCAGTAGCTGCTACACTAGCTAAGCGTTGCAGGCTCTGGAGTTTCGTTTTCACCGTGGTCAGCTGAGTTCTGGGCCACCATAGACCTGATCCGTAGGTAATAGAAGGTCTGATGACTGACGTGTATAGCCATAGTGTGATCTTTGGGTTAAGACCCCATCTCTTACCAACTAGTCTTCTACACTGATTAAAAGCTATTCAGGCCTTCTTTGTTTTAGCCTCTAAGTGACTCGCCCAGTTCAATTTGTTATCAAGAATTATGCCCAGATATTTCACTTGTGTTGATAGGGATAGTCTGGTGTTGAAAAGCTTTGGTAGTTGTAATTCTGGTAACTTCCTTTTGTTGGTAAAAAAGATAAGTTCTTTTTTCTTCGGATTTACTGAAAAGTTTCTTGTTCTTCACACCAATCTTCTACTATCTGATCTGTGCAGAGCGCGTCACTTTGCACAGCATATCTTCAGCATTCCCGTTTATTAGTAAAGCAAGGTCCTCTGCATAACCTCATCATTCAATTTCTTTATGAGGCTGTCCACTACTATGTTCCAGAGGAGTGGAGATTGGACGCCTCTCCTCGTACTATCTTGGCTCTTGTGGTAATATTTCCCACTATCTGTACCGCCCTTTTGCTAACCAAATTAGTGATCCAGTTTCTAATGACCGGTTTTACACTAAATTTCTGCAGGGCGTGGTTAATGCTGTTGTGTATGGTTTTATTAAAAGCACCTTCAATGTCTATGAAAGCAGCAAGTGTTGAGGATTTATTGGTTATGGCCGTTTCTATTTTATGCACTACCATGTGTAATGCCGACTCTGTTGATCTGCCTTTCCTGTACGCATGTTGTTGAGGATGCAGTGGTTTGCTTTTTAGGGCTCCATCGACACGGGCGTGTCGATCTACCAGTCTTTCCAGTGTTTTCAGAAGAAAAGATATTAGACTGATGGGCCTGAAAGATTTGGCGTGTGTGTGGTCCTCTTTTACTGGTTTAGGTAGGAAGACTACTTTTGTCTCTCTCCAAAGTATGGGGATATAGTTGAAAGCTATGCAGGCCCGGTAGATTGGTTAGGTGCTTGGTTACCTGTTTTAGTTGCCATTGTAGTAGGGTCGGGAACATCCCATCCAGTCCTGCGGATTTGAAAGGCTTGAAGCTCCTGCTCCTTCTCCTCCTCCTCCTCCTCCTCCTCCTCCTCCCCATTCTATTCTATCCGCAGTTACTAGCTAGTTAGCCACATCCCATTCGCTAGTTGTTGGTGCGCTGTGGTGGTCACTAGGCCACTCTCGAGTCGGATGTGATGTGGCATCCGGGAAAATGGGTCTCCATCTGTACTGCGCTGGTTTCTTAAATCTGGTTTTTTTAAATGAGAGCAAATGGACTGAGATTGCTGAAATCTCAGGTCTGTCTATTGTTTACACTAGTTCATAACATAACATGACGGCGGTACGCATTGTAAGCGTACGCACATGTGAACCACTAAAAAGTGAAAAATAAACTTTAGAACGAAAATCTGCTTTTGAAGTCGGTAGCAAAAAATTAAATCAAACAAACAAAAGTCACCGACTTAGGAAGCTGATTTTCTTTCTAAAGTTTATTTTTTACTTTTTTGTTTGTGTTTTATTTTTTGGTAAAAAGTTTTTATATTTGCTCGAGTTATTGAGAATTAGGAACATTTACCTACCTCACTATTTAGTAGGATTTGATTCACGATCATTTTCATCTTATTCATTTGTATCGCCGCGGTCATCCATAAGGTCATTAATAATTTGGTGATAATTATTTGGTGTTACGGTCATTTACTATGTGAATCTCCAGTAGCTAGTGGGCAGAGTACAGCCTGGAGTGAAGCGACACCTGCGCACGTTCCACCTCCAGTCTCCACACGTCAACATCATAAAACGGATGCGCCATAAAATGTAGATTGAACAAGTTTATCGCTGCGCCGCCATCGTGCCATTCCGCGCGATGTGTCCTCTGTTAACTTTACTGCGCTCTTTATAATGCAAACAAAGGAAAGAGCTACGTCTTGAAGGAGCCAGCCCGGTCAACGTTGCTCCGCTATGTAAACTATAGCCAAGTACAAAAACACACTAGACTACCTTGATATATAACCTCCAGAGGGACTGTCCACATAAGGTTCTTAGTTGTTGGAAAGTTTTTAACCGACTTCCCAAAAAGGAGGAGGTTTCTCAATTCGACCGTATTTAATTTTTTTATGTTTGTTTGCGAATATCTCCGTCAATTGTCGACCGATTTTCAAAATTATTTTTGTGTTTGAAAGGGTATACTCCCGAGGTGCTCCCATTGTCACCATGTCAAGATCTGATGATGGGACCCTACATTACTTATAGCGTTTTTCATATATTTTCTGTAGCTGTGCTAATGATGGAAGGTACAACTCCTCAACGGTTAGGAGGTGAAGGATAATTCTTTAATAAAATATTATGCGGACGTAGTTGAGCTGATTATGGAAGGTACTACTCCTCAACGATTAGGAGTTGAAAGCAATATTAAGGGAATCTTGAAAGTTAAGGGTTAGGTTTCTTGGGTGAATGTTAAATGCATAATAAATATTTGCATAATATGTAGTTTTCTTTATTTTTAAGTTTTTTTAATAAAAAAAACTTTTTGCAAAAAAAACCGACTTCAAAAACACAAAAAGGTGAAAAATAAACTTCAGAAATAAAATCAACTTCTGAAGTCGGTGCCAAAAAAGACGAAATCAAACAAACAAACGTCACCGACTTCAGAAGTTTATTTTTCTTCTGAAGTTTATTTTTCACTTTTTTGTATTTTCGTTTTTTCACTTTTTGTGTTTTTGAAGTCGGTTTTTTTTTGTGTTACACTCCCGTTTTGAAATCATCAACATCATGTTTGTTCCCACTCAGCGTGTGAAAGCACACAAGTAGTTGGTACACACTCCAGCACACAGTGTTACAATCCACCGCCACGTCAGGCCACGTGTGATGCTCTGCGCTGTACGTGGCTGTACCACAGCGGCGTGTCGTATCTTATTGGTCGCGGTGGTTAGTGCACACTGAGATTGTGTAACATGTACTCATTCATGATGTTTCGCGATAATTTTCAAGGTAACTCATTAGCTAGATTTGACACAGACAAAGGCTTTTAAACATTGTTTATGTACTTCTCAAATAATTATTTGATATTCAGTCTATAATCCCTGTTACCAGTTATACTATAACTAAGGGTAAAGGTACAACACCACCTTCCACCAGTTCCCATAGTAAGTCACAATGTGCCCGGTTGTAATTTGTTTATAGCTGGAATAACAGTAACTAATGAGCAGGGTGATTTATAGCTTATCATAATTGTAACGTCGTGTTATAATAAATACATGAGCCATCAGTAAGCCGGCCGACCGCCCGCGCCGCCGCCGCCGGCCGGTACTCAGGGGATGTTATTACAGCGGGTGAGCGGAAATGAACCACTGAACGAACGACGCACTTCACTGTTTTTTGAACGTTCGTCGTTCAGATCGTAAAGATGGAAACCCGCCTGTGTTTACCAACAGTCGGCCACAGAGCACAGGGACGAGCCAGTAGATCAACTGCGCATAGTCCGGATAATTGCGCGGATATGTCGCTATGCTATAGATCAGTGGCCATCTGGATAGCTGCCAGGTGATTATGAACGAGAGCATAATCATTATTATAATTCTCAACGCTACGCGCTCAATTAATTTATGCGTATTTAACGTAGTTTGTCACAGTGGCGATACCGGCGCCCAATTCCTTCGAATGTTTTATACGTCTCATTATGAGTAATTTTACAACCAATTGTTGCCAACCATGAATAAGTAACTTTGGATATTTTAAGCTTGTGGGCGTGATAGTTATGTAGAGATAGAGGCTGTTGCCTGTAGCCTTAGTTCGAAAAGAACAATCATTCATTCATGTTCGCGTGAATTATTAAAAAAAAATACAATTACTTCCCTTTTTAACCAACTTCCAAAAAGGAGGAGGTTCTCTCTTCGTGTGTATGTATTTTTTTATGTATGTCCGCGCATATCTCCGTCAATTGTGAACCGATTTTCGAATTATTTTCATGTTTGAAAGGGTATACTTCTGAGGTGGTCCCATTGTCACCAAATCAGAATCTGATGATCGGATCCCTGAGAAATCGAGGGCACTCTCTAAATTTTATAGGCAATTATTACGTTTTCCATAATAATATTTTCTGAAGCGGTTCAAGTATTTGCGTCTGATAATCATAACCTCCTGTTAGGCACAACTCCAAAACAATAATAAGAACTTTATTTCAGACCATAGTCATCACACAAGTAATAGACACAGATCCGTAATTATGTTAGTAGTCACTTAAGAACCATGTTAGTAAACCACTCAATAATAATAAGGGAATCTTGAAGGTTAAGTGTGAGGTTTATTTGCATAGGATATTACAACTAAAAATGGAAAAGAATCTTTTATAAAAAAAAACCGACTTCAAAAACAAAAAGTGAAAGAAAACAAAAATACAAAAAATTTTTCTTCTGAAGTTTTATATTCAAAACTTCAGAAGAAAAATCAGCTTCTGAAGTGACATTTGTTTCTTTGACTTGGTTTTTTGGCACCGACTTCAGACGCTGATTTGTCTTCTGAAGTTTTTTTTTGTTTTTTTCACTTTTTTTGTGTTTTTGAAGTCGGCTTTTATTGCTAAAGAGTTTTTGGGTGGTTACGATCGACGTAGTTTTTCTTAACCTCAATCGTGCCTTAAGGAAAGCAATGGATGAGGCACATGATGCTTTCACACTTGCTTTGAAGGCAGGCGGGTTAAACGTGGGAGGGAACATACATGCCGAGAGTTTCACACTTTGACTGCGTGTATAATAAACGTGGATGGGAAGCGGGATATCAACCAAGTGTGGAGGATGGTAAGCAGCAGTACGTCTGATAGTGAGCGTAAGATCAGATCGAGTCAGAATTTCAATTATTTGCATAGTTATCATTGTTCTACAAGAGCCCCATGATTTCATTTAGAACTTATCCCACGTGCAACGGCTTGCTACGCCTTTGCATCGTGGAGTTTGCCTGCAACGAGGCATGAGCAACGAGCAATACCTCGCGCTTATAGTTTGCATGAGCGTACGGTAATGGGAGTCGGGCGGCGGTCATTGCCGTGGTATAGTTCCAAATAAATGTTGACGATAAATATTTCGTTTTCCAGAACAAACAACTTGAAGATACACATACCACCTGATTGCGCTCAGATATGAACTGCCGTTCAAATAGTTGGGTAGCTGTTACGTGGTGGACTGTGGCTGCTGCTCGCTCGGTGGCTATAAAGCGGTTGCGTGAGGACCACCTGTTGCCGGTACCTTCGCCCTCCGCCCCCCCCGCTCCCCCTGCCCCCCGCTCCTTCCCGCCTGCTTCACGTCTCTCCCTCGCTCGTGCTTATTAAAGCTCGCTTTACACCGCGTCGCCCTCGCTGGCGGGTCAGCTGTGGCCTGTCGTAGGTGACGCATAAACACGCTCACTTTATGAACGCTCGTATATTTTTCAATCACTGTCACACACTTTATGCTTGGACGTTAGGAAATGCCTGTATCGCGTGTGATGTTTCACATATAAATCATTTTGAACAAAAGTATATGTAAAATGTTTAAGTGCTGAAAGTTATTGAATGTTCAGCACGTGATCAGCATGTGACGTTATTATGTCTACCCGAAGCCGTCTGTTATCGTTTAAAGTGAGTTAGTGGGCACACTGGTACACTGGCACATTACAGCGATAAACCATTGCGATAGTAGCTTGTTCGCAGCTATATCAATTAGCGCGCGACAGTAGAGCCGCAGCAGTGCGCTGCGTGCGTGTAGCGTGCGTGTAGCGTGTGTGTAGCGTGCGTGTAGCGTGCGGCGCGGCACGTGACGGCAGCGTGGGAACACGCCCGGCGCACATCACACGACATTTCAGGTTGCCCCGGATCTTGCAGTAGAGACTCGCATTTTTCTATGCTCATATCCTTTTCCGTCGCTCACAAGCGACATTTCCAATAGCCTGCAATAGAGTGGGAGCGCCATCTCACGAGGCAGCATCGATGATGTGACCGGCAGCAAGCTGTTCCTCGATGCTCTAAGCCCCTCTTTCATAGTCCCTGCGTCTCAATAATATAGCTACAACCTTCCTCGGTAGATCGACTATCCAACATAGTAATATTTTTTCATTTAGCTTTCTAATGTTCAAAGAATTTTCAAAGGCGTCAGAGTATTTTTGAGTTAAACCATAACAAACAAAAAATCTAATGTTTTTCTCTATAATATAGGTTTAGATTACCTTAGATTATATCATTAAAGTGAAAATTACTATAGGTACCTATCTCTTACTGTTAAATATACAATCATCATCATCAGCCTATATTGTTTCCACTGCATGGACTCATGCCCACTCTCTAGGAGTGGGATGGGCTTTAATCCACCACGCGGCCCAGTGCGGATTGGTAGACGTCACATATCTTCGAATTTTTGGTTCTAAGATATAATATGACGGTTTCCTCACGATGTTTTCCTTTACAGATTTGAGAGCAGTGGTGATGAAATTAATTAAACAAAGTAATGCGGCTGCATGGGTTCGAACCCACGACCAACTGTTCGTTAGTCGGGGCCGCCACCACTGGGCCACCACTGCTCACTAAACAATATACAATAACACCTTGTAAATATTATGGTGCAATAAATATTTTGAATTTGAATTTCCCGGAGGCCAGAATCTCCACGCATCTACATTAGGACGTGAGGGCCGGCGGACCGCGTAATTATTTCGTAGCGCGGACATTTTTACATTGCGATATCTTCTAAGATATTTATTTAACCTATATAAAGTAAAAGGCAAAAATATTCTACAGTGTGATTCTTTATAATGTGCACATATCGAAATGGGGGAATCTATGCTTAATTTTATCGACGGAAAAATTATTAAAAAAAATCTAAATATTTTTTAATATTTTATATGGAATTTTTAAAAATTTTGTCTGCTACTGTGACCCCAGTGTAAACAAAACGGTGTAACTTTTAAACTATATTATCTATCGCGATGAAACAAACTCCATAATGATTGGAAGCAATTAGGCGTCCTCGTAAAATGAAAATTGTGGAAAAAAACTACCCTCAATTGAAAATAAACACGTTTTTTGATCAAAACAAAATTTTTTTTTTCATAGCTTTTTACATAAAATTGTTTCATCGCGATAGATAATTTAGTTTAAAAGTTACACCGTTTTGTTTACATTGGGGTCACAACAGCGGACAACATTTTTGAAAATTCCATAAAAAATATTAAAAAATATTTAGATTTTTTTAAATATTTTTTCCATCGATAAAATTAAGCATAGATTCCCTCATTTCGATATGTGCACATTATAAAGAATCACACTGTATATTAAATTTCCGTTTTAACAAACATATTTATTTAGATATAGATTAATACCATAAGGGTTAAATAAGCTTCGCAAAAAATAATTCTGTTTAACCTAATATTTCAATAGTAAAAATTGGTTACAATGAGTCAATCTTAACAGATAGATATATGAGATAGATATATGCTGTCACGTACTTTTTTATAGAACTTTTAAAGAGGAACATTTCTTTAATACATAATATTGGCATAACTTAAACCATTTTCGCTGTGCACGCAACGAAAACTCTCAATAAGGAATATCTTTTCCCGTTTTTGCAACATTTTTCATTTATGCTCCATTCCTTTTAGTTGTAGCGTGATGTTATATAGCCTAAAGCCTTCCTCGATAATTGGACTACCCAACACAAAATGATTTTTTCAATTCGAACCAGTGGATCCTGAGTTTATAGCGTTCAAACAAACAAACTCTTCAGCTTTATAATATTAGTATAGATTAAGGACACCAAGACTTATTTTACGTTGAAATGTCACGTGATCTTAGCTAAAGCTCGCTGATACAACAACCAGGTTACAGTTCCAAATACCTTATACAGCATAGCTATTACGCTATAACTCATTTGAGATCCAAAATAGCCTCTACCCAAATACCCCCCGTTCAGTGCAGGCATTGGTGCGATGTCTATGTAGAAATACCCCCAGTTCAGTGCAGGCATTGGTGCGACGTATATGCAGAAATACCCCCAGTTCAGTGCAGGCATTGGTGCGACGTCTATGCAGAAATACCCCCAGTTCAGTGCAGGCATTGGTGCGACGTCTATGCAGAAATACCCCCAGTTCAGTGCAGGCATTGGTGCGACGTATATGCAGAAATACCCCCAGTTCAGTGCAGGCATTGGTGCGACGTATATGCATAAATACCCCCAGTTCAGTGCAGGCATTGGTGCGACGTCTATGCAGAAATACCCCCAGTTCAGTGCAGGCATTGGTGCGACGTCTATGCAGAAATACCCCCAGTTCAGTGCAGGCATTGGTGCGACGTATATGCAGAAATACCCCCAGTTCAGTGCAGGCATTGGTGCGACGTATATGCAGAAATACCCCCAGTTCAGTGCAGGCATTGGTGCGACGTCTATGTAGAAGTTGGGCAGGGAGAACTGAGCAACAAATTAAACAATAACAGCTGTCGTAAAATGGTAATAGCAATTCAGCAAAATATGGTTTTAGAAATATACTTACTCGGATATTACATTCAAAGTTGTTGAATAAAATCAAACCAAATTGCTGGTGACTGGGGTGACAGAGCGAGGGACGGAGGGACGGAGGGACGAAGGGAAAGTCACGGACGGCTAACGAGGCGAGCCAGTCATTAAAATATAAAGTTAGCAGAAGTTACCGCGTCCTGCACAGGCGTAGTGCTGCGCGCCGACTTCTTGCTGTACACGCGGATAGAGCGCAGAAGACGCACTCTATAGAAGTTTGGCCTCTTTTTTTTTTTTTTTTGGTGGGTGTAAAATCATCGAATAACCCCTCCCGCTCTTGGGCAGAGCGAAAGGGAGTGTCAGACTTCTACTGACTAAAAACCACCCATGTTCCTTTTTCGCCCTCTATGTCAAGGCCGCGATAACCAGAGGACTACCCGCAGCCCAAGTTTGGCCTCCTTGCAGCCAAACACCAAGTAGACGCTCAATACTGGTTCTTTAACCGACTTCAAAAAAACGAGGAGTTTAGGTATGTTGTTCGGCCAGTATCTTTTCACAGCTTAGCTTTCAGAGCTACATCGATAGGTTCCAAAGACAACGTGAACTAAGTAATAATAGCAGAGACGTAACAGCCGTCAGACTTAAAATCGACGGCGACGCACCTGATATCGTCCTGGCCTCGGTATACATGCCTGGCGAGGATGAAGACTGCCCACCAAAAGGGATGGCCGACCTGGTAAGGTACTGCGAAGACACCAACCTGGGCCTGGTCATCTGCACGGATTCAAACGCCCATCACCCGCTTTGGGGTTGCAACAAAGCCAACACTAGAGGTGAGGTACTATGCACATATTTGTTCTCAACTAACCTTAACATCGCGAACCGCGGCTCAGAACCCACTTGGGTCACATCGCGCGGACAAACGATCATCGATATAACACTGGCCTCGGAAAGTGCGGCGAAACTTATCTCTGACTGGCATGTATCCAACGAGCCTTCCTGCTCCGATCATAGAAGGATTCGCTTTTCACTAATAGCTAACATAAAAAAACCCGAACCTAGACGCAACCCACGCCGTACCAATGTACCCGGTTACAAACGGCTGTTGGCCTCCCTATTAACACAGCACCAAACGCCCCAAATTCTAATAGACCCCAAACAACTCGAAGACACCGTAATAAAACTCTCGGAATCTATAATTGAAGCCTACCACGCCTGCTGCAAACTAAAGGACCCAAACACCAAGAGCAAAGGTAACTCCTGGTGGAATGCGGAACTCAGTAAGCTTAGGCAAACCATGCGAAAACAATTTAACAGAGCCAAAAATTCCAGACTACCAGAAGACTGGGACGCATACAAGATGACACAATACTCCTTCAAAAAACAAGTCAGGAATGCCAGCAGAGCAGCCTGGCGGAAATTCAGTGAAGAAATTGAATCGAACAGCGAAGCCGCGCGTGTGAGAAAGATCCTATCTACCGATCAAGATCGCACCCTCGGGTCGCTGAAAACCTCAGACAACACATACACCAAGTCGGACCACGAAACTAGTAAAGTCCTTTTGGAAACGCACTTCCCAGACTGCAATCTCTCCGAGGACAGAACCTGGGCAAGTGAACCAACGCACACACCAAATGACCAAGACTGGGCCAGAGCCCGCACCATAGTAACTGTTGAGAGAATAGAATGGGCAATAAAGACTTTTAAACCATATAAATCCGCAGGCTTAGACAAAATTTTCCCCGCCCTGCTACAATGGGGAGCAGACGTTTTAACGCCATGGCTGACCATCATCTACCAAGCCTGTATAGCACAGAAATAAATATACCGCTTGCATGGCGAGAGGTGAAAGTCATTTTCATCCCCAAACCAGGCAAACCAGACTACACACAACCCAAGGCGTATAGGCCAATAAGCCTAACATCTTTTCTACTGAAAACCCTCGAGAGACTCTGTGATCGACACATTCGGGACGGACCTCTCCGGGAGCGGCCACTTCACAAACAACAACACGCGTATTCGACAGGCAAATCAACAGAATCTGCGCTGCATAGTGTGATCTCCAAGATCGAATGTGCAGTGGACCACAAATGCTCTTCACTAGCTGTCTTCATTGACATAGAAGGCGCTTTTGACAAAACCATCTTCCACAGCATCAACGCAGCCCTCGAGAAACACGGTGTGGACTCGACCCTGCGAGGATGGATCACAAACATGCTCAGACTGAGAGCCGTCCAAGTTACGGTAAACGGCACCACCAGAGCAATAGTGGCGAAGGGCTGCCCCCAAGGCGGTGTCCTCTCGCCGCTATTATGGAACCTCGTAGTAGACAGCCTCATCAAACGCCTCAATAGCAGAGGCTACTACACGGTAGGCTATGCTGATGATCTGACCATAATAATAAACGGCACACACGAAAACACGCTATGCAACCTTATGCACCAAGCCCTAAGAATAGTAGAAGACTGGTGCAAGGAGTACAAACTAGCAGTGAACCCTACCAAAACGGAACTCGTTCTCTTCACAAAGAAAAGGAAGCTAGCAACGTTACATTTGCCAAGCTTCTTTGGGACAACCCTAAGCCTATCGACTGAAACCAAATACCTGGGTATATTTTTGGACAAACAGCTGAACTGGGCAAAACACACTGATTACATCATCACGAAAGCCAGTATAGCCCTATGGCAATGCAACAGACTCCTCGGGAGAAATTGGGGCATAAGTCCCAAAATCACCTACTGGCTATACACCACAGTTATCCGACCAATCATTACATACGGGTCTTTGGTTTGGTGGCCCAGGACCAACCTAAGCACAGCCCAAAAAGACCTCGAGAAACTACAAAGATTTGCCTGCGTAGCAATCACCGGCAGCATGAGAACTTCCCCCACTGCCGCCTTACAGGTGATGCTGGGCCTACCTCCCCTACACCTCGTCGTAAGAGAGGAAGCGGCCATAGCGACCTTTAGACTTGAAGTATCCGGCACCCTAAGAAATGATTCTAGAATCAAACACACACGCATCAAAGAAGGTGCAATCAAAGAACAACTATTGATGGCATCACCCATCGACAGAACCCTGAAGACCCACTGCTTTCAAAAACACTACAACATAGAGCTCATAGAGGAGTGGTGTGACTACTCAGGTACAAGAGAGCTAAGGATTTACACTGATGGATCAAAAACCGAAAATGTCATGTCATGTCAATGACAGGCGTCGGGGTGTTCTCCGACGACCTAAACATTAAGATATCCAAACCACTTGGAACGCTCAACTCAGTTTTTCAAGCAGAGTGTGTAGGTATTATCCAAGCGGCACACGCTATAGAGGCCAGGGAGGTTACGGATACTAATATTCGAATACTCTCCGACAGTGCCTCAGTCCTTCAATCCCTAAAGAGCAATCAGATCACGTCGAGACTGATACTAGAATGCCACAAGGCACTAGAACGTATCACGGTACTAAATCACAACACGGTAACACTACAATGGATAAGAGGTCACAGTGGATCACTTGGAAACGATGCGGCTGACGAACTTGCCAGAAGAGGATCCAGCACAAAACCGTACGGACCCGAACCCATTGTGCCCATCCCTTTCAAGCAGCTAAGAAGCTGGTTAAAAGACCACACTCGCATACAAGCGGAGGAACGGTGGACCTTGACACCAGGATGTAGGCAATCAAGGATGCTATGCCATCCCTGGATACAAAGCTGACCAGGCGCCTTCTGCGCCTGGACAGAGACAGCCTGCGTCTGGTGGCGGGGACCATCACTGGACACTGTTCACTAAATAAACACTTCCATAACCTAGGTATCACTGACAGCCCCCTGTGCAGAGCATGCATGGAGGCAGAGGAAACGGTGGCGCATGTGCTCCTTGAGTGTACAGGCGTTACCAAGATTCGTGAGGAGACCCTTGGTACACCAAGATCCCTTGCGGAAGCCCTGAGGAGACCGGGAAGTCTGATCTGCTTCTGGAGGGAGGTGGGCTGGTTGGAGTAATCGGCCACCATGGCTCACGCACAATGGTCCACTTCAAGGACTAAGTGCGGAAACCTGAACCCCATAAAGAAGAAGAAGAAGAAGAAGAAGTAATAATAGTGTCGTAGTTGCTAGTCAACTGCATACACTCGTCTGAGGTAACACCATAAGATTGGGCGCTCTCACGCCACGGCAGCACAACTCGTCGTAGTCGTAATGCGAGCGGCAATAAAAGCTGTCAGTAATATCATTAGCGACAAGTGTCTGTTAGAGCGCGACACGAGCGTGTGATATAGCGCGCCTGTCGCCGCGTGTCGCCTGCCACCTAGCCGATTGGCGACACCTCGTAAACTTTTATCGGCGGCTAGCCATCTTCAGGCCGCTGCGGTCACTTCGGTGACTTGCTCCGTGCCCTCACTGCCCTCACCGGACAATAAGTATCCCCACACCACACCCACTACAGACGGACGCTTCTAATGTGAACATCTGATGTTATTACACACCAAGCAATTTCGATCACGTAGACCTTCCGCAGTTATTGTGTGAGCAGTTGAGCACAATGTCAGGGCAGACTGACGTCTGTCAGTTGTACCAAATGATCGTGGCTGTAACCGCGGGGTGAGCGCGAAGTTGTCGCGAGTACTCGTACGAATGTATGTAAGTAGGTACATATGTGCTGGAAATAATTTCGTTATATATTACTGAGTACTCAGGGGAAATCGAGGGAAGCAGATAGTGGCGCTGTAAAAAATAATGTTTTTAATACGCGGCGTTCGGGAACGTTCGGCAGTGTTCGTGAATGTTCAGGACGTGAGTGTCGGCACTCATTAAGTGAAACTTCGAAACTACGTGCAGTCGTTAAACTAACCATGACTAAATAGTTTAAAATACTCGTATACAGCCGAGCAATACACGATTGTGCATAAAATGTGTTATACGAACATATCGCTATATTATTATGATCGTACACACAACACATTTTATGAAAAGCCCTGATTCTCTACTCAATAATACAAGTACCTATATTTAGGGTTCCTTAGTCATTATGGAACCTTTATAGTTTCGCTATGTCCGTCTGTCTGTCTGTCTGTCCGTCCGTCCACACTATTTCAAAGACTCTTAGTACTAGAAAGCTGTAATTTGGCATGAAATACTAAATGAGCTAAGCTGGTTTGCCAGCTTAGCTCATTTAGTTTTTAAAAACATAATTTTCAATATTATTATGTTAAAATTATGTTTTTTAGGGTATCTCTAATACACATTAAAGTGAGGATGATTTTTTGTTTCTCGCGAAATACATTGTGTGCGATGTCGTTGGGTAGGTCTTTAAAAAATATTGCAAGTTTGCTCAAGGAGAGTTTCGATTAAGGGATTCGTTTGTGAAATATTAAGCTTTAAAGTGCCTTTTGTTGTTAGACTCAAGGGTGGCAACCTAAACCGTTTGGTCGTGCTAAAAAATTCAGGGTAGTAGCATATAACGAAAATAAAAGGAGAACTATCACAGCTAAGTATGCTTTACAACTACGGAACCCCACGTGTACATGCACATGCACTTGGCCGGTTTTAGATAAAAAGCTAATTTTTCATTAAGACCAGCAAATAACGTAACAGGTGCAGACGACACACACCACTGGCCGAACAACGACCACGCAACTTGTTGTACCTATTTGTACTGCAGAGGGAAGAGGCTCACGGCATAACACACAGGCACCTCCGAATAAAGCCCAATACCTCTGAGATCGCCACTAATGGAATGTGTTCGCGAATCCTCTCCATCAGACGAATTGTTTGGCTGACATTTTTATAAGTGTAAGTGCTTTTTGTTATTGTTATTGTTTTTTGCGAACCAAAATATGATTTGAATTCCAATGATGTCGGCGCGACAAACAATTCTTTGGGAGAAGTCGGCGCGATGCGTCATCTCGCGGTATATTTAGATGTTTGCCCTGATTCACCTGGTCTTATTAACTGAGATATTTATCTTACCAGCTGCTATAAATTTTGTTATATATATAAGACGAGGACACTTCTTATTAGGTAGGATGGCAGTAAATATATTGAGTCAGGTGGTCAAAATATTTAGGAAGCCGTCTCTCGAGGCAAGTCACTATGCTACGCAGTCTCACTATCCGTAGCTAGTTCACTTACTTCATGCCCTTGTCTCATGTTATTTGGGATCGGCGCAACGCATATTGGTACTGTTAACCTGTGTCATCTCACTGCTGAGCAAGGGCCTGCGCCTATGACTTCCACATCCATCCAGGGCCGATGTGGACCACTGCTCGTTGGTTCTGTCCAGCTCGTTGCGCCATGTCCTGCGAGGTCTACCGCGTCGCCTTCTGTGAATTTGTGTTTTGGAGCGCAGTGTGGTGTTGCGTACATGGTCAATTAGTTTTGGAGCGCAGTGTGGTGTTGCGTACATGGTCAATTAGTTTTGGAGCGCAGTGTGGTGTTGCGTACATGGTCAGTTAGTTTACTGCCCAGGATACTGCGCTCTATTACACGTTGGCAAACATTGAGCTTGGACTTTTGAATGTTTGTCAAAGATCAAGTCAGGTATCCATACGTCAGAATGAGAAGAATGCATTTATGTCCATGATTTTTTGCTTGAGTGACAATAAAAATCTCCTTCATTAGCTCTTTCATGGACCAGTAGCTATTCTAGGCATTTTTGGTTCGAGGTACGACTTCCTTGTCTTGTCTTGACTGGAATGAGACTAACTGGCTCAAGTAGATGTACTCATTTGTTAACCCCACCCTACCGATTTCAATGCCACTTCTCTCCCAATTAGCCGTAAAGTTTTTAAACACTTCTTCAAGAGCGCTATTAAAAAGCTTCGAGAAAAAAGCGGGTCTCCTTGTTTAACGCCTTTTTCTGAGGGCGGGTGGTCCGACTTTCTGTAATCGAATTGAAGCACTACTGTTTCAGTATTAACATTAACGACGAAGCAAGTTGATATACAAATAAAAATCCCACCGGATTTATGTCGTGGTTGTTCAGAGCGTTAAAGATGGCACTGTGTTTTAGGCTATCGAAAGCTTTGGAATAGTCTATGAAGGCAATGTACTTTTACTTTACTTTCCAACTCTTGGTATTTTCAATAATTTGGTTCATTGCACGTAGATAGTGAGTGGTGGAGAGTCCTGATCGGAAGCCAGCTTGTTGAGGATTTTAATGTTTTTTCAACTGAGGTGAGATACGTTGGTCTATGACTTTGAGGAATGCCTTATTAAGATGGAATACGAAGCTTGCCGATTGTTATTAAGGTCTGACTGGTCTCCATTTTTATGTAGCAGTGTTATCTTAACATTATTGGATTAACTGTGTCAAAATAATAAAGTTATCAAGTGCAACATGATACATGTTTACTAGTTAGTGTCAGTGCTGTGTGTTTCCGCTCTGTAATCTGTTATCGCACAATGTCGCGGTTATATTTTAGGCAATGGATTTAACTTCTACGCAGTTTCGGCGACGGATAGATAAAAATTTGCAATGAGATTGATAAAACTTTAAATTATTACTCACATACATAAACTCACGCCCTTTTCCCATGGGGGTAGTCAGAAACCACAGAACGCCACCACATACATCTAGTCGTACACGCACGTCGGTTGCGAGTACCACGCACCTGTCCTTTCTGAACAACATCACCAATAAGGTCAGTTTAATAATAAAATAATAATAAAAGTTTATTTAGGAGCAATAACACGAGACATAATAAAACAAATAAAACGATGAAAGCTGCAAAAGTATAAACTGTAGCGCAGCTTCCAACGCTCTTCTCGAAATAGAGACAAAAAGTGCTTAATGGGTATAATTTAAATAAGTAATTAAATTTATATTATCAATGATACAAACAGAAAAGAGATTAAAATGGAAAATGAAAAATTGGAAAAAAAATAAAAAGTAAGATAAGTAATCGAAATTAAGTTAAATCACAATTAAATTAAAATGAAACCAAAATTAATTAAAAATTCAAATCATATAAATTCAAGTCCAAAACATTAAAAAAAAAATTATGACAATATTAAAATTAAATTAAAACCAAATTCAAAATCAAAATCCAAATTAAAATCAAAACCAAATAAAATTAAATCAAAATTAAAATAAAAGTGTATATCTTTCCAGAGCTTCCCCTCCTGGCGTTGCCACTCACATCTGCCATGTAAATACCTTTCGTTAATCGACTTCCACTTATCCTCTCTACGTGACCAAACCACCTAAGCATACTTACCCTTTTAAATTGTTGTCACTACATCTTCTTAAACCGCAACGTTCTCGTATAACCTCATTCCTCAATTTATCATTCAGAGACACCACACATGCGTACTTTACGTACTTTGATGCCTAAATGATTACTTACATAAACATAACGCCTGAGATCCGCGAAGGATTAGTAGTCCGGTCAAATTACACCAAAATATAGGGCTAAGGTTACATTCATTCACACCCATCTAGAAATTGGTAGGATTGGTCAAAACACCATTATATAATATGTAAATGAAATGTGAAAAGTCCTCATCGATCGACACCTGGAAAAAACCCGAGGTCAAAGGTCACAAAACGGGTTTTCCGCGATTTTCAGCAAAACGGTAGGTATGTTTAACCACATTTGTAAAAAAAAAATCCAGATGTCGGAGGACTTTTTTCATATATTTGATAATCGTATTTTGAACAATCGTACCAATTTTCAGCTGGGTGGGAATTAATGTAACCTCGGATGTCTAAATTGTAACCTCGGATGTCTAAATTGACCGGACTATAGGTGTAGCTAGTTAATAGCAGTTTAAGTATGTTTTAAATCCCATGCAATTGGGCACCAAATATGTAAATACTATCCAGACTTCGTGGTTCATACTGAGAATTTCCTAGACGAAAAAGCCAATAACACTTTGCACCCAATTTGGATTGAAAGCCTCAGCAGTCACACGTGCGAAACTAGCTTCACGAGACACTCAATGACGCACGGTTGGCGCAGTGGCTCAAGCAATGGACTGCTGCGCTGCGTGTCGCGGGTTCGATTCCCGCACGGAACAAATATTTGTATGACCTACAGATAGTTGTTCCGGGTCTGGGTATTTGTGTATGTGAGTTTAAATGTTTGTGAACGCGCCCACGATACAGGAGTAATTCCTAGTGTGGGGCAACGTTTTTAAATAAAAAAATAATTAAAAAAAATTAAGACTCAATGTAGTTTTAGGAAAAGCCGAAATCATTAGTATTGTAATCGTCAAACCAGTAGGTACGGGCCGTTCGAATGTAGAGCTGTCCAGCATTGAGGTTGTGCAACGACAAAGTACTTGAGCATGTACCGAGTGCGACGGCAACACAGTGCACGGTGCAACACAAACCATCACTTGGTAACAACTCCGCGCCTGCCGCTGCATACTTGATGGAGGCGCGCTATTTATAATGAGTCGTCTGTTGTGCGGGTTGTGGCCCACTGATGAGAGGTGTTGGCCGCGGGGGAGGGGAGATTCCTCCAACAGCGCTAAATAAACAAGTCAGTGATGTTTTATATATTTTATTATAAATAAGCAGCGGCGCGCTGGGGCCGGCGCGGCGCGCGGCGTTACGATGCGAGGTGACGAGACACGCCGCCATCACATCCGACACATCACAGCCGAAACGAACGATACTCAAGTGATAAGTCTGGTACTATTTAAATCCCGTTTTTTATTGAGCACACATCCAATATTTTATCAACAGCAAATTGTTTGAAACACTTGTTTAACTCTGACGATAAACTTTGCTGACGTGTCGTGACTGAAATTGTGCTGGATCAAGCGATTGCAGTTCTAGAGTCTCTCGGGAACAGTGAGCTGCGTTTCATTCAGCGGAGTTAGCGCTAGTGCCTTCGACAGCGCAACTTCACGACATCACTGCGACGAACCGTCTCCGCCACGAAACACTTCACATTCCCGAATAAGTGTATGTCTACGTAATCTCGGTTTTCTTGATAGGATGAATAAAATCAGAAGAATGATTCAGTGCCCTCTAAACAACAATTCTGAGTAAATAACGCAGCTTTCGGAACACTTGAACAACATTTGGTGTCCGCTATGGTTATGAATAACTCAAGCATGTCCAGCCCCTCGAACTTTCCCTGGGAGTGGTGTCGTCAGACACTGGTCAGCAGGAGGCAGGTACTCCCCGGGTAGCCCGTGGGCGGGTGCCATTGTTACAGGCCTCCTGGGTATGACCACACAATAATTCGGAGCATCTTTATACAGTTGAAGCATCCTTACACCAAATTATTTCAACCCGACAGACAAGCCTAATGTTTTCGACTTTACATAATTTTTATATCAAACATCGTCAAAATCAAATAATGATTATCTCATTTAGTATTGGATAATGATGTTGTTATTAGCTGTTAGCGGGTACACAATTACAATGTCAGTGACAGTGTGAGGTGGCTGCTCGCACAAAACCGGGTGCACGACCTATGTAGATACATAAATAGATATAAAGCTGCGGATAATCCGGCTTCTAAGTGCTTCCTACTAGTTTATACTAGATCGTTGTAGTCGATGTACAGATGTACAGATGGAGAGTGAATGGTTAGACAGTGACACGCTTTACTTTCACTGCGCGTGACTGAAATGATAGAAACAAAGACAATTAAAAGAAAAGCTGTTATCAAACAGAATTTCTTTTTAATTTTACTACAAAGTCGACTTTCAACATTAGACAACGTGTGCTGACGCCAAAATTACTAGATGGTTTTGTAGCCACGCAATAACTGTCGCTACAATAATATTGGTTGGTTCGTGAGCACGCGGGCACGCCCTGCGCCCCGCCGCGCGCCGCGCCTACATCGATACTACATCGCATCGACATCGTAATTACTACTCATTTCATAACATACTTGACATACTTCGCCGTGTCACTTATATGTTGATTGTTCAATAATTATAATATAAGACTATAAAAAAGGGGAAAAGAGATACAATCTGATTTGAATGTCGAATCCCTTGAGCCCTGACGTACCTACTACGGAATGTGTATTACTTGTCTACCTACATAGCCACATATTTCATACTTAAGTATACATATTTCAGGCTAGATTCTATTCTAGCCTAGCTTAATGAAACGCTTTGCTTTGTTCTGGAGGATTGCCATGATTGCTCGTGTGACAGCAGACATTCCTGAGCCGAGTGCTGGCCACCCGGGTGCCTGGCGGGACCCGGCTATACCCGGGAATGTTGATAGGTAGCCGCCAAAACACAGCGATGCTGAGACGTTCCCAACCAACTAAGGATAATATACGATAATATACGGTAATATACGGTAAACCTTTAACAGAATTCACTAATATAGGCGCGTAATATGTGACATGGCTTGATTTCTTTTCCGGAATTTTATCCACAAATAACTCAAGACGTTCCACAACAGTACATTTATTTATATTTATTTATTTATATTTATGGCACTTCAACGACTTACTCACTAACAACATACATAAAATTACATCACAAACAGTAAAATAAAGGGCATGTACGACAACAAAAAATAATTAAGGTTCCATTAAAAAATAAAGTTATAAAATAAAATAAAGTTAGTACCTACCTAATAGAAAATTATTTTTTTTTTTAATTAAACAACTGTAAAGAAGACGATGAAAGTGGATGCAATTAATAACCCAGCGTCATACATCTTGAGACTCCGATCTGGTTAAAAGCTTCATACGGTATTGACGGAAGGGGTTAGAAAAGATGTCAATGCTACTGGTTCGTGCAGCAATCCTATTATAGTTCCTCATTATACGGTTGATGGGTGCGGTACTACCAAGGTTGGTACGACTTGCAATGGTAGCAAAAGTTGTAGTTTCGCGACCACATCTTATATGTTTAAAATAAATTCAAAGTCCAAATCCTACAAAAAAACACAAAAGTTAAATCATACATGTGCGAAGAATTTTACGCGACAAAAATTAAGCTCAAAAATACAGTAAACACTGAAAAGTGAGAGAAAAACCAAAGCGGCAGAGATCCCAAACCGAAGCTCTTTTATTTATGAAAGGTTCCGCGTTCTGTTATTATAATAATGCTCCACGTTCCGTTGCTCAGCGGATTGCAATGGAGCTGTGGAGCGTGGAGCTCTCAGCTATTTGGAATTCATAGTGTAATTTAAAAGTACACCTACTGTAGAGTACCAAGTGATAGGTATAACCGCGACTTTTGAAAACTTAAGATAGGCTTAAATCTAATTGCAAGATGTAATGTGTACGTGATGTGGCTAAACAATAAATTATATTTATACTACACCTGCTTGGAAAGTACCTTGATACTTTATCAAATTTACGGTAGAAAGTACGTCATTGCATATCGAACAAATATGCGGGGAGAAAACGCATCTGAGCGGGAGAGAAAAGTGTATGAAAATCCATTTCTTACGTGGTTTTTCTTTTTTAATTTTGGGTAAGACTATGCGCCGGTAACCTAAATATCAAAAGCCAAAAAGTTTTTACAGTGAGTTTTTATCTCCAAGTTCGCAAAATGGCACTGGCCACTAGCTGTGTGTTGGATGGGGTCGGGCTGGCAGTGCGACCCTGCGGCGTAAACAATTTGAAAAAAGAACATGTAAAAATTGCAGACGCCATTGGCGCCATTTTCAATTTGTGTGTTGTTTGAGGATTCAGTTTTCGTAGAAAGTAAAATAAAACTATCAAAACGATAAGTAGTGATAGTGATGATGAAGATTTTTCAACTCCGCCGCAGTTGAAGGAAACAGCAAAAATACTGATTGATAACCTTTTACCACAGAAATCAATTAAAAAATATAATAAAACTTATAACGATTTTTTGCAATGGAAAAGTGAAAAAAATGCGGCATCTTTTTCTGAAACTGTTTTGCTAGCTTATTTCAGTGAAAAAGCGCAAAAATAAAGTACGAAGTACGTACGAAGTACGTTATGGTCTATGTACTCAATGATGAAAAGTACTATATTGACAAGAAACGACATAAATATTCAAGAATACAAAAAACTTACAGCATTTCTGAAAAGAAAGTCGGAGGGATTCCGTAGTAAGAAATCAAAAGTGCTTACTACAAAGGATGTTTATTCCTTTTTGCAGAATGCTCCAGATGACAAATATTTGTTGATGAAGGTAAGTTTATGAACAAAATGCACTGGTTTATGATTTATTACGTACCTATTTATGAGTAGAAATCTAATAGGTTTTCATGTTTGATATTTTTGTTTACAGGTTATTTTGATTTTAGGAGTAAATGGGGCCTGTCGTTCGCAAGAACTTGTGGATATGACAACAGACGATATCGAAATCCTCGAAAATAGAATAATTGTCAATATTCCTAACACAAAAACCAAAATTCAGCGATCATTTGTTATATCAGGCTTATTTTATGAGATAATGAAGAAATATAACGAAATTCGCCCCAGTGACCCCAAAACCAATCGGGTTTTACTACAATATAAAAACAAAAAATGTACGAAACAAGTAATTGGGAAAAACAAAATAAGTACTGTGCCAAGAGAAATAGCTTCCTACCTTAATTTACTCAACCCACTAGAATACACTGGCCACTGCTTTCGCAGAACTTCAGCGACTATTCTTGCCGATACTGGTGCTGATTTAACCACAATAAAACGCCACGGTGGTTGGAAATCGTCCGCTGTTGCAGAAGGTTACATAGAGAATTCCATAGGAAACAAAACACGAATAAATAACCAAATATCGGGATCGATTAATGTGCATCAAGACTCATCTCCTCAACCATCAACGAGCGCGGCGATGCCAAATGCTCCTCAGCAGCCAGTCGCCCCTTTGGCACCACAGCCTTCTACGAGCGCAGTGCCAACAGCACAGCCAGTTATTCCTCCTTCATCGTCGCAAACATCTCAAACAATCATTAATGGAAAAAGTGTTACATTAAGCTTCACTAACTGCAACAATTTCAATATAAATTTCAATTAGTAAAGATTTAGTTTTTTATTTTCCTCGTAGGTGTAGTATAAAGCACTATGTATCACTCGAGTGAAAGCGCGATTCCCGATCTCGGGTGTTTTAAAGCCCTCGCCTACGGCTCGGGCTTCAAACGACACCCTCGACGGTAATCGGTCACTTTCTCCTCTCGGTGAACAATGTACTATAGTGTTTAAATGGACATGGTCACTAACATTATCATTAACACAGAAAACGGGATATTTTTGCTGTTTGTTTTGTCTTCTCATAACATCCACGTACAATAACTTCAGTTTATCCGTGACCATGTGACCATGATGCTTGCAACACTGCCCAAATATTGGGAAGTCAAAACAAACAGTAAATACAGTCAATATCCCGTTTTCAGTGTTAATTATAAGAATAAATAATGTTATACAGGCTTTTAAAAAGAACTTTAAAACGGGTCAACATGCCAGCATTGGCAATAAACATGTCACGTGACAGAGTGCGTCGGTAATGTAAACACATTACAACAATATTGAATGAATTACTTAGTCGATAACAACTTTACTAAACTGTTGGTCCACACAATGATATTATAGGCATTGGTGTTGTATATACTTGTATGGTGCCGTTCAACCACGTGGAGTCCACATTCCGTCGCCCATATAAGCGTGCTTGTTGTACTGAAATGTACTGAAATAGCTCGTTTACTCGGTAACCGCGCTATTTATAACCGCCGCTATTCGGGACGTGTTTAACTTAGGCATGCCTTGCCTAAGTTAAACACGTTTACGAGTTTATTGTGTTATGTATGACTTATGTGACAGTTCTGAACATATCATTATTATACCATGCAAACTAATGCGTTCATGTGCCACTACAGAGAACTGGGCTTATTGCTTCCGAGGTGCAGTCGGTCAGTGCTGCTGGTGGTTTGTGTTGGCACTGACGTTATCTCGCCACTGCACACGATATGCGTATAAACCAAGACATTCCACTACGTCTAATACAGCCAAACAAGATAAGATAAATAATTGAAAACATTAATAGCGCAATGGTCAGTAAGGGTGGTGGCAGTTGGCACTGTCAGAACGAGTGGCATTGTTGTAAGTGTTATGTGGTTACCATCAGTCAAGCCTGCAGTCAGTGTCAGTCTTATGAACTCAGAATCTGCTTGATTAAGATGGGCTCAACAATTAAATTGTACCAACATATTGTAGTGTTGTGTGTGCCTACGGGAAAGTCAAATCAAAGAAAACATGCATACTAGTGTGTCAGTGTTCATTACACGGAGAAGAGCGGGTCCCAATAGTACATAGTGTGACAAATATAACGCTTTAGTTGAAAAGCAAACGTGCCCCGAATCGCCGGAAATGAAACCCGCCGCTGGCTGACGTCGTCCACCGGCGCCAACGGGTACAGGCACAGCCACCCGAACACCCGCAGTGTCGCGGATGTCGGCGCAGGGCGGACACTCCTCTCGACAGCTTATTACTGCAGTGTCTGCACTTCCCGGACACTTTTATATTCTTCGCAGTGTAAGAAGTGTCGCGCCAACTCAACTCCACCACATTTCAGATAACATACGAGTAGGTCGATGCTGGTACCGAATGCATTACTCGTATAATAACATTCACATTCTGAATGTCTATCATTTCTGAATGTCTATTTTTGACAACGTGCTGTTTTGAACTTATGCAGTCGTTTATTTAATACCTCACCTTTATCACCTTAACTTTTGAAAATAAGTAGTTAAAAAACTAAAAAACCCAACTGAACAAGCACATTTTAAATTAAACAAAACTTGGAAGTAAGTAGGCGGTGTTCATTCTATTTTCATTTTATAATTTAATATTCAAATGAACTCCGCTTGTTTCCAAGTTTTGTTTAATTTAAAATGGGCTTGTTTTTTGCTTTTCAGTTTTTTCAGTCGGGTTTTTTAGTTATTTAACTACTTTTTTAATTTACTACTTTTTAGTTCTTTTGTGTTTGTACTTTCGTTGGTCGCGTAAAATTCTTCGCACATGATTTAACTTTTGTGTGTTTTTATAGGATTTGTGACTTTGAATTTATTTTAAACATTAAGTGTCATATATTTTTTTAATCTCCTTTTAAAACCCTTCATTTTAATACCCTACTCGATGCTAATGGAACTTTTTTTTTAAATCCGAGATATGGTCCCCCAAATCAGCAAACTTCTTTGTTTTTTTTTTTAATTTTAATGTAGCCAGTGACACTCGCGTCATTAAGACAAATCTAACGACGTTTATTTAATTCAAATCCCTTCTAGGAGTTATGAGGGAGCAAGGAAAAGGACATACATACACGCCAAACACATAACCCTCACTTTGGGCTTCGCCGCAGTCGGGTAAAAACACATAACCCTCCTTTTGGGCTTCACCGCAGTCGGGTAAAAACACATAACCCTCCTTTTTGGCTTCGCCGCGATCGGGTAAAAAGGACGGAAGATACTCCATTCTAAAAATATTCAGAATTCTTAAAATGTATTGTAAGTGTTATCATGACTCGTTCGCGGAACGGGCGGCGCGGCGGTTGTTCCGGAGCGCACCAAAAAGGGAATAAAATACGTTAAAATATAATTTAGACGTGTCCACAGTCCGCCGCGTCCTGTAAACACAAGTGGTGTCTCTTCCTCAACTTATATTTGTATAGACAAGCCGCTTTTTTATGAAGAGAACTAAGGAAGTCTGACAGATGCCATCGTTTGATCAGCTACAGTACCCGCACGGTAGCGTACGGAATCGCGCGGTAGATACCCGCAGTAGCTTCGAGGTTAATAGGGACCCAATAAAGCCAATCACGCTCTCTCAACCACACAATATTGTTACAACGGGAAAAACATTTCCTTCGATAAAAAATGCGAAATAATGTCACACGAACATGACCCTCACTGACTACAGAATGTATTCGATTGCCTTTCTCCTCGTTCTTCTACATCTGATTGATGATAACATTAACTCACTTAATTATTGTCGACTCATTGCACGCTTTTCTTTTGTTTTTATTGTAAGTTTGTATTGCAATGCGTACAACCACGCTACTTTAGTCGCTATCTGCTCAGTATCACTAAAGTGGGAAACAAGTTCAGCTTTATCCAAAGACTAGCTGACCCACGCAACTTCGTCTGCGTCACAATAATATATAGCTTACAACCTTCCTCGATAGATCGACTATCCAACATAGTAATATTTTTTCAATTAGCTTTCTAATTTTGAAAGAATTTTCCAAGCCGTCTGAGTTTTGAGTTAAATCGTAACAAACAAAAAAGCTTATCTTTCCTCTCTATAATATTTGATAGAACCTTAGATTACATTATTAAATTGAGAATTACTATAGGTACCTACCTATATCTTACTGTTAAATATACAATCATCATCATCATCATCAGCCTATATTGTTCCCACTGCAGGGACTCAGGCCTCCTCTCTAGGTGTGGGATGGGCTATAATCCACCACGCGGGCCCAGTGCGGATTGGTAGATGTCACAATCTTCAAATTTTTGGTTCTAAGATATGCCGGTTTCCTTACGATGTTTACCTTCACCGTTTTGAGAGCAGTGGTGATGAAATAAATTACACAAAGTAATGCGCCTGCCTGGTCATACCCAGACAGGCGCATTACTTTGTGTAACGACCAACTACCAACTGTTCGTAAGTCGGAGCCACCACCACTGGGCCACTACTGCTCACAAAACAAAATACAATAACACCTTGTAAATATTATGGTGCAATAAATAATTTGAATTTGAATTTCCCGGAGGCCAGAATCTCCACGTATCTACATCGGGACGCGAGGGCCGGCGGACCGCGTAATTATTTTGTCGCGCGTACATTTTAACATTGCGATATCTTCTAAGATATTTGTTTTAACTATATAGAGTAAAAGGAACAAATATTCTATATTCAATTTCCTTTCTAACAAACATTTATTTTATAACATTATTTATTTAGATATAGATTAATACCATATGGGTTAATTTTTCTTCTATGGGAAAAATAATTCTATTTAACCTAACATTTCGATGGTAAAAAATGGTTACAGTGAGTCAATCTTAATAGATAGATAAATATGCTATCGCGGATTTATTTGTAGAACTTTTAAACATAATATTTGCATAACTTAAACCATTTTCGCAGCGCACGCAACGGATGCTCTCAATTGGGTATATCGTTTCCCGTTTTTGCAACATTTTTCATTCATGCTCCACTCTTATTGGTCGTAGCGTGATGTTATATAGCCTAAAACCTTTTTCGATAAATGGACTATCCAACACAAAAAGATGTTTTCAATTCTAACCAGTAGATCCTGAGATCTTAGTGTTCAAACAAACAATCAAACTCTTCAGCTTTATAATATTAGTATAGATAATTAAAAAGTTGCTCGTTTCGCGTAAGTACATGGTGTGACTCGCGACACGACACGACACGCGCGTTCGAGCGCACGCGCGACTTGTTGCCACACATAAGTAATCGCCCCAATGGTTCAGTGGGACATGTACACAATACCTGTACTTAATTACTGCGACAAAGTACGTACTTACTGCGAGCAGAGGTACCTAGTCAACAACATGTACCATGTTATACATTATGTTTCTTGACGCTGTACTCACATTGGGATTCCGGGAAATATGTATATATATGATGTAATTAAAATGTTCTCAAAGACAGTCAACAGTGGGTATAGGCAGGCATGTGTGAAGACTACATCGATCACCGACTGATCCGTTGCGCCAGCTCATCGATATAAACGGGTTCACGGCAACTCACACGTTTATAAAAAGGTGTGAAAATTGTACAGTCACTGTCACATTTGGTCGTAAACGGAAAGTTTTGGGTATAGACGCGCTGTAACAGGAGAGGAGCTCGTGGTATAACTGACACTCGAATCGATTTTTAGGATAAGCCGCGCTTGCCTAGGTTGGTCTGTGGATGGTTGACCACCCATTACATACCGAGTTTCCTCCGTGCCTCGGAAAGCATGTTAAGCTGTTGGTCCCGGCTGCTGCTAATAGATCTTTAGCAGTCGATACAGGTCTTTACAGGTAGCCACTGACCTGAAAGTCTGACAACGAGTCTTAGCAAAAGGTATCGTATTACCCCGTATTAACTGGGTTGTGCAGGTCAGATAGGCAGTCGTTCCATATAAAATCAATGTAATATAAAACCAATCAATCAAAGGTCGATTGCGCATGCAGACCTAAGTGAATTTCAATATTTTGATGTTGTCCTACCATGTTACGTTGTGCTAAAATCCCAACATTTGATTGTGTCCTAAGAAAAACTGAAGTTGGCGCAGTGATTGGGCTATTTTATTAATGAACAGCTAGGCACATGAGACCATGTGTTTCGATGTAAATATAGTTGGTTGCAGTCACATCCGAAAATATCTGGTTTAGTTGTAAATGACGCGCGTGACGTGTGTGAGCTTAGTAAACTTTAGAGTCAGCCCCGTCGGCCGTCGTCGGCTGGCACTCGCGCAGTTTCTACACCAATCAACGTTAAACGTGTTTGTGCAGCGTTGTTGTAGAACACGCTAAACTAAATTAACAAACAGTACAATTAATAAAACGCTGCTTTCTCATAGTTTGTGTGTGACGTCGATACCTGAGATTTGGCTCCCGTTACAATATTAGTGCAATAAACTCGCGAATAAAACTGATTGTGATATACAACTGTTTTATTTCTTTCAGTAAAATACATTTAAGAAAACATCGAACGATCTGAGTACCTATCGCGCGGGCATTATGCAACGATTCCCGTTTGTTTGTATATAAAGTGCCGTCTACCTGCATCATCGTATCGCATTCGAATCTCGAGCCAAATGACACGGCTGCCCATTAATCTATTTCGTTCCAAACTGTTATTTAGTCTCGCTCGGAGCATTGAATGTAGCACAAGTAGCCCTTAGGTACACACATACACACAGGAGGCCACTCCACTCTCCAGCGGCCATTGTCTACGAATCAATGGAGGGCGGCAGTTCGCCACAAGTGGACGTACTCGGAACACTCGGAAGGTACACACGGGTGTTTGGCCGGTAGACGGGATCATAATAGCTCAAACCTCGCCCACAGCCCGCATCTACTGCCCATAGAGCCGGAGTGATGGAAGTCACCGCGGTGGAGGTGTTGCACAGCGAATCGAACGAGGTATCGAAGTAAACGCCTGTTACATGCAGCTGTATTACATTTTCAGCTTAGCTATAGATAAACGAGAACCGTATTGTTTTTTCATACATGTGTTGTGCTAAAACCAGACACATTTCCAACATCTGCCCCGTTATCACTTCCGCCATGTTGGAACGGAAAACTAGCTACATTGGTTTTATAATAAACTAGCTGACCCACGCAACTTCGTATGCGTCACAATAATATATAACTTACCACCTTCCTCGATAGATCGACTATCCAACATAGTAACATTTTTTCAATTAGCTTTCTAATGTTGAAAGAATTTTCCAAGGCGTCTGAGTTTTGAGTTAAATCGTAACAAACAAAAAAGCTAATCTTTCCTCTCTATAATATTTGATAGAACCTTAGATTACATTATCAAATTGAGAATTACTATAGGTACCTACCTATCTCTTACTGTTAAATATACAATCATCATCATCATCAGCCTATATTGTTCCCACTGCAGGGACTCAGGCCTCCTCTCTAGGTGTGGGATGGGCTATAATCCACCACGCGGGCCCAGTGCGGATTGGTAGATGTCACACTCTTCAAATTTTTGGTTCTAAGATATACCGGTTTCCTTACGATGTTAACCTTCACCGTTTTGAGAGCAGTGGTGATGAAATAAATTACACAAAGTAATGCGCCTGGGTTCGAACCCACGACCAACTGACCGTAAGCGTCGGAGCCGCCACCACTGGGCCACTACTGCTCACAAAACAATATACAATAACACCTTGTAAATATTATGATGCAATAAATAATTTGAATTTGAATTTCCCGGAGGCCAGAATCTCCACGTATCTACATCGGGACGCAAGGGCCGGCGGACCGCGTAATTATTTTGTCGCGCGTACATTTTAACATTGCGATATCTTCTAAGATATTTGTTTAAACTATATAGAGTAAAAGGAACAAATATTTTATATTAAATTTCCTTTCTAACAAACATATCTAAATAAATTTTATTTAGATATAGATTAATACCATATGGGTTAAATACGCTTCGCAAAAAATAATTCTATTTAACCTAACATTTCGATAGTAAATGATGGTTACAGTGAGTCAATCCTAGTAGATAGATATATATGCTATCGTGGATTTATTTGTAGAACTTTTAAAAAGGAACATTTCTTTCATACATATGCATAACGTAAACCATTTTCGCAGCGCACGCAACGGAAGCTCTCAATAAGGAATATCGTTTCCCGTTTTTGCAACATTTTTCATTTTAGCTCCACTCCTATTAGTCGTAGCGTGATGTTATATAGCCTTAAGCCTTTCTCGATAAATGGACTATCCAACACAAAAATATTTTTTTAATTCCAACCAGTATATCCTGAGATCTTAGCGGTCAAACAAACAAACAAACAAACACACAAACTCTTCAGCTTTATAATATTAGTATACAGGGTGTTTGGAAGGGAGCTGTACATACGCCTAGGGTAGAAACTAGGGATAGTCTGCTACCTACCCCCGCCCATTATATTGACCTTGGCCTCAAGGTTTTTTTTTAATTTAAAATTATTTCTTTACCTTACTACGGTACTTCAGGCCCCATAACTTTTCTTCTCCACAATTTTCTGGTGTAAAATAATTTTTTGCAGGACCCTAAGACTCTAACGATTAAAACAAGACCATTAGCCGACCGGTCCCATGGATAGATTTTGAGCTACAGGTAGTTTTAGTCAAAAAATCATAAAAAAAACCTTGAGGCCAAGGTCAATATAATGGGCGGGGGTAGGTAGCAGACTATCCCTAGTTTCTACCCTAGGCGTATGTACAGCTCCCTTCCAAACACCCTGTAGATTAAGTACCTCTAAAAAACAGTTATAAAAACGTGAAAACAGAAAAGTTCATAAAATATCATTCAATTAAATTTAGAAATGTCTTAAACACAACAGATACACGACATTTAGGTTATACATGATACTTATCATTGACACCTCAATTAAGATTAATAGAGACTGAAAGTCAGTGAAGGCTCACGAGTTGGCGGCGCCTGACGTCACACACCCCTTGCTATGACTATGAAATAGTCAACCATAAGCACAATTATTATTATTATGAATTACTTGTAGGTAGTTAACCTGAATCGGCCCAAACATAACATTAGACAATAGATTTCAAAGAAAAGCGATGTATAATAGGTACCGATATGAAGTGAATTCATTCCATGTTGGTAGGTTCTAGTTCAACGAATATTGTTGTCAGAATATGAAACACAATACAAGGCAGCTTTTATAAATATTTATGAGTGAGTAAATATTTGTGTCCTGTTCATTGGTGATCTAAAAAGGTATTTGTTTGGGACTGCGACCGACCCGCACAGAGGGCCTCTGTCGCAGTTCAGGGGTCAACGAGGAAATAATGTGGTGGCGGCTCAACAGCGACTGTGTGTCATACTGTGAGATCTAGAGCTAGACGTCGGCAACTGCACGCTCACGTCTCGGCCGTAAGAGACAGGTTTGATATCCACTCTCAAAATTTGCGTGTTTGGTAACTCCGCCATGTTAACTTAGAAGGCAATTCTGTGGTGGGCGTAACGTCTTTCCTTCACTTTGCTAGGCTTCTAGAAAAATCAATTTCAGTTTTATATTTATTGAAGGATACTAGGATATAAGGATAGTATCTTTAGCACTCTGATAATGTTATCTTCCATCAGGATATCTCCGAATAGAAGATGACCTCACTCGGGCTCGTCCCACGCGTGCCGATCAGTACCTTGAGGGTGAGGGCTAAGCGACCTTCTATCTTTATACAATTTTATTATTGTATTAACAAATTATTTTTCGCTCAGACATCCGTCAGTTTGATCTATCATCTACATGATTACATATACATGCAAGTTAAAGTTATGTAGTAAATCGATGCATGTTATCTCTACAATCTCATATGTAGAGAAAGTCCAGATTCCAGAACTCGTTGTTATCAGCCACGCAAGTCGTCTCCAGATTATCAGACAACGTCGGGTAGATTGCGACCATGTCCGACGTCCGTACGACATGTTGGTACGTGCTACGAGTACGTGTACGGCTCACTGAGAGCAGATGATCTCTATCTCAATATTGTGACGATTACGTTCTGAATAGTGACACAATTCTGTATCGGTGGGGCGTGTTGGTAGGTACTAATACTTATAGTTTCCCAAACGAGCTGTTACGTGAAAATGGTTTCGGAAACGTAGGAGCGTTTAGGAGCTGGAGCGGTGGCTCGTGAAGTGGCCACTAAAATAATTAACGTGGCGGTGAGTGTGCGCAGCGCGCCGCCGGAAACACCGACATTTTGGAAAATGCCCAAGATTTATGAACCTCGGTTAAATAGCGATCAACGGCCACTCTCGTTACAATTTACTGTAACGATGGCTTTTAACTGCGAGCTCCAGATTGATTGTGTTACAGATACAATATTGTGGCGATGTTCCGCGGAGGCCCGTCGGCGCCCGTCCGGAGCCGTCGTCGTCGTTAACCCATAATGCCGCCGCCATTGGCCTCGCACCGCACGTACAATGGTATGGCGGCTCAATGTGTTCCTCATGCTAATCCAGACATTAAACTAAACTGTGGCTGTCATCTTCGACTACTAAACTTGTTACGCGTTATAAAGCCTAATTGGTGAACGCATTGAAAATTAGTTTTACGAGTTTTTATTGAGGACAGTTTGTTTATATATTTGTGAATGACATCTCGCAGTTTAACCTAAGAGGTTGTCGTCTGCTTAACCGGACATTCTGTGGATGCCTTGAGTGCAAGGCCTTCAGTCAGGGCAAGGACAGTTTGAGTAATACTTCGTTATTTTATACAAACCCTTCCGAGAAATGCCCCACGGCTCCTTCAGCGGTGGTCCCACACTTGGAGCACAGTTTAGCGTGAATCTACGCGCAAAAATTAGAGCGCGCAACCACACGTTCACGTAAAGTTTACACTAAATGATATCTATTTCCATATGGAACGACGCCGCGACTGAAATACTACTTTTAATTTACGATATGAACCGCAGCACGGAGATTTATTTGAAGTAATTTCCCGCGAACTGAACGCCACAAGTTCTGCGAAACCTTACTATAAAATATTGTAACGGCTAACAAATACTACCACGTACCGGAATAACTCCTAAACTTTGTAAAACTCCCGAAGAAAGTAGTAGTAGTGTTGTGTTTCAGTGAGCGTGTCGCAGCGATAAGCGATTAGTGCACGGTATTGTGGCGGTCGGCCGGAGCACGCACTCGCGGCGCGGTCGTGTGGCGGATGGGTGGCGGCGTGCCGGCGGGACGGTCAGCGCGCGCGGAGTACGCCGTGCGACTGGCGGAGCGGCAGCCGGGCCGTGCGGCGCAGGCAGCACGCGGCATGCAGCACGCGGCGCGGAGCGCGGCAGCACAACAAACGTCCTGCACGCAGCTGATGCAGCGGCTGGATACAACGCTGTACCTGTGTGACCTCGCCTTGACATTATGTTGGCACTATTTGGCCTGTTTTGTTGACAACAACAACAGCAATCGCTCCATCTTGCATTATCTCGTTCCCGCACTTTCCGATGAGAATATGATAAGAATCCAGCAACTGGATGGATTTATAGCTGGTTATCATGAACGTTGCGCACGTGCTCGGCAGCTCGGCAGCTCGGTGCTCACTTCTTAGAGTACGTGCTATGGTGAAAACTCCATTGTTTGAGTGTTTTGCTGTAAGATCATTCTCAAATGTTAATGCTGGTCATATTTCACAAACTGATACAACTGTACCTAAAGGCGTGCTTGTCCCTTGTGAATACAGAGTCGTGATCCCATGACGTTGAAATACCTTAGGTATGTACATAGGAACTACTTATAGCTCACCAGAGCGCATTGTGCACGTTTATGTGCAAACATTCGCGCACTGAAGTGTTTCTGCGCCCTGAAGACATTTCCCTCACCATGCGTTCACACTGATCGCCCTGCGCTCTCACAGAGGAGCTTTAGCATATGATGATGATGACGCAACGGAAGCTCTCATTAAGGAATATCGTTTCCCGTTTATGCAACATTTTTATTTATGCTCCACTCTTTTTGGTCGTAGCGTGATGTTATATAACCTAAAGCCTTCCTCGGTAAATGGACTATCAAACACAAGAAGATTTTTTTAATTCCAACTAGTAGATCCTGAGATCTTAGCGTTCAAACAAACAAACAAACAAACTCTTCAGCTTTATAATATTAGTATAGATTATGGTATAGGATAATATTTCATGCAAGTACTTTTTTTTTGTTTTTTTTTCTGTTGGTCGACTATTACTCGTAAACTTGTAAAGAAAACCTTTATTTTCGTTAAACAGGGTGTCAATTATTAACCCTTCACACATACGTAAAGCAAGTATTGTGTACATCAAACTAAGTACCCCTACGCAATTTTTTTTGCTGAGAAACGACTTTTTTTTTTGGGGTCAAAAATCTAATTTTAAGGTAAAAGCTCAATGTAGCACTCTTAAAACATTATGCTAGTGGATGCTTTGAATAGTAAAAGGGTCAAGGAGGTAATTTAGGTAAAGTAAAAAGAATGTGTCATGTGTATTGTGATTTATAATAACATTCCAAATGAACTGAAATTGTTGCAGGGTATTTTGTTTAAAAAAAAATTGACAGAGTGGCTACAAAATTATTGTTTCTATATATACATTTAGGAATTTATGTATTTTCTCACAAATAAACATTTTTGATTTGAAAAACGGCTGTGAAAAATTTGGAACTTTGACCCCCAATCTCTCCGTAACTAGGGAGTTCCCAGGTATGGTCTAGAACAAAAAAAATCGTCGCAGTGGTGGGGAAAACAAGTGCCCTTCGTTTGCGTTAAGGGTACTTTTACACCCTGTATATGCGACTACCATTATTTTTTCACACGCTCAAACACGCTCCGTATAGGTAGTTTAGGTTGGCACACTTAAGTCTAACAAAAAATTGCACTTTAAAGCTTAATTTATCAGAATCTGGGGGCACGGCAATACCCCCGCCAAGTCGAGCAATAAAGCACGGCCGTACCGTCCTTTTCTCGGGTCAGAGCCCATTCGTCCCCTAAAATTCGTCCCCCAGCATAAAAGTTGTAGATTCGGCCCCTATATAGGTGCCCATTGGTCTCCTGTTAGGGGACCAATTAATATTTTAATAAAAAATATTATTTTTAAGGTACCCATTCGTCCCCTCTAATATATATACAATATAAGTTAAAGATTCGGCACCTATTCAGGTGCCTATTGGTCCCCTGAGATAAAATTAGCTATATTTTACATAAGAAACGGTTAACATAGTACACTTGTGAACAGTTTATTACCGGAATTAATTTAATAAATCATAGCAGATCATTCAAAAAAGAGCTACGATGAATGATAATCCGTCATGATTTACGATGTAAAATTGTCTCACTACGAATGGCTTGTTAAAAAGACGGGTTACAAATAATAGATAAGGTGTTTAAAATTGGTAAGTACTATACTGTCTCGAGTGAAAGTTTACTCACTAGCGTATCCTGTAGGATTACTTATTAAATTTAATTAGTGAGTGAAGTGATCAGTGCATGTACGTGAAGGAAAAATACGTAAGTTCTACTATTTACCTATACATCCCTATTTCAAAAGACTTACATGTATATAATTGGAACGATGACACAGAAAAAAAAAATTCAACTGCTGCTACTTTTTAATAGTTACTATTAAATACTTTATTTTATTTTAAGGTAAAACATAGATTTTTAGTATGCTACTGTGTATGCACTCACATAATTTTCTATTTTGTATGATAAAATATTACTTTTTCTACTTTTTCAGAGATTTTCATATCTATATAGAGTAGATAAATAGTTTGTTTATTAATCGATTCAATCACACCATCATTTATAAAAACAGCATGTTTTGATAATATGTTGCTTTGATTTATTTTGCATTAATTCGTTTGGATGTTTGGAAAGCAAGGGACATACGATTTGACATAGATGTGCTGTGAATACATCTTAAAACTCTTGTTTGAATATAGTATACGAAGATAAATGTTTTACATATCTGTTAAAAACTATAATAACAACTTATATTAAATAAAGACAACGTCATCGGACGACTAACCTTGTAGAAAGTTGGCATTCCAAAATTAATCGTAAAATTAATGGTAGAAATAAACCAAATATTTTGCAATGTTTGGACACTCTACATAAAGAAGCGAATTTATCAAAAAATAAAATAGATCACCTGATCTATTTTATTTTTCAAAGGCAATTGAAAATGAAGCGAGAATAAATCGCATAACTAGCCAATTTTTTGAAAATCAGATTTCACTAGGCCACTGCATGGAAAAGCTATGCATATATTATTAATTTAAAATGAAAAAAAACAAATATAAGATTAGTTTTATACTAAAATAATGTTGATTTGTTTAATCTTCAATAATTATTGTGATTTTAGTCATTTTTTGTTATTGTAGTTATAGTTTGTTAGATTTAAGTTATTACGATTTTGCATGTAGTTGGCTAATATACAAAAAAAATATATGTTGATTTATCTAGTCTTCAATAATTACTGTGATTTTAGTATTTTTGTTTGTACTGTTATATTTTTTTAGATTTAAGTTATTATGATTTTGCATGTATGTAGTTGGTAAATATACAAAAAAATACGAAGTGATTATTTACTGTTGATATGTGTTCTATTTTTTTTGCATATTTTATATTTAATGTTGATTTATATGATGGTCAATCAAGGCTGATTTTTGTAAAAGAGTTGTATTTTGTTAGTTTCTAGGACATTGTGATTTTGTATGTGTTAATCTTATTTGAAATAAACATGATATCTACCGAATTACTATATTTTTTATTTGCCTTTTCTGCGCGACTGTACCAGGACTACCAAGCTGCAGTATACACATATACATGTACTTATATTAGAAGAATGAATAAAAATAAATATTCTTCAGGGGACGAATGGGCCCCTCACAAGTTCCAGGGGACGAGTGGGCACAGGGTGCGAATCTTAGGGGACGAATGGGCTCTGACCCCTTTTCTCGAACCAGTTCAGGCCATTTTACGACCACCATATTTTTTTTTGCCGTTGGAAAATCATCAAATAACCCCTACCGCTCTTGGGCAGAGCAAAAGGGATTGTCAGACTTCTACTGACTAAAAACCACCCATGTTTCTTCATAGCCCCGACTGACTGACTGACTGACTGATCATCAAAACTCTAAGGTACTTCTAGCAGACATAGAAGCTTCAATTTAGAATACAATAACGCGCGTGCGAATCCGCGTAAGAGCAACTTGTAAAGACCGCGTATTTACTTTTTGATGATTTTACAGGAGGAAGAAAAAACTGAATATCTCAGCGATTTCAACTCTTATTACCGACTGAACTTAATAGCTAGTTCTTTACATATTTATTTATTGGATAAAATCGTAAATTTGCTCGTAATTGGCTTAGATTTTGTGTAAAGTCACTTACGCGGTTTTGTTTGAACTAATATTACAAAATAAGTAGACTTTTATCAAAGGTACGCGGTTTTGAAAGAAAACAATTCTGTAAATGTGTATGTATTTATTATTAAAATAATCAAATCTAACAAAAAATATTTTGTATTTATTATCAAAATCAGTTTATTAAAGAACCTATTTATATTTTTTAACAGAGATCTTATTACAAAAGTTTAGACTCCTTAAGCAAGAGATCAAAATAATCATCTAAAACTAAATTACGAACTGTTTATGATTACTTAAAGATTAAGCATAGGTACGTACCTACATACATAATGAAGAAAAATAAATATTTTTAAGAATAAAAACTTGGAATAACAAAAATAAACCTTCTACTACGTTACGTACGTTCTTCCACTAGAATCAGAAAACCTTCAACAACCTTGGTCTTCTAGGCAATGGGACAAAATCATCTGAAAAGTGAAGTTTATATTGTATGGTGCCACTTGGATTATATCTTAGTGATTTTGTTTCAATAAGACAATGATCACCTACTCCTCCGCCAGGTCTTATTGATTCATAAATCAGGTAATCTTTGATTAATGTTCTTGCTGGTATAAGATCGTTCTGAACAAATTCTGTGCCCTCTTTCTATCATTCTCTGTCTCATAACTTTCGTTCTCTTCTAATTGTTTTACATTTGTAATGCCTGATAAGTTGACAAAAGAATGATTTAAAATCAATGTCATTATTGTGATTTTCTGCCACATATGAGATTCAATTGAAGATCTATTCTGGAGGGTCCAAAATCGTCGTAAGGGTAGTAGGTAAACTCGGATATTAAACTCTCAAAGGTATTTCTGGTGTTAAATTTTTATTCGTAGACAAAGGTGTTGACACTGGTTGTAGTACTGCTTGATTTTGACAGTTATATTTATTTAATATTTCTCTCTTCATAGGTAACAATATTTTTCGCCTTTCCGATAACTCTCGCAAAGTTGCGACGTTTTCTTTAATATCCGCATTTTCTAAAATAAAGTTATCTTGGTCATCCATCATTTGGGTAGTTACTTGTTAATGCAAGGATGTATCTATAAATAAGAAAAGAATAATTATTCGTTTCAGTAAAATGCAATACCGCGTAACTTAGAACAAAACAAATAAATCATACGATGTCAAGACCGCGTAAATACTTGTAAGGGGTTATATTAGTCAGAATTAATAAACTAAAACAGAATAACGTGTAATTTATATATTCTAGCATAAACACATTACACACGAAGAGTAATAAATTATTCAAACATACTTACATGGTGGTTAATCATGGCAAAATCATTATTTTCGGGAGCACACACTAATAACGTCACTTTTTTCTCACGGCCGTAGTAAATACGCGCACTTGCTTCCAACTTTCAGGTCTCTTACTGTTCCGCGGTATTGTTTCGATAGAAGAACTGACGTTTCTCATTGGATAATTCAAATCAGGTGAAGTCTATTATAAGCCAATAGGCGTTTGGAATTAGCTAGCACGATATTCGAATTTTGCGCGTTTTGCTGTTACGCGGTATTAACAAACTGCTCTTACGCGGTTTCGTACGCGCAGCGACGATAAGTGTTTAGTGTATAAATCATGGAAAAATTAAAAAAAAAATGCATTTGCAGTCTAGTTTTCTAGATACACCAACTGCACAAATAACTTTGTAATCCCATACAAATGTATATGATTACAAAGTTGAAGTTACATTTTCAGTGAATGAAGTTTCCATCGAGTTTGGACTCGTTTGAGTTCGTCCAGGGTCTGTTGATGGAGCTGGAAGGTGGCCATAGGAATTCTGTTATAAAACCACATAACCCCATCGAGTTTGAGCTCATTTGATTTGTCTCGATGAGTACTCTGTATTTAGTTGGTAACCAGGATCTGATTTTGGAGCTGGAAGGTGGCCACAGGAACTCCGTTATAGAACGACATAACCCATCGAGTTTAGACTCGTTTGATTCGACTTGACGAGTACTTTGTCTTTAGATGGTCTCCAAGGTCTGTTTATGGAGCTTGAAGGTGGCCATAGGAATTCCGTTATAAAAAGACTTGACCTTGTCGAGTTTTTACTCGTTTGATTCAGCTTGTCGAAGCAGTACTTCAAATCGATGAATAAAACTGCTCCAAGTTCGAATAAACCTATGTATTGTTGATTCATTAAACGAAATAGATAGAATGAGAGACGCTACAAAAAGAAATAAGATCCCACCAAAAACAAAACTTGTAAAAAAAGCCAAGCCGCGCCACTTAGTTCTTTTACCGTAAAAAGCAGTGAGATCCATGTAATACCAAGTCAGTTAATATATTTAATCCCTACTAAACCTTTGATGTTTTAAATAAAAGATTGACTTGGCCACTGCATCACATTGGCCAATGCGATGGCGATTAGCTATTACAATTTATTTTAATTAAGTATTAAATTAAAATATATTGTTATTTTAATTACAAAAATAAAAATGAGATCCCACTAAAACAAAACTTGTAAAAACAGCCAAGTCGAGCAACTCAGTTCTATTACCGTAAAAAGCAGTGAGGTCCATGTAATACCAAGTCAGTTAATATATTTAATCCCTACTAAACCTTTGATGTTTTAAATAAAAGATTGACTTAGCCAATGCATCACATTGGCCAATGCGATGGCGAATAGTTATTACAATGGCCTGTTTAAAACATGTTTTTTTAAAGACCTATCCAACGGCAGTTCGTCGGCGTAACTCATTTATAATTATATTCATGCCAAATTACAGCTTTCTAGTACTAAGAGTCTTTGAGATACAGTGCGGACGGACGGACGGACGGACAGACAGACGGACATGGCGAAACTATAAGGGTTCCATATTGACTACGGAACCCTACAAAATTAATACATTCGCTAGTAAACCCACCACTAAAAATACTCAAGCTTAGGTGAGCATAGTTTCAGAATTAACAGTCGCGTGTTGGGATCGATTCCATACTTCATTTACTTTTTCTAAAAATGGTAACAATAACAGTTTTCAGCTAAATTAATAAGCGCTAGAAGCAGTATACACTGCAATTTAATGATCAATATCTTAGTATCGTAATATTAATTTGAGCAAAGCATAAACCATTTTCATGAAAGATCTTCAAACGGATGATAATCAATATGACTGGCCTGTTGGTCTAGTGGTTAGTGACCCTAACTGCTATGCCGGAGGTCGTGGGTTCGATTCCCACCCAGGACAAATGTTTGTGTGATGAGCACGATCATTTGTTCTGTGTCTGGGTGTAATTTATTTATCTATATTATGTATGTATTTAGAAATATATAAGTATGTTTATCAGTTGTCTAGTACCCATAACACAAGCTCTGCTTAGCTTGGGACTAGATGGCGTTGTGTGATAGTTGTGGAATATTATTATTATTAATATGTTTGTATAAGTGCCTGTGAGAGTATGAAGATAGATGGGCCATTGCAGCCATTACCCTGACAGCCAGTAGATTCATCGGAGCAGAGACACAGACTGATGGCCGCAAGGTGGCGGCGCTGGGTACGTCATAGTACATCCACTCGCCGATTCTCCTCCACGAGCACTAGCAGCTAACTCCACCTACATACGTACTTCACTAATTTATTTGTATACTTTGAGAACTTACTACTCACTAATTTCTGTTTTGAAACTAGTTAAATTCAATTCTTGAATCAAAAAACGTGAATTTATATTGGGATATATTTTCAAAGCAAAGATTTATAATTTTAAATTACATTTAAGTATTTAGTTGAAACATCCAATGGTATTTAGGCAAGATGTCCAGCAGCTGGCCGGCTGTGGACAAACAAAGCTGTGATAATGAGCTCATCAATCAATCAGCAGATGACGCCTACTTGCCGCCGCGGGCTTTTTGTTTGTGACTTGTTGTTCCGCCTTACCGCGGAAATCTGTTTGATTGAGAGACGCAGCCGCCGCCGTCAGCCGGGAGTTAGCCAGATAACTTAACAAACATAATATTAAAAAGATTACGTTCCTGGTGTTCGTGTAGCTTTCAAACACTTAGGTACTTACCTATTAAGTCAAATCACTAAATATGAATTGATGATTTTCTAAGATTTCAGCTATCGTAGCGCTCAGGAGCGTAGACTAGCTTTCATATAAGAATTAATGGATTCCTTTCTCCAGCTCGCAGCCTAAGTTCCACACTAGGTACCTTAAAGTTAAACTTTCCGCTATTAAGTTTGTTACGAAGTGTTTCTTTAATTAAAGTGTAACGGGATCTTGTTACGGTTTCATTACGCGAACAATATATTTCAATAGGAATATTCTAATTATCTAGACGCGCTGGACTGTTAGCCGTGGAAACGATATTAAAGAACAAAGCCTATTCGTACATACCTTCTTAATTTCTTGAACGCAAATATTTATTCTTTGTTTTACTTTGAAGGACGTTATCTAAATGAGATCCTCATTGTACGTAAATATCAATATCAACAGTGCTTAATTAAATATTTTCTTGTAAGGCAAGGTTATCTTCATTTTATTAAAATTTTAATTCAAAATAACGTAACTGTGACTTGACTGAAGTAAATAGGGGCTTTCCCAAAATATATAAACTATTGCGTCGGACAGAGCCGCGGGCTTAGCTAGCCTTGTATATTTATGCTGAACATGATTGCTAGTCGTGCCTCAGCATTTATTGTCAAATTATACGGATTTACCAAATTCATTCATTGCTTGTTCGCAAATTGGTCATTTTGAGCGAAGTGATTATGAAGTGTGATCAGTGATCAGTGTGAAAGCGAGCAGCTGTGTTCACAGGCTGTATATATAATTATGTCGCAGGGGAATGAGGATATCAGGGATTTCATGAAATCCCTAGGGATATTACGAAATCCTGGTAGATGTCATGTGCATTTCTCTCGCTCGCTCTAGTACTCACACAGGTACTATTAATGCCACAAATTGAACTGTCATTGCGAGAGTTTTGAAATTTCTAAATTTGGAGGACAAGGCTTTAAAAAATGTAATTGTTAAAAATCAAAGGTCGAGTGCAAAACCAAAAGATGTATTTTTGCAAGAATCCGATGGTGATTAGCCATAAAATGGCCTGTTTAACACTGGCGAATGCGATGCGATGTGCAAGTCAATCTTTTATTCAAAACATCAAAGATTTTTAATATTGATAAGGTCACTACTTAGATATTATTAGATTAGCTTTATTACGTAATAACTTAAAAAAGAAGGTCCCATAATAAGGTACTGAATAAATTAAGTGACTTGGTATTGCATGGATCTGGAGTCGCGCGTCTTAGCTTTTTATACAAGTTTTGTTTTTAGTGGGATCTGACATTTTACTAGATTTAGATTAGTGAAACGACGTAACATTGACGATGAATTGTTGTTTTTTCATATCACTTTAAGTAAGAAGACGTAACAAACAAGATAATTCGACCTCTACCGGGATTTCGTGATATCCCTAGGGATTTCGTGAAATCCCTGATATCCTCATTTTCCTGCGACATATACCACGTCTCCAAGCGCGGCGAGGTGTTCTGTTGGAGTGACTCACAGCCAGCTTCCCGTGATCGTTCGTACGAGTATCGTACGCGTCCCGCACGGGATCCAGGCCGCGTCTACTGCTGTGATCAAAGATGTATACTCACTGTTGGTTGCTCACTTGTAGATAGACATTAGAGAAACGGGTGATACGTCTGTCTGTGGCTGGAGTTTCCCCGTTAACTGTGTGTTTATTTAGCTCGCTGAACTATCTGAGGAAAAAGTTCATATCATCAACATTTCAGCCAAAAGACGTCCACTGTTCGACATAGGCTTCCTTCAAGTGTCGCCACATTGACCAGTCCTGTGCGTCTCGCATCCAGCGGATTCCCCTTCACTAGGTCATCGGTCCACCTAGGGCGAGACCTTCCAACACAACGTCTTCCGGCTCGGGGTTGCCACCTGAACTTTTCGGCCCCATCGGCCATCCGTTCTGCGAGCAATGTGCCCTGCACATTGCCACTTAAATCTGGCAAAAAAGAAAACAAAAACCAGCCAAGTGCATGTCAGACCACGCACTATGTTGGGTTCCGTAGTTGCCCATCAAAACATGTAAACTTACTAAACTGATTAAGTACCCTGCCTACCTGCCTCCGAACGATGATTTGTATTGTAAAAATAAAACAAACTTTCATTTGCAGTTTTGAGACCTGCGCTCCCATACATTATGTATAGGAAAATATTTCATACAAGTACATTTTATAAGTTGGTCGACTATTACTTGTAAATTTGTAAAGCCTACTAAGCTGTGATAGTTTTCCTTTTATTTTCGTTATAAAGGGTGTAAAAGTACCCTTAACGCAAACGAAAGGCACTTGTTTTCCCCACCACTGCGATCATTTTTTGGTTTTAGACCATACCTGGGAACCCCCTAGTTACGGAGATATTTGGGGGTCAAAGTTCCAAATTTTGCGCAGTTGTTTTTGTAAATACTAGTTTTTCAGGTTAAAAGTTTACCTAAATTACCTCCATGACCCGTTTACTATTCAAAGCACCAACCAGCACAATGTTTTAATAGTGCTACATTGAGTTTTACCGTAAAATGTGATTTTTGACCCGAAACAAAAGAGTCGTTTACCAGCAAAAATTTTTGCGTAGGGGTACTTAGTTTGATGTACAGAATGCTTGGTTGACGTATTTGTGAAGGGTTAATTTACACTCTGTATATGCTACTACCATGAATTTTTTCACATGCCCATACTCAACCCATTTATAAGGTTGGCACACTTGAGTCTACAGGCACTTTATAGCTTAATATTTCACAAACAAATCCCTTTATCGTAAAACTGTTTGAGTGAACTCACAATGTTAAAGACCTATCCAACGACATCTCACACATTGGACTTTGCGACAAAAAAAACATCCCCACTTTAATGTGTATGTAATACGCTATAAAAAAACATTATTTTACTTTAGCACTTTGTCGGTGTAGCACATTTATATATTCATGCCGAATTACAGCTTTCTAGTACTGAGAGTCTTTGAGATATAGGTGCGGATGGACGGACGGATAGACAGACAGACAGACAGACGGACATGGCGAACTATAAGGGTTCTATATTGAATACGGAACCCTAAAAAGAACTGACAAGAAACACTTCAACTTCTTTATAAAACAGCACTATTCTGCTGTTAATTTGTTAATCTAAATCGCTCAGTAATGTAAACTCGCCGGTCAGCGTGAAGTCGCGGCTCTATCGTGAAACTATAATGTGCCGTGGTCACGCCCAACTGGCGGCGTGTACGTGAACTACCGCTGAGATATGGCCCAAAAATTTTGTTATACTTAACATACTCTAAAGGGTGTAAATTAACCCTTCACGCAGCCGTCAACCAAGCATTCTGTACATCAAACTAAGTGTGATTTTTGACCCCAAAAAATAAAGTCGTTTACCAGCAAAAATTTTTGCATAGGGGTCTATGCAAAAATTTTTGCTGGTAAACGACTTTATTTTTTGGGGTCAAAAATCACATTTTACGGTAAAACTGAATGCCGCAATCTTAAATCATTGTGCAAGTGGATGCTTTGAATAGTAAACTGGTCATGGAGCTTATTTAAGTAAAGGTATAACCTGAAAAACTAGTATTTACAAAAACAGCTGTGAAAAATTTGGAACTTTGACCCCCAACATCTGTGTAACTAGAGGGTTCCCAGGTATGGTCTAGAACAAAAACATGTTCGCAGTGGTGGGCAGAAAGAAAAAGTGCCCTTCGTTTGGTTACATAGGAAACTACAGGCCAATCAGCTTAATGGCAAGCATATACAAACTCTTTGCATCTATTCCTTAGCAGAATATTACTTGAAATCGATGATTCACAACCTATAGAGCAAGCTGGTTTCCGTTCGGGTTTCAGTACGGCGGATCATCTACAAACTTTAGAACAAATTATGGAAAAATACTTCGAATTTAATTAACAAAAATCTATATTTATCATTCATTGACTACAGCAAGGCCTTCGATACTATCAGTCACAGCTCAATATGGGAAGCACTGAAACTCTCTAAGGTCAACCACAAATATATAAACATCCTGAAATATGTATATCTACGCTAACAGCACAAGTAATATAAAGCTTGAAACAAGAGGTGACCCTATCAAGATCGAAAGAGGCGTCAGGCAAGGAGACCCTATCTCCCCAAAACTTTTTATTGCTGTACTTGAAAGCGTATTTAAAAGACTAGACTGGACTCGAAAAGGCATAAAAATAGGCAAAAGTGGTTTAAGCCATCTCAGGTTCAGATGATATCGCTGCCCTAGTTCAACAGTAAGATATCTTAAAAAAAACAAAAATTGAGATAAGTTTTGTTTCATGTGAAAAATTTGCTCTTCTGTCTTGTTCAAAAATCGGATATTTGTAAAACGCAACCAAAGTGCCTAAATTTCATTGTCTCACTGAGACATTTAAGCATATTTTTACCGACCTTTAGTTCAAGATTCTGACATCTTAAGATATTTAAAAAGTCAGGAAGATTTTTACTTTTCTTATATTTCTATACAGAGACATCTTCTAATGTCCTTATATGGAATTATAAAAACATTTCTATGTTGAGACATCTTAAATTGTCCCAGTGTTTAACTAAAATATCGTTAAATTATATTTTCTTTCTAGGACATTTTAAAATAACCTACCTACTCTTCCAATAAGATGTCCGCATCACGCGGCTGCGTGAGGCGCACTGATTTTTCGTTCCGTTCGTCGAATGTCGCGCGACACCCCCGCGGGCGCACCCCGCGCTTCCAATACAATGCATGCTAGTTTCGGGAACAGTCTGTGCCATGCTGTTGTTGTTATTGGTATAATATTTGTGAGGTGCGTGATCTTATAAATGAAAACATAATTAATTGACTTTTTAAGTATTTTTGTTACAATTTTCGTACGAATATCAGTCGCAATGAAACGTGGGAGATTATTAGTTCAACTAGCAAACAACCAAACTCGTGAGGTAAGTACGTTCCATATGATTTAGTTTAAAAAAAAGTACCTACCTAGATACTCAACGAAACTAATGTGATTTTCTTTAATATTGGTATTCGCAAATAACATTGTATTATGTTTCATTTTGTACCTACCTATTTAATTGTTTTATTGTAATAGATTATTCAAGAACGGCTATCACCACCGGTCGGGGTCCCGCCAATTTTACCGGCAAAACAAAATGAATTGGTACAAGTTGCATACGAAGTGTGCATGGAAGAACCAACAAGTGATAAGGTTACGATTGATGACTTACAGGTAAATAATATTTATAATTATGGTATGATGATTATGAAAACTATCTAAAAATTGTACAACTTATTTTAAAAGTTATACCAGACCAACTTGCTTGTTTTCTGTACCTACCCGTATAATTTTATTCGTGTTTATTTTCAGAATGTAGAAATTTTTGAAACAGAAGGAAGAGAAAAATCATTGTCACCATCTCTATTGCAAAATAGTGAATATTGTGTTGAAAATCTTCGATCAATTGATAATACAGTAAATGAAGAGCAACCAAATGACGTAAGCTGTGTTCAATTTTGTAGGTAGTTGTTGGTTGTTTGTTGTAGGTGTTTTGTAGGTTGTTAGTTTTGTTGCTGTGTTTTGTAGGTAGTATTTTGTAGTCTGTACATTGTAGAAATTGTTATTATTACGAGTGGAATGTACCTACTTACAATCGATTTCCATTTTACTCAACTATTACTTTGTTGCAGGGCGCGATTGGTGATTTTAGTGCTTCAGACACAGATGACGATTATCACCCGGACCCTGTACACATCGATTCTTCGACTGATTCAGATATTATTTCAACTTCGGTGCTTCGTCAAATCCCTGTACTGGATGACATTGATAGTGAGCGGCAGCCCAAGAAAAGAATCCGAAATGAGAAAAATTGGACAAAAAACAAAAAGAAGCTTTTAGTAAATACTGGTCAAGCTTATGTGACATCATCTGGACGTGAAAAGAGAGCCAAGAAAATAGGAATGAGCTGCGGTCAAAAGTGTAGATTGAAGTGTAGCTTAAAATTTAATGAAGATCAGAGGCAAACTATATTTGATCATTTTTATAATATGGGTAATCGTTCTCGTCAGCGTGATTTTATAAGCAAATGTATGGAAGTAACAACACCGCGAAAATACAGACGCGAAGAGGCTTCCAGAAAATTAAATTACGCGTACTATTTATATCTCGATAATACTAAAAGGCGTGTTTGCAAACTTTTCTTTAAAAATACACTTGACATCACTAACAGCGCAATAACTACTGTTCAAAATGTAACAAATACTGAAGGGTTCACTGCAAAAGAGCGCAGAGGTACGCATTCTCAACATCATTCTCTTCCAGATACTGCCAAACAGTCTGTCCGAGATCATATAAACAGATTCCCTCGTATAGAATCCCATTATTGCAGAGCCGACTCTAGACGAGAGTATTTGGAAGGAGATCTTACAATTTCTACAATGTACAGACTGTATGTACAGTATTGTGAAGAAAATGGTTTAGAAGCAGTCAAAAATTCAATGTATGCACACATTTTTAATACGGAATTTAACATTGCTTTTTTCAAACCTAAAAAAGATCAGTGTTCTAAATGTGAAGCGTTCAAAAATGCTTCACCCGAGGCAAAACTTGATCTTCAAGATGGCTATGACATGCATATTACTGAGAAAAAACTTTCCAGAGTTATGAAAAAAAGAGATGTTGACAGAGCAAAAAATTCTAATGGCAATATATTGATTTTCGATTATGATTTGCAAGCCGTCGTTCCATTGCCACAAGGAGAAGTTTCTACTTTCTACTACAAATCAAAGTTAAACTTCATTAATTTCACTGTATGTGATATAATTAATAAAGATGGTATTTGTTATGCTTGGCACGAAGGTATTGCCAAAAGAGGGGCCAACGAAATAGGGTCGTGTGTTTTTTCGTTATTAGAAAATGTGGGTCCAAAAACAGAAATTATCTTTTACAGCGACAATTGTGGTGGGCAGAATAAAAATAAATTTATTCTGTCAATGTATATGTACGCAGTGCAAGCTTTACCCATAAATATAATTACCCACAACTTTTTAATAGCAGGACACACGCAGAATGATGCTGATAACATTCATTCCTTAATAGAAAGAGAAAAGAGAAGATTGCTGAGAAGTGGCCCAATATTTACACCTGCTCAAATGGCAATGGTACTGAAATCAGCCAAAAAAACTGGTAAACCTTATACAGTCAATGAAATAGGCTACCAACAGATTTACGACTGGAAAAAACTGTCTCAAATGGTGAAAAATTTCAACATAGACGAAAATGGTCAAAAAATTGTATGGGGTGACATCAAATGTATCCAAGTAAAAAAAGAAGATCCATACAAATTTGGCTACAAATCTTCATTTTCAGATCTTGATTTTAAAATTGTGGATACCAGAAGGAAACAAAGGGGCCGCATCTCAGAAAATATAACTCTGGAACATGCTTATAATGAAGCACCAGCAATACCAAATCACAAAAAGAGAGATCTGATATCATTGTGTACTGCCAATTTGATACCTCAATGTCATCACAGCTTTTACGAAAGTCTTAAAACTACAAATAACCAGGAAAATGAAAGCGGCAATAGTGATGATGAAAGCCTGTAACGAGTAGGTTCAGTATGTTATAGAATTAATTAAAACAATTAATTCACTATTGTTATTAATTTTATTATAATACTAAATTTTAGCTGCTTTATAAGACTTACCTATTTGTGCCATTAAGATTCACATAATTAACATTATAGCAACTGACTGATTATTCTAATACTTAAACTGACTTGTGCAAAAATAATAATAAGATTTTAACTGATTATGAGACTGATTTGTGCAATTATGATACTAGCTAATAAATAACACATTACAAGCAAACTAATTTCTCAGTTTTTAATTAATTTTCCTATCCCGTTACCAAACATTTCCGCGGATTTAGTCGGACAACTTACATTCTCAAATATCGATGTGCTGTAATACTAAGATATCTTAAAATTATGTCGATCTCTGTTGATTTTCCATAAATTTGGAAGCTTGGTTGGATAAATCTTTAGTATTTCTTAAACAAAACAAAAAACAATAACTCTATGAGTTACAATATAGACTTAATTTTTAATAAACCATTTTAGAGACAACATTAAAATTACAAAACATGTTTTATTTAGTCTGAGTTCAATATAAGGTTAACTTACTATTAAAAGCCGTAAAACTATTATACAAAATATTTTATTCTTATTGAAATATAAATAACTCCGTAACACATTAAACTAAGCTATAGTTTTAAAAAATCAACCACATTTCAATTAACAACGAGTGAATTAATGACACTAAAATCATAAAAGTATGAATAACTCAAAACATACTTTGTTCAACATATCTTACTGTTGAACTAGGGCAGCGATATAGTGCTGCTGACTGAAACACCAGATGAGCTAGAAGAAATGATGGGCTCACTAGATAAAGAGAGCTTCGCGATAGGCCTGGAAATGAACACCAGTAAGACCAGACTAATGACAAACAGCTTCAAAAAACCAATCTGCATCAAAGGAAACAATATAGAATATGTGGAAAAATATATCTTTCTGGGCAAGCAAGTGTCATTCTCCAGGACAAACATGGATGAAGAAATTCAGCGTAGAGTAAATGTTACCTGGAACAAATTCTGGTTGAAAGAAATCTTGAAAGGCAACTACAGTCTAAATGTAAAGAAAGCAGTGATGGAAACATGTATTCTACCGTGTTTATTATATGGATGCCAAACTTCGGCCCACACCATGAGATCCAGACAAAAATTGTCACCACACAGAGGGCGATGGAAAGAAGTTAGGGTTAAGGAAAATGCATAAAGTTAAAAGCTCAAACATCAGGAAGCAGACAAAACTTACAGATGCCATAACAAAAGCAATGGCGTTGGGCAGGTCATCTTGCACGTCTAGGAGATGGAAGATGGACTATCCAAAGCATAACATGGACAGGACCATCGGGCAAAAGAAAGGTCGATCGACCCTTGAAAAGGTGGGCTGATGACATAACGCAGCATTTTTTTTTATTTATGCTCTCGTTACAATTCAAGGGAGTGCGGATCTAAGGGATAGCCGCGCTTTCATCTTGAGAGCATCGCTAAGGAAATGTTTTATGATCTGATATTCTTAATGTTTTGGCAAAATACTTTTGTTGTTTATTCAATCACGACTTATGAAAATATAATGTAGGACATTTTCGGAAAGCTATCCATGTTTCATTAACGTAAGTATATAGGAAATATAGTTTGTATCTCTGTTGTTTGAAACTGATACAAATACAGCTGCAGCAGTACAGCTTTGTCACGAGTTGCAAGGTGTTATTTACTTCTCGCTGTGCTTAACCGCTAAACTACTTCTGATATCAGGCGGGATGGTTGCTGCTAGGGGCTGGTGGGAAGGTACTGGTCCATGTTTGCACAGTTTCACTAAAATTAAACAATAAATAAATTGCACAACTAATCCAAGACCACCATATTTTGTTTCAATCAAGTAAGTCGTTTGAATTCCAAATATTGAGCAATAAAGTCGATAACTCGAGCGATTATATTATATTAAAACAATTTAACTTGGTTGTTTCCGAGCCATTCCCAGTTACCCGAGCCGTAATGAAGCCGCCCCCCCGACCTGGCTTACATTACACTAAACTGGGGCAACACCTTCATCCCCTAACCTGTTGGTAGAACAAAGATGTTCTGTACTTAAGTCTCGGAACCACAACGTGACACCTGCAGTACCTACTGTGTCTGTGGAACGCATTCCCAGGTACCTATGCTTTGTAATACGATTTTGTAGCTGTACACATTCTGTTGTATTGTAAATGCTGCATGAAATAATAAAGACATTGCTTTAAAATCAAACAGTCTATAAGTCAGTGTCCGGACGTGATCACAGAATCCATTATAAGCCATACGTCATTCCGGCGACGTGGCGTGTATTACTGTGTAGAGTGCGGCGCGCGGCGGTGTCACACAGCTGATGCATCATCTAACACTAGCACGCCGCGCGAAATCTTCACACTGCGGCACCGAGCGACATTGAAAACCTATTCCTATTCCTATCACTTTTATTTTGACTATCCAACAATGTCCGTGTTTTTGTTGTAGAGTAAAAATTACAGTGGGAGTATGTAAGTACCTAGCCAGTGGATTATGTGGGATAGAGCAACAAAAACGTAAGTGGTAGCGAATGTTTTCCCTCAGGTAAAATAAATAAATGAACAACAAGAGCCGCGGGAACAATTAGTTCAAGTAGTTATGTTACGAAGTGAGCAGACAACACCGAGTCTTAGGATGCCAGCTGTATATTATCAGTTTAATGTAAAAATAAACAACGTTCTTAATGTTTTAAGAACTTAATAAAAGCAAATCTGTCGGTATAAAACGCTCGGTATTTAATTTAAAATAGCTCGCAGCCGCCTGCCATGTCGCTGGCATTCCAGCGCAGCGCGCAGGCGGGGAATACTCGCGACCAAACAGTGAATAACATAGTCTCCCTAGTCGTTCTAATCCTAAACCTAATCTCCTTAGTCCTATTTCGTTATTCTTTTATTGACGTAACATAATTATTTAATGCTATTTTAAACATAATTAATTATTATTTGACATGAATAGTACTGTATTTAATTTTATTAAGTAATTGAAATTTTTATGATTATTAGTATTTTTATGTGGTTAATAGCTTATTAATAATGAATAATAATGCATGCTACATTTGTATAACCAAAAGATGTAAATCTTAATATTTGTATGGCTGAAATTCCGAATATAGTGACACCCATTTATTATGTAAATCAAGAACATAGGTAAAAAACCTATATTCTCACAAATAAATCATTCATTCATTCATTAATTCGGCTGCCAGTCTATCTGGATGCAGCTGAATAGTATTTTACATTGAGCGGCTGCCAGTCTGACCTCAACAACCCGTTTAGTACCGGGAAATTCGATAGCTGTAGGTTGTCTAGTCTTTCAGGGCACTCATTACACAGACCACCCTAGGCAGGCGCGGCTCACCCTGAAGAACAACTGGAGCGGCTCCACGAGCTCCTCACAAAACACATTTATTTACGAAACAGTAAATATATTCAAATCAATTTACATCTGTCACTTTGCCGACAGTAAAATTAAATGAGAGTTCAGTAAAATGTGTTTTGTAGCCTCTCTTTCGTGATTCTGTGACAGGTTGCCTTATTGCTATAAATATGATCAGCATATATATCGCTAGTGTAATTGTGAAACAACACTAAATAGATCAAGGTATTCACTTAAAAAGACAATCGTATTGAAGTAAACAACTGTACACGAGTGACTCTTTCTACCCGCCTTCGAGACAAACGCCGCGTCGCTCGCGAGGACGGTGGCGCCCTCTGGACAAACAATGGCGTTTCTTGGAGACGAAGGGCAAGCAGGAGGGGGGGGGGTGAAGGGTATCGTTTTGTAATGGTAATGTGAGCTCGAATGTCAGCCGTGATTGTGTTGTGGTCTCGTTCGTAGGAGTGGAGTAGATAAAGGCGCGAGGAAGTGTTCTGTGGGAATAACATTATAATATCTGACCTGTAGGCTTAGACAAGTTGACAATCTACAATCGTTATCGTTATAGAAAACGACTCCAATGTATGGGGATGACGTCATCGCAACGCTAAGTCACGTGGACAGAACAAACGAATAGAAAATTCGTAGCCATGTTGACTACTTATCGAATCGTTCAAAATGATAGAATGAAATGTGATCCTTTCTACAACGTTGATCGCTACATCCCATACAAATGCTAGCCAAGTGACACTTTTGACAAGCGATAACGAAACGAAGTCGATTATTTTGATCGTTGACTAAGCGATCGCCGAGAGGCAGTAGAAAGCGCTAAAAAATGGCGTCTCTATCTTCCAGCTGTTTTGAGACCGAGAAGTGTTAAGTTTGGTTTTTACAATTTTGGACTATTTGTATCATTTAACATTTAAAATGCATACCTTAAATATGTTGTGGTGCGCTCATAATGAAGAAGTGTGGCGCCGAAATAGAGACATAAATCGTCAGTGCATAGAAACAATACGCGAAATGCCGGAAACTTTATTTGTGCAGCACTTTCGGCTAGTTATATCGCCACGACTAGAAAATAAGTTAAAACTAGTTCAGAAAAAGAAAAAGGTTTATTGATTAAGTACAGAGTCAAAAACAATTTGGTTTGTTTGTTTCGTAAGTAGTGGTATTAGTTCTTATCGCGTATCACGTCATTGTTTATGTTTCAAACTTTCAAGAGTTTCAAGTGCCCCAGAATGAGACAATTTAACGTAGGAAGAATACGATGTAACTAATAATTTACGAACCTTTCCATAAATTCTAATAAAACTGCGAACTGTTCCGGGCTTGCTCGTGGTCTAGATTCCATCCTATAAAAGTTATCACTTCATTTAGGCCACTTTCATTCAAACGCAGGATGATAATGCTATTATATTATTATTTCGAGTTACAGTAACGTCTAAAATTACTTTCCGCACTGTGATATTATAATACACCAATTATTTAAAGAACTTTACCTTTTTTCGCTTACTTTTTTAGCACATAAAACAATTTATTCCTTTCTAATCAATTCAAAACAAAACTTCAACCCGCGCATAAAGTGAACAACTGTGATTTTGACATTAGTTTGACGTTTGTAGAAACGCTCACCTATAGACTAAAGTGTAGGTTAGGTTTTTCTACATTTATTAGAGAATGAGCGATCGACTCAGTTGTGTGAAGTTGGCTACCAACTTAGCGCTTTCTACAATCTTGCGCCGAAATGGCTAGCCCTAATCGGTACACTAATCGATTTGTTTCTCGCTTCATGTTTGTGTTAAAACCCAAAAGAACTGATATATAAACCTGCCCTCGATAATTTACTAAACAACTCACAAGTATTAAGTGTCTTTGATACATAAATCAATTCGCTAATGTACGCGGGTATCAAACGCTTATACTAAGTATTATATATAGCCGAGCGTCGCTCAGCAAATAAATACGCTTTCATACCGACTCTTAAAAACATCAGCTTTGAAGTCGATTGAATGTAAACACCACGGTGTAGGTCACGGATGGGTGGATAATGTATGACGTGACCTTCACATTAAATAAATAATCAAATGAAACTAATAAAGCGTTCATATCACGCATTTTCCCAACCATTTTCTTACATTAAGAATACATTTTCTTACATTAAATACGGATTTTCATAATTATCTTCAGCAACTTCATCTACCCACAACTATATACATATATCATAGCTTGCTATTGAGCAGTCGAGAAGCAGTCGATAAGCAGAGAAAATTAGAAAAACCGATAATGCTCTTTGGGTTGCTATTTAGTTGATATCACAGCTTTTGCAATAAATACAAATGAATAGATTGGTTCAAATCGAAAGGCTTGTCAGCTCGATGAATACCATTATATTCATTTAGTAGTTCCTTTATTCATTTTCTAACATATTAAATACATTTTGAAAAATTGATTACAAAAAGGCATATAAAAAAATATTTAAACATCTAAAAAAATAGTCGTCCACCGGTGACGAGAGCAGGGTCCAAGCTACCGGTGGCTAGGGCTCCAGAGACAGGAACCTCCTCACAATACGAGCCGTATCGAGAAGTACTGACTTCCGAATCAGGCCCTTGATACTACCGCCAAGCGAAAGCTTTGAAAGATGTTGGTCCATGCTTTTGGCTATAAGGTCATTGGCCGTTACGACTATCGGCACAATGATAGCCGAGTTCACATGCCACATATCGACCACCTCGTGTGCTAAATCAAGATATTTTATTTGTTTTTCTTTTTCAGCTTTCACGAGGTTCTCGTCATGCGGAATGGTAACATCGATTATCATTACGCGGCGCGCCGTGAAGCTCCTTGCTTTGCCATACTTCCTTGCGGTCATCAGCAGTAAGTACCACAGGTTTGCGCCAGTTCTCGTCAGCCATGGACAGCGGGGTGAGTCCCTTGTTCTCTGCGACCACATCTCGGTGCATATACACATCGGCTTTTATAAAAAAATATTGCCTGCACACCTCGCGGTTGTGGAAGGTCTTCGCGTTTATAAAGCCTCGACCTCCGCACTTCTGCGGGAGATACACATAATATAATATAATAATATACTCTCACCACCGATGATCGTGAAAGATGATGATGATATAATTATGATCTTTAATTAGTATATTATTAGTAAGCACAACTGCTGCTAACTTCAGTAAGTATTTACTTTTAAAAGTAACAATTACAAAGTAGGTACAACAATATTATAGTTCTATTGATTGTATTGACGCTGATGGATCAACAAATAATATAAAGTTAAACTTTCCAATCAGAACGTAACTACATTGTATCAGTTTAATCTAACGGATTTATATAAAGCTCAACTTTTACACAAATAATCCGAATTTTCTGTGAAACCCTTTTGTGTTCAGACAGTACTATAAAAAGTATTCATAATAGATATTTCAATGTACTAAATATATCGATACACCCACCACGGCCCACCGGAGCCAGATAGCTTTAGATTACTTTGTGAACACTGGCTATATTAACATGTGGGAACACGTAATACATGATCTATTCTTAGTTCAGTGGAAGCTGACTATTGTTTGCTGCTCATCTTCATAATTCTCTTGCCTTTATTTCATTTGGGGTCGGCGCAGCGTGTCTTCTTCTTCCATGCTTTAAAAAAAGTATAAAATACTGTAAAGTCGTTTTATGTACGAAAATAAAACACAGTCGGAAATATTTTCTTTCGCGAACTCGGCCTAACACTCCGCCGTGTGTCTTCGTCTTGATAATAAAATACCTATTCTCGGCCTATTCTCGTGTATTCAATTCATGAATAATAATATTATACCTACATACGAACAAAAACCACTTAACACGCTCTAAAAAGATCAAAACTCCTTATGTTAAGTTCCTCGTTCCAGGAATAATACAGGCATTGCAAACTCCAACACGGGCAGTGGGTACAACTGACTACACCGTTTCTGTTCATACTCGAGGGGGAGGGGGGGGGGGTTCATACTAAGGCCGTGGTTCACGACGGAGCTGGTCTTTTGTTCAATGAAGCCGTGCAGTAGCTGTAGTATAAGATCCCGATATACAACGACCTTCACCGAGATGCTTATTTAATGAAACGTATTTTATATTTAATTTAATATGTCAATAAATATAATGTATATGGGTTGTCTAGCAAATTTCAGTCCAGAGTATTTTTAATTAATAATTAAAAAAACTTATTTTTTTAAACATTTCACCGGTATCATTATTAGATAAATTCTATACCAATCGAAAGTATAAAGCCCATAGAATATGCAAACGTTAGGTTGTCTATTCTTTTCCGGTCACAACTACCGGGTTGCCAGGTATAAGCAGGTAAATCTGTACTAGCATTTTGCAACGGTCTGTTTATTGAATGAAATTTAAATGAAATTAAAGATTATTTTATTCTGAACACGGTGGTATAGGGTTGCTTGCGAAAAATCAGTCCAGAATTGCGGTTGTCGAATTTTAAAAAGTAAAATATTATTCCGAGTGACTGTGTGCGACTGAGAGGTCCTAACCGACCATCCCATGCGATAGAAGAGGACACAGCATAGCAGCTGTTTAAAGTCCGCCCATTTAAAGAAAGAGAGTGCGCATGCTATTTGGGCTTGGAAAAGAAAAGGATAGCGATAGACTCGTATATACTATGCATCATTTTGGAGTAGTTTATTATTTAAATAGAGAAATAGTTATTTAATTTTTTTTTTTTTTAATCAATTAATTATTTATGCGTATATTTTTTATGTGACATTAAAAATATTGATTGAAAAATATTAAAAAAATTTACTACATGCAAATAATAAATCTATAAATGTAAACAGAGAAATTGAAATCAATTGAAACTATTGGAAAAAATTCAAAACCCATAAAAGTGAATTTTTTTAATCAGGGTAATCTTGCAAATTTTATTTTAATTATAAGAAGACAAAATAAAAAAACAACAATTAAAAAATTACTTCTATTTATTGTAAAAAATTAAAAATACAAAAATTTTTTTAAATTATTCAGAATCCGAGTCATCGGACATAAAACTACGATCTTCAACTTCTGAATCTTCTTCGTCATCACTATCTGTTTCACTTTTTTCGACAATGTCTTCTATCTTTAAAGGTGTATGATCCCCAATGAATCCTACTGGTTTTAAATATTCATCTAAGAACCATCCGCAGTTCTCAGGCTCAAGTTTCACGCATATTGGATCCGTTGCATTAAGCCACATGGAATTTACGAAAATAGTTCGTAAAATTTTCTGAGTTAATGATATCCAGCATGGTGGTATGGAGTTGGAGTCGAAGCCTTTTATTTTTTTTAAAAAGTGCTCGCTGTCTTCTTTTGCAGAGTAATTTTTCAGAAAAATACGATGTCTCGCATCATTCACACTGGTGCAGTTCTTGATACCATACATACTAGCCGTAAATTCTTGAACGGTCTTCATTTTTTCATCAATGAAAATATCAGCAGCATCTGTTAATGATGCAAAAACTGTTTGATATTTTTGATTTTTCGAAAATTGCTGAAAAGGTTTCACTTTCCCTTTGTTGTAAAAGGCTGCCGTGTAATCGCAACCTGTAAATGCATGGAAGGCGGGAAGACTTTGGCATAATTTAATTCCCAACTTCAACGCTAAATCGGTGCAATTAATGCAATCAACAGTTTGATTATTAGTCTTTCTAGTTGCTGAACAGGCAAGCCAAATTTCTGATTCGATAAGTTTGTGCATATTTCCTAACAAAATTATCAAAACGTCAGTATCAGAGGCTTTAATTAAAATCCTTGAGCCTGGTTCCGCTTTAGAAGCATGAAAAATAATCCTTGTATCTGCCTCTTCGTGATGACATTCATAATTAGTTTCTTCAGTTTTTTTTACGGAATTTTCCTGAACTTGATAAGAGTAGCAGTGATGGTCGACGGTTAAAAAGATTTTTTTGTTTTGGATTATTGATACCAAATGGTCATTTTCCCAATAATCAGCCAGAAACAGCACCAGAGCCTCTTTAAAGCGATAATTTTTAAGGCTTTGCAAAAAATTTTTTGGTCGAGTTTGTTGAGGTCCCGAAATTTTGTACGGAATATCGAATTCTTTTCTGCTCTCACGTTCGCAATCTTTGATTGACGGTGATAAGTAGCGATCAAAAATCAAATGTATTTCTGTAGCGTTTGTTGAACATATTTTTATGAGTATTGCCTCAGCAATTTTATCAAAAGTTTGAGCTATAGAAGATCCGATTAGATGCAAGTAATAAAAACCATCTATTATTTCAACGTTGATATGTGTTGGCTCAACCATTTCAGTTTTGGATTTCAAAACCTTTGCTAACGTTGATTTTGAAGTTTTTAACATCTCTCCGGTACATGAGAAAAGAGCAGGGGGCAATGGTGCTAGTGGAAAAGTCAAGCAAAATTCGAGATTAATTTTTTTGTTTAGGCTTATTGCCAAAAGTCGCCCAAATACGTCTCGTTCCATTTTCAATAATTTTTTCTTGTTCTTGTCTTTGGTACTCAAGACTTTAGTCATACATTGAGAAGCAAAATTGCAGATTTTGTTTCGTTTTATTGGTTTATCGAATCTTGCAGGAGTTGAAGAGCATTCTGAGATAAAATTTAATTTTTGTTGATAGCCTGCTGTTTTCACGTTCAGCAGGAAATCAGCAACTTCTTTAGACGCAGCTTTGCCAGTTGAAATGTTGAATAATGTATCTTTGTCAATAGTGTCATCAAATGGATTCATCGTACATTTTATTGCTTCAATGATACTGTTAAGATTTTTTTTGTCTTTCTTAATTTTACTTCGTTGCAATGAGTGTGAAGTATCATCTTTTTTCGTTAATCCGATATTTTGTTTGATAGATGTTAATATCTTCGTCCTCATGCTGTGACTGAGCGCCCATCTTTGACGTGCAGATATTGAGTCAGCAGCAAGATTATCAGCCAATTGATTGCTAGCATCTGCATTGATAGTTTGCTCTAGCGTCAAGTCAACCGGTGATCGAGCAAAATTTGCTGCAGTTCGTCTAATTCCAAAGGCGCCTCGACGAAATTCAGCTACCAAAGATGAATTATTAGTACACAAATTGATTAAATTGCTCAAATATAACAAGGACCATCTGGCATAATTGGGCTGGTTTAACGCAAAAAATATATCAGACATGTTAAAAATCGAGTCCACGTACAGTTCAAAGTTACTGGTGCGGATACTTCTGGAAAACCGATGGTATAAATTAATAAACTCACAGTACTGGTAATAAAATTGAGCAGTTTTCCCTTTTTCTCCGATCAAAGTCTGATAGCAGAATTCTTTATAACCGTTAACAATACGACTCAATAAATCTGGTAACTCAATTGTTTCGTTGACGTCATTCGCAGTCTGATTTGATGCATTCTGTATGTGCGTTTGCAGCACTTCATCTAACGCCTCGAGTGTTACATTAGTTGTGGATAAATACTGTTCAAAATGTAATATTTGTAATGCGGCAGCGGTTAGCGGATGTAAGCGCTTGCAACGATTGAAATGTTTGCTATCCAAGAAGCTATTCATGGAGCCAGCGGCTAATACTTCTGCTTGCACCAATATTTCCACTAATCCACTGCTGTCAATATATTTTCCGATGGCTCTAAAAAATGCCATCTCTGTGTGGAAAGCTCCCAAGTTAACAAAAATTTTATTGTATAGCGGTTTTTCTTGTTCTTGAATTTGCATTGCCATTTTTGCTATCGCTAAATCATATGTCACAATAATTTCTGGCTGCTGACATTTTTCAGCGATTTCTTTAGCCATGTTTAATGTTTCATTGACTACCGCATACGACGTTGGTGATGAATTTATGGGGGGCAAATATTCAACTTTTTGCTTCTCACTGTGGTCAACAGATATCATACAGTTATAACCCAACCACATAGGAACGGAATCAATTCTTGACAACGACATTATCCATAATAGATCTTTATCTGATGCTATTTCCGTAGCACCTTTGCATAACTCCGTTGTATTGGTAAACGAATCTACAGTAATTAGCTGCATACTTGCCTTAGGTTTAGAATAATATGGCCGAATTTCTCGTGATATTTCATTAAAACGCCTTCTTTTGCGGGTAGGTCCTTCTCCATTTTCGTTGTCATTTACTTGAGACGCTGATGAAGTTGTAGCTTCACCATCATGAAAATTATCAGTTCCATCACCAGAGAATTGATAAATAATTCCAACAGTGTCGTGCATTGTGTCCTTTCCAGAAGTTGTGTCAACGAAGCGGTCGAAATTGTCGAACGCTACGTGGGTGCTGTGTCCATTTGCTGCAGTGATGCCTTTTGGTATAACTTTGTTATCTTGGATCGATGTATACAGGGTGTTTGGAAGGGAGCTGTACATACGCCTAGGGTAGAAACTAGGGATAGTCTGCTACCTACCCCCGCCCATTATATTGACCTTGGCCTCAAGGTTTTTTTTTAATTTAAAATTATTTCTTTACCTTACTACGGTACTTCAGGCCCCATAACTTTTCTTCTCCACAATTTTCTGGTGTAAAATAATTTTTTGCAGGACCCTAAGACTCTAACGATTAAAACAAGACCATTAGCCGACCGGTCCCATGGATAGATTTTGAGCTACAGGTAGTTTTAGTCAAAAAATCAAATAAAAAATAATAATAAATTAAAAAAAAACCTTGAGGCCAAGGTCAATATAATGGGCGGGGGTAGGTAGCAGACTATCCCTAGTTTCTACCCTAGGCGTATGTACAGCTCCCTACCAAACACCCTGTATGTCATTTCGGTTTCCAATTCTTCTGCCAAATTATATCCAATTGTATGGCCATACCTATTAAGTATCGTAATTACTTGCCGAGAGTTGGTTAAAGACTTTACTGCTAATCCAAGGGACAAATTTTTTGCGGGCTTACATGCACCCCTAGTGACAGCATAAATAATATCACTACATATTGACGTTATTTTAACTTTTAGTCCGTTCGAATCTTCATCAGAAAATTTAGGCCCTTCGATAAGATTTCGTATAAAATCAATTAGTTGCGTAGGAATGTCACATTCTCCACGAATGACATCATCAGCAGTTATGTTGCGAGAAAGCGGATGAGCATCTATATTTTTAATGCAGCTTCTCAAATAGTATGCTACATTTTCAAACTCATAATCATTTCTTGTCTCCAAAAGTTTGAAATTGTTTGCCATTACAGAGACGTCCATGTCTGTTTTATACACAATTTTTTTGTTACGTATTCCCATTGACGCTTCAATCGTAATACGATCATCGAATTTCTTCATTAATTTTTTTTGCAAGGTTTCACATCGGTAATCTTGAATATCATCGAAATCAATTTCATGATTTCCAAACTCTAACAATAAAAATTGGTATCTTAAAAATAATTGAGCCAAGTACATAACCTTGTTGTTTTCAATTATTTCTGTTTCAATGAAATCCGATATGGATTGAAAGGCCAACTGATGTAACTGTCTATATTTAGTATAGTTGGAATGGGTAGATTCTTCCGTGGACCGCTTATTTTTCGATTGATACACTGCGTAACAAGGCAGATGGTACGCGATAGTTTGATGTTGAAGTTTGGAGAGAATCACCGAATCGCCAAAATTTTGCGCTATATTTTTTATCTGTAGTGGTACTTTGTCATCATTTGGGACAGTAAGATTGACCAGCTTCTTCCCACATCTCTTTTGGCTGTGGTCACAAAAAAGGCAAATAATTTTGCTTGATGTCGATGCTGTTGATGTTGACTGCTCCTAAAAGAATTAAATCATTCTTTGAGTAAAAATCGATGAAAATAAATATAATTGAAAATACAAGTTCAATTAATAGATTTTCATATCATTTTTTTAAAAAAGCTTAAAAAAAAAACAAAAAATATTTTATAACCTTGTCAAAGTCCCCAGAAGTTTGGGACAGGTCTTCAACATTACTCGTTTCATCTTCAGCAACTGTAGCACAGGAATCGACACTAGGGTTCAACTCTTTTGATTCTTCTTCAGTAGTAGATACATTGGTATGCTCCTAAAAAAAAAATAATTTTTGCGATTTAATGAAAATGTTTGATATATAAATTTTATAAACTTCTTGATAAGAATAGTTGATTGAAAACATCTTCATTAATTGTTACAAAAAAAAAAAAAGAAAATCAGATAATTTTCTTGTTTAATTTATAAATTACCGTTTTTAAGTAAATTACAAAAAAATTATGTGTGTCGAAAATTAACAAAACCATAGGTGAATTTCACTAACAATTATTTAAACATGAAAAAAATATAGAAGATGTATTAGCTAAGATAATTTTAAAGATTTTATTATTATGTACTTACTGTATATTCAGCACTAAAATTTAGAAATTCTTCGTTATATTTTTTATTCAAAACGGTCACTTTTTTGTAGCACGTGGTATGATAACCTACAAATTGAAGACACGCACTGGGTAGCTCAACAAAATTGTATTTAAAGTGTTTTTTTTTACGAAAAGCTAACTTTAATTCACAGTTTTTAAAAGTTTCATCATTAAAATCAATTATTTCACGACCCGATCCACACAAAAAACACTTTTTTGCCATTTTTTCCAACAATAAATAGTAGCACGTTTTTTCAATTGTATTTTTAGCGACACTCTACTCCAAAATGATGCATAGTATATACGAGTCTATCGCTATCCTTTTCTTTTCCAAGCCCAAATAGCATGCGCACTCTCTTTCTTTAAATGGGCGGACTTTAAACAGCTGCTATGCTGTGTCCTCTTCTATCGCATGGGATGGTCGGTTAGGACCTCTCAGTCGCACACAGTCACTCGGAATAATATTTTACTTTTTAAAATTCGACAACCGCAATTCTGGACTGATTTTTCGCAAGCAACCCTATACCACCGTGTTCAGAATAAAATAATCTTTAATTTCATTTAAATTTCATTCAATAAACAGACCGTTGCAAAATGCTAGTACAGATTTACCTGCTTATACCTGGCAACCCGGTAGTTGTGACCGGAAAAGAATAGACAACCTAACGTTTGCATATTCTATGGGCTTTATACTTTCGATTGGTATAGAATTTATCTAATAATGATACCGGTGAAATGTTTAAAAAAATAAGTTTTTTTAATTATTAATTAAAAATACTCTGGACTGAAATTTGCTAGACAACCCATATACATTATATTTATTGACATATTAAATTAAATATAAAATACGTTTCATTAAATAAGCATCTCGGTGAAGGTCGTTGTATATCGGGATCTTAGACTACTGGTGCCACGCTCCAATGAACTCGCTGAGCAGCTCAGAAACACATTCGATAAACAGACAGTGAGCTGGACGAGTGTGTGTACACGATTACACTGATTCACCTTTCTATGATTTAGGATTAGGATATTGATGGCTCTGTTCCTCCGTAATTCATAAGGATTGATATAAATAGAGTAAATCTGATCTGATACACCAGGTGTAAAAAGACGCTTGCCGACTTGTTCTACCCGCGCGTCATTGCGATCTTTTTAACTGACTTTAAAAAAGGAAGAGGTTCTTAATAAGAAGATTCCGTTATTATTATATGTATATTTGTCACAATGAAAACCTAATCAGTCAAATCTACTTTTGACCGGTCAAAACTACTATAAGAAATGATTAGGTGGTTATTGTTTACTCTACTGATTTATAAAAACGTAAAGGTCATTAGGAAACTTATTAGGTTGTTAGGTTTTTTTTTGACCCTTTCATAACTTTGCGCATCGCATATGGTTATGAAAAGTCGTGAAAGTTAACATTTATTTTAATAGAGTAAACGCGTTTTAACGTAATACGGGTTTTGACTGAAACCAGTCAAAAGTAGTTTTGACCGATTAAGAGTTTTGACTGTAACATATTCACCGATTACTCGAAGACGCCTGAACCGATATATATATATATATATTTTATTGTTTGGAAATGAGTTATTCTAAGGGTGGTGATAAGGAAATCAGGATCTGATAATGGCACCCCAGAGAAATCGAGGGCAACCCTCAAATATTATAGGCACGTATTACGTGTTTCGAGCTTTTTCTAAAGCTTTTCAAGTATTCGCATCTGCTGATGATGGAAGGTATAACTCCTCAGCGGTTAGGTGTTAAAGGATATTTTTTAATAAAATATTAAGGGGACGTATTTATGGTTGTATTCTTTCAGGTTATCTAGGTGAGCTAATTATGGCATAACAACGGTTAGGAGTTGAAGCAATATTAAGGGTATCTTGAAGGTTAAGGGTTAGGTTTCTTATTTGAATGGTGAATGCATAATAAATATTTGTAAACGATATTACAACTAAAAATAAAAAAAAAACAGCTTCTGAAGTCGTAGGAAAAAAAAAACGGTATCAAACAAACAAATGTCACCGACTTCAGAAGCTGTTTTTTTTATTTTTCATTTTTAGTTGTAATATCGTATACAAATACTTATTGAAGTGGGATTAATTATTGCAAAAAAGTTTTTTTTTACAAGAGAGAGTGCCTTATTATCTCTGGAACCTTCTGGTTACAGAGATAATTATTTTTTTCAGTTTATTTACAAAAAAAACCAACAGCTTCCTGAAAAATGTAGCGCCAGGCAGGTCGGACAGTCCCATACGATTTGATGCGAATACAGTTTTTAAGTGGTGTGTTATACTAACCAAAGTTAGGTCAGTGTTGATTTAATCGATCCATTGAAAAGTTTCTAAACAACCTGATATCTTAATAAGTTGCTCACTACTTTATGAACTAGGCGCTTTCTTAGCTATTCATAAACGTGGTCACTACACGTGAGCCAAATGAGTCAATCCTCAGCAACACTTCCTCGCTCAAAGGAAAGTTGCCAAGTTGTCGAGCGCTACTTACCCGAGTTCCCCGCTCGTGGCCCGGCCGGCGCGGCACTCCGGTTAACCGCAGCTCCTCACAGCGGAGTCCGCCACAACTTATCGCCCGCACGATACGGTGGCAGTAACTTGACGCGTGGATAAACTGCCGTTTAACTGACACCTCTCGACATTAGCAACTTAACTCATTACTAGCTCAGCTGCATTCTGTAGTGACACCCACACACTGCTTGTTTACGGCACGGAATGTAATATGCACAGAGGCTCCACTTCATACAGAGTGGCACAGCAAGACAATGAATGATCTCTGGGAGAGCAATATGCGTCATACTAGTCGTAAGTAATTTCTCGTATACTGTGTATGTTATATGTTTGTGTATTGCAAGCGATATCATTAATTTCCACTACTTCCACCCCATGCTACGTGTGTACTGGCAGAGATTGAAACAATATTAGCAAGGTAGGAAATTTTCCATATTGAACGCGTTTTAAAGCTGAAGCGTGCAGCGCGGTAAGCCGCTCTCCAGCTCGCTGTGTGCCATCCGGCGTCCGGCGGACAGTAAGCCGGTAAGTCCGTTACGGACGGACACAATTTTTTATCGGCCACGATAAAAATGTATTAATTAGCCTACTTTTTATGATCCCCGACGTTCGCGCCGCCATCAAATAAATCAATGCGTGTTAATTAACATTGTTCGGCAATGTCCGTGTGTCAATTGTTTAACATTTTCTGAAATTCGATAAAAAAAACCCAACATCTAGTAAGTTGGCCAGATATCGTAATGAATTAAATAGGGTATTTCACCAAAAAAAAATGAATAAGTCCATCTGTTAGATTTTCAAAAAATAAGGGACACGTTATTTTTGTTTTGTCAACTTAATAAAAATTGAAGAAAATAAAACGTGTTAAAACATCATGAGTGGGGGCTTTTGACGTCACTTTTTGCGTAAAAAAGTACTATCTTTCTGACGCGACCACTTGATGCGACTTTTCGAAGCACTGTATCGTCTTCATCTTTTGTTTAAATAAAAAAAAGAGAAAATACGTGTCCATTATTTTTTGAAAATCTATCTGACAAACTAATTAGATTTTTTTGGTGAAATACCCTATTCTTTCGGTGAAATACACTCAAACTAATTTACTTAAACATTTAAATTTTCAAAGTTGGATGAACTTTTATATTTAATTCCCTTGAGCGTTTTCATATACTTCATTAAATATTAAAGGTCTGCTAACTTTAATTTGTTGCTGCAATGCACTGCAGAAGTGCGCAGTAATACATTATACTATCGCAGGAGTGTAAGATAAGAGCCCCACTCTCGAGCACACCCCGTGTCGTCGGATGGAGCAAAAGTTTAAAAGCATGTAGTGTCGGGAGCAGTGCTAGCTCTCGGAGACACGTGCAGCTCCACCTCCAGAGAGTGCTGCACTCACCGGGCGAGCTCACACCGACAGCTCAGCTATAGCTATAGTGAGAGCCAGCATTACTACACTGGCCGTGTATCCCCATTACTGTTCACAAGATTACCGTTAAGCCACGGCGCGATTTAAAATAATATATTGGACCCATGTTACTTGTTATATCATGTAGAGGTTACCTACGTTCCCCTGTCCTCTGTTACAAACGTTCTTAACGATAATATATTGGGAACACTATATAATCGTAGGTTTACTTGAGCTCACAGTCGTGAATTCCTATTATTAAACAATTGGGCATGCCTAATTTTTTTTTTCAAGCGCTGTCTTAAAACCATTTCGAGGGTTAGCTTAGGTGAATTCATGCCTGTTACCAGATTTGAAAAATACATACTATTTCAAAAGTTATAGGTGTTTTAACGAATGACTTTCATTTGACCTTTCAGACCCTCCAACAAAGCATAATAGAACATTCCTTTGTCATTCAATCATTCTTGAAAAAAAAAAACATTCGGTTGCGAGACTGTATGTCAACATTTTGTAGGTTATGTTTAGCCAGCTTTGTTGAAGTTTGTTTTTGTGAATTGTTGTAATGGCTTCTATAAATTATACTAAGGCGGATTCCCGTAACACACCTACGGTCAATAATGCTATGATTGTTGAGTATATGATGTTGTCCACTCAACACAATATAGCGGAAATACGAGGAGCATTAAGGCTCTAATGTAAGTATTCTATATTATTGTTTTGATTTATATAAGATTGGTTTATCTCTTGTCATCAATGAACTTATTATATACTAGCGACCCGCCCCGGCTTCGCACAGGTGTTTTTCTCTACTATATTATGCATGTATTATACTTATAACGTTCCTCTTGAAGCACTGTATCAATCTGAACTGTCAAGGATATGTCACTGGATTTAGATTGACATTGTATTCTTTTTTAATTTGTCTGTGGCACAACATCGCACTACATACAGCCTCATAGTGATATTGAGAGCACCTCGAATTTAAAAAATCCTAAAAAAATGTACAACCCCTAAAAAAATAAAATAAGCAAATTAGTTCCTTGAAATGGTCTATATTTTGTAAATAAAAATTTAAAAAAAATCAAGTCATGGCCAATTATAAATGATAACGAGCACGTGCGTGTTAACCAGGTGTACGAACATGGACGCGAGAAAAGAAGTATGTATGTAAGACTCGTGGCAGGTGGCGTATACATAGCACTACTTCATTAAATTAACACGGGCATAACTTAAGCAGTAAAATAGTGAAATAAAGTGTTCATTACAGTAGCGAGTCAGTTTGACAGTCAGCCGATTAGTCACACGCGATGTGTCGATGTGGTGATGTATGCAGAGCTACTTAGTTTCAGAACGACATAACTCGCATTCGTTACTGATACAACCGGCCAAGTGCGTGCAGGGTGCCGTTATTAAATAGTTACATTTTAATTTGTTAAGCCTACGTACTTAGCTGTAATAGTTTTTCCCTACTACCTGATTTTGTCCACATATCCAAAGCCGATCATTACGCGGGCAAGGGGGGATACAAGAATGCATGTATACCCATGGCAAATCACACTTTTCTACTGTAACATTTTCTGAGCAAAGCCAACAATCAGACGCACGGACTCGGCCAAGTTTTAAGTTCCTAATTGTTGGATATTGAACCCTAAAAACACAATTTTCTCAACAAACAGATGAGCACTACTTACAACTATAATTAATTTAATTGCACAGAGCAGTACATTAATTGTGTCGGGAATCACCACAAATGGAGTATTTTCCTCTTAATAAAGCTCCTAGCTTTTTGCCTTGGGCTTAGTCTTATTAAGTTCCTCTGCGTGAGTCCCGTTGCGCTCGTAGCACACGTCCGAGAGACGTAATTATAATATTTGTCCATAATTATGTGCGACTGCGCTGCTTACCCCAAGTTTGTCGGGACGGTGAGCAAAGAGTAATGCACACTGAGTGGTGTGAATACAATTGTGTGCAGTGTACTGAATTATTATCACAACTGTTTCGCTGGGCACTTTAATTAAGAGGCAGCATCTCCCTTCGACGGGCGATATCGCATCTGTATTTATGAGGAGACTCGTGGACAGAATATAGACAATATCTCGACGTCTACATTAGGTACTAATAAGCTGTAGTCTTTAATTATTTATTGTATTATTCCATATTAAATGGTTACTGATACAGTGTTACTGTAACTACCTAACTTTAAATTAAGCTCACGCGAAATAACTTTGGTTGATCAAAGTCTTCATTTAAAAAGGATTATTAACCTAATAGCCTGATGAACTTGTAAAACTTATAATTTGTTAAAAATATTTGGAAAAGTCAAAAGTATTAGAAAACCAATCAAAGTTAATCAAATAAGACAAGTGCTCTCCGACTCTCGGCTCACAGCTCGCTAAACTGGGATCAAAGATATTTAAATGGAATATTAAATGTAAAAGATATTTTATTTCGTGTGGTTTAATGAGGTGAGACACTCCGCACTGTCGGCAGTCGGCAGTCGGCTGGCGAGGTCAGAGGTAAACGCTACAAACGCGTAGCTAAACAGTCAATTGTTGAAGCGAGTTATATATGTTTTTGTAACGGGTCTGTTTGTGTACGGGAGTTTTAATGTTTGTAAACGCAGGGTACATATATAAAATAAGAAACTTCAACTTTTATTATAGTAAACTGATGACTGAATTTAAAAAATGCATTTTCTTGTGCCCAAATTACTAACATTACTCTAAAATTGAACGATATTTTAAAACGCGTGAGCATTATCTTCGGCCTTAGTATGTTCGATCCTCAATGGTTTGTTTATGACGTCACTATCGGAGAAGTGGCCAGTGTCGCCGAACAAACAAAGCAAAGTCACCGTTTTTTAAGTAGATCAAATACGATTGAATTACCTACCACCGTGCACCGTTTCAATCTTGTTGAATGATTTAAAAATAATGATCCAAAATTATTTCTGAGATAAATTATATATAGATAAGGCAAGCCCTACAAACAATCTTAATCTTGTAGAACTTAAGCATGATTTTATGAGTACTTACAGTAATGCTGCGTTCGTGTGAACGAGTTTAACAACCACATCTAAACGCGTAACGTTGCGCTCCATGACGCACAACAGCACAACGAGAACAATATCGTGTATAAATAATATGATAGACATATTACACACGTATTCCGCGGAATAACACGAACACATCTCAAATCACTTACTCGACTACCTCTCCGAAATAAAAGAAAACGAGAAGCGGATATGAGAAACACAAATATTCGGGGAAACAGTAAATGTATGCGCAGAAGGTACAGTACACACGGCAGCATCAGATAACTACAAACTTGTGTGCATGATATGGTACGCTTCTCTACTGAACGATAACTCCTAGACCTTCCAAAGCCTTGAACATACATTCTTATTAAAACTGTCTGTCCCGACAGTGATGTGCGGTGCAAATCGAGTTTTCCGATTTTCCGGTAAACTTGTCAATTTTTATTTTATTTATAGTAAGTAATTAAATCATGAAAGATGTACGCGGTTGTTTTCGACTACTCACATGAGCTTGAATGCCTTTCTGTTGGTCCCTGTACGTTGAGCATGGAACGTTGATACACGTAACGTTTCTTCACCTGTCCCGGCGTACGGCGACGTACCGTACAATTAAGCGCACTCCATTAAGGAGCGTCTTTGCCCCCCCAGAGGTGCGGGAGGGGGGGAGGGGAGTGTCGGTATATTATAAATCCATTACTGACAGATGTACATGAGAGGTACAATTGAGTGAAAAATGCGTCGCAATGATAGCGAGGTGTGCCTGGGACACCCGGCTTTTGAAATTGATTTATGTTCGTCCCTATACTAACACTCTACATTGGAATTACAGCGCTGGTAGTAAAATAATAGTTTTTATATGACTGCAATATGTAGTTAGCAAACATGAAATTATAGCTTAAAAGTGATAGCTATTAGCTGAATAAACACAAAGGTGTGTGATGTATTTCCCATTAAGTGAATTACCACAATGAGTGCGGAGGTGACGCGGTGGCGGCACGCGGCAGACGACAAACAAACAAACAGCCGGCACTCACAGGATATTGTTCTGCTGTGTGCTCAGCCACACCACACGCACGACACACGCCACACACACACGCACACATCATATTACTTGAAGTACAGTCTGTAGGTGTCTGCTGCTCATATGGGACATCGGGTTTTTTATTTCAACACTTTCACAATTCCGATCTTTATAAATCAAATCAAAACTACCGTGATTGTACAAAATGAGCCCATCAATCCCCGAAGGGAGGTGTACCGCATAGTACACTTACATTTCGCCAGTTTCGTTTAAGTCCCACGTAATAGGGGGCGAGCCTATTGCCATCACCCGGCCACGAATCCAAACTCCATGGTTGCTACAACTGCTTTGACTGCTTGAACGTAACATTTCCTAAAAATATGTCTTCTAGCAATTCATCAGGATATAATATCATTAAACAGTTCAACTCATATCTCTGCCTACCCCCAGCTGTACCGCTGTTCGTCCCGCACACGTCAGGGCGAACGGGCTCAACTCGTTATTCTCTTAAAACTTTAACAAATCGTATTAATTCAGTACAATACGTTGGTAGTTGTAAGTGTGCAGTTTGTAAAGTTTACGAGCGTCTCAAATAATGAGAAATACTCGTATAAAACTTGACTGAAGTACGTTCCCCACTCAGCCTCCCGCGCAGCCAAGCCGAGTGAGACCCGTCAGCGCGTCACTACAACTTTATCACAAGTTGTTGTCAAGTGTTCACGGATCAACTGAGTGTTGTTGTGACCAACTAGTTTGTTGGACATAGTGACAAGTTTACGCTTTCAAAGATCTCATAGATCTACACTTGTCTCTTTGACGGCACGGTTGGCGCAGTGGCTCAAGCAATGGACTGCTGCGCTGCGTGTCGCGGGTTCGATTCCCGCACGAAACAAATATTTGTATGACCTACAGATAGTTGTTCCGGGTCTGGGTATTTGTGTATGTGAGTTTAAATGTTTGTGAACGCACCCACGATACAGGAGAAATTCCTAGTGTAAGGCAACGTTTTTTAAAGAAAAAAAAAAAATAGGAATTAAAGGCTTGAGTATTCACAAGCCAATTAAGGGTAATAATTGTGTCCAGTTTGCCACAGGCTCCAGTAGCCAAATTGACGCTTCGACTTATCAATGTTTCAGCAGACTCAACTCGACAAATGGGTTAATCACGCAACATACTCAGTGCTTAATTCGCTAGAAGTACCTAGTGCTCATTGGCTGTGGCTCCCAAACGGCCTATTTTCTTAGCCTCGGACGTCATTGGGCAGTAATGGCGGTCTAAGTGCTGGCAATTACGAGCTAATCTCAAGCAAACGCGCTAATGAACCGCAGATTGTTGGCCACATGTTATCGTACCACCACGACATTTCTCTCGCAACAACTAATTCTGTAAGCCCCGAACACGTCATTGCTAAGTTCATAAAACTTACCTACTTTCTTAAAAGCTTTTTCTAACTTTGTCTATCTGGGATTCCAGTTCAAGAAATGCTAAAAATATATGCAGCCATATTTGGCCATACGGTACGGTACCGTACGAGTACCTTACGGTACGGTACGGTGCTCGGTGGTTGTACGAGACTAAATCGAGCAAAACCTTGCGCCAGTAATTGGACAGTAATTAATACTGAAATCAATATTATCCGCAGTCTAAATGTAAAACAAAAAGTCTCGCGATTTCAAGCTGGCGCGATGGCGCCGCGACGCAAACAAGCTCCTTGAAAAACAGGACCCTTCTTCGCAGACTTCTTATCCAGAAGTGCGGAACTACCAACAGTAGCACGAAACTAATTAAACAGCAGTTGTTCCTTAAGGGCGAGGGGGAGGGGGAGTGAGACCCCCTTTGTAACCCTTCCCAAATATTTTTATAACGTCTTTAAATGATAGACGGTAGGTAGCGACCGGCGCGCTGCGGTGTGACGACGGACATAAGGTGTTACGATAAATTGAATTATGAGGCTCTCAGCTGTTACTATGGAACTGTAAACGTAGACTTGTGAAGTGATTCCAGACGATATAGTTTCGTATGTAGCGGCTCTTATTTCAACAAAAACAAAAACAAAAGGGGATAACCTCGTCGGCTACATTCCCAAATATAAAGGATCCATTATCGGCAGCCTCCACATCTGCACATCTCACGTTATCATCCGGTTATAGAAGCTCTTTCCTTCCTAAATAAATATATTGGTGCTAGTTGGTACCGCGGCCGCGTACTGTTTGCTATAATTTGTTATGTTTAACATATTATAGTCGCCGGCGCGGCGCGAGTGACGAGGGTCTGCTCGATACAAGGCGTGAAGGTCTGACCCGCGCCCGACCCGCCCCCGAATAAAGAAAATAAGCGATCAAAAAACGGGTAAAAAGTGAGGTATTATACAGTTCATGCCAGAGATAGATTGGTGATAGATGACTCAACTAATCGAGTCGAAAAGAACTTTATAAAGAAGTTTAACAAGATGTCTAAAAACTTAGTTATTATATTTAAGTAGTGGCCATCGAGCGCTAAAAGCGGACTTTACTCTTTCTTTTCTTCGATGAATCGAAGAAAAGAAAGAGAAAATATCTTCACAGTGTACTAAGTTTCAATAAAACCGCTTCAGGCGTAAGTTTGACCTTTAGAAAGTTTCCGTTACGATCCATTACACGTAACACTGTACCATGACGAATCGCTTTCAGAATACAGTTCTCACGGTAAATAAGTCTTTAAAAAAGTTTCAGCTGAAAACATGTTAACCGTGAAATGGAATTATTTTACCTTATAAATAAGCAACATTCGCCTTGATCATAGATTCGAAGCTTTGCAAGTTTGAGTATTAGTTTTGCATTGTAGTTCTACTAAACGAGCAGACTCAGATGCGCTACTAATATTTACATTTCAAACATTCCGCGTTTCAGACTATAGTTACGAAGGACCCGGAATATAAATTTGATTGCTGCAATTCTATACTACTAATTAATCTTAAAAGGAACTAAAGCAGTAATTCAAACCTGAGCTGAATTCTCAACCGTTTAATTAGGGTATTTGATGCAAGTGGTCCATTACCGCGCGTCGCTAATCAATAGCTATTCATTTGCCGTTCAAACATGTCGGTAGTCGCGCTACGCACCATTTCCTCACTCCGCACGTATAACGTGTGGATCATAGACTAGCAGTTTTAAGTAAGATAAGTGTAAAAGGTACGAAGGTTAGAACTCGGTGCAATAACTTTTAAATTGTGGAGATGAACGCTATGGAACGATTACTTAGAACTCTTTTGAAAGATTTTCAAGAGACCTTTTCAAAATTCTTATAAACTGCTATTAAAAAAATTTGAATAATTGAATTGTGAGTACTTTTCTGAAGTTATTCATAACGGTTACTTTCCATGCCGGCTATACGTATAATAATGTGACCTTGGAAAGGTAATATATGTGTTCTGTGGCAAAGTTTTTGTTTATTGCTGAATTCTTCCAGCAGTCAGTGGTATCAAATATAAATATGCCGCAGAATCAACACCAAGGCACAAAATAAATTAGAGTTGTTAATGATTATTGTTAATTTAGTAGTTATTGTTATTGGTAATTTAAAGGCGCGAAATCTTCCGGACTACCGGTTCGGCTTTGTGTACCTCAAGGTTTAATACTGGGTCCGTTTTTATTCTTGGTTTATATTAATTATCTACTATATTATTTAAAGGGTTTTTGTGACGTTGTGTTATTTGCAGATGATACCTCTCTTATCTTTAAAGTAGATAGGAATAGACATGATTTTGACGACGTAAACAGCACGCTATCAATGGTTACGGATTGGTTTACACCAAACAGTCTTGTTCTTAATGCCAAGAAAATAGTTAAGTTTGATATTGGGTAATATTAGAAATCTAGGTCCCAATATTATACTTGCCAATCAGGAGCTGGAAACTGCCGACTTTGCTGTGTTTCTTGGCATTACAGTAGATTCAAAATTATAATGAGGTTTACATATATCCAGCCTAGCGGGAAGGCTAAGTTCAGCCGCATACGCCGTCAGAAAAGTAAGACAATTTACTGACTTTGATACAGCACGGTTGGTCTACTTTAGTTATTTTCACAGCGTTATGTCCTATGGTATTCTGCTGTGGGGAAAAGCTGCTAATATTTAAAATATATTCTGTTCTGCAGAAGCGAGCGGTTCGTGCAATTTATCGGCTGGGTGCCCGAGTTTCACTTAAAGATTTTTTAAGTAGATTGGTATTCTCACGGTTGCTTCTCAGTTCATCTTTGCCAAAATTTTATATTTTAAACTAAATATCCACCTGTACACTAAAAACAGTGATATTCACAACTTTAACACTAGAAATAAGCATTAACTACGCGCTCCTTTTCACCGGCTTCACAAAATTCATAATTCATTCATCGGGCTTGGTACAACATTTTATAACAAACTGCATCTTCTTTTCTAGACTTGGCATTTAATGCGTTTTAAGCCAAAGTAAAATCTTATCTTTATTTAAAAGCTTACTATTACATTAACGACTACTTAAATGACTAGAATAGTTGGTCGCTGAGTTGAACACAAGACAATGTCTGTTAGTTATTTGTTTGATATTTATGTTCTTTCTCCAAGATAAGTTGACTGATGTGTTGACTTTATTTTAATGTTTTAATTTTTATTTTTATATTCTTTTTTATTACTGATACTGATACTGTTAGCCTGTATCATCCCACTGCAGGGCAAAGGCCTCTCCCCATGACTTCCAGTTATTTCGATCCAAAGCCAATGTGGACTACTGGTCGTTGTTCAGATCATCTCACCACCTTCTACGAGGTCTATCGCGACGCCTTCTGACTGTGTCAGGGCTCCAGAAAGTGGCTATTTTGGCCCAAAGCTCATTGGGCATGCGGCAGTCGTGCCCTGTCCAGTCCCACTTAAGCTTAGCGGCTTTTTGAGCAACGTCAGCAATTTATGTTTTGGAGCGCAGTGTTGTGTTGCGTACATGGTCGGTTAGTTTGACGCCTAGAATGCTGCGCTCCATTGCACGTTGGCAGACATTGAGTTTAAACTTTTGAATCTTTGTCAAAGACTAAGTGTGGGATCCATAAGTCAGAATGGGAAGAATGCACATGTCTATGATTATTCGTTTTAGTGATAAAGGAAGGTCTCCTTTCATGAGTTCTTTCATGGACCAGTAGCTCTTCCAGGCATTTTCAGTTCGTCTTGTGACTTCCTTGTCTTGTCTGAACTGGAAAGAGACTAACTGGCCCAAGTAGATGTATTCATGGACATATTGCAATTCTTCACCATTCACGCTGATCTTATGCTTAGTGGTGTTTGACATCAGTTTGGTCTTCGACATGTTCATCGCCAGTCCAACCTCAAGGCTTGCATCACTGAGTTGGTTTAACATTAGCTCTAGTTCTGCCGCTGTGGAAGAGAATACGACAATATCGTCAACGAAGCGAAGGTTTGTTAACCGAGTCCCTCCGATTTCGATACCGCTTCTATCCCCACTAGCCGTTAGCTTTTTGAAGACTTCTTCAAGAGCACTGTTGAAAAGCTTAGGTAATATAATAATCTTACACAATAAACAGATAACAACTCTTAGACAATATTTCTTTACCAAGGCAGAATCTTCTACACTTCATAAACAGATAGCAAACCATGACCACCACTTTACCCCTCTAAACCTAACAGACAAATCCGAACAAAAAAATGAAAAAGTCACCGATAACAAAACCAAAATACTTGAATGGAGCCAGAAGTCTTTACACGGAAGACATTACCAAGATTTAAGCCAAAATAATGTCGACAAGGAAGCGTCGAACGCATGGCTTAAACGAGGTGAGCTGTTCCCGGAGACTGAAGGCTTCATGATCGCAATTCAGGACCAAGTAATTGAGACTAAAAATTATAGAAAGCATATTATAAAAAATTTAGCAAACGACACTTGTAGAAAATGCTATAGTACCTCAGAAACAATTCAACACATAACTGGCGCCTGCAAATCAATAGCTCAAACCGACTACAAACATAGACACGATCAAGTAGCCAACGTAATTCACCAGAAACTAGCTCATCAGTACAAACTTGTAGACACAGTGGTACCATATTATAAATACAGTCCTGAATTATTACTAGAGAACACCACAACAAAATTGTATTTTGACAGAGGTCTCTTCACCGACCGCACAATTCATTGTAACAGACCAGACATCACATTGATTAACAAAGTAAACAATACAGGATTCCTAATAGATATTGCCGTGCCAAACACTCACAACTTACAGACAACAATAGCCGAAAAACTATCAAAATACACCGAGTTAAAAGACGAAATAGCCCGACTTTGGCACCTACAAAAAGTAATCATTGTCCCTATAGTTATTTCTTCAACAGGAGTCATCCCCAAACAGATTCATCAGTCCCTGAGTACCCTTAACTTACCAGCTAGCACCTACCACCTACTGCAGAAGGCAGTCATTCTAAACACATGCAGGCTAGTAAGAAAGTTTCTGCAGTGTGAGTCAGACAATATTATACAGTCTGTACACAATCGAGTGGAATCTAACTTATCCACACCCGCACTCAACCCATCTGATGAACACCTGGCTTAGGCCCGTACCATCAGCAATTCCCGGTTAGCCGGAGGAACAAAATATGTCGAAACAAAAATAATAATAATAAATGATTTATTTTCTCCCACAAAGTACAAATTACAAATATACAGGAGTTCCAAATATTGGAGGTACAAAAGTTTGTGGGAGTCAGGAATCCAAATAAATCAATAAAAAAATCAAACTAGGATACCCTGTGCTATGGACTCCTGGCCCCCCTCGCCGAGATTGAGATCATAACAATTGTCGATTAGGACATGTAGAAATAATTGTAAGAAAAAAATAAACAAGAAAAGGCACTAATTAAATAAAATCAAAAAATTAAAATAAAAGCGCGTGTGTGTGTGTGGTGTTGTGTGTGTGAGTGTGTGTGTGTGTGAGAGTAAGATAGTGTGGTGTGTATGTATAAGGATGGATGTTTATCCGAATGTGTGCGTGAGAAATACCTGCCCATATATTTATGAAAAACGCTAGACTAGGATAAGATAGTAAGTAGTTTTTCCGTTTCTTCATAATCAAGCTCTAAAAGCCACTGTGTTAGCTTCTTTTTACATTCTACTCTAGATAAATTACCAATTGCAAGAATCTTGTTAATTTTATTATACAGTCTGCTTGCTCTGAAATTGAAGAAATTATGGGCAAAAGAGGTTTTTACCGGAGTTGTTTCACAAACCTCATAGGCTCGCCTAGTATTAACCTTCTTTAAAGCCGTGGAAACGTCAAAAGAGGAATGTTTTTTAGAACTATTTGTAGTATATAAAGCTGCCTGACTGTTAATACCTTTGCTTCGTTTTAGAGGGTTGATGTAGCGTTTAAACGTGGTTTAAAGAGAGAAACCTTTAGGAGAAGTCGTTGAGCTCTTTCAACGTACGATACGAACGTACGATATTCGTTTTATACGAACCGCCCCAGGTGGAAATGCCATACGATAGGATTGACTGGCAAAGGGATTCGTACACAGTTTTAACCAGTTTCCAACTCGCAACATGCCTAAGATTTTTAAATACATGAACGAGTTTTCTAGTTTTCTGGACCAGATGTGAAATGTGTTGTTTAAAAGATAAGTTTTTATCGATTATTATGCCTAAGTATTTAATTGTTTCTGTTTTTGATATCATTGGGCACATGGTACAGTTGGTGGTTACAGGATTACATCTGTGTGCATAAACATTGAAATTATTAGCATTTGATGCAATTTTATGTATTGTAAACTCTATGTATTTAGTTTTGGAGGCATTTAAGGTCAGTTTGTTGAGAGCAAACCAATGAGTTAGGTGAGAAAGGATCTCCTTGCTTTACGCCTTTTTCTGTAACATAATTGAAGCAGTGCTGTTTTTGTACACGTTACGGAGTAGATTGATGTAGGTGGTATCAACTTCTTGACTTCTTGGTTATGGAGAGCGTCAAGTATAGCATCGTGTGTCAGACTATCGAATGCTTTCGAGTAATCAATGAAGGTAAGATATATGGGGATATTGAACTCTTGATATTTTTTTATTATTTGATTTATTGCGTGCAAATGGTCAGTAGTGGAGAGGCCTGATCTAAAGCCAACTTTTTATTATTGATTAAAATTTGTGTCTGTAGTCATTAACTTTCACCTTACCATTGTACCGAGTCTAGTTCTTCTAACCAATCTAACAGAGATGTGTTGCTGGGGAGTTTGTTCTGCCACTTCTTCTTTACAGCTAAAGCACTAGAAAGTGTCGAAGGGGGGGCGTTTTGGGGGATTGTCTCTTGTAAATAAGTAAAGTAAAGTAAATTTTAACGTTCAAAAAGTGCTGATTATCACCATAGTTTGAATAAATGAGTTTTGATGTTGATTTTTTTACAATAACACCATCTATCATCGTTTGTCGGAAAGTCAAGCAGTGTGCTTGGGTGAGGTCAATATAGAGCGTGGCAGGCCTGGTTTAACAGCTGTCAGTTGACAGATGTCAGTTGTCATTGGTCGGTTGTCGTTGACATTGGAAGCGTTTGACTTGAGGGACGTTACTTTTTGATTGAGACACGAGCGCGAACGATCGTTATGCCCGCCTGTATCGAACTTACCGCGTTTCCGAACTAAATCGATTTCCATCGAAATTGAATAAATAGGCGGCTGTAATCAGTGTTGAGACTATTATTTTGTACCTCTACCATGTCGAACTTGGACTCTGACAACGATGTACCCGAAATGTACCTAATAGTTGAACTACCTTCTACCTTTTTTATATTATTATACAAATAGCGCCTAGGAAATATTTACGTTGAAATTCAAAGAAGCTTTTGCGAAATTATGTTGCGAAATGGTATTTTGTTGCTTATACTTTTAAACTAGCCGATTTGACTAACTTGCCTATTAATAATGTATATCTGATTACATTACTATTAATCTCAAGAGTCAGATACGAATACAGTAGTTACTTTTCTTCTGAGTTATTTCATCTTGGAATCCACATCACTGAAGTACTACTGTAACCAATCCAATTTATTGACACTTGACACGCAAGTCAAGTACAGCAGTCCAATTAGACGCTGAGCCAGGTTTAATCTGCTCCAAATAAAAGACTATCTTCTAAATAAAATACTCATTGTATCTCGCCGGCCTTCGAGCGGCGCCCTTCACCTCTGACTCGAGTACTAAATGAATCTGTCAGATTAGCCCTCACTTCACAAGATACGTATTTAAAGCGCGTTTCGAGAACTCATCAGACATTCTGTGCAACATTTTATTCTGCTCAAGTATACTCGAGCGTTACCTATATCGTATCGCTCTGTTGTGCGCGTTTGTTCGTCACGTAGTATTTAACACCAGACGTACAGTTCATCGTTTTAATCCCTTTCTAGATGATACGTGAGTATTAACTCAAGGAGACATACTCTTTGTCATCCAGTTTGGGTTCAATTCAATTCATTGCTAAATGACGTCACGATCGACAGAAGGGTAGCGGGGGGGGGGGGGGGGTGTATGTTGACATGGTTAACGTAAATGTCAGCGAAAGGAAGCGAAGTGAATTGCTGAACAAACGGCTGATTTTGACTTGTATTTAGTTAGTAAATAAAAGACAGTCAGCACATTGTGTTGCGACGAGAGCTTTCGTTCACTCTCACTTATTCTTGCGTGAATATATAGGTACGTTCAAAATATAGTTCAAGTGTTTAATCACATCATAATGACGTCTGTAATCCTCGCTCCATTTTGTTTAATACCCATTTGTAAAGACGACGAGCCTTAATCTATTTTCAGAATAGGTTTTACTTAAAATCACTAAAACTTCACAAGAGTTGACTTACCAGAATATTTACGACAAATCATAACAATAAATATTTTTAATATTCCGACAGTAACAAGACAAGGAAAACGTACAGTATCGAAGGGTTCTGTCGTGAGGCTCATGAGTTAATAAGTAATTCCATGCGTGTATCGACAATATAATACAATATGATACGTTGTCAATGCGATCACTGTTTCCGGGCGCTGTCTGTTTTGTAATCAATTACAGTCGGACCGTTGTGTCGAATTAGTTAGGGGAGTAGTAAATAATATATTAATATTGTGGCCGTTACAACTGCACGAAATCTGAACATAACGGACCAAGATGCCCTGAACGCTACACCTACGTAATTTTATAATTAAACTAAAACTTTATATTTATGTTGAAGTACAATTGACCACCGCGAACCACTTTTCATAGTGTGGCGACAGCGCCATCTATCGCAACAGATGCGAACTAACATTGGCAATTCTGCATCGCGCTATCAAAGTTATCCGCCACATTAGCCTATATAGAAAATCCCGACTTACATATGTCGGGCAGTTAGCCCACCAGACACAACACCCGTCTGGTCGGAGGAACCTCCCTTTTCTATGGGGGATGAGGAACTTTACACCCTGTTCCTCATCACCCCCCAAAATAGTATCAATTGGAAACTACATTTCGACCATTCGGTCGTGTTGGTATGGCAGTTATAATCTCACGTCCTCTAATGCGAGACACTTTGTGTTGCTGTTCCAACAAAACTATTTTAAGCATTCACGAGGTGAAAGTAAAAATATTAGAATGGGAGCTGCTCACGATTGACATTACCTAATAATTAGTTGTTACTTTGCTCATCGTTTGAATTAAGGAAAAAACAATACAGAACAATACAGTTTGGATAATTTAATTTGACCACAAAAAGATTGTCCCCTAATTATTCCACAACAGTAAAATTCAAAACCAGTTTGGAAACAACTCATCAAAATGTTGAACAGTTCTGAGATGCCCACTTTTGATGTAAGTATCTGCTAATTAGTGAACTTTCGTACGAAACTTAATTGTAACAACTACATTGTTATCAAAACTGAGTGAAACAATAGAAAAATAAAATTGCTTAGTTACTTTTTAAACTCAAAGACTGACTAATCATGACAAGTTTTTCAACTTTAAAATAAATAATTATACTTGAAGTTTAAAAACACAGGTATTTTATTTTGGTAGCAGGAATTTTATTATTGAATATAAAAACTAAAAATAAAACGGTGTTGTATAAATTATATTAAATACAAGTAGTTACCACAGCGCGTAGTGTAAGCCGCGCCGCGTACAAATACTTAACTTTACTTTGACGCGGGCTTATAGAGGACTGCCGGCTTAGCGATGGAGAGCACTCGAATAAATTATATTCGCTTACTCTGAAAAGATCTTACCGGATCAAATACATGACGTACATTATCAGTCATCTGGTATGCTATATGTATAACTATTCAAATCCATTTCAATTGTTTCAATCATAAGGTAAAATTTACTTTTATCGGGGTACAAACAGTCAAGTCCGAGACCTCATCAATCTCAATAACACATATATACGTATTTGTATCTACAACATAAAAACATCGCAACCTAAATAAATCGTTCGCCCGTAAATATTGTAGAGAATTCGTAGCTGGTGCTACGGCGTAGATGTATGCGCTACGAGCTACGAGCGTCGTAGCGATCCTTTTAGAGGCAATTTGCCGGTCGTTGACCTTGATCTCATAAGTGTTCACTTTGAGACATAGATTGACTGCAGCACACTCACACTTGCCCACTATATATATACATACACACTACACAGACACATTGTATGTGCTAAAATACGGCACATTCAATATTCCTTATTCGGATCGCGATACATGATAGATGGAGAGACTTCTCAGAATACTAGATGCTGCGTTTTATAGCTGAAAGCAAAGTTTTTTGCCACGACACAAATACAGCTGATGGTAAACTCAGTGATCAGAATAAAACGTACCAGAAAAATTACTAATTTAGAAGTTCGTATGCTTTTTATCTCTCTATTCAGACTAAATTGATATGTAAGTCAATAATCAGATTTATAACTTTTTTGAGTTGCTGCATAAAAACTAAAACATAATACGAATAGACCGATGATATAATACCTTATCTTTTGTTAACATTTATATAATAGCAAGGGTTCAAACGTTTGACATAATAGAGCCTCCCCCGAGCCGTCAAGTGCAGGCGCCGCGCCGTCATCCATCGTGTCGGACGTGGGAGGCGGATGGATGGAGGTGGACGCGGTGGTGGATGCTGGGAGGGGGATGGCGGCTGTCAGCACGTGCACTTGTGAAATATGCGCGGCTATTGATGTCCCCGAGGAACGTCTACTCAATGCACATTCATTTTCACAATACACTATTAGTCGGTGATGTATGTTCGTGATTAGCAAGCAATGGGCGGTTACGTTGCTTTCAACTAGATCATTTGGTTTGAAGGTTTCCTTTATGATGAGTAAATAACATGCGACTAACCATGTTGTCTAAACTTTTTCGTCCCGTCGTTCAATTCATACAGAGGCTTAGAAGTTAACTTCAATTTAACCTATTTGAACATAGAATCAAACAGCAGACCCCAGCGACCTCACGTGTATTACGATTGATCAGAAACTTATTAACCGATCCGAACATCAAACAAAGTGGTTCCATACAGGTCATCTGGTCTAATAATAACACTTCACTGTATCGGTTACCACAAGGAGGCACTATATTACACCAACCACACAGTAGTTAGGATTCCAATCAACAATTCTATTCGCGTGAGTAGTTGTGGCCGCACCCGAGCTGTGGCCACACCTTTGTACCGGAGCAGTGTAGCGAGAGCAGCGACCAATCTGAACGATCTGCCATGTTGTCGACTAGTTCCGGAGTTCATCAATGGCTGACAGCTCGATCATTCGAATGGGTGCCACTATTGAACCTATTATTTCCTCTAGGTTTTCGAATTTATTCAAGTCGTGTTCGCTCTGAGGAGTGCGAACTGATACTTACATCAGCTTACTTACCTAAAATACCTCGGTTACGAAATAATTTCCAATTCGAGCATAATGCAGCCTTCCACCTGAAATAATAAGCCGCAAGCGTTCACCACCACCGTGTGGTTTCACGCCGCTCTAATGTAACGCGAAATGACGCTTAAAATAGTGTGTGCACAACTAAACATCACACTAGCACACTAATATTATAAAGGCGAAAGTTTGTGAGTGTGTATCTTTGTTACTTCTTCCCGCAAAAACTACTGGACGGATTTGGATAAAATTTGGTACACGATACAGGATAGTTTATAACCAGTATTAACACATATGATATCCGATTTTATCTGCACGTGGGATAATTTTCGAGTTGTAGCGGGCGAAGCCGCTGGCAACAGCTAGTTTGGAATAAAAACCATTTTAACCTGTACTTTGTATGAATGTTACACAAACAGACTGTTGTCGGAGTTCTGTCTCGTTTTTCGGCCACATTAAGATGGCGGAGATAAATAAGAAAGGTGCTTTAAAGGTCTTAAGGGTCCCCTTTGCTTTGAATTACTGTCAACTAACTCGTACAAAGTGATCTTTATGACATCTCTCCCGTTCTTATTTGTGTTTGAATTCATCTGAGTTAACAGCTGCTTTTCGCGGTGTACCCCATATGATGTCGCTTACTTCACTCAAAACACAGTGTGAAGCACAGTGTCTGTAAGTCCACGTATTACGACACAGTGTCGTGTAGCAGTGTCGCGTAGTTGTAATACGTCGTGTTTCGTAGTTGGTATGGATTGCGCACAGACGACGTGACCGGAGTCGCTTCAGTTGCAATCATATCAGATCTTTAAATAAACATCAGTGAGCTGAGATGTTCTTTCATATTACATATCGCAGAAGAAGAACAAGAAATACGTGTTCAATCTACAAATAAGAGAAGTCATGACACAAATATTGAACTCACTCTATACAGAGTGTAAGCCCTCTGCAGACTGGTGGGGTGAATTCAGAATATCATAATAAGATGACCGGTACAAAAAAATATTTCAGGAATTAATGAGAATCCAATAAAGTTGATTTGATTTATTTCCTCATGCGCAATGTATCGCTACCGAGGCACAATGTACCAAAGGCGGCACGCGGCGCTGGTCGGAGTATTTCAACATCAATTATTGTTTGTTTATAGTTGTCTTATTTGTATCATTGGACTACTGAATAGTAACAGAAAAAACGACTGAAAAAATGAAAGTTTCCATAGAAAAAATCCAGTAGAATATACGAGTAATTCAGAATAAGGAGATGAGAGCAGTTTGCGGAGTGCCATCCCTTACACCATGAATATGAGTTAACATGAACATAAAGAACTAATAGCAGTTATCGAAAGTCTGTTAATGTGTAGTGTGACCAGTGTGACTCCGACATATCGAAACATACCTTTGTATCTCTTTCTTACTAACTTGAATACCCATGAACAACACGATCACGATGGTGGTTGGTTCGTAAAATAATAACTAAGTATTGGGACAATCAAGTGTACACTCACCTGCAAAATACATGGCCAATTCACAACTAAAATCGTGTGAAGAGAGAAATGGCGCCACGTAACGTTGACTAGTTATCAACTATAAACGTTCACAGGCAATACACACTAAAATATCCATGCATGCAAAAAAAAATCTCATCTATGTACATAATATATTACTCATGTTTACAAAGAAATAAATTATTTGATGCTGGTGAATGTACCATTGACTCTGAAACCTGAAACGAACAATCTCGTTATTCATTCAAGCATCGTAATATGTTATTTGAAGAAGATATAGACTTAGAATACGTCTGTATTATTTTCTTATCAAAGCTTCGCATGGAATCGTTTCGCGTTCGAGAGTATAGTGAGCAAAACGATAGTTCGGTACAACACTAGCGCCGGGTGACATTACGGCCAGGAACGGCGACTGAATACAGATAGCGGTAATGAGACACTACGAAATACTTCAGAAGGCCCACGACATAAAGTACCTACTATGCGTTTTTGATGAAGATTCATCGTGTACACTGTACAGTGTACAGTTATAAGTTTATGATTTGCTTTAGTAATTTAGTCCTTATGAGTTAGTTACTAGGTTCGGCTATTGTCACTTTGAACGTGATCTACATTTGGAAATGCATTATTTAACTACTATTCAGTTCGACGTTGTTTTGATCTGATCCTATTTATTGACATTTTCTACACACGATAATTTCTTTGCGCACTCTGCACACACTTCAATATTTACGTGTAGCAACACGGAGATAACGGATACTGGCATCTAAAAGTGAGTCCCATCTCCGCCCGACATGTTGCGAGTTTGTTACTTGAACAGAATAAAGCAAACAAAATGCTTGATTTCTTAACTAATGCGGTGTTGGTGATACAATTGTGTCAATGCCATATTATGTTTTTTTTTTGAAACTTTGCCACACGCTAGGATTTTTTCCTGTATCGTGGGTGCGTTCACATACTTAAAACTCAAGTTTGAGCCACTGCGTCAACCGTGTCGTCAAGCACCATGTTGTTTGGAATGCACCTTCTGTGCTGTCGGTACCACAGCCCCTCGACCGCGCGGCCCGTAGGGGTACACACCGCTCCTCGATGGCAGCCGAGCACCACGTCGACATCTTCATTAACTGTTTGTGAAGCGCCGCCGACGAAACTTTCAGATTTACTTCGTGACTTGTGTAAATATTTGTCATTAAACTACGCTTACTTCTTTGTTTTAATGTGCAGTCTGTTTTATTTACGTAACAAACTTTCAGATTGCTTTGCTCCAACTAGATTAAATTGAATTGAAATTGTGGCAGAATTAAACACAATACGACAACTATTTTTTTACAAAGCATTTTTAACAGCAAAAATCTTGCCATTTTAACTATTTCACATTAGGAAAATTAAAATATTGAAATGAAACTTTTTAAATACTGAAATGTAGAAAGTTACCTGTAGGTACGTCCCGTTCTTTGGTTCCCGTCTCAATTCTTCTTAGGTTTGACCGTCTACCGAAAAGAGATAATTAAAGCTTGTATTTGCTTAATGTATCCTTGGAGCAAACTGCAAACTAGGCACAGTAGCACGTCAAACAAGCGGACAGCATGCGGGCGGAGAGTGTGTGTGTCTGCGCTTATCTCAGTCTCTATAGGTATGTACCTTTGCAAAGTGCAGTGGGGCCAGCCTCAAGTCCAACCAATAGCGCCACTTCGGCAACACAATACCACGCAATGCCTGACTGTGGAACATACTCACTAGAGGTGCATTTCTATACTCGGAACCGATGTGATATCATCATTGACCTGTTTGGTCACAATAAGGTATACAAAAGTTTTGTAACAATATTATGATTTAAAAGAGTGTCCATGAAGTTTCTTGCCATTCTTCTCATGAGACCAACGATTTGGAATCGGCAACTACAGTACACTGACAGTTATTATGCCTTGTGAGTGGGACTGTAGCTTAGTTTATTAGCTTATTAAAATTTTGTATTTGTTCGACTATTCAAAAGAGCCTTTAGCTGGCCAACTTGAAATAAATGATTTTGATTTGATTTGATTTGATTTGAAAGGTCCTAATTTTAAATCGAAAGATTTTTCCTAGGTCTTTTATTTCAGCTATATTCGAATGAGGTATTTTGTTAACAAAGATTTCATTATAATTGATGTCGGTGACAGATACAGCGTTAAGTCAAATTATAAATAAATTGATGAGAATATCTTTGAATTTGTCGTTATACGAAATTATAAAGATTACAAAGCGGTAATCTATCTCCTGTAACTCCATTACAGTGGTAGTTAATCCCGGATTACAGTTAATTAATTAAAGAACAACATTACGTCTCGGCGACGGAATTAAAAGAAAACAATCCATCAGATGTGCGGCCAAGTTATAAATAAACTGCAGGAAGGTCGCCACTGGGGGGGGGGAGCAGGGAGGGAGTGTAATGAAGTAATATGTGCAACATTAATGTGTACATCATTCGTTGTCGATGTAATGACTTATTTCATGCAAGATGCGAGTCGAGCGTCATTGATCAATTACAAGTAGCGCACGGTATAAACGATAACACCAATAATATGGGATAATATGGTTCTGATCTATGAAATGACAGAATACTGTGATAACATTTTTTTTTGGAATATCATGCAAATACTTAACACATAGCACAACTATCGAGTTAGTCGAGGACGATCAGATAACACTTAGTTCAATTGTGTGCCACGACCGGAATAATTACACTATCAGTAGGTAGACTGGGTACGGTTGAAACAAAGGACGGTTGAAACAGAGCAAATATCTCGTAAACGGTTACGCGGGGAGTGAGGGAGGCAAGGGGAAAACGAAGCGGACGGCAGTTCCGAACGCGAATTTTAGTAGCGCGCCGCTCCCCGCGCGTTGTTGTTGTGTGCAGGACGCCATATTGTTTTTTATTACCCAAAAGTAAGTATTTTTCTTCTGACCTTAACGCTTATATTATCTGTTCTTTGTAAGTGCATGTATTGAGTGTGTGTTTGTGATTATTATGAAGCTTGTAGAATAAGGGATAGTGACTATTTTTACTGTTATTATTACTGTCGTAACTATAAAGTATATTCTACCAAAAGTGGTGTTGGGGACGGTTGAAACATTTTTTGTGGGTACGGTTGAAACAAAATGTTTATTTTTTGTAGATGCCAAGAGTTCGAGTGAGGAAGACTTCCAGAGGGGAAATTAACTTGTCGAGCTATAGTAATGCATATGAGGAGGTAAAATCTGGATATTCACTACGGAAAGCGGCGGACAAGCATGGTATAAACCACTGTTCCCTGTTAAGATACATTCGAAAGCGAGATGCGTCCGGCAAAGACGATGAAGGTATGGGGTATAAAGCACACAATCGTGTTTTCAATGAAGATCAGGAGCGAGAATTATCAAAATATTTGATTCGATGTGCTGATATATATTTCGGACTATCTAAGAAAGAGGTGAGAAAATTAGCTTACGAACTTACCATTAAGTATAATTTATCACGACCTCGAACTTGGGAAGACAACGGAATGGCTGGTGAGGAATGGTTTCGGATGTTTATGAGAAGAAACCCTGAACTGTCCGTACGCGCCGCACAAGCTACAAGCTTGTCAAGGGCGACAAGCTTTAATAAAAGTAACGTAGACGTCTTCTATGATAATCTGTCCATTGTCATGGACCGTTATAAATTTGAGCCCCAAGATATATATAACACAGATGAAACCGGCATAACCACCGTGCAAAAGCCTGACAGAGTTATAGCTAGACGTGGTGCTCGTCAAGTTGGTTCAGTAACCTCAGGTGAAAGGGGTACTTTAGTGACAGTAACCTTTGCAGTAAACGCCATTGGAAATGTTTTCCCACCATTTTTTGTTTTTCCGCGAGTGCGATTCCAAGACCATTTTCTTAGGGATGGGCCAATAGGGTCTAGTGGAACCGCAAATCCCTCAGGTTGGATGCAAGATGAATCATTCCTGCATTTTCTAAAACACTTTCAAAAGCATTCTAAGGTTTCTCTGTCACACAAAGTTTTACTCGTACTAGATAACCATTCCTCACACGTACACATAAACACACTGGACTATTGCAAGAACAATGGAATTGTGTTATTGTCTTTTCCTCCTCACTGCTCTCACAAGCTCCAGCCGCTCGATCGATCCGCATATGGCCCTTTAAAGAAGGCTGTAAATTCCACGTGTGATGCGTGGATGAGAAGCCATCCAGGAAAACCCATGTCCATATACGATATACCGGGGATTGTAGCGTCTGCTATGCCCCTCGCTATGACACCTTCCAACATTCAAGACGGCTTTCGCAAAACAGGAACTTACCCATATAACCGGAATCTGTTTACTGAGATCGATTTTGCTCCTGCATTCGTAACAGATAGACCTAATCCGGACAATACTATTGAGTCTGCAGTTGTTCCTATATTTAATGAAAATCCAACCGAAGATGAAACACCACCACTATCGCCTTCTCTTTTAACTGAGGAGTTACAGTTGTCTCTCCAGACAACAGTTGAACAACAAGCTCTCCTTGACTCACCAGTTCCCATAATCCAGCAAGTAAACGTTCATGAACCAGAAGAAACGATAAATACACCACCTAGTCTTAGCAGCATCGGTATTTATCAAAAAATTTCACCAAGACCGTCCACAAGTGCACAAGCTATTAATGATTGTATCGTTTTTACTCCGGAAGCAGTAAGGCCATTACCAAAAGCACCCCCAAGGAAATGTACTAAAGGGCGAAAAACTAGAAAATCAACTATTTATACTGATACACCGGAAAAAGAAGAGATAAGAAAAGAGCATGAAGAAAAATTAAAACGGACCAAAGCGAAGCAAGTTAAGAAAAGATTAGACGGAAGAAAAGGTAGAGGAAAAATTTCAAAAGGAAAAAAAAAGAATACTCAGCAGGATTTGTCATCGGAAGAATTTGAAGAGGAAGAATACTTCTGTATTGTTTGCTTATCACCCTATTCAGAGAGCAGATCCGGAGAAAAGTGGATACAATGTACTTCGTGTAAACAGTGGGCTCACGAAGAATGCACAGAAGGTGGTCTTAGCTACGTTTGCCACAATTGCGAATCTGAATACTCTGATTAATCTCTAAGCTCTGTTTTCTTTATGTTATTTCTTTCTTAGTTATGTTTATTTGATTTAAGAATTGTTTTCTTTAGTTTATTTGGAATGTTTATTTGATTTAAAAAAAAAGTTTTTATTTAGTTTATTCAAAATGTTAATTTTATTATTAATTTTTATTTGATTTTAGAAATTCTTTAATTGTTTACTACTCGTTAAAGGCTGATGGAACCTTGAAGACTGATAAATGTTGTTATGTGGTGCCTTAATTAGTTTTAATGATAAATAAAACATGCTTCCTTAGTATTTATTGTATTATTTGTATGTGTTTCAGCTGACCCCAATCGCTGTTTCAACCGCCCCTGGCATGGGGACGGTTGCAACAAATTCGTATTTTTTTTTAAATTCATATATTTCTAAAAATAATAACCCGGGAACTATAATGATACAGCTATATCATAGCCAAAACTTCACTTTTGAATTTAATGTATCATAATCGTCACTCGGTTTATAAACAACAAAATTATAAACGATAAAAGCTAAATTGTTTCAACCGTACCCAGTTTACCTACAGCACAATAATCAGTAGCTGTTTATACACTAACGAGCAATAGTAGGTAGTCGTTTATGAACAGGTGCTTAATGCTTATCTCTCAATTATTTCCGAGTTCTTCGTTCCCTAACGCTCAACATTTATGCGCACGGAAAAATAGGGAGAAGCTTACTGTTTTTACCCGACTGCGGCGAAGCCCAAAAGGAGGGTTATGTGTTTGGCGTGTATGTAAGTATGTATGTCCGTTTCTTTGTTCCCTAATAACTCCTAAACGGATGAAGGGAATTGAATGAAATATACGTCGTTAAATTCGTCTTGATGGCGCGAGTGTCACTGGCTACATTAAAATGAAAAAAAAAACAAAGATAATTGCTGGTTTGGGGGCAAAATCGTGGATTTGAAAAAATAAAAAGTAGAGTATCAAAATTATCGAGTAGAGTATCATAATGAAGGGTTTTAAAAGAAGATTACAAAAATATATGACACCTATATGTTTAAAATAAATTCAAAGCTACAAATTCTATAAACAAACACAAAAGTTAAATCATCTGCGAAGTATTTTACGCGACCAACGAAAGAACAAACACTAAAGAACTAAAAACATTGAAATAAAAAATGTTGTTAAAAAACTAAAAAACCCGACTGAAAAGACTGAAAAGCCAAAAACAAGCACATTTTAAATTAAACAAAACTTGGAAGCAGGCGGGGCTCACTTGAATATTAAATTATGAAATGAAAATAGAATGGACCCCGCCTGCTTCCAAGTTTTGTTTAATTTAAAATGTGCTTGTTTTTGGCTTTTCAGTCTTTTCAGTCGGGTTTTTTAGTTTTTTAACTACTTTTTTTTCATGAAACTGTTTAATGTTCTAGTAAAACGGCAGCAACCCGCTAGTACTGTCACTCGTGAAAGCTGGTCCCCAAAGCTTCCACATTTCCATTTATAATTTACGAATGGAGCCCACTTCTCTCATTTTTCAAACTTTAAAAAGTTTCCACCGATGTAGAAACAAGAGCCCCCCATCTCTCCTCTCGCATCCGTGCGACACAAGTTTCAGCTTTCAGTGATATTTGGTGCGGTAACAGAGTTCCCTTGTAACTCACATTGACACAGGCACACAGCTATAAATCGCTCAGCTTTTTGTGACTTCCCACAGAACACGGCGAACCGAACTTTATCGTCAACATTATTAATGTGACGTGCGAGTGTGCGACATGCGACATGCGACGAACACATTCAGATGTTCGAAACTAGCTTGTAAGTAACAAAAACCTCAGTGCGAACACCACCGGGCTGGTTTGTCAGCCCCCTCTGTCCTGCGGGGCTGAGATTCAACATGACAAATCTACGGTAACATTAGTTGAGCACGGGGGCACGGGGGCTCAGCGGCTCATGGGATAGTCAGCAACAAGTAAGGGGGCCATGTGCTTACGTACGATACCTCGCAAGGCCCCTCCTGCGAGGAATCGTAAACATAGACGGAATCACACGAACTCGGCCTTGAACCACCGAATAGAAATCTGTAGAAGGCTTGACAGTTGTAAATTAATGTGAAGCGCTTTTTTGTACTTTAATGTATTGGTTTCAACAATATTTTTTTAGTCATGTAATTTTTCACAAAGGCGATGCTGAACTTATTCTTATTCCTAAGGCGATTTTGCTTATTCATAGAATAAGTGGTAATCCCTTGCGTACAAATTGCATAGGTCTGTAGATGGATTGATTACACGGATATGTTAGTTAGGTGAACCTTCTGTCTGTACAGATGTTTAGTGATTTGTAAGTATAGTGAACTGCTAGTGTAAACTTATTGAATAAACTGTGTGTAAACAGTGAGATGTTCCGTGTTGCTACGGACATTACCGTTCACATGATCACCCACGCGTCGCTTATTAGTACACTCTCTATGAATGGAAACACAGCCTCTGTCTTATTTGCGGTGGAGGAGTTATTAACATTTAGGTACCTACTCGATCGAGCAGATCAAGGTATGTTTCAGCATAAAATAAATTGCTAAAACGTTTTTGTGCACATAGAAAATATTTACAAAAGGTCCAGTACCTAATAACAATGTTTGTTTGTAACTATGTTCACACGCCGATATGTGGCGCCCTTCGCGCCGCCAGACGACGCGTCTAATGCGTCACTCACATCTCATATCTTACATCTCAGAGCAGCAGCTCAAACGAAAACACCGCGAGCACACGACAGGGCATTGTTAACATTACGCCTACTTTACGAGCCGCTTTTTTAACAGTGTTGAAATTACTCAAAATATACACGTAATAGCCTATACATACATTCGCGCCGTATTTACAAAAGTGTACCTTTGGCCCTGTGTGCGCTGACACGGAAGCAGTTCTATAGCCCTGGGGAGTTCACCCGCCGCGGCCGTCCGTCTTTGTGACACGTGCAATGTGTGGTTGAGCATTCACGACGTGGCCGCAGAAGCACAGACTTATCGTTGAATGTATACAACATATAGAACATCAGATAGGATGAGCCTCCCTGGGGTGCGGGAGCGGACGAGGAGGCTGACGTGTGACATCACGCAGAGTTTGACCTGCGCGGTAATGAGGACTATTGTGACAAGCCCAAACTATTAGTCATTTTACGGAACTCGGCGCTCAGTGACGGACACATTTTGTGTCGAAAAAACATTCTGTGACTTGTTTGTGAGACTCATCTAAAATGAGCAAAAATGTTAAAAAAGAAACGACATAATCATAATGTGAGTTCCACACTGCCAGCGGCTACAGAAATGATTTATCTCCCAACTCACAAACTGGGCCGTTACCCAGCCAACCAGCCTTCAACAATGAGATATGAGGCCACTTACAATACAAACACGCTCTCCAGCCTCCGATACAAATGACGAGTTAACCGTCATTTGCGAACAGCCTCCTTAATGCGCGACATATTTTAACCTCCACTTTATAAAGTTACGCGCGAAAATAAAGGAGACAGATTAGAGACACCTTTTGTAGCTAGTACTTAAGAAAAAGTAAAAATATTACCCCCGAAGCAGCCTGTCATTTGTTTTATTTCCTATATACGCGAATGAGCATTCCTGTATTTACGCGTAGGTATTGTAGCGACTAAATAAAAGTCTCATCTAGCAAACTGACGAAATGTGTGTAAACTTGACACAGCTGAACGAACCATCAAGTGATCAACACAGTTCGGTTACCGCTCGCTTGTTTGACGGCACTTGTTAGTCGAATCTGGTACCAAATTGCCATCCAATGTTTGCCAAACCCCGCGCAATCTGCACACAATTTATAAACGCTAGTGCGTGCTGTAAGTATCTCCTTTTTTATTCGAGATGGTTCAAACCCGTTAAGAGAACGAGTCAGCGCTGTGCTTAATTGATCCGCTCGAAACTCCATCAGCATGTCTGTGAGTGCCCTAATTGGCTGCCAGAGAACTAAATGAAAACTGACTTAAATCGATGGACTATTTCCCGATCACCGATGTCAGTTTCATTTACTAGTGTTCATTGTAACAGGGCTACGGCGGCTCAGTGGCGTTAAATCGTCGAAACGTGTGATTAGATTGTTATTCGGTCCTTGTGTTTCAACGAAAATCTGAAATGTACAAGTAACTTGGGCAGGTGGCTCGCGGCTTAAAACGTATGATCACGAGACGTCAGATCAGACTTGCAAGTTTTGATAATTATTATAAGTTGTGATAACAAGATGTCTAAAACATTAATATTCTTAGAAGATTTAATAGAATCATCGCGCGAAGTTGTTGTAAACTGTCTCCAGGTGTGAGCCAGTCGGAGGAGTCTGGGCGACGATACGATACGACGCTACTCAAATACTGAGCTCAATTACATCTCCGCTCAGTAACCTTGTTGCTCGCTGTTTGTTGAGATGGCTCAGCAATGAATAGCCCCATTTACTTTAGGTAAGGAAAGGAAATCAATCTTACTTTGTTATGTAAGCGAATGCTCGAGTGAGCCAGTGTCCGCCATTCCTCTCACGGTTCCGCTAGCAACTGTTTGTGTTTCGAGTAGCGGACTGAACTAAATCGATATCAGGATAACAAATAACTCGGATATTACTTTGATGTTATCTCACTACGGTTTAACGACAAATAGGCTTTACCTACAATTATATCTGAACATTTCAAAGGCTCGCATTGACTGCGGATCGCTTGGTTATGTTAGTTGAGATCAGTTCTAGTTGTGACATAGCAACTCCAAGTTATGCCATTGTGTTTAAACATTGTTACAAGTAGTTTCCGCGGGCGGTGCTCGGCAGTCAGGGCTGTCCTATTAGATATTCCTCAGTTTAATAACAAGCCGTATTCCTCCCGGGGCGGCAATATCCCCTCAACGAGGCAATAACCGCGGCAGCCCTACTGCCCTCTCTAATATTCTCCCCGTCACGCCACGACGACAGTACAGGCTCGTAATGACCTCCCCGGAGGACGCTCCGCTAACAGATCTCTCTTCAAACGAACATAACTTTGAAAAAATCTCAAACTTCTTAAAACATGAATACAGAAAGAGTTGCCCTGAGAGCTTTGGAACTTGTTGAGTTCCAAGTTTGGGAGACGCGAAATGTATGTTTTATGTCAGAGTTATGCTACAAACAAATGTTTTAGCATTTCGGGCTTATTTTTTCAAACAAACTTGTGTATTAAACCAGTCTTGTTTGAGGAACATCGCTACGCAGTGGTGTCACCTTGCGCACAATTTATGAGTTTCCACAATCTACAGAACACGCGCCGTAAATAAAGAGCAGAGTACAGCGAACGTGAAACATTACTATGAGGGTATCTCGATACACTCGACACTCGGCGTGCTCTTCACAATGACTGACATTCGGTTAATCGTTAGCGGCATATCGGCTACATACCAGTTACTTGCCGCTCAATCAGTTTCAATCAATCTGTGGCGCTCAGCGTTCACCACTCCATCAATCAAACATAGGTCCAGCAGAAACAAAACAAAACAACAGTGAGACAGTGCGCCTCATAGCATTGGCGACAGTTTAATTTTTTACGAAAATTTTAAGACAAGTGTTGTAAGGAACCAAACTGCAGTAAACGTGAACCGATTGTAGACTGTAGTACATTGAGTTGTATACAACGTCAAGGTTTCCTCAAAGTTAATGAAATAAGAACAAAGTTAGCGGAACATTTCGTTGAATGTTTCAATTTATTGTGACTGCTCCCCCTCGAGCATTGCTAAGGGGTTCAGACTTAAACTCCACAACTTCGGATCACGAACAACTGCCTGTAATTATAATCCCACTAAAAACAAAACTTGTAAAAAAAGCCAAGCCGCGCAACTCAAGTCTTTTACCGTACAAAGTAGTGAGATCTATGTAATACCAAGTCAGTTAATATATTCAGTCCCTACTTGAAAACCTTTGATGTTTTAAATAAATGGATTGACTAAAGTACCTACTTGACAAGCTGAATCAAACGAGTAAAAACTGGACAAGGTCAAGTCGTTTTATAACGGAATTCCTATGCCCACCTTCAAGCTCCAACAACAGACCTTGGAAAGCATCTAAAGACAAAGTACTTGTCAAGAGGAATCAATCGAGTCTAAACTCGATGGGTTATGATGTTCTACAACGGAATTCCTATGGCCACCTTCCAGCTCTATCATCAGAACCTGGTTACCAACTAAAGACAGAGTACTCGACAAGACGAATCAAACGAGTCCAAACTCGATGGGGTTATGACATTCTAAAATTCTTAAACTACTGGTTCAAATTTAATGAAATTTTAAATATACCGTGTTTATACAATGCCTAATTGGTTACTATAAATCAGGCTTCTAGTTTTATCCACAACGAAGTTATAGGAGGTCGAAAATGGCCTGAACTGGTTCGAGAAAAGGATGGTACGGCCCATGCCGCTTTATTGCTCGACTTGGAGGGGGCACTGGCGTGCCCCCAGATGTAATACGACCAGAAGTTACGATCAAAAACATGGCTAAAGACTGTGTTGAATGAATCGTAATTAGGTACCTACTTACTAAATCAGATGTTGAGGGATTTTCATGGCGAAGTCCTATAACATCGCCATCGTCTACTTAGTGGTTTCAGTTGGCAAAACCTACCTTCCTCCTACTTCATACTGCAGGACAAGCCAGAGCAAAACGGAAATAAAAGCTTCTATTTGAACAGATTAAAGCATCATTTATTTACTGGGTTCAGAACATCCAAATAGGCACAGCATAACATTTACAAGTTTATTATAAAATTCACTGTACTTACACAGGTATTTTAGAGCTCCTTACACTTTTAATGATCAGTAAAGAATGTCCTGCTAAAATGGCGCCTTGGACCTTAACCTCTTTACTAGAACGCCGCGCCGCGCCGTAGTCAACTGTCATTCCAATAATCGTTGGCGCCATTTTGGCATTCAACTAAATCAAATAACTTACCTATTTATACAAAACAATTCTGTTATTCTTATAAAATACTGTAAATATCTTGGAAACTAGTTACAAATATGTATTTAAATAGATAACAATACTTTACAACCTTTTGTTTTCATATTATAGTAACAGTACCTTCGTCCCTACATATTGATCTTCTAATTCTTTGAATATCGTGGTTGGCTATCAAAGAAATGAGAAAATGTCATATTGTCCTGCTTCATAGATTTGAAAAAAAATCTCACAATAGGGGGTAGTTGACTGACTAAAAAAATATTATTCCAACTGTTACATTGTCGAAAAAAATTGGATACGTGATTTTTTGTTTTAGCAAGTTAATAAAAATTGACGAGACAAAGATCGTGAATGGGGGCTGGTGAAGTCATCTTTCTGGTAAAAAATGTACCAAACTGTGACGTCGCACGACTTTTCGAAGCACTTTAACGTCTTCATTTATTGCTTACGTAAAAAAGAAAATATACGTGTCCAATAATTTATGGTAATTTAACTGACGGACTAATTCGATTTTTATAGTCTACTACCCTATTTAATGAAGTGCCGTTAGATTTATACCTCGGAATCCAGGACTGGTCAATGAATCTTCATAAAAACTTTTGGGCTGCAATGCTCAAAAGTCTTGATTGATTTATGGCCCCCAAAACCACCGCATACTAAATTTCATGAAAATCGTTGGAGCCCTATCTGAGATTCCGATTATACTAAGTACTTATATTACAAGAATTGCTCGTATAAAGATATTAGATAGATACGTTTTCATTTTTTTTTTTGTTGTAACTCGTATTTTCTTGCTAAATATTAATAAATTAGCATTAAAGTTACGGTGCAAATATTATTTATTAGCTCTAAACGTCTTTAGTTCCCTTGCCCCTCTCATTTTTCAGTAAATTGATGAATTAAAAAAAAAACATCAGCGCCCTATATTTTTTTAACGTCTTTATTTTGGCTTTTACCAATGCAGTCCAAAATTTTTATGAAGATACATTGACCGGCCCCGGATTCCGAGATTTTACAATATTTATGTCTTACGGCACTCCACTAATTGTGAAATATGTGAAACTATTGAAGATGTTCATCATCTACTAATAAAGTCTACTCTAAGAAAAAGGAGGAAGAACAACTCTGTTGACTGCGTTACAGCTCAATGTATGTAATACCGGGTCACATGTTCTAATATTAGCGCAACCTTCACTAGAACTAGCAATTCTCTTTGCTGATTTGATTTGTTAAATTATTTTGTTTTCTTAGTTTAGAATAGGTTAAGTTACGCCGAGGCTGACTTGGCTTTGAAAGTGTCAAAGTCCCCGATAAAAAATTAGAATCTAAAAAAATCTAATTCTAATAAATACTTGACTTGAAGATCACCCAAGTCAAAGTGAAACACATAACATTATAAATCACTTTATAACATTTCAACGCATCAACGTTAGGAATAAACAAGTTTGTTGACAGCATCATCTCAGTGCCTTGTCCTACTGTCAAAGGGCCAGAGCGAACACTGCCGGGTGGAGGACGAGATGCCAATAATCACGACACCGCTGAGGATACTGACACGCCGCGTAATTAAGCGGCGCCTGTACATACATACGGTGACGAAATAAATACACATAGGCATCCAAACTAGAAAGATAAAGGGGAAAGAGACAAACTAAAGGGTACGTTTCTTTAATAATACTACTCTCAGGATCGTACTACAATAATATAATATAGACAACAATCGTAATAAAAAAAAGTTATAAACTGTAACCACCACTACTAGAAAATAAACAAATCTGACTTCATGTTCTGAATAATTATTATAACGAGGATGTTTCCTGCACGGAAACTAAAACATCTGATTTATAATATCAAGTTCAAATAGATTTACGGCAAACAACGTAGACTGTACGCCTATAACGTACTCGTTTGTTAAAGTTCACTTTATAACTAGCCGATCGTTAATAACAGCAGCTCAAAGTTATTCAGATCACAACTGAGTATGCAGCGTGTAGGGACAAAGCCAGCAGAAACCATTGTATTAGTGACATAGTTATGATTGTAGAAATATAACTAGTGAGATAGCGCTGTTGCATTGTGTAGCTTGGTCGTCTGCTAAACAATACACGAGCGACATCGTTGTGCTTTGTGAGAGACTACTAATGATAAAACTTCGGTACTTAACTAGAAGTAATAAACAACGTTAACATACATATTTTATATAAAGGGGTTAAGATCACCATAAAAGGGTAGATGCAAAAGAGCAAGGTTTTGTTGAGGGATATTTCTGAAAGCTTCGGTGTGTAAATAATCACAAGCGTTGCGTGGCGTTTACGTGGACGAAGCAAAAGCTGATTTTAAAAGAATCGTTACAAGATGCGCTCTGCGGTTTAGGTAATCACTTTCAGTTCAGTTTTATGTACCTTGTTATATATTTAGGTCATCAAATCTAGTCAGAAAACGGAAACGTCTAGAATTGTTTCCTTAACTCGTTAAGCTGGTTGTAAACTAGAATTAGTTTACTGTGAATAGTTCACATAAAAATATGATAGTTATCGTAAAGCTAAGCCAAAAGTGCCATTCGAGTGGGTTTACTGCGCACTGTGCACTAAGTATGCAGTTTACTCCTAAACTTTACGTTAATGGGCACTCGATCGGACTATCTAGGATTGTTCTATTTTATACAATCTGTAGCAACCATCGCTTGCACATCGATCTGCAGATGTCGCTAAATTATTCTCTGTTATTGAGTTGGTTGCATATTACTACTTAGGCTGTTTCAATGCACTGTCAAATGCTTTACGCCAAAAATGGTTCAATCAATTATATTGAATAAGAATATGTAAACAGTATTCCTCAAAACTTCGCTCTGGAGCTCAAAAACAAATAAATAATGGCACTTATTATTTTCTGGTTGCACAAATATTGCAACGGCGGAAAGAGTTGATAAGTGAATTCAACAAGTTATTTGATAAACCGTTCACTAAATACTAAAACTGTTCGGTAACCACTAGCTTCTAGTAACTATGTTTATTTGTATTACGAAGCCCAGACCTCTGGCATTTTCAGACTTGTACAATTTGTTAAAGCTCCGGGCGACACAAAATGAATGGATACGAAATAAAGCCTGTAAAAATAAAATATCAGTTGTACACATTCATTAGTGCGCTGTGCATTGCAATCATAAAATGGCGTATTTGAAATGAACAGCCAGAATGACGTTACCCGCCGCAAATATTTTATTTCTATCGGAATATAATTATTAATTTAAAATCCTACAAGTATTATCCCTACAAGAAACTAGCCAAAACAATACAAGCAATCAAAGTTGACAATCAGAATGTTCTCCAGATTCCGTAATACCTAATGTTATTAATTATGTCCCTAGAGTGTTGTCCGTTCATTTCCTTAGATATCTGGTTTAGGTTTGCACTTCTGTATAAATCTAACCGACAATTTAATATCTTTTACTAATAAATGGTGTGAGTTAGTGAAATAAATGCTTTGAGATGGAGAATTCGCTCAGCAAATGTCTTGATTGTTAGAAATCGTTGAATAGAATTCGGATGAAATACTAGTCGGATATATTATTAAGTTGTAGCAAAATAACCCAACCCAGACAAAAGACAAAAGGTTCATTTCATACAATGCATGGTATAACTACTAAGATGTATGTGAGTTTTACCGCCCAGCCCACGCCAACCCACTGGAGTCACATACATAACTCAACGCGTTTATTTGCAGTTCGACTATTGTATGTTTACCACTCAGGAAGAGTCTTCAAATATTAAAATTCTAAAACAGTACGTCCGAAAGCTAGGTTTTAAAACTTACAGCTTACATAATAATAACGTTTCCTATAAACTAAAGCCTGCGGCAATTGATGAACCTTCTGTACGTAAGATGATGCGAAGGCCTACTTTATCCAGCCCTTAATTAAAGCCTTATTGCCCCGCGCTCGTATCGTTTGACTCCAGCTTACACCGCGCCTGGTGTCGGTTGATTGATCAGGAATCAATTAATGTCTGAGTCTCCGGGTCGCTTGGCCAAAGGGCTGCTCCGTTCAGCCGCTCAGCTCGTGTACAACCATTGTGAACAGAGCTAAAGGGTCTTAATTAAACCTTCAAAGGTCTCAGTCGTTCCCTAAACACTGCCAACGTATATCTTATAATAGACGTTTACATAGCCTCTAAAAACGAAACGAAACTCAGACAAAGATCAGTGCATCCTGATACTCGGTGTTTAATTCCTGACGCAACTTAAGTACGTAGGTAATCCCAAAGCAAAAAATCCTAATCACCTAACGTCTTAATAAAAGCCGGCCAAGTGCATGTCGGACCACGCACAATGTAGGGTTCCGTAGGGTTTAGTAGTTACCCATGAAAATATGTGAACTTACTAAACTGATTAACCATTATATCAATGGATTAACCACTCTGCCTACCTGCCTCCGAACGATGTTTTTTATTGTAATAATAAAACAAACTTACATTTGCAGTTTTGAGACCTGCGCTCCCATACATTTTGTATAGGAAAATATTTCATACAAGTACATTTTATAAGTTGGTCGACTATTACTCGTAAACTTGTAAAGCCTACTTAGCTGTGATAGTTTTCCTTTTGTTTGTTATATATGCTACAACCATGATTTTTTCGCACGCCCAAACACAACCCGTATTTGGTTTAGGTTGGCGCATTTGAGTGTAACAAAAATGTCCTTTAATGCTTAATATTTCACAAACGAATGCCTTAATTTTGCCATCTGATACTTTAGTAACTGATTTGTATATTCATGCCTAATTACAGCTTTCTAGTACTAAGAGTCTTTTGAGATATAGTGTGGACGGACGGACAGACACGAAACTATAAGGGTTCCATTTTGACTACGGAACCCAAAAACGTCGCCTCTCCGAAGTCCCCGTGTGTCCCCGGGGCCGCGGGGCTCAGCGAGACGCAAGGAGCAGCAGATGCAATGAGCAGTAGGTAATAGCAATGAGCGATAATGGAATAGTACATTGTTCACCGAGAGGAGAAAGTGACCGATTACCGTCGAGGGTGTCGTTTGAAGCCCGAGCCGTAGGGGAGGGCTTTAAAACACCCGAGATCGGGAATCGCGCTTTCTCTCGAGTGATACATAGTGCTTTATACTACACCTACGAGGAAAATAAAAAACTAAATCTTTACTAATTGAAATTTATATTGAAATTGTTGCAGTTAGTGAAGCTTAATGTAACACTTTTTCCATTAATGATTGTTTGAGATGTTTGCGACAATGTAGGAGGAATAACTGGCTGTGCTGTTGGCACTGCGCTCGTAGAAGGCTGTGGTGCCAAAGGGGCAACTGGCTGCTGAGGAGCATTTGGCATCGCCGCGCTCGTTGATGGTTGAGGAGATGACTCTTGATGCACATTAATCGATCCCGATATTTGGTTATTTATTCGTGTTTTGTTGAAAAATCTTCATCATCACTATCACTACCATTTTGATAGTTTTATTTTACTTTCTACGAAAACTGAATCCTCAAACAACACACAAATTGAAAATGGCGCCAATGGCGTCTGCAATTTTTACATGTTCTTTTTTCAAATTGTTTACGCCGCAGGGTCGCACTGCCAGCCCGACCCCATCCAACACACAGCTAGTGGCCAGTGCCATTTTGCGAACTTGGAGATAAAAACTCACTGTAAATACTTTTTGGCTTTTGATATTTAGGTTACCGGCGCATAGTCTTACCCAAAATTAAAAAAAAAAACCACGTAAGAAATGGATTTTCATACACTTTTCTCTCCCGCTCAGATGCGTTTTCTCCCCGCATATTTGTTCGATATGCAATGACGTACTTTCTACCGTAAATTTGATAAAGTATCAAGGTACTTTCCAAGCAGGTGTAGTATAAACATAATTGTGTCCACTTACATCGCTTCATTGTACCCCGGGTAGACTTGGGTACCCCAGTACCCCACTTAACTGGCGCGAGTTAATTAGGAAGCTTGGGGTCCCATCAAGTTGGGGGCTTCCGGCAAGTTACGAGAGACGCTATTTACTTTTGTTGTTTCATTGCGATGGGGACGATAACCTAATTTATTATAAGATGGATGCCGCTGTGGAAATGGCTTCACGTAAATCTGATTGTGATTTGATGGTAACTTTTTTTTTGGTCCCTAATGATTGATTGGTAGCTGAAGGTTGCTGGAAAATGTAACCTCGTTGGATAAAAGATAATAAGCTAAGTTAATAACTTATGCGTTTAGGATAGTGCATTCTGTGCTAACACTGTTTGTAAGGTACAAGTAGTAGCAGTTATTTTATCAAAGTAATGATTAAACATCGATTGGAGAAAAAGAGAAACCTCAAAGTATCAAACAAATTAAAAATTGAATTTCCTCAAACTATCATCTATTTATTATTGCGTAGGTTCTTTAAACTGTACGTTTCCATTCCGCTGGGACTCGAGTTTATTTCTCTCGGCCATAAGAAACGTCGTTAAGGTGGAAGCTCACATCTGGCCCGCGAAATTCTAATTTTCTTACGTTTTTGGCAATTTGCAGGCCAGTGCTTGGTTGTATGTTTATGAAAATTGGATTTGCGACTGTAAGACGTATGAAGTTACCGAATTATAACCATCAAAATTATCAATACAACCCTCCAAGTTCATTTTCATGTCAAGATTGATTTTTGCATGTAAAAGTCATTCTTTAGTAATTTAGTCGTCGTTCTTTAGTAGATAGTAATTTTGATGGTTATAATTCGGTAACTTCATACGTCTTACAGTCGCAAATCAAATTTTCATAAACATACAACCAAGCACTGGCCTGCAAATTGCCAAAAACGTAAGAAAATTAGAATTTCGCGGGCCAGATGTGAGCTTCCACCTTAATCAGATTATGTAAATGTGTTCGATTATAGAAGTTTATTTAATGTTCACAATGAAAGGAAAACTATTTCATCCTGTATTACTGCTTACCTGCGCTGCGTAAAGACCGTAAAGTAGGTAATAAAAGCTAAATGCGTTTACTTGTTGTTTCATTCTTTATATTTGCTTTTGTAGGCGTTTCGTTTGAACACGGATTGTTTTGAATAAGAATCGATGTTGATTTACAGAACAAACATGGAACGTTGTGAGTGATGTGAGCCGAAGTAAACATATCACATTAAAGTTAGATCGTCCCCATGAACTTACCGCTTTTCAGTTTATTAATGTAAAAGGTTTCACAGACTATTAAACTTTCTGATTTTTTAACATTTTATGGGAAACTTTTTTATAATTTGTTTTTTTTTCTTATTTTTTTATTTCCAGCAACCAACACTTTACGTGCCACTACGGTTACATAAATTCTTGTCCGACTCCTGTGCCTGTACCCATTCGTGAGCTATCCTCGCTGTGGTCTCCAGTTCGCGACCTCCACCTACAAACATACGCATCACGGTAACTTTAACGACTTCTTTACGACTCTCAATAGTGATTAGGCAATAGATCATTCGCCATTGTGATCCCCATTCATTTGATGATGTCATTTTATTAATTGAAATCGTAACGTCCACGTGTGTAGGGAGTAGGTACTTCTTAAAGGTATTATTATGGTCGAAGTCAATACATTTTGAATAAAATATTTAGCAACATTTTTTTAACAGTAGAGTAGTATATTTATATTTGCACAATAAAAAAATCATTTCACAGTGCCATCAAAATATACATAGTTCCTGAAAAAAAAGCTTTACATACAATCAAAACAACTCACCTAATCACGTCAATTCGTTTCTCGTTCTGCTGTCACGTCAGTCACACAACTGTCATTCAGTGTGACAGATGTACTTACATCCGTCTGTCTTGTGCCAATACATCTCGGGAACTCGCGATTATTTACTACTGAACTCAGACAGGCGAGCGGGGAATACCTGAGTGAGCGTCTACAGCGATATCTCAGAGACATATCTACGATGAAGTACAATACAAGGGAGTCATAAACAAGGAGAGTGCTATGGCTGCCCCGGGAATGCTTTGATTTACTTTATTGTCGGAGCAAATACATAATGTAACACAATAAGTGTAAGTTTATTTTGACCTTTGCTTTTCTTAATTCAAACTTGCTTGAACGGTCAGGCTTTATTCAACTACAAGAAACTAACAACCAAAGAAAGGAATAAGATGAAGACTTTCGTTCTGTGCTGCCCTTATCGCATTTTATTGGAGGTCGACGCAGCATGACTGAACTCCTCTGTGGGGACCCGTAACACAAGTATTGTATTCCTATTTCGGGCACCGGTCTCTCACAAAATTTATCTTAGGTATTAGACTATATAATTCATGTTCACTGTATAAAGAAATAAACAGTATTTATTTGTCTCGCACAGGACAAAACAAGACAGGTGGCCTAACTATTGTTCTAGAAATCTAGCTAGAGGAATGTGGAAGTCGCAGATCGTCTCCGTGACCTGCCGCCATTTCATTAATCCAGGGTTAATTCTGTGCACTAAAGTAGATTCCGTAAGTCGCCCCATGCCAGACATCATCGATTAAATTAATAAAACTACCAGAAAACTCTACATTAAGTTATTAACCTCCATTGTATCCAAATCGATACGAAATACATCCTATCAGTCCCCGTCCTATCAGTTACATACAGTTACAAGAAACCGTAACAATAGAAATTAACGGCCTGCGCTAAACAAAACCAAGCTTTCACGAACAATGTACGAGTACTATGTAGCATTATCCATTATCCCGTAATGTGAGTGCTGTCCAGCTGTCCACCCACACCCCCTCCCCCCTTCCCCATCCCTCCGCAGTTCGTGCGCTAAAGCAACAATATTACTTAGTACAAGCATGATCATTACTATGCATTACGAATAATTACTGAAATACTAAAAACATAGCACTGGTGGTCCAAGCGCTGCAGCTGGGGAATGAGTGCAGTACATAGACGAGATTAATGACGTCACGAATTGATAATTATCATCAACAGCTATTACAGTAATCCAATGCACGGGTGCCACTGCGGGTGACAGAACCTTATTTCCAAGTGAATCCGAAACGCATAATTGTTTTTAAGTACTTCGTACGTCAACCATGCCATCAGTTTGGGTCCCATTAAGTATCACTAATACGTTGCGACGAAAACATGCAAGCGTCCTTGACGGTAATGTCTTGTATCGATCATTGTGGCGCACTAATTGACAAAATAGTCAGGCCGCCATTGAGACGCATATCGTGTCATTATCTGTCATATTGTGTCCAGCCGGAGCGATGCGTTACATGCTAATTAATAATAATAGACCTCCCACGGAGATCACTTCGCACTGGCACCTCGCCGTCGACGCTTGTACGCACCTAATCATTCTATCGTTTAGTTATATGTATTAATATTAATTAACGTCAATGTAATTAAATATATTAGAGTTTCCTTAAATCGATGATTACTTTATAGTGCCTAAACATCGGAAAGGTAAGGCACAGGAATATTTGTTCACACACGTGGCAGCACTCCGCCATAGCAGTGTACAGTGATGAACGTGAAATGTTTCATTAAAGCATTTACGCGAACATACACGTTAAACGTTACGAGCCATTTGTATCGACATGATGGCTGCTACGCGGACTGCCATCGACCGGCCATCGACTGTCTGCTGTCACGGCCGACACATGATACTCATTATAATGATACGCCCCCTAACGGTTCCAACACTCGCCCGTGTTTGTACAACACTCAGTTACTCGTGTTCTTAGTTACACGCTGTCGTAGCATGTCTTTAATCACATTTTCTGAAAGATGTCTCATGTAGATGCTGTATGTAACAAAGTTACAAGTAATGTGCTCAACAACAATGAAACCGCACTCATTTTGAGTTTTGACTGACTGTGACTTTACTAGACTCTTGATATGATCTTTCTTTTTCGGCTGAAATGATGAAGTTAGTATGTAGTCCAAAATGTAATGTGTACTTACCTACCTCTGTAGTTTTAAGTTTTGCATACCAGAAATGGTTAATATGAGGATCTTTACTGTAGTATTATGTAATGCACTATGTACCATCTTTTTACCCATATTATGCGAATAAATTATTTGATTTGATTTGATTTGATTTCATATCGAAACTAAGTTGCTCATGATTTCAAGTTTTCCTTCCACTGGGAACACTTGAAATTATTAGCAACTTAGATTCGATATGAAAGATCATAAAGGTAGGTGTCTACAAAAACATTATTTGTATTTTAGATTACAGTAATTATTGTTGTCATTAACATTCTTCCAATGCTTTCATTTTACAGCCAGCAGTTTGGTCTAGTTTACTTTAGTAACTACACCGTGACTACCATAGTAATGACGCGAATACTAATTTGTCACTGTTCTGGCATGATTTATAGTCCTGCAGACACTATTAAGGTGTAGGAGCATGTACCTAACATACAAATGACCATAGGCACTTAAACAGAAATTATTCAAATGCCACCCGTGCGACTTTCAAAATAAAAGAAAATGTATGTAATCGCTCGGCCACAAGCTACACGCTCACGCGGCACCTCGACACGCACCTCGCGGAGGCGCGCGGTGTGCGGCGCGGCGACCAAGAAAACAAACAAGATAGATTAGTCAGAGCAGGCCGCGAGTATCCACGAGTAATGAAGAGTGACGCACGCGCGTGTTCGTGACGGCGAACACTAGACCTGGCGAGTCGCAATACCTGAGTGAACGGAGTGTATTGGAAGTACAACATCATTGTAAAACGCCTCACACATTAAAGTAACATGCTCCTGGATTGGATTATTCTGGATTCGATTCCATGTCGGCAAAGTATTATTGAATTATCCATCGGGAATTTGTCAGTAACAACCATGGAGTCTGAAACCGTATCCGGTTAATGGCAATAGGCTACGTATCGCATGTAACTTAAACATAACTGGGGAATTGTGCATACACCTCCCTATGCCTTTTTTTTTTTGGCGGGTGGAAAATCATCGAATAACCCCTCCCGCTCTTGGGCAGAGCGAAAGGGAGTGTCAGACTTCTACTGACTAAAAAACAACCATGTTCCTTCTTAGCCCTCTATGTCGAGGCCGCGATAACTAGTGTACAACCCGCGGCCCCGACGGGACCTCCCTATGCCTTACAGTACGACATTATGTTCATTAAGATAAAACAGAGCCACCTGTGAGAAACTTAATCAAACACGGTTTAAAGCTTTTATTTAAATATCCTGACTCATTCGTAAGTAAAATAACAAGACGTGGTACAACACGCGCGGCGGAGCGGCGTGCACGCGCGAGCCGCACCAACCCGCGCGGCCACGGTCTGCATCAACAAGATCATACTTTGTTATTCCCCCTCATCAAGTTCAAACAAAGTTACACGATAAGAATTCTAAAGATTTGGGAATAATTTCATCGTTTAATAAAGTTTCAACAGAATTATCTAATAAAAACAATGCTGTAACAGGATTTATGTAAGAGAACGTTGTCTTTATCTTTTAAATCGTATCTTCAAGAATATGAAGATATCCCTAAAATTTTTTCTACTTATAAAATTCTGCTTTAATAAAAACTGATTGATTTGACCTTTTATGTCATTATCTATATAGGTATCCAATATTTGAATTTAAGAAAATTGATAGCCGCCCCGAATTTCTTAACTAACTTGTGTGATGTTGCCTTAGTAGTCAGAGAGCGTTCACTAACCACCCTGAGTAAAGAATAACGAATAAATCTCGACGAACACATATGTATGATCTCCGCGAGCGAATATTTACTAAGCGAGTCACACGCACTGCATAATTACGAGCTCGTCTACATAAACCGATGTAATGCGCCGCCGGGAATGAACCCGCGCCACATACGCAGTAAGTAGCGACTGAATTAAACAGCGCGTGAGGAGTGGGGGTCGTCGTCCGGTTATTATTATTTCAGGGGTGTAATTAGCCGCCGCTCCCCTGGACGAGGGGTTGTTTGCACAGGTTAAGTGACGCAGATTGTCGACAGATCAAACGGGTTAAAGATTCTGAACGGTTTTGAAGCACTTCCTATTAAATTGAAAGAAGATGTTTTAACACCAGTCCAATTGTACCGCCGCAGTTACTGGTTATACCTAATTAATTGAAGGCTGTTATTGGCTTCTTAGAGTCTTCTAAATTATAGGTACTTACACAGAATACATAATAGGTACTGTAATGACTGTAGGTAGGCTTCACTCTGTGCCTTCACTACTACACCCCACTAAACGTATCATCATCATCATCATCATTTCAGCCAAAAGACGTCCACTGCTGGATATAGGACTCCTCCAGGTGTCGCCCCATTGACCGGTCTTCCGGTTCGCGGTCGTCACTCCTGAACTTTTCGACCCCACCGGCCATCCGTTCTGCGAACAATGTGCCCTGCCTATTTAAGTCTGGCGATTCTTCGGGCTACGTCGGTAACCTTGGTTCTTATGCGGATGTCCTCAATTCTAATTCGATCACGCTAGGAAACTCCGTGCATAGCCCTCTCCATTGCCCTTTGGGTGACTTTGAGCATTCTGATGAGGCCCATTGTAAGCTATCACGTTTCGGTTCCGTATGTAATCACTGGCAACACACACTGGTCATAGACTTTCGTCTTGAGACACGGTGGTAAGTTGGACGAGAAGATACCGCGCAACTTCCCGAACGCTGCCCAGCCGAGTCGGATTCGACGATTGACTACTTTCTCGAAGTTAGGCCTACACTCCGCTGCCGCGGCAAATTGCTGCGCGGCGGACAGACCTCCGGTGCGATCTCATGGCGACATGCAGACAGCGACTGTCGCAACCCCGTGCAGGGCACGCCACGATAGTGGCGGTAAGTCCCCTCTTTGAGGAGTGGCTTGAGAGGCGCCACGGCGCCCTCACCTTCCGTCTGACGCAGGTCCTCACCGGACACGGTTGTTTCGGGAGGTACCTGCACCGAATCAGGAGGGAGGAAACGCCCGGATGCCACCATTGTGAGGATCGGCCGGAGGACACGGTGGAGCACACAGTGGAGGTGTGCCCCGCTTGGGCCGAGCCCCGCCGTGTTCTCGTAGCGGCGATCGGCGGCGGCGACCTCTCGCGCCCGGCCCTGGTGCAAGCCATGGTCCGGGGCGAGGAGGAATGGGACGCCGTCGCCTCCTGCGATGCAGTGATGCTAGCGAAGGAGGTGGCGGAACGCGAGAGGGAGAGAACCTCTCGTCCCAGCCGCCGCGGGAGGCGCTCCGGGCGTCGGGGGTCCCGCGATGACCTCCGTCCACCGTAGACGCGGGCCTGTGGACGGTGAGTGATGGGCTAACTCGCCGTCCGTCTCATGACGAAAACAGGCCGTGTCGACGGCGCGTTCGTGTTCCACGCGCGCCTCAAAGAGATGTCAGCAACATGGGAGGGGCCCGAAAGGGCCGACGTCGGGGCCGCGGGTAGTCCACTGGTTATCGCGGCCTCGACATAGAGGGCGAAGAAGGAACATGGGTGGTTTTTAGTCAGTCGAAGTCTGACACTCCCTTTCGCTCTGCCCAAGAGCGGGACCCCTCCCGCTATTCGATGATTTTACACCCACCAAAAAAAAAAAAAAAAAGCCTACCCAACTGTATTAAACGTATAAATCACCTGTACCATTGGTTTTCGCTCAACTATCATCTATAACTATGTAATTAAAGTAACAGCGTGTAAACTCCAGCAGCGTAACGTTTCACCGTGCTCCATGAGATACGGTCGCACCCGCCATGGGTTACAGAACCCGCCTCAAATTACAGCCGGAATTAAAACTAATATACAAAGGGTTCCATAAGCACATTCTGTGGTTTGTAACCCATACATTAAATCGCTACAATATCTGGGGCAATCTGTGCGGCCCGTGTTTACAACCACCGCTGTACAGCCGCGGATTAGCAATATTTTACACACACAAGTAGTTATGAGTATACATCATTTAAAGTATGTATATCATGTCCAATATCCCTTTAAAACGTGGGTACGTAAAGTCAGTTCGGATCCCGGAAACGTGAGATTTTCGAGACGGGATCACGGGACCCTTCGGCGAATTTCAAGAACGTTTATTTTGATTAGGTGATTATCGGGTAACGGTAATCGTAATTTAACCGGAATTATGGAAGATTGCGATACCGTTTACGGGTTCAATTCGTTTATTAACTTAAGGAAATAAAATTTAATAAAATACATAGAGTTAACTTGTATTGCTGAGTAGCCACTAGCGACCAACCACGACAATGGCGAAATTAGTCGTGACTTAATCATCAGTTACCATGAAAGGACCGAGGACAAACAATACCTTCACAATGACACAGGCGATGTGGGTAATGTACGAAAGGGGTAGTTTATTAACTATCGGAACAAAGAATTTTTGTCATTCCACGTTATTATAAGTCGCCCCACCATGACATGCGGCAAAATGCCACCGTATTATAAAATCTCCGCCAGTCGAGATCTATAGCTGCTCTATTGAAAGCGTCGCATATTATATTATATGCACGTAGACACACGCGCAGGCTTCGTAGTAATGTAATATCCGCGACATTAATGATCATAATAAGTCTGTGAACCGCCCGCCATCATGCTCACGGGCGGGTAATCAGGACGACACAGTAATAATGCACGCAGCGACAACGATATACCTACTTATATATTTCACTGTAGAAAAGATTAATTTTAACTTATTGAAACCTAATTAAAATTGAACGTGATAAAGTTTTATAATGGCCGCAACTACATTTGTATTCACGCTCTTCCATTAACTTTACAATTGTAGCGAAGTTTCTCATTTTAATAATATTCCTTTTATTCACGGACTTGTCGTTAGATTACTTTTCTAGAGATTGACTCTTTCACTCTATATCTTCCATGTGGTTAGTTCTAGGTGAAAAGGTTTGAAATCCCTAGACCGTGTCACATTGTGACCCACTAGGCAAGTCTGGACGATAATTAATGATTTGGGCAAGATTGTGCATTCAACTACAACTTGCACCATTATAGCTGACAGCTTGCGAGTTGCTAACTCAACTCTGAATAGTTTATAGTGCAATCGACGCCGCGGCGGCGCGGCACCACGCAGCGTGCCCTATACAGCACATACATACAACTACATTGGCGGTACTGAGACGTTTGGAGGTTATTCAGTATCCTTGTATATACGGAAATATCACAGGTACATTGGTGCTCGTAGTATGAAGACAATGATTTTAACGAAATGCAATACAAGATAATGAACACAGCTCCATTCACCACTACGATGTTACCAACACGATGCTATTTCTGTATTCTATATATCTATAAGAGGTTTTGGGTAATAAACTTGATGAAATGTGATGTTGATACTAATTTCTTTTAAAACCAACCACGTTTGAACAGCTGTTAAAGGAATTGAGTGGAATTTTTCGCCGACACGGAATGTTTCCTAAATTAGCGAAACTAATTCCACGTGCGTGGGCGCAAAAATATTACAATGGTCAGTTAAATACCCACAGTAGCATAGTGCACGCCCCTCGTCGAGCGATGTTCGAGTGGTGTCCGTGAACAGCACCAGGTGGCGCGACCATCGGCGTCGCTACACGAGTACCACTCTCACAGCAACACATCAACGCAACTTTACGATCTCACGAATAGAATTCCTGTAAAAAGTGATGTTTGCGTAAGAATGCCGTGTTTTGATCTCAAAATAGATCCCATGTGGGTGTCGTAAGAGTGGCCGCTTCTAAGGATGGAGTCGGGAATACGGCCGCTACACTTTACAGGATATTAATAAACTTGGCCTTTGTTAAACTCTTCTAGAGTGTTATAAACGCAGATCGCTGTGATTAAACTGTCTCATAATTTGACATAAAAGAGTGAAGAAAAAACTAAAGAGAATTCATAGTTCTAAAATCACGATTTTAAGTCGACTCCAAACTCCGCATCAATCTTTAGAGCAAGAAAATAAATCTTGCTAAGAAAATATTGCGAAGAAGTTTCCTAATCACCATACATGAGGACCATAATCAGCTGCAGACGTTTAGTGCCTACTCGTGTAGTGCTAGTGGGCTATTCTGATACGCTATAAGTGCGGCCGCTCTCCAATAAATCTGTATGAGAGGTGTAAACACGTGCCGCCAGCCATCGCTTCATTACAGCCGCACCGCGCGTTGTGTTCCGACACCATTATTACACATTTTAAATATCTCAGTTTAGCACATCATAATAGAAACACATCTATCACAATCTCAAATACCAGCGAACACATCAATATTTCGCGATCATATATTTTAACGTGATTTACAGCTACAATACATCAATACGTTTATTATATTTTCTTATACAAAGCAGGATTTAACTTCTATCTTCAATCGGTTTTCTATCAGGAGAAAACGAAAACGTGCGTTTTACGAAATTCTTTAACATTTTTTTCATAACGTATAACGGCTTTGTAATGTTTTTTTCCTTCAATTTGTTATGATTGAATAGTCAGTTGCTTCTTAATAATAAAACGAAAAACCATTTCGCCTGAAATATAATACGATTTCAATTGCAAAAGACATTTCTTCTAAATCAATTCAAATGACTGAATACGAGTTCAGTGCCCGACTGTCAATCAAAAATGTTGAATGCTACAAAATATCGAGCAGTCAAGTGTAACGCCACACAAATACACCCTCGGTACAATATATTACAAATTGATAAATATTTCCCATAAACGATTGCTATATCTCTCGTTTCCTGACTGAGCGAGAGAAGCGAGCGCACCACGGAACACAATATCGCTTCAGTAATCGTTGTGTGTCGTAACCGGTTTAATTGCGAGCCGATCCGCTCCGATTCTCCGAACCGGTACAATCCGGAGCAAGGCGGCTCCAAGCGGAATCAATTATGTCTTTATAGGGTTCCATCGATCCGGAACCCTATAAAGACATAATTGATTCCGCTTGGAGCCGCCTTGCTCCGCAAAGAAAGTTAGCAAGAGTGAAGAGATAATAAGAGATTCCACAAATCGATGAATCACTTTGTGAGATTAAGTTATGATTGAGTACTTATTGAGAACGTGATTTCAATTCGATCATGAAAACTAATTCTACAAGAAAATTCTTTAAAATATGCGTGGGTAACCTCTACCTTGGCTCTATAACCCATTTATTAGTTTATAAACCGAATCAACAAGTAGTTTGGTAACTAAAATAGTGAGCTGACTCATTAATCGTCATCGTTAGCCGTGAACTCCAGAACGTCTTATAACAGGTTTCTTTCATCTTTTAATTTTGTTATAACTTAATAAAACTAATTTATTACATGTTTAGTAATTGGCATAAAGTTCAAAGAAATGAAAAATCTCTAACGGTTATTAGTTTAATTCTATAAGGATTATTCGTTTGATTTAAAATAAAAAGAGAAGAGTAAACAAATCTCTACGTTGACTGTACATCTTCCTCCTCCCGTGGATCGCCGGATGGTTGCCGTGTCCGGGCGCCGGTATGGGCACCGGTGCCGGGTGAGACGGGGCGGCTTTGTCGGAAGTTATTTTTACGCGAAGCTCGCTAAATAATAGAGCCCGGTGTAGCCGGGATTACAGGATTAAATGCGAAACCCTCCGGAAAGTATACTGAACCCGATTGTATTGTAGCTGTTTGTTTAGCATTGAGGAGGGAATGTTTTACTCAGGTTTCAGAATATAATGTGTATCGAATGAGCGCTTGTTTTAGTTTACCGCTCTATGACGCCCGCGGTGTCGGGGGAAATTAAAGCGCTCACAGTTTCGTTTGTTTGAAGTAATTGTCATGATAAACTTAGGGATTAATGTAGATTGTCTAGTATTTACGTAGCGCTATTACTCACGGGCACAATGATATTAATTTGGTGACGCCCACTGCTACTGCCTAATTAATAACATCGTTTATATTTATATTTTTACACAACACTTTGTCATGACTAATTGCCTGCCTCAAATAAAAACTTTTTAAAAAGGAAAGAAAATTAAGCATAAACAAGTAAATAAATGAAACAAAATGAAGTGAATTTCATCCGCTAATCCAGAGATAAGGCTTTGCTTAATGACGGCACTCGGGAGCTTAGTGTGTCGCAATTAGCTCGTTGAGAGTGATTCACTTATGTAGATGTGGAGTTGAGGAGCTACTGCAGGAAGCAGGATGATGCCACGCGCCACGCGCATGAATAATACATGAATGTCTGACTTACAGCACACGCCCCCCCCCTGCTCCACCGCCTCACACCTCGCATGGCTTACAGGCAAGACAGGAAATGATGACACAGAAGGACCGGTTACATAAATGGAATATTGTATGCTAAGCTTTATCTTCTGCCGCACCTTTAATACCACTTTAGATATTACAGCTACAGCTGCAGAGAAAACGCATACATTCTAGTTTGACAGGTCAATACTGACAGTGCTACGTGACGTAACCAAACATGACGTCATCAGCATGGATAACAAGAGCAGGAGTCCAATGGTCGGCAGAAAGTTAGTGAGTGAACCGAATTGGATAATATTTAATTGAAGGAAAACTTTATTGCTACTTCTGTGCGCAACTCGTGTGTTATCTGTGTGTTACTAACAATACATTTTTTAATTAGGGCATGTAATCCCGTGGAGAATGTTTACACGTGACATCACGTGATGCGCGGACTATGACGGATGGTTGTCGCACAGGACAATGACACGGACAAACGTGGAGGTGTGCTGCTATTGTGACAAATGGTCATGTGAGGACATTTAGATCGATAAAAACGGTGAACCCTTTTGCCACCACAAATCTTGATATTTACACCTTAGTGCACGATCAAAGTCTAGCTTTAAGACGCAATAATTATAGTCTACACTAATATTATAAAGAGGAAAGATTTGTTTGTTTGTTTATAACGAATAGGCTCCGAAACTACTGGACCGATTTGAAAAATTCTTTCACCGTTGGGAATCTACACTATCCCTGGGTGACATAGGCTACTTTTTATTCCTGTATTACCACGGGAACGGGACCTACGCAGGTGAAACCGCGTGACGTTGCTATTTTGCTAGCGGATAGTAGATAATAATATCAGCTAGTTAAACTTGTTTAAATACACTAGTAGTAGTGTATTTAAACAAGTTTAACTGATGATGACATGATGATGATACTATGACATAGCTACGACACAGAGACACGATAACAAGCAACCAAGCAACGATCTAAGTGATAGGTATGTCACAAAACAATCCGCTACGCCATTGCTACGCTATGCTACGAGACTGCTACGCCACCCGACGGCGCCGCGGCGCATCAAACATGAAGTCATTCCCCTCCCTCGTCCAGTCATGCGGGGCGCGCGCTCAAAGGGTTGCTCTCTGCTGTTATTGCAGAGACAATGCGCGCTCAACGTTCAGCGCTCACAGAACAGTTCAACAGCCTTCAACATTCAGCAACGTTTTTATTACAGTTTGAGCACTGAAACACATTGTTGCCGTCGGAACGTCACGCGTGTTTACTTACTAAACTAAATATGATTCTAATTAGTCCGTTTGTTAGATTATCGAAAAATATTGGATACGTATTTTTTGTTTTATGAAATTAATAAAAATTAACGAAGATAAAACGCGTCAAAGATTTGAGTTGTGGCGTCACTAACCGCTAAGTGTCATACTAATGTCTTAGAATATGACGTCACACGAGTTTTCAAAGCACTGTATCGTCTTCATTGTTTGTTTACGTGAAAAATGAAAAAATACGTGTCCAATATTTTTTAGAAATCTATCTGACGAACTAATTAGTTTTTTTTTGTTACCAACCCTATTGTTGGTTGTTTTACTTTTTTTATAAAAAGCAATCCTTTGAATTGGCTAGGATTCCTTTTTTTTCTTATGCGACAACAAAGACAAGGGTTCTATTTTGAACCGACTTCTAAAAAAGAAGGAGGTTAATTCGGATGTTTATATTTTTATGTTTGTAAGGGCATAACTCCATGTTGTTCAATTAAATGTTTTTCTAATATTTTCAAAAACTGTTTAAGTATTTGCGTCTGATCTGCATAATATCATGTGGATTCGCTGATGCAGATGGAAGGTATGAATCCTCAGCAGTTAGAAGTTGAAAGAAAATTCTTTCATAGTTACACGTACTTATGGAGTGATAATTGGAATCTGGCAGGTTAAGGGTTAGGTTTCTTGGTTGAATGTTAAATGCATAGTAAATATAGGATTACAACTAAAAATGTATTCGCTTAAAGTATTTCGCTACAGCAGTTCATTTGGGATGCCAACATGTTGAGATAGTTTACTAAATTTAAGTCAGTTTAGTAAGTCTACCGTTCAGTATTTGCAAGATCCGAGCGCAATATCTGAAACTAATCAACTAAATTAAAATAATAAAACTTGAGACATAACAAATAACAATGTACAGTGAGCGCGTACAGACGCTCACCGGCGAGATTGAACGACATCTATTCTACTTATTTTATGGACACTTTTAATTTTAACAGACTAGATAAGAGCTGATGGAAAAAGTTTAAACTCTTCTGAGAATTAACGAGATCGTATCACGAGACTGTGTCAAGGATTTGGGCGATTTGCTAAGTTTATTAAATGCGAAAGTAACTGTCAGTGGGGCCGAGATGGATTATGGAAAGCTCTGAATTGATTGCGTCCCCAAGTGGACCGCTGTGGACACAATGCGGGGAAGTTTTAATGACTCGGATAAGGATTAATGACTCGTCCAATACCCTGTGCGAGTGCAGAGTGCAGGACTTGATCTGAAGAACAAACCATGTCCCATTTCTTGCTGAATAAAGAAAACCACTGTAATGCCGTAATCAACGTGCTGCCCTACTCGATTCGACATGAAAATAAAGAAAACTTTCTGCCGGCTACCTACCCTTAATTTATCGATGATTGGGACCTACAAAATGATATTTGATAAATAATAAAATCCACTCAGACGAAATCGCATGCAACAGCTAGGTATGCCACACACAGAACCATGATAAAAAAGGTTGATTGTAATACAAACTTGTTTAAGCTAGATGCTCTAGTTTCCATAACCACGAGTAGAGTATCGTTTTGTGTTCGGAGCAAGTTTTCCAATTTCGCTCCGAACGCGCCGTAAATCGTGAGATTACAAAAGTTTCACAAGCTTACACGAGACACGTGTACATAGTCGAGTATGTGACGGAACGACAGTTTGTGTGTAATGTACGTGTCGCGATGCGATACAAACGCAGCCACATTTCGCGTTCATTGCTGGTCAAGAATTGGTCTTTGTCGACGCAATATATTTTTGGAACACCGCTGGAGATTTACTGTGTATTTCTCAAAGTTAGGCGTGAAAGCAATTTCCTCTAACAAGTTCTCTGAATAAGTCAGTCTATGCTTAAAACATCGATCATTTGAACGTTATCTATCATGCAAAGTATTTCTCCAAGTTAGTACGTATATTACTCTCCAGCGAACTTAAAACATTGATGTAGGCATGAAGCGACGCTCTCCTAGTTACTACTTAATACATTCAGAGCGATGTGCTCTCCTTAAGCAGTAAGACACGAACGCATCGCTCCGTGATGTGGGTACTGTGGGTGGGCACGAAAGCGCGATATACGGCACGTACTCTCGCTTACCGCTCAGGAACTTTACCGGCACCTTGCCTCCCTTACCGAAAGTAAGACACGCGCATACATCGTGCAGTTCTGTGATATGAAGCTTACAAGTATATTATGGAGACTACGACATATGCAACCATGGCAAATAACTGGTCATATTGGTACTTCTTTAAATAGCTTGTTTAAAAAAATAATAATAATGGAGGCAACTCACGTTAATAACGTTCGTTCTTCGCTAATATTAGTGTTAGTCCTGACAGGACTTCTTACAAGGAAGAGGCAAAAATAAGATTATACTTGTTATAAACAACTTCCTGGCGTTGACGTCGACAGGTGACAAGAAATAATTACCGTAGAAGGTCGTGAAAATATGTCGGCCATCGCCGCGCATCCTAAGCAGAAACGTTGAGGTGGGCGTGCGATAGGCTTGCGGCGATAACAAGTACTTGATTATGAGTTAGTTTACATGACATGCAAACTGATCAGCTAACTAGCAATCCATTGCGATGACAGCAGTAAGATGATGTGACCTTTGAGTGACACCAATTACAAGAAAGTTACTCTTTAAATATTATGACGAAGACAAAATTCTTTATTAAAACTATTAGGCTTATAAACTTATACATAATATACATGTTACGATTTAATAATGCTTTTTATCATTTTTACATTAAAATATCATCAAACCATTTGATATCGACACAGTTGTGTCTTGAACTCAGCGTAATTCATTTCACAAAGCTAATTGAGCATAAAGATAAAATTAACATATCCCTACATGAGAGTTCGCTCGTCTTACACTGGGTCGCCGGTTGCTGTTTGCTGTTTGCCGGTCCGGGTCGCCGGTTGCCGTGGGTACACCGGGTAGGAACACAATTGAAACACGAAATGCGCTCATTTAACATAGGGCTGTCACACCACTCTTGTAGGCTAACACAGGACTTTGTTAAAGGAAGAATTGGGTGTTCTGAATCTTGCTGTTTCAATCACCCCACGATCATGTTTCAGAATAGCCCTTTTAGTTTCATGCTCAACTAAATGATTAGAATAGGAAAGGTCACATTTGTCGATATTTATAAAATTCCTACCACATGTTACATGAACGGGAATTGAACATGTAATAGGTAGAAATTGCTGAAAAAATAAACAGGTAATTTGAACATTTTATAGCTCTTATAAAATAAAACTCTCATTACTTTCGTTTTACGTACAATTAGGTAATTAAAAACAAAGGGCCACACGAGGTCGCTTTGTCCTCCTTGTGACAAAGTGGCCAGCTTAATGAATGGCCGTACTTGTGGCAACCCTAATTACTGCCAGCTAATTCATTAGCGCCGACTTAAAGTCGCGTAATGTTAAGCTAATGAACTGTGTGCGGGTTTACTTGTACTTGTGCCAACGTAAGGATTATGTAGTTTAGTGTGGTTACATGCGAGATTACTTATGAATTTATGATACAGACAAAAGAAAACAAATATATTCAAATATATATACATCGTGCAGTGAATCGCCGAACAAAGAGCAACGTACCTTTATTATATTAACATGCTTCGTGATACCGAAGTGCAGTGATTGTACAGAGTAGCCATACCCGGCCGGGTAGTCTAGACTAGGTACACACCGAGCGACGCCGGGTGCGCTTGTTAGTGCAGCAAACAGTATCGAGTTGCAATAACAATGCGCACATCAAAGGGACAGACGTAATATGAACACCGCCATTTTAGCTCGCTTTAACTGCGAGAAATACGAAAAGTTTATTTTGTTTGTTGTTTTACAGCTACCGTAAATGAACAGTAATTTAACGGTAGGATTGCTATGATTATGGAGTTTTCTGGGTTTCAATTTACGTCTTTATATTTTTAAAACCAGACCATCTAAAGAAAGGTAAAGGGCTCCTTATTAGAAGACTTTCTCTTCTTGTTAAAAATACTCACGGGTCTAGTGTACAGAAAACATTGTGAGGAATAAAGCCCGATGTATCGACTGCCAAACCTATCAAATACCTACACAAGTGCCCCATAACACTACTGCACATAACACTACTGCACATAATGTTGCCCAAAGTACGTTCATGTGATTGCCAATCACAATAGTAATGCGTAAACAACGGTCAGTAGCTTCACAGCGTGTAGCACTTGCAGTCTATCAGACTTACTTCTCTTTACGAGTCTGGATTGATCCCATCTCGCGGTGAGATCTCATCCGGTACGTCAGCAAATAATGCCGACTCCTAGAAACGCACCGCGATAAACAAACAATGCAATACAATAACAATAAACAATTGTTTTTGGCTCGACTCCGCATCGGTTTCGATTGAGTTGTTAATATAAGTTAGAGAAACATCGCAACGGTGGTTATTATATACACTGCATGAGTTTTAGAACTCTAAAATTAAATAATGCCTGAACGTAACTGACTCGCCCGCACTCGATATGTGTTATGAAGGCATAGAGTTCCCAGGGCAGGTAGTGGTTGCAGTTCCGATCGCTTAGTTCTCTTGCATTCCACATTCTCTTTTATTACCTGATTCGACCAAGTAATTTAGTCTGTGAATGTGCGCATAAACCGAACATATCCCACGCATGTCATGTGTTGAACATGTAATCACATTGCCTACTAACTACGTTTAATATTTGACAGGGCCAAAAGCTTTTAACACAATAATAAACCCCCGACCCGTTGCTGCAGTATATAGTATGCACTGGGCACTGGGGCGCCGCCGCTCGCTCAATATTTCAGGTGGTGTTAGCGCTCGCTCTCAACAACAGCTCACGGGCGGAGCTGCAAACTTGCAGTTACCGCGTTATACATTATGACAATATGCGCTGTGACGCGCGGGCCGACTCACACAGACTGGGTTTATTGGCTCCTACATTTAATATAAATGATGGAGAAGTTGGTGGTACTGAAACAATTTCTATCTAATAAAAGACATGAGTCAAAAATGTGAGATGGAGTGCAGTGTAAGTCCTTCAATCTCCAATCATTTGCAACGAACCTTTATAAAATTGTCGCGAAAACTACAAGTTTAAAGCCATGTTAATATTTTAATTGAAGTTAAAATTCAAACGACTGTGTCGTGTGACTTCGCCAGAGTAGTAAGCGTGCTGAAAACATAGAACGTAAGTAAGTAAGGAGAAAAATAATCCCAACTTATTAGTAAGAGCGTCGGTTGTGAACTCAGGTTATTCACCTCGGTGCTAAGTGGGTTAACGCTTTAAACATTAGAGTTCCGTTACAACAGACGGAGAAAATAAAAACGAATATATTTTGCAAGTAACCAGTAATCCAGGGGTTTCTGGGGTGTACTTATGGAGATTTGGCGACCACCCAGAGCGTGAGTGTCTTTAAAGCTAGTCGGTTTCAAGTGAAATGCGATTATTTTATACCGTGTCCTCAATAAATGTAGGAAAATGTCATCTTTTATCACCTGCTAATGGCAACGGCAATAGTGAGGCAACGAGTTTAGTTCATTATTTCACGCTGATGTTTTTCAGTTCTAAATTACACAAATTATCGTCATAAATCAATTATACCATTTAACTAGAAAACATTAAGAGGAAATGCGGGAGGTCTTTTCTCAATAGAAACGCTCTCGCCTGTTTTCTTTCTTGTTAATTACTAAAAAGCTATGGTTTTTTACAGAATAATCAATATTAACTACTTGTACGCCCCTATGTTTTTCTTTTTGATGATACATTATTTTTCTAAGCACTAGAACCCTCAAAAAATGCTCAAAATTGCTTATTTAGATCGCTGTCAACAGAGGCCTAGTGTAAAAATTTGACAACTATTAACGAAAAAAGAAAAACATAGGGGCACAGAATACATCCTTCTTATTTAGTGTCTAAAATATCTTATAAATTAGTACAATATTGGAGGAGGAAATAAATAAACCTAGAAATATGACTGAGTCGGATCTGCATTTGTCCTCTGCCGCCCGGGCGCTTAGCTCTCGCAGAGCGACAGCTATAGTTTCTTCAAATACCTAATTGTGTCGCTCGCCATTAAGCGAGAAAGTACTCACGGATATTTTCTTGTTCAAAATAAAACCACTGACCCTGTAAAATAATGCAATATTTATATACAAGCTCATTAGCTACAAACACGTATATTTTTAGAAAACGTAAACACTTTGCGTCCGGATTACGTTCACTTCATTAACTATTTATTAAAGCATCTCGCTTGAACCTTTTTAGAGTTATATGAAGTACTTCACGTGGACTCAAATCCACGAGAGGTGATACTTTAGCTTTCACTCAGAGCGTCAAGGTCGTGGGTAGGCCGTGAAAACGTAATCGACTGACGACCCTGGACCGGCGCTACGAGTACTTATATATATATATTAATATATTTTAATGACTAACTGCCTCACTCAGAGAGCTTTAATGATACTTAGGTCATCACATAATAAAGGTTTTGACAGTTTTGTCATACAAAAGTATGTCAAATCTTTACTAAGTGACGGCTTTAAGTAATCATTTAATGTCTCTGAGGACCGCAGTGAAAGCATCTGAAGAGCATTGATGGACGAGTCGTATAGACAGTAACTTATGAATTTACTCGTGAGTTTGAACCTAAGCAGGCACAGTGGTAGTAAGTTCAGACACATGCGATATCCACCAACGTGCACTGAGCCAGGCTGGACTGCCACCCACTGCAGCACTATCTCGTCCAGAGAGGAGTGCTGGTTGCCAGCTGTGGGCACGTTGTAGCTCCACGATTCTGATGCTATGCACCTATTCACAATGATATATGTAGGTATGTCATATGTCAAAGCTACATTATACAACATGTATTCCAGAACGATCCAAAAGAAGTATATTTTATTGTTGCACAGTTGAGTTCGAACGCAGTTAATAATTGATGCGTTCTCGGCGCGAGCTAGCTGAGTCGGAGCCAACGTTTATATTATAATAGCTTATGGAGAGACCCTAGTTTAAATGTGTTAAATAATTACTTGATAAAGGTTTAATGCTAAGTAAGGTGAGGCAGTCATAAAATTAAATGACGAACCAAGACTTAGGCTAAACACGATTTCGTTGTGAATAATGAAGAGTGGAACTTTATTATGCAACAAAGTGCGATTCGAAACCTAAAACACAAAGTAATTACAATAACTTTCCTCCTTAAAATAAGTTGAACTTTCTAGTGTTATTTTATAGATACAATCTCGTAACAGACAGACAACCTGCCGGATAAGTAGACAGAAGGCATTGATTTGTAATCGTGTCCTGCCGAGACCCTTCGGTTATGGAACCCTACAAAACAGTTCACATTATAGACTGTCCTCATTTACGTTGTAAATAAACTATGTGCTCTACAAACACAAACACGGCAGAACAAACCTAGGCAATGTAGAACAAAGCCATTATAAAGCGATAGTATATAACCACCGCGGCTCGAACTCTGCACTCTGCAGTCGCGACACGTCCTGCGACTAAACAAAACTTTAATTAGGAGCCGCTGAACTGTCAGCTGAGCGGTGCTGACTGAGCTGGGCGGTGCTGAGCTGCCTCTCATTGATAAGGGGACGAGAGAGACTTTTCACAAACTCTGCGGTTTTAATATCATACTGACACTTTTGTTTCTCGTTTTTGCTGCGAAATGAAAATGAGGAAACTGCTTGACAGTACCGCTATAAGTAGAAGTGCACTCGTGTGTGTTTTCAAAAAAACGTCATATAGAACGGGTACTGAGCAACTGGGACTCGTCGTCAATCAGCCCTTGCCCCCCACGTAGCTGACATCTCTTTGAGGCGAGCGTGGAACGCGAACGCGCCGTCGACACGGCCTGTCGTCGTCGTAAGACGGTCGGACGGCGAGCTAGCCCATCACTCACCGTCCACAGACCCGCGTCTACGGTGGCTGGAAGACGTCACGTGGCCCCCGACGACCGGAGCGTCTCCTGCGGCGGCTGGGACGTGAGGTTCTATCCCTCTCACGTTCCGCCACCTCTTTCGCTAGCATCACTGCTTCGCAGAAAGAGGCGACGGTATCCCATTGCTCCTCGCCCCGGACCATGGCTTGCACCAGGGCCGGACGCGAGAGGTCATACCACTGAACCCCTTCGGTACACATAGTGTAATCAGGTCATAGCTAGTTAACGTGCAACGGTCGGTCCCAGTGTGAGTTGGTAGGGGTCACATGTTTTCAAATGTTTAGTTCTAGGACTACCCGGTATCCTCACGATGTTTGCATTTGCCATCTTGAGAACCGGGACAGAGAAACATATGACACAATGTACTCTGAAACTTTTTGGAATGAGCCCGCTATTCGTTTATGACAGTGTGGACAGTTTGACGAGGCCTTAATTTGTTCATCCCTCATTGATTGATAGTTCAACACGGCCGACTGGCGACTAACCAACTATTCAATAAAACATGGTCGCGACAGGTGAGCTGTAGCAACACTCGAAAAGTCTTTGGTGACGCAGGGAAGAACTGAACAACTAGACATTCTTTGAGTTTGTCGACTTTGTCATATAGTAAAGAATATAATATACATAATACATACTTATTTAAGAAAGGTACCGTTAAGAAAACCGCACCAGAGTACTTACATAGGTACCTACTCTAATAAAATTCCACGACAAAGTACCTACACACACGAGTCTTATCGCACGAATCTGAACAACAATAACAGTCTCAAGTGATTCGAAACAGTAGTTAGTACTTATAACAAACATTACCTCGTTAACTACTACGTACTAAGTAAATACTCCTAACAATAATATAATCAGGCCGCACTCCATTTATTCACAATTAGTTTGCAGGAACAAGGAGAAACATTGTTGTAGTTAGTTCAGGTATTCAAGTAAATTTTACATTATTGGCATTCTACTTATAATGACCTCTTTTGCTTTTTTGGGGGTGGGAAATCATTAAATAACCCCTCCCGTTCTTGGGCAGAGCGAAAGGGAGTGTCAGATTTCTACTAACTAAAAACCACCCATGTTCCTTTTTGGCCCTTTATGTCAAGACCGCGGAATCTCTTACATTATCCCGCAGCCCATTTATAACCTTGCCATAAATGGTGAGTCAATACGTAGAGTGAAAAATGTTGGGCATTTTCTTACTGACGACCTCATTGGCCATGCTGGCATTGAACGGGAGAGCAGGGCAAATAAATGTTGGCACGAAGATTGCTCAGTGTACTGACCAAGTAAAAGATAAGACTTTTCAAAGCTTATTGTCAGAGTTTTTACACCGGTAATCTTTGGGTGATTTCAGTGCCTCTGGAATTTTTGCGGTAAATCATACCGATGGTTTTCAAGCAATCATCCGCAACGGCCTCACTCCTGAGGAGAATAAAGAGCAGTCACAATAGCATCCCGAAGACTGTGGCGTCTGATACTTCCTCCACCATAGTTGAGCAATTAGTGAGACGACTTAAATACCTTTGTGCACGTTGTCGTTGTCATAGTGGGTATTTACTGTGGGTGGTCCTCTCATTTACTCGTCTTTAGTTAAGTTATTAACAATAGTGTGTAAGTTCATACCTGTTACTAACAATTTATGAATCTCTTAGATGTCCGAAATAAAATGATTTACTTATTTATTTATATTTAAATTTATAATACCCAGATGATGACAAACATTAGACATCGAGGCTTCATTGAATCAATTAACATTGACTAAAATCCTCATTGGAAAACGTTTTGTAGGTAACGGAAGAATATTTTTAATTTGAGCCATAAATAAAGCAACCTTTAGCTACTGATAAACAACACATGATTTTTTAAAGCAAGTAAATCAAACCGTAAGTTCTCGGCTGACATGTTCCCGCGGAATACATTACGCTAATACGTTCCGAACATGCTCGTAAACAATCCTCCCCAGCACCCCGCACCCCCGCAAGCCCGCGCGCCTGGCCTAGCCTACGCCGGGGGCGCAACAAGTCGCTAACTGAAACATGTCCGCACATGTCCCGCAACTCCGGGCTCCCGGCCACCGGTGCCGCGCCGCGCTGTCCCGCGCCGCGCCGTGCCGCGCCGTATCGCGCCGAGCTGGGGCGTCACCCTCAACAGAAGAACAGTACGGAAAATGAATAGTTAAATCTCAAATAAGCATAATCAACATAATTATATTCATATGTTCCCACTACTGGGACACAGGCATCTTATCTATGAAAGATAATGTGCTATTTATTATCCACCACACAGGCCCAGTGCGGGAGAAGGCGCTGTACGGCCTCGCTAGATGCTTCATCTCTAAGCACCTCCCTTTTTTTTGGGGGTTATGTAATCATAAAGAGCGTGAGAGCGGTAGGGAGTGTCAGACTTCTACTGACTAAAAACCACCCACGTTCCTTCTTAGCCCTCTGTGTCGAGGCCGCGGTATCCGCGGCTCCCTGATACTAACTGCGATTTATGTTTGTGGCAGTAGGTCTCAGTATTGGATGTCACATTAATATCTAAAAGGATTACTTATACTACTGCCGCTGCATAATGTTCAGCTGTAACGCAAGCATTATGTTCGAAAGTCAAATAAAGTCACCCTACTGTCCACACGCACACCGTGGTGGCTCCGACAAACGTAAGTCATTTGTAGCTTATTGTGAGACGTTGACGGAGGAGCGTGTTGCTGAGACAGCGGTATCCTCGGAGGGAGTTTCGCAATACATTGTATAATACTATTATAAACAAATGGATATATTCACGTTCGTAGTGTACGTGAATATATCAACCAACACCACCCAATAATATCATCAATGTTGCATTGTTGATTATTACCAACCGTCAGCGCCGAGTTTCTCGTTGATGTGTTTTTATGTTTAGGTGTCACAAGATAGCGGGTATAAGATTATCGACTGAGATCGGAGACCAAAACCTATCAAGTATGCTACTCTACTTAGGTACCCTTTTTTCACTGTACCGTGAAGCAGTGTGCCGCTTTAGGTTCCACCATCATTTGCCATGTAGTACGTAAATCAAAAAGAAATGTAGACCTTGACCTGGCCTAGTATAGTGTGGAGTTTCAATAGAGGTCAACTTATACAGTTAATGCAACCGCTGACGTAATCTCATCCTATCTCATGGTACCGAGTCACGTCGTGCAATCGATCAATCTATTCTTATACTACACAACATCAATTACGTGAAACTTTTGCCGAAACGAACGGCAACGACCTGTAAACATTAACTCCTGGCCACAAACCGCACGTTCAAGCGACGCGCGTTTTGACACATACAAAATGAAAAAAGTTGTTAAGAGCCATGCGCGTGCGGGACGATGCAAGACGGTATAGGTAGTCACGCGACTGAGAGTCACGTGCGGCTGTCTATCACTTGACACAGGTCACTTCGTAAGCCATATCGAAGGTCGTGACCGGATCGTCAGGATTATGTTATAATTGATCCGCTGACAGCGACAACAGTATCTCAAACGAAATCCCACGCTTACGGAAGGAAAGAAGGCGGATAAACTGTACTTTTCACGCAGATATTGACGCGGTGTAAAGTCGTCCATTGTAGTCGTCTTTTTCTCGTTGAGATATTATTCTGAACCTCGGATTCAACGCGTAATGCCCGATATTATACGATATCTTCGGATATTATCAGCCTTTGACTTCAGAAATGTACCCGAATTATATTTATAGAGCGCGCTGAGTAAGGGATCCAGAATGAACTGAGATATTTGCGACTGTGTCCGATTGGGCTGAGCACACTGAATTTGAAATTGTAAGAATTGTAAATTGGGGTCCCTAGTGACGTAAACCGTATCCTTGCATTTTATGGTGATGTTTTGACTTGGCAATTTTTACTGTTTATTTTATTTAGTAAATCGAATCTTTTTAATGGGTCATCATCATCATCAGCCTATATTGTTCCCACGCGGGCTCAGTGCGGATTGGTAGATGTCACATATCTTCGATTTCTTGGTTCTATGATATGCCGGTTTCCTCACGATGTTTTCCTTCGCCGTTTTGAGAGCAGTGGTGATGAAATAAATTACACAAAGTAATACGCCTGGCTGGGTTCGAACCCACGACTAATTGTTCGTAAGTCGGGGCCGCCACCACTGGGCCACCGCTGCTCTCCTCTTAAAATTATGGTAGATGCACTAAATTGACGCTTTTTATAATATTTTAGTTGTGCATTAAATAATTGCGGTTAACATGACATTTTAGTTGTAATATTTTTACTATAACCTAAGTATTAAAGAGTAGCTTTCCCTTCGGCTTCACTCGCTATTTCGTCGGGAAATATTCCTTGGGAAAGTTTTAAATATAGCCTATACTAAATAAAATAAAACTAAAATAAAACAATAAAACTTCCCATTAGTGAAAGAACTTTCAAAATCATTTCATTAGATCCAGAGATTACTCCCTGCAACCTCACAATCTTTACCTTTTTATAATATTTATTAAAGATTCTTAATCCCACAGATTGATGACGGGTGAGGAGGACGAAGTGGTCTGGACCGAGAGGCAAGAGGAACAGGAGCAGACCACGCAAGAGATGGGCGAACGACATCATTGAAATAGCTGGTCCGAGCTGGATGGAGTCGGCCCAAAACAGGATTAATTGGCACGGGATGGAGGAGATTTTGTAACCAAAAGGGATTCATATCCAAATAAAATATAAAACTATTTATTTGTAAAAACATTTGTAAAGAAAAATACGGAGTAAATGAGCTTTATTATAATCCCTCAGATTTACCACCAATTTTCCTTCAGATTTCAATTACAAATACTCCAAAATCTAAAATAATAATAAATAAAAAAATAAATAATAATCTAAATATACGGTCATCCTGACGTAGACAAACAGTTGCTATTTATTTTCTAAACAAAATCAAATATCTTCGTCACGGTAACGGCCTCCATGTCCCGTTACCGTGACGAAGGTAACTAAAGGTAACTCGGCGCGTGGCGGTAAACACCGGTAAAAATAGGTACGAACCGGTACAAACCAGAACATCCCGGATGCTGCGTCATCTCACGACACTATATCGACGGTTAAAAGGAAATAGGGTATTAGTGACAAATAAGGAAATGTTCAGGAGAGCCGTTTAAAGTTTTAAATTTTAGAAAAACTGACGTATTTTTGTCATTTATTAAAATATCGTGAAAACTAAAACACTTATAAAATCAGAAAAAAATGTGGCAGTTACCGGTATTTTTAGTTTTAATCATTTGACGCTATTTAAAGTGGTTTTTGTCGCTTATAACAATTGCTTTTAATTTTCCAATGAAGAAATATGGCATAAGATACAAATGACAAAATAAAATATTAAAGGATAAGAAGCCTAAGCGACATACCGATTTCTCAGAACGCAAGGTAAAAGGGTATAAGAGACTAGACAGTTCAATAAGTGTTATAGGAAAAGAAGGATAAGGTACTTTTCACAGTGGTTGTATAAAAGATAATAGAGCACAAGAAACAGTCAGCTTTCAAAACAAGAAAGGTTAAAAGACATTAGTGACACACAATGTCGCTTGAAAGCAAAGGAAAAGAAGGATAATCAACATTTGGCATTGCGTGAGTCTACGGAAATATGGATGAAAAGACACCCCAAAAATAATGAATACAACCAACCAATACGATCCTTCATCAGTATAGTAGGATGTTTTTAAATAAAAAAGACATTTTTGTTAATAATATTTTTTAATCAAGAAAAATCAAAGCTACTTAAAAAGAGTGGGTAGGTATCAACCTGCTAATCATTTATGGAAACAATAATACTGCAGCTAGTAGGTAGGTAACTTAAGAATCAATTACGAAAACTTGGTATGTATCCGTAATATGAAACATTTAAAAAAGTAACAAACATTTAAAAAAATAATAAAAGCATTGAAACTTAAGACTTATTATATAATCGACACCATGATATCTAATTTAATTTAAGTAATAAGGTATTAGCGACAAAACTGTATTTATACTGTAAACAGAAGTAAGGTTTATCCAACAGTGTGATATTAAAATAAATTTAGGTAATAGGGCATAACCGACATAGCTGTCATAAAGTACTGAATGGTAATAGGGTATCACCAACAGAGTAATATGAAAATGAACTTTGTATATAGGGTACAAGCGCCATAGCTATGTTAAATTACGAAATGGAAGTAAGCCATAAACAACGTTTGTACTTTTTAAGGGAAAAGCTTAAAAGGCATAAACAACCGAAAGCTCGACACCCTTATGAAGTAAAAAAGCATTACCGACAACAAACCCAAAATAAATAATTTTTTGGGGGGGTACAAGCACCTTTATAGCAAAAAAGACCTGAATTTTCGTCGGATACGAAAAAGAATACTAGGAAAATGTTTTTTTTTGCTAGGGCATAAACGCCAAAAAAGTCACCGTAGAGCCATGGGAGTAAGCGCATTCGAAAGAGCGGAAAATTTTACGTAGGATGGCATAAATAACTCATTTTTGACCAAAATGTCGCTTACTTATTTTTTACCGTCGATATTGTATTTGATTCAATATACTCTTTCACTCAGCCTCAAATTCGAGCGGAGATCAAATATTGTTTCAGGTTCGTATTTGAAGTTCAATATTTCTTTTGAGGGTTTGACGACAAATAAAGCACTACCTATATAATACAAGGGGGTTGGTATTATATATAATCCCCAAGTGAATGTTGCTATAGACCATCAAAGAGGAAATTCAACACCGGTAGCCTCCCCTGTGGGACTGGATTTAATGTGATTTGGAATATTATTAACATTTTAATGACTTAATGATTTAATTATTCCATTGTTCCTGTATACAAGCGAGTTGAATTTGCTTGCCTTAATTAAATGCGTTGATTTGTTGCATGACAATATGGAACTGAATTAGGGTAGTTATTTAAAATAGACTTTAAAGCTATTTCCGTAGGATTGAAGTGTATTTTTACCCGACTACGGCGAAGCCAAAAGGAAGGGTAATGATTTTGGCAGTCTATGTATGTATGAATGTATGTTTGTATGTTCCACCGTAGCGCCTAGACTACTGAAGGTATTTTAATAAATGAGGTGTCAATAGATTCGTTAGAATAACGCGGGTGACATAGACTATAATTTTTTATATTTCTTTTTATGACGGAATTTAAATGTCAAATTATAAGGTCGAAAAAAATTAAATTGAGATAATCATAACATGTTTGGTATCAAATGAAAGGTCTTGGCGAGTACATTACAAATATGTATATTATATTATAGTTCAAGTCAAGATATACGTTTAGATTGCGGTCAAACAGTACTCGTGGTCTAGTCTGTGTTATTTACTCGTATTATGTAAATAACAAACCATCATTAAGTATAATATTACATTCTGAAAGTAACATATTATTACGTTTTTATTGAATAACACACAAAAATAAAATTAAAAAAAAAAAAGTTTAAAAACTAAAACCCGACTACGAATAAAAACTCAGAAAAGAATTAAACAAGAAAAATCGTCTAGTAAGTAGATAATTTGATAAATTATAGAGGACAGTCGTAGCCGCATGCCACCTTGCTAATGGCAACTAGCAGCTGACTTCTGTATCAATGAGAACGCCATGAAGAAGCATCAGGTATCAGTGGCATGCGACTACGGCTGTCCTCTATAATTTATCAAATTATCAACTTACTAGACGATTTTTCTTGTTTAATTCTTTTCTGAGTTTTTATTCGTAGTCGGGTTTTAGTTTTTAATTTTTTTTTTTGTCCTTTTTATGTAGTGTATAAATTACTGACCACTTGTTTGTGATAGTAGATCTAGTTCATTGTGAATGCTTCAGTACCTCTACCATGAGTTTACACAGCCAAATCTCGCAAGTGTCTCTGTAAATTATTTGTATGAAATATCGTACAACGCCTCTAGCGGTCACGGAAAGAATTACAATCCGTAACATGAGCACTATAGATGACGATAGGTTAAAAACCTAACGTAATCTATTCTATAGTTACTAACGTTTTTCAGCTGTCACCATACAAAACGGTACCATGAGTCACTAATTTCACTGAACCTATCGAATAATTCGCTTACTATAGTGGTTACGTAGCTCACTAGCATTTTGGCGTGTGAAACATATGTTTACAACAAAATTATGTACGTTTTTGAGTCTAATGCAGTCAAAATAATGTCTGCAAGAGCTTATTTGGTATGAAATATGTTAGAGGCCGCTGAATTTGGAGACCAACGACGTGAATAACGTGAATTTCGAGAAATGATTTTCCGAAATGAGAGAACACCAATTGCAAAATATAGATGAATGAAACTTTATTAAACTTTATAGACTATCTAAGGAATACTTTAGAGGTTTGATCATATGTATGAATAATGTTACGGATTTGATGTCAACACAACGCACACATGCAGTTCTCTCAAAACAAAACACAATAATTTTGGAGAAAGTTGAAACATACCTTTCTATGAACTCTACCAACAATTGAAACTGAGGCACAGGGTCCTCATTGTTTTAAATAATCTGTTTGAATCTACTAATGTAAACTGTTAAACCACACAACACAGTTCTGTGACACAAGGTCAACAAACAAAATTACAAATTGAATACACGACAGTGACATATTATAAGGAATAAAAATTCAAAAACCACTAAATACTATAAGTAGTCTAATAACCGTCAACTTTTCTATTTTGTCGGTTTATTTGTGTATATATCGATCTCTCCTCTTATTAGTGGGAAAGAAAGAAACAAAACATGAGTAGAGTGAAGTTAGCTAGACGACACAATCTATCGAGCTTACCTTAGCGCCTGCGTAAGACTCCGTAAATCTCATGGTGCAAGCATTATCGAAATCTATTTGATACACGTTAGCACGCTAGCGAGTTCAACGTTAGCGAGTAAGTTTTCTATGACAGCTCATGGTAGAGCTACTGGTATACAGTCCAGGTAGTACCGTCATAATCGTTGATAAAAAGTCACCTAGCTCCTGTGCAACGCGCTACGCCGTAGCTGTCGTAGAGCCCTTGTAGCGCGTAGCACGGAAGCTCCCTGCTACGCGCTGATATTCATCGCATTGATATTCCGCGCCGATATATTTTATTGACTGCTACGAAAATATTCTTCGGACGTGTGCCTTCCGTCGAACACAATGCCTATTACAAATATTGAGGAATCACATAACGACCTAAGCATTCAAGGGTAGACCACACAAACCGACGAGCACACAATAAACTTTAAGCTTAATAAATAAGGTTGATGTTAGAGTGCAGGTGTGCCGGTGTATCGACACAATAAGTGAACGTGAAAGCGTCTGATAAATGGTAGATAGGTACAAGAGGTACCAGGAACACAGTACGGAGTAAGATGTTGTGTGGCGCGCACGTTAAGATATTAATCACTCCTGCCTGAATCATTGTAATAGTCCAAAATAATTGCTTTGCAATCTGAATAAAAGATAAATTATTAATGCATCGCGTCTTCATGTGATTTATCAAATGCAATTAGTATGTTACATTTTGAATTAGTTGTACTATAACAACGTCATAATAAAAGCCTGGCGGTAAGTGTACAAGATGGCGTCTTTGTTATTGTATCATTAACGATATTGTAATAATAACCTCGTTGTAAACGTTGTAACGTTTCGCAGAAGCTCCGCCAACCATCGCCACCGGCGGCGCGCGGCTCATCGACAGGGTATTGAGACTTCTTTAACAACTCGACTGGGCTTTTTAAAAGATGTTTCTTCTAAAATTAATTAAATAAAGAACCAGATAAATTCGTTATTTCCCCGTGTAAATCTATTTACAAACTTGACTTACATGACCGAGCGCCTTTTTCTATGGGGGTAGGCAGACACAACAGAACCCCACTTGTTATATACTCCTTGTTTCGCCCACCATTACACATCTGCTGGGCTATTGCGTATCTTTTAAATGACAGTTGCTATCATATTGTCCATGGATTAACTGTCAAATTGGTTATGGTTTAGTACAAAATTGACCATTTGACAGTAATTGATAGGCACTATAGGTTAGCCACTGTCATTTAAAAGATACGCAAATACCACTTCTGCAGGGCTATTGCGTATCTTTTAAATGACAATGGCTATCATATTGTCTATGGATTAACTGTCAAATTGGTTATGGTTTAGTACAAAATTGAACCATTTGACAGTAATTGATAGGCACTATAGGTTAGCCACTGTTATTTAAAAGATACGCATTAGCCCTGCTGGTCATGAACGTCTGTTGTGAGTACTACGCCGCTGACCGCTTCTAAAGAACATGACCAATCAGAGCTGAGTACATCCACGGCGTCCTGTCGGAGGGTCCGCTCACATCTGCCTTCATCAGCGGTTACACTTTCCCATTATGAACTCAATCTTGGTGTGCATTAACAATGTTATTAATACCACGTCACAATAAAGCACGTTGAGTGGAGAATTAATCCTCGCAGCGATTACCACGACCGAGAACAAGGGAGCTAGGCAGACACCGACACTGTGATTCATTACCGGCGCAACTGGCGCGGAAAATTAACGGTTTCGTACAACATTTATATTATTAACGTGAACGGCCGCGCATGTTTCTGCTATTATTATAACTACATCAAAACCACTGGCTGAATATCTATACAAATGTCTATCAATAAATATTTGCATGGAAGTAAAAAGTTATATTTTCGTATTAGATATTTCGAATATGCTTCATCGTTGACCAATATTTTTACAATTTTTATTTACATACCCATGTATTGTCACTCACAGCAATACAGCGTGACGTGTTACATAGCGTGATATTATAGTAGAACACCGATATACAGGGTGTAAATTAACCCTTCACACATACGTCAACCAAGCATTCTGTACAACAAACTAAGTACCCCTATGCAAATTTTTTTGCTGGGAAACAACTTTTTTTTGTGGGGTCCAAAATCACACTTTACGGTGAAACTCAATGTAGCACTCTTAAAACATTGTGCTAGTCGATGCTGTGAATAGTGAAGGGGTCATGGAGGTAATTTAAGTAAAGTTATAACCCAAAAAACTAGTATTTACAAAAACAGCTGTGCAAAATTTGTAACTTTGACCCCCAATATCTCCGAAACTAGGGGGTTCCCAGGTATGAACCAAAAAATTAGCGCAATGGTGGGGAGAACAAGTGCCCTTTTTTTTTTGGTGGGTGTAAAATCATCGAATAACCCCTCTCGCTCTTGGGCAGAGCGAAAGGGAGTGTCAGACTTCTACTGACTAAAAACCACCCATGTTCCTTCTTCGCCCTCTATGTCGAGGCCGCGATAACCGTTGGACTACCCGCAGCCCCGACAGGCGTCGGCCCTTTCGGGCCCCTCCCATGTTGCTGACATCTCTTTGAGGCGCGCGTGGAACACGAACGCGCCGTCGACACGGCCTGTTTTCGTCGTGAGACGGACGGACGGCGAGTTAGAGAACAAGTGCCCTTCGCTTGCGTCAAGGGTATTTTTACATCCTTTATACAAATCTACCAACAACTTTATGTTCTACATCTCCATCTCATCTGGTATCTACCGAACCGCTAGAGTTGGGCACTGACCTGCCCGCTCCACCACTAACACGGCAGTGAAGCAACAACACTGTAGCGACAAGATTACTTTTATTAGTCCGTTAGAGAGGCAGTTAGTCCATTACCCGGAGTGCGCCGGCCGCGGTCTGTCCGGGCCGGTCACGTCCCGGCTGGACTTAGTTAGTTAGACACAGGTGCTGCTCGACTGTTCTTTAGCCTAGTTAGGGCACTTCCCAACTGTTACTACGACGAAGTTAGCCCTCACATGTGTGGCTTTATTAATAAACACTTTACTTGGTACAGATTTTCTTAGAAAAATATAGGGTTAAAGAATTATTCAGTACTAGCTGTGCCCGCGTTGTCCTGCGTTAACTTACTGACGCTGTAGAAAATAAGAAGCGAATAATGCAAAGCACTGACCATGTCTAATACTAAAAGATGTATGGATGTTTGTTTGAATCAACCACGTCAGAACGGCCGAACGGATCTTAGTGAAATTTGAAATAAAGGTAGATTATAGTCCCGTCGGGGCTGAGGGTTGTCCGCAAGAGATACCACAATAAGAAGGAACATGGGTGGTTTTTCGACATGTGGAAGTCTGACACTTAATTCCGCTCAGCCCAGAGCGGGAGGGTCTACTCTGCTTGAGCCCCACCGTGTTCTTCTGCGAAGTAGTGATGCTAGCGAAAGAGGTGGCGGAACGTGAGATTGAGAGAACCTCTCGCTCCAGCCGCTGTGGCAGACGCTCCGGGCGACCTGTGGACGGTGAGTATTAACGGGATAGCTATATAAGCATCCGTCCGTTCTATGACGATGACAGGCCGTGTCGACGGCGCGTTCGTGTTCCACGCGCGCCTCAAAGAGATGTCAGCAACATTGAAGGTTGATCGAAAGAGATACCGCGGCCTCGATACAAAGGGTTAACACCACACCACATCTCATCATCACGTTGTGGCTGGACGATTGATAGTAGCACTGCGTGTCGCAGGTTCGATTCCCACACGGAACAAAAAAATATGTCGTAGGTTGTATCAAATTTTAATTTAGGTTTAAAAACCGGCTAAGTGCATGTCGGACCACGAATAATGTAGGGTTCCGTAGTTGCCCATCACAAACATGTGAATTTACTAAGCTGAAAACCACCCTCCCTGCTTACCTGCCTCCGAACGATGTTTTAAAAATAAAACAAACTTACATTTGCAGTTTTAAGACCTGTGCTCCCATACATTATGTATAGGAAAATATTTTATAGAGGTACATTTTATAAGTTGGTCGACTATTACTCGTAAACTTGTCTTTTTCACACGCCCAAACACAACTCTTATAGGTGGTTTAGGTAACCAGACTTTTGCGTCTAACAAGCACTTTATCATCACAAAGTCGCCTGTTCTGTCCCTATATCCCTATGTGCGCTTAAATCTTTAAAACTACGCAACGGATTTTGATGCGGTTTTTTCCAATAGATAGAGTGATTCAAGAGGAAGGTTTATATGTATAATACATGCATCATATACTAAGGCAACATTGCTAATTTTAGAGGTTTCTAACGTGATGTCGTAAATTAACCTATTTTTTTGGGCTTATTTAGCAATTTAGCAAAAACGCTGCCTAAACCCTACGAGTTAGATCAAATTAATGTACTACAGTATTGTACACCATAAAAAGGTCTACAAAAAAGTCCGCGATGGTATATGTTTATATTTTAGGGATAACCCACATTAACCATTTTTATTGTTTACTTTTTACGTGAAAAAATGGCTTATTTACGAAGCTATTTTAAGCAATACGGCATTAATCCTTATCGAATTAAGTACCTTAAATACAGTGTGCAATTAATATAGATCAATATGGTTCCTTACAGCATGTAAATTAAACAAATATTTTCGGAGATATTACAAATTTAAAATTTGCGTTTGCGGCGGGCGGTACCGGTCGGACGGGGCAGTGCGGGGAGGCATGCCTATAAATAGCGCGTCGGAGGCCGCGGTTCTCCCTATAGCACTTTTGCCCTGGCTGGAGGCCTTAAACTCAAGGCACCCACAGGGATTTGCCCGGTTAAGCAGAAGACAGTCTCCTAGACTGAACTGCGAGATGCCATTTAGAAAAAAAAAAAAAAAAAACCGCGGTTCTCCCTATAGCACTTTGAATTTAGCAGCAATCGGACGCGTTTATTATCGGAGCTCGAGGAAAATAACAGTACTTGATAAAAACGTGCTTTTCAGCGCGACAACGTATCAGTTAATAATTATAAGTTACGATAAATAATAATCAATTAATTTAATAATAAGGAAATTATTTTCAAAAATCTTAAGTAAGTTCAGAAAAAAAACTTAATAGAATATAGCTATCTTTTGTTCTTGATGATTGTAGATTATCTTTTGTTTTTAGTCACACGCATGGCAAATTATTTTTTAGGTGTTTTTAATTTAATTAAAATCGTATTTTAAGTTGATTTCATTAAAATCGTAGTTTAAGTTGTTTCAGTAAAAAAAAAGAAAAGAATAGAATAAATATCTTTTGTTTTTTATGATTGTTGATTATCATTTGTGTCTAAATGGTAAGTATTTAGATGTTTTTAACTGCGGCACATAGGTACCAATAATATGGCAATTTGTTCATAGTTAGGTAATCATACATAAGTCTAGAACTGAGTCAACTTTGTTCAGAAATTACAAAGTCATGTCTGGAAGACGTCGTCGTTCGAACATAGGTCGTAGTTCAGTGAATGCTAGAAGAGTACGTTCACAAAGAGATGAAGAATCGTCAACAGAACGTGAAGCTCGACTCAGTCAGCTTAGGGATAGATATAGAGCTGAGAGAGAGAGAGAATCTTCAATAGAGCGTGAGGTTCGCCGCAGCCGGGATCGAGATAGGCATTCGGTTCAGAGAGATAGAGAATCGTCAGTAGAGCGTGAGGCTCGACTCAGAATATCAGTCTGGACGTTACATCTGCAGCTCTGAAGCTGTATGGAGGATATTATCATTCGAAGTGCACGACCGGGCTCCCACAATTGTCCACCTTGCAGTTAATTTAGAAAATGGACAAAGGGTATATTTCATGGAGAACAATATACAAGAAGTTGTTAATAATCCGCGGGATACAACATTGACAGCATTTTTCAAGTTATGTGCTCAAGATGATTTCGCGAAAACACTGACATATGACAGAGTTCCAAGTCTGTAATATATTAATTGTTGTAAAAATAAAATAAATACCTAGGTAAAAATGTAAAAAGTAAATAAGTAAAAATGTGTAATGTAATAAAAATTGTATGAATTTAGATATTCCAAAGATAGCAGGAAATCTTCATAGTAAGTATAGGGAAAGAGGAATTGTTTGACTCCAAATTTAATGCGTGCAGGCCAAGGGCAGTAATGAATGAATCAAAAATACTGGATCGATTTTAATCATGTTTTCATTGAGTGACATAGGCATATATATTTTATGCCCGTGCAAAGTCGGAGCGGGCCGCTATGTTTTTATATACAACGTTCATAGTTTTTCTGTAGTGTATTTAATTTAGTATCAGCATTGCACCCGTGCGAAGCCGGGGCGGGTCGCTAGTAGCTTAATATTTCACAAACGAATCCCTTATTAGAAAAAGTGTTTGAGCAAACTCACAATCTTTTTTATTTAGAGACCTATCCAATGACACACCACACTATGGGATTTGCAAGAAAAAAAAATATTCCCTGTTTTATGTGTATCAGAGATACCCTAAAAAAATAAATTTTTCGACTTTTTATTTTACCACTTTGTTGGCGTAACTTATCTGTACACGCTAAATTACAGCTTTCTAGTACAAAGAGCGTCTGAGCAATAGTACGGACGAACGGACAGACAGACAGACGGACATGCCGAAACTATAAGGGTTCCTTGTTGACTACGGAACCCAATTTTATACTGTGTAATTGGTCAATTATTATTTGATGACTATTCACAGAACATACTCGTATTTTTAATTAACACCGCGGTTCAGAAAATGGCATCAAATGAACAACGCCATCTATCGAAGACGAAGATAAACTGCTAAAATGTAATGCATGGATAGCGATCAAACACACTATAGGCTAGCTATGTAGATTTTGAAAGCAGCGTCATTTAGACTAAAACCTACCCACAGAGTACATTTTGCTAATATAACTTTTATAAGTTGTATCTTGTGACGGCATTTATTAATAAGTACCATATTCGTTTAATAGATGTCGTTGTATGTCTCATTCTTGATCAAATATAATTATTTGCGATGTACGATAATAAATCTGTCGAAAAAATATTTTTGTACATCGCAAATATTTATAAAGGGAATCGTCAGGGTGTTAAAGTATAACCAACAGAACTAATTTCTATCCTTTTTGGATTTTTTGTCTGTTTGTCTGTTTTGACGACTAAGCATCACGTAAAATTTACGAAACTAATGTAGTTAACTTTTACTAAAAACATATTGTCCGTAACTTGGGGTATTACTTATTCTTTGTTTCAGCGTAATCGGTCCTCTCTATCAAAAGATATTTGAATTTATAGTTTGCAAGAAGAACTTTATAACTCAAATCTCTGATACGAGTCTGTGTCGTATCAGAGAACTGAACAATCATGAATATTTAAAAACCCGTTCAGTTTCCAGTGCTCTACATAGGACGTACCTACTACTAAAGGAGGTAGCTTTTGTTCGCTTATTTTTATGAATACAGCCATTGTATAAACACTGGATTATTTCTGCAAATCTCTCAAGAATGCAACATTCATGCTTCTTTCAGCCCATCATTAAAACCCGTCCCGTGCCAAGAGAGTTAATTAAACTGTTTCAGTGCGATGCTCCTACACAACAGATGAGTCTCTAGAGGAGTGAGTTTGTTTAGCTTATATAGCTGTTTGTGAGAATACAAACTTAACTACGAGTACATAGTAGCTACACATTGACCAGGGACGTCCTGTGAATGAGAATTGCTGAAAGTGCGACGTCATTACGAATACATGAAAATTTTCACAACAATCAACAACAAACATCAACAATCTGGATAACTTTTTTTTTTATATTTCTTTACAAAAAGTTGTGTGTGGAGCGGATAGTAGGTACCTTAGGGTTTTCAATACTATAACACACAAAGAATGCACTGGAATATATATTTTTGAAACAATTGACAACACTCTCCGCATGAAATTCTTCTTGGAAAAGAATTCACTTCTTTTTGGTTACTGTATACTGTTTACTACCAAATACGTCCATTTGAATTTACTATTCTAATGTTTTGAAAAAAACATTTCAAACGCTCTAACTTCTGCTAATTTCCTGGCAAACACACTGCCAACACCTCCACCAAGTAAACACGTTTAACGCACACGCGCACGTCATTCTGAATGTTTGCATGCGAGTGACGTGTAATATGCACTAACGGGTGAAGTTCGCGCGAAACTCGCGACGCGCTGCGACCGGTAAAGTGAGTGTAAGTAACGAGTTTGACACAAGAACACCACACGAGGTTCTTCACTCATGTTCACACGAACACGTTTAGAATTGCTCACACTGCACTGTGGCGCAAATATCTAGTACTCCCAGGCGCTACGGTTCATCATGAGGACCTGTGTTCGATTCCCAGATTGGCCAATGTGTTATTAGGTTTTTTAAACAGGAATCGAGGTGAGTTGAGAGACTCAATAACAGCCCGGAATCATTAGTGTTGTATGCTCAGTCGCGCCCTCTACACGTAATTTACTGATGCTGTTTTCTTAGTTGCGAATCTTGTATGAGAAACCAGGTCTAAAATTTATAATAGTAACTGTAGACCATTTTACGAATTTTCAATCATCACACCACAATTTCTATTACCCACGAAGTGGGAAGCAGAAATGTGATAAAATCCAAAAGTAAGCTGTACCTATGTCGCCACTTTCTGTTTAAAGTCGGAATCGCAAGTGACAAACCGGGAAGGGACTGAAAGGGTTCGTTTCGAGAAAGCGGGAAAATCCTCGCACAATTATTTATGTCATTAAATCTTTATATCTATTTCAGTCCTTTGACTGTACCTATCAGTATTGCCTTTGGAAACCCCAATAGCACTTCGGATCCCATATAGTAAGATTACTAGCCTTAACACTTACGACTATATGGAATAGAGCATTAAGTTATAGCGTGTGAAACATTTGGAAATAGGTCGACTCCATTTTCAGTGCATATTCAAAGCGAGTTTGTACGTGAGTATTTTAAGTAAAGTTTTAAAGTTTTAAGTTGCATATAATCCAGGATCAATAAAGGGTGTATAAATACCATTAAGGAAGTCGAAAGGCACTTGTTGTCCCGCTCATTGCGATCACTGTTTCGTTCTAGACCATACCTAGTCTAGTTACGGAGATATTGGGGTCAAAGTTACTTAATTTATATTTTAAGGTTATAACTTTACTTAAATTATCTCCATGACCCATTTACTATTAAAAGTATCCATCAACACAATGTTTTGACAGTGCTATCCTTGAGTTTTTTATGTAAAACGTGATATTTCACCCACAAAATAAAAATATTTCCCAGCAGGCATTTTAGCGTAGAGTTACTTAGTTTGTTGTAAAGAATACTTGGTTGACAGATTCGTGACGTGTCCGTTTACACCCTGTATATCGCTTGCTTTGAGCTACACCCGCTTCGTGACAGCAACTGAGGAGGACATAAATGAATTGATTTACCCACGCGGGAAAAACAATTACGAGGTCTCAGTGTTTTTAATGGTATCAAATTAGTGATTCCACAGTAAACAACTTACCCAGTCATCCCTCTAATGGGTTTTAAAGTTCATTGGTCTCGTCACTATGTGTCAGCGAACACGACTAGTGATACGACAGGCGATAGCGCGCGTCACTACGCATCATTAGGCGATTACCCGCACGCCATCATCCAATTACAACGTATAACTGACACATTCGCCCACGTGACAGAGGTCTAACCTACCGATTAATTGATAGAATAATGATTAAGTGAGAGGTCACAGTGTCACTGACTCTGGCAGAGCCACCATCAGGGATTTTCATTTTGAAAACACAAAAAAATTGTCGCTAATTAGTCGAAATTTGTCGCCAAATATCAGAATTTGTCGGTCACTGGTTCAAAAGATATAAGGGTTTATAGGTGGCCGATCTGGAGAGAGTCTCCCCAGCAGGGCCACATTTATATCTCAAAAACTAGGGCACCTAGCAAATATCTCTTTTCTCCCATAATTTGTCGCCAATTAGTCGGAATCAGTCGCCAAATATCAGAGTTTGTCGGTCACTGGTTCAAAAGATACAAGAGTTTATAGGTGGCCGATCTGGAGAGAGTCTCCCCAGCAGGGCCACATTTATATCTCAAAAACTAGGACACCTAGCGAAGATGTGTTTTCTCCCATATTTTGTCGCCAATTAGTCGCAATTTGTCGCAAAGTTACAGATTTAGTCGGTGTGTAATTAAAAAGATATTAAAGAATTCAATTTCCCCATACAGTGGTACAAGCGAGTACAAAATACTTTATGTAGTTTCTAGACAGTATCTATGACGTCTTATGGAGGAATGTTTGTTTCGAATTAAATAAATGTAAACTTATTCTATAATTTCAACCCACCATAGGAAAGCTGTATTCATTACCTATAAACAAATCTACAATACATATAATTATGTAATTATTTATCTAACACAATGTGCACTTACCACTTAGTCGCTGGCAGATAGATCGCTGCGCTCCGTTTCATGTAACTTCATGTAATTATGTGGATATAAAACAACGTAATTGGACTTCATTGAGTTTCTACGGTACTTGTAGTAGATACAGCTAATGACGTCGTATCGGGTCGGTCGCGGTCGTGTCGGTGGCGAAATGAAGAATGTAGCTGTCGGTGACGTGTCGTCGAGTAGATAGGAAGGTATCGATCGGCATAGGTATTGGTTTCAAGCAGAGTCGTCCAATGAAGAAACACCCATTGAAATTTTTATTGAGAGATATAATCCATATATAGGTACCTAACTAGCTGACCCGCGCAACTTCGTCTGCGTCACAGAGATATAGAGCCAAAGAAATAATTTTCCCCGTTTTTGCAACATTTTTCATTGAGGCTCCGCTCCTATTGGTCATAACGTCATAATATTATCGGTCATAATGTTATTAGCCTAGACTAAAAGTGAAAAAAATTTCAAAATCGGATCAGTTTTACCGGAGATTACCCCTAACATCCAAAGTCACAAACTGTATCTGTTAATAATATTGAATAAGTACCTACTTATAAATGTTACAAATACCTATTTGTAACATTTTCTGAAAGTACAATAATTTTGAGGTAATAAATCATTTTATATTTCGACAACAGAAGTTTTATTATTCTAACCTCAATTAAGATAAAATAAAAACTCAACCCGTCCATACCCACAACACAACACTCGCAATCACCTCAAAATACACACCAACACAACACACATCAAACGAACTTTATGGAAATTCATTTTTATATAATAAAATTTGATTACAATTGACAATACTTTTTCAACGTTTAAGTATTTTAAACATTTTACTAAAGGTACGACATTTATTTATTATTCTAAAGTTAATTAGAGCTTAACATTGTAAAGTGGTAAAACAGTTGCATGCGACTGTACATCTTTCACCAAATAGACCAAGAGCAAGGTTTAATGTTTTCAAAGAAGTTTAAGCCACTCTAACCTAGTAATTTAAAACATAAAAACATGAATTAAATTGAGAATTTATCTCTCTCGGACATTTCTAAAGACTTTAGACCGATAAAACTAGAAGTATATTACACATATTAATAGAAATATTTTTTTCTTGGTATTTTTCGTGAACTCTTCGACCTAGCTCTTGGACTATACCTTACTAATTGAACTCATTATATCTCCTAAACTAAGATCCGATTAAATCTGTGACTTGGCGACAAATTGCGACTAATTGGCGACAAAATATGGGAGAAAACACATCTTCGCTAGGTGTCCTAGTTTTTGAGATATAAATGTGGCCCTGCTGGGGAGACTCTCTCCAGATCGGCCACCTATAAACCCTTGTATCTTTTGAACCAGTGACCGACAAACTCTGATATTTGGCGACTGATTCCGACTAATTGGCGACAAATTATGGGAGAAAAGAGATATTTGCTAGGTGCCCTAGATTTTGAGATATAAATGTGGCCCTGCTGGGGAGACTCTCTCCAGATCGGCCACCTATAAACCCTTATATCTTTTGAACCAGTGACCGACAAATTCTGATATTTGGTGACAAATTTCGACTAATTAGCGACAATTTTTTTGTGTTTTCAAAATGAAAATCCCTGATGGTGGCTCTGCCAGAGTCAGTGACACGAGGTCACAGACCTCTGTATACGTAGTAATACCAATAAAGTTAATCCGTTTTAAAGCGCTTCACTAAGCCTTTGGCCACGACCTACACGATCAAGCTACACACATCTGCGACGGATTGTCGCATAGCATACTCACTCACAATCGCGTCAAAAGCATTACCATCATTTCGTGAAAGAGGGATAATTTCCAAAATATTTTGAGAATAACAACAAATTTTCCAAAACCAATAAGTTTTCATTTGCTTTTGCTGTCTCTTGCATAAATAGTGGTTTAAAATCGTAAGAACTTCGCCTCAACAACCTTTTATACCAAACAGAATATGAAATGTGTGAGTGAAGGAGCACTGTAAAGATTAGCCGAGTGGAGTCCGCTGCGTGAACGCTGCGTAGACGCTGCGTGCCCGCTACGTGACCGCATCTAATATTAACGCGCAGGACCGCTGTAAGCACAAGGAGGCTCTGTTCCCTGCACTATACACAAAGCCCCCGGGATTCAGATATAGGTACATTTATCTATGGAATGTATCTGTGAAGTAAACTATTGTTTAGACTACAGACAACACGGGTTTTCAAACTTTGTTTTTTACATTATTTTTATTTTCTAACTTCAGTTAATTCAGGTGGTAATAACTTCAGTTTAAAATTTCTTTTTGAATATAATTCCAGGCCACCTAGGCTAGTGCCATATTTCTCGGCTTGCTCACACGAATCATATCAGCAACAAATCAGTGGAAATTTTCGGAAACTTCGAACACCTACACGTACATAATATATGTTTCTTTATTGAATTTGTCTCTCCATTAGGTGTTCGTGCGCAAATGCGAGAAAAATATCATGAACAAATTCAATATAAGCGAAAGAAAAGAAAACATACAAGTTTCTTACATGTGTAAGTAAATGTGTATTGCTTGGGAACGTACATACAATATAACATCAGCGCATTTATTACAGAACATACACACAAGTACTGTTATAGTATTTGACAACGTAGAGTCCGGTACCTTTTCTTTTATTCCTCGAGTAATTGCGACGTTCACAAATTAAATTTTCTTATTTACGGGTTCTTACAGTGCACTCTCTCCGTGAAATTAAATGAGAAATCGTAAATTAATTTAATTCTTAGCTCAGAAGCTTCCTTGTTTGCAATACCGCGGTAATTGCTGAGTCTAACGGAGCGAAACACCCACCGGACTCAGATGGTGCGACCAAACATTTCAAGTATTTTGACGTAAATCACAGTTTGGACAAAATTAAGAGCAGAGAAAGATTTTGTTTAATTTCATTTTACCTCATTGACCCCAAGTAACTACTTCTCTGGAAAAAACTGAAGAACCACACACGTTTTAAGGACCTTACCGTAGTGACATTTAAGCTCTGGTCTAAGAAATATTATCTACCAGTGATAGAAAGCCAATAATGAATTGAATCAGTTATGGTCAGTTATTAGAAAACACTTGTAGGAATACAAAAGTTTCTAAAGCCATCGCCACTTATCTAGATGGCCAGGCTTTGTAGTCTACCAGGCTTACATGACAGTAACTACCATACACTGGCGAGGCGATGGGGGAAACGTCGAAAAGTGCTAAGCAAGACCTTAGTCTGGTACAAAATAATAAGTTTCACAGCAACAGCAAAGAATAAGACAGATATTACATCTCTCTTATTTCTTTAATCATCTTCCAAGCAAGACAGAGCTTGCAAAGCCAATGAACCGCTGCGAGTAATTCCATGAAGAATAATTCCATTTCCACGTCGACGCAAACGTTTTATAATTCGCGAAGTTAATTTACGCGCGAGGGAAACTCCGCACTCTCTGCTAAGATCACAACTTTGCCTAAACCAATTCAATTATAATTTTTCATTAACTTTTACAAGAGCGTCGTCTTAGCGGTTAGTTTTACTTGAAGTCGGTGTCTACGCCGTGACTACTGGAGGGTAATGTAATGTAATGTTGGTCATGTGTTTTTTCTGGGTACAGAAACTTTATCAGAACATATTTATTACTATAGGTTACACACTCGCATTTATAGCAAACTCCATCATTACGTAACCAAACGATGTTATTGTATCTCTCCATGTAAAATACAGGTATTCAGAAGCTTGAACGAAAACCGACCCCAACAGAGTAGAGAAAATGCTAAGCACTATGATGATATGAGTAAAAATACACAAACAACATGAGATGTGAACGTTTATTATCACAAAATTATCATCGTTTGATCATAATAACAAATACTAACATTGATCCTTAATACCAACATTAATTCAACGCGGAGTTTGGAGCTAATTGCGTCATGCGAGAACCACTCAAATGAAAATTGTATTTAATTAATCGTTTGAATTCGTGTTTATAAATAATTGTGGGCGATATTGGAAGATAAATTGTCTCTGGCAAACAGATGACTTCACTTTGAAATTAATTGATGTGAAAGCGAAATTAATTTAACTAATAAATAACCCGGGGTTTGGCTCGGCTAATACAAACACATTTAGAAACGATGGACTGAACATATAAATACCGTAACGTAACGGACACACACAGAAACACTCGACAAACAATAAATATTATTAAGTTAATATCAGAACTAAGTCGTATTGCGTGAATCAGTAAAACAATAACGATAAAACTTTTATTGATCCGAACATTCTCGTAAACTATGAAACCTTTATTACCGTGAAGTATTTTATGATATTGTTGGACACCGTTATTTACCCCTGAACACCACAACACAAGGCAGATGTGCTCTTCTTTATCATCGAGACAGCCATTATATATGTCCATATTTATTCCCATACATACTTATTTCCTGATCACGCCACTCATCTGTCCACGAGAGTAGGATATGTCAAAAGCGTTCCACCTGCTGCGATGCTGAGATACTCGTTGTGCTTTGTTCACATTCATAAACTAGTTTATACACGCACGCCGGTTGCGAATACTGCGTTTCTGTCTGTATGTTCTTCCAGAACGACTTCCTGGCTTTTCCATTCACATCTGCCTTGTTAATAACTATTCCTAGTCGCGTTTATTTGCAAAATAAACGCGAAAGAGTCATTAAATTATCTAGTGCCACGTATCTTGCAGCACGAAGTCAGCTAGCCTCTCTCCGATGGCGATGCTGACGGCGGCGGTGTTGGCGCGCGGCACGCGGGGCAGCGCGCCCAGGTCGGCCACGCGCAGACTCCGCACGCCGCGCACGCGCAGCCGCGCGTCCAGCACGTCGCCCAGCGCCGTCGTGCCCGCCGCGTGGTGCACGGCCAGCGTCATGTGCCGGCTGTAGCAGTGCCAGTAGCCCGGCCAGTCCTCACCCACACGCGGACATCCTGGCAGGTCCAAATATAAAATCCTCGCCTTTCGTTTGCTGAACGGCGGCGTGTTCATCAAATGTTCCACGATACCTAGCGACCGCACGGCGTCGTCCACGTCTCGCTCGTCGTGCAAGTAGTTGGGGAAGACGGCGGGAGGAGCCAGCGGGTCGGTGCTGGCGAGCCGCACGTGACCCACTGAATATGGATACAGAAGAACCGGAGAGAACACGATGAGCGCGTGGTGTTCGTTCGCTTTGCTGATCTGTTCCACTACTTTACGATTCAAGCCTGAACTTTGCATGAACACTGGCTTGGCAACATTTAAAGAAAATCTATCAATATAGGCATGAAATATCTGAAGGTTCGGCAGTTCACAGTCACTCCCGTCGAAGCTCTCGGTGAGTAGCGTCCTCTGCGCGAAGTCGTAGCAGTGCGAGTTTACAAACGCGCTGACGTCAGTGAGGCCGTTAGATGTTAACGGTCCTGAGCCGGTGTTCAGCAACTGTACCAACTGACCCGTCCGTGTCAACAGACCAGTCAGGTCGTCAGCGATACTTTCGCTTTCATTGACCAGGGCCAGTACAATCGGTAGTATGTGGTCGGTCATGTTAGCTCCGACACCTGGCAAGTTCACTTTAACGCTTATTCCCATGCTCTGTAAATGCTCAGCCGAGCCGATGCCCGACAACATCAATATTTGCGGAGTACCAATGGCTCCAGCACTGAGGATCACTTCCTTGCGCGCATATATGTTGAGCTTAAGCAAGCCCTGCACGACGACTACTCCGCGCGCGATGCGTTTCTTGTCTATGATGACTTCGATGCACCGCGTGTGTTTGGCCACTTTCAGATTCCTCTTGACGTCTTCTCTCGCTAGATATCCTCTAGCGGTACTCATCCGCTCGCCGTCATGAACATAGCCGACAAGTTGACTGATACCGATCTGTGACTCCGCGTTCACGTCAGGATTTTTCGGAAACCCAAGATACTTGAATGCTTTTAAAAGTCTGGAGTGCCACGGGTTATCTGACGAATTGAAGAAACCAACCCGCATTGTCCCTGTTGTGTTATGGTACGGTTTAGAAGAGGGTGGAAGTAGATCTAGGTGTTGCAAACCTTCATATTTGAGGAAGTAAGGTTTCAGGTCGTCCCAAGTCCAGCCAGGAACGGGGATGTCGTGAAAGTCTCGCCGGTTGCCGCGCGTGTACAACATGTAGTTGATGGAGGTGGACCCGCCCAGGCACTTGCCGCGACTGAACCGGCACTGCCGGCCCTGAGACGAGAGGCAGGACACGTTGTTGGGGACTGTCTTGTACTGCCAGTCCATCTCTGAACCGAGGAGAAGCACAGATGCGCTTGGGATCTGTAACAGCAAAACTCACCAGCTGTAGTCAAAAACTCTTAGCCTACATCTTTATTACATGCGGTAGTACAGGTCGCGTGTTACCTTGGTGATGGGCCAGGGGTCCCCGCCGGCCTCCACCAGCAGCACGCTGGCGCTATCGAGCGCGAGCCGCGCAGCAGCCGCCGCACCGGCCGCGCCCGCGCCCACCACGATGTAGTCAAACCGCTGTCCCTCTGAATGCACACGAGAGATCACGTAAGCTCGCTATCTTTTTAAACAAATACTTGCAACTCTAGTATGATAACAATATTTAGCTCGGCAAGGGAAATTCAGGTATCTTTAAGATATTATACATTTACAATTATCTCTGTCTATCTCCATAATTTGCTCGGCAGTGAGAATACTCATACTGTAACACCCCATTAGATCGCTAGTGAAAGTTCGGGAGCATTCGGGAAATGAGTGATGAGACACGGGATATTGCCCGATTTAGTAATCACCACTTCCAATCATTAATTGAAATAATCCGCACACCAACTCCCTAAAAAATAAACATTTATAGCATAGTGGGAAGAGTACCTACGTCTACTAAATATGTTAGCAAATTAAAATAGATTTGTCATAAATAGGTGAGCTTAAATGACGGTTTGATGTTCAGCAATATCGTAGAAATTAGCTATAATGTTTTCATGATAAAGTTGAAAATGTATTAAACCAATTTGACAGATTGTGGTATCACCTCTGTCTTGTGGCTAACAAAACGCGATCACTCACTCGACTCAGGGTTCTAAAAGCTTGCTCAAAGAGTTGTTAGCATCTCCTCTCAGGGCGCCTTAGTTCTTGACTCATTGACTCAGTGGCTCAGGGGGTTCGTGGCTAAGTGTGACTGCTGGAGTGCACGCCACAGCGAACATTTTTAACTCTTCCCCAGTTCGCTGAGACACTCGCCCGTTGGGGCTGCGGGATGTTGTAAGAGATACCGCGGCCTTGTCTCAAGGGCTAAGAAGGGACATGGGTGGTTTTTTGTCAGTAGAAGTCTGACACTCCCTTTCGCTCTGCCCAAGAGCGGAAGGGGTTATTTAATGATTTTCCACCAAAAAAAAAAGGCTGAGACACTCGAGCGGAGCATATTAGTGATGTGTTCAGAAATCTAGTCAGTTAACTGTAGTGCTTGTTTCCTAGCGACGGCAACTTATTTCTGGTATTAATATATAACAAGAAGTATTGTGCCTCGCTACGAAGTGCTACTCGTTACAAAATGCGGTTTATACAGTAGAAAACGTTCTTACTGACTAAACTGTAAACATTCCGTAAATTGAGGGCAGACAAAATTGCAGCGACAGCAAAGAAAGAAAATTCAAAAATAAATTGGATAAGCATACTGTTCATACGTATCACACACTTTAATCTGTTCAATGGAACCCTCCGACCGAAACACGAAACCTTTTGTAAGCAATGGTTAGGACCACACGTCTAGGTCATTTGGTTGAAAAAAAAATACAAAATTTCAAACACATTGTTTTAAGACAAAGAAGATCAAAAACCTTACGATTGAGCCTTGCCCGAAGAACGACATCTCTCTCGACCAGATGAGCGAGATATCGTTCTTTAATGAGCCAATCACACCAATATTATAAAGGCGAAAGTTTGTGAGTGTGTATGTTTGTTACTCCTTCACGCAAAAACTACTGCACGGATTTGGATGAAATTTGGTACACAGATAGTTTGTAACCTGCATTATCAAATAGGATAGTTTTTATCCCGATTTTACATTCCCGTGGGTTGTAGCAGTCGCCCGAAGAATCCAACTCGGGCGTTCGGGAAACTACGCGACATCTTTTCGTCCAAAATTCCGCAGTGTCTTAAGACGACGGTGTATAACCAGTGTATGTTGCCAGTGATGACTTATGGCACAGAGACGTGGTCCTTAACTGCTGGCCTATTAGAGAAGCTCAGAGTCACGCAACGAGCCATGGAGAGAGCTACGCTCGAAGTTTCTTTGTGCGACAAAATCCGTAATGAGGAAATTCGCCGAAGAACCAGGGTCACCGACATAGCTCTCAGAATATGCAAGTTGAAGTGGCAATGGGCAGGCCACATCGCTCGAAGAACCGACAACCGATGGGGAAGAAAGGTTCTTGAGTGGCGACTACGAACCGGAAGACGCAGCGTTGGTAGGCTCCCACCAGGTGGACCGACGACATCGTAAGAGTCGCGGGCAATCGGTGGATGCAAACGGCAGGTTGCCGTTCGTTATGTCGTTCTATGGGGGAGGCCTTTACCCAACAGTGGACGTCCTATGGTTGATGATGATGATGATGATTAGTTACTAGCTGTTGCCAGCGGCTTCACCCGCTACAACCCACGGGAATGTAAAATCGGGATAAAAACTGGGATATTGAAGAACTTATACCCCACTGCATGAACAGTTTCCACCAACCCGTTGTTTATCTCGTCCACTGTTTCGCATTCGGTTAGGCACTGGAAGCGGTTATGCAGTTCGAGTTGAAAGTTTTCGGGATCTAGGATCTGGGCAGGATTAGGGCGGAGCGTGGACTTCACCAGACGTGACCTCTCAAGCTTAACATCGATATTCAATGTGCCTCTGACAATACGGTGATCGCTACCGGTTTTCACCAGTAACGAATATAATGAGTATAATTACCTGTGAGCATGTGTGCTAGAGGCAGCGAGTAGGAGTCTGTCAGCAGAGCTGGCTCCACCGCCCCGCGCACCCCGCACTCCCGCAGGCATGCTGCCAGCAGCACCACCACCCATCTGCACACAAAATGACACACTTGAACGCGATGAAACATGGAAACTGAACGAACTTACTACTGTCGCATCATCATCATCAGCCTATAATGTTCTCACCGCAGGGACTCAGGCGTCCTCTCTAGGAGATAGATAGGCTATAATTCACCACGCGGGCCCAGTGCGGGTTGTAGATGTCACATATTTTGGTTCCAATGAAAGCCGATCATAGTGAGTTTTTTAAACCGGTGTGTAAAGGAAGATTTTATTGCGGCGGTACGTGCCAAGAATGACTTATCTGCTTGTGACATTGGGTTTCAAGGCTCATCTCAGCGTGTGTATGTCAACAATCACCTAAGCGTCGAGTACAAAAAGCTTAAAATCATTGCCAAGGATAAACATTACGAATACGTATGGGTTAAGCATGGTAAAATTCACATACTTAAAAATAACCATTCCAAAGTTTTTATTATAAGGATGGAGTCGGATTTAAACAAGATTGTCTAATACGCTTAATTGGTATCGGTACTTTTCTGTTTTGCTTTTATATTTTGCATCAATGGCTCCAAGTATTTTATACCGTTTGTCACAATAACTTTTTGCAAAATGTTTAACACCTCTGCCGCACTCATGACTTCGACACCTCTCTTTTGTTTAGCTACTTGTATCCTTTGTGTTCGTTATCGCGCTGTTTACTTTAAGAATGCGATATACGCCAATGACCTTGGTCGTGTGGGCGTTCCCACGGTAAAGCCCCCCTCACCCTCTCCCCCTAACAACAATGTCGTACTGCGAGCGTCATCTACTTATCGCTTCCACTACCCGTTTCTAATGCAGAGGTGTAAAACCTTTTTAATGTCCAAGACCGAAAACAAGGGAAAATTTAATTGGCTATTTCATTACTGTTAAAAATTCATGAAAATGTTATGTTATTTCAAAGAACTTATACAAATAACACAATGTGTGATAAAAGTAATAAAATGTCTATCATCATCATCATTTCAGCCGAAAGACGTCCACTGCTGGACATAGGCCTCCCCTAAGTGTCGCCACATTGACCGGTCCCGTGCGTCTCGCATCCAGCGGATCCCCGCAACCTTCACCAGGTCATCGGTCCACCTAGTGGGAGGCCTTCCAACGAAACGTCTTCCAGTTCGCGGTCGCCACTCCAGAACTTTTCGACCCCATCGGCCATCCGTTCTGCGAGCAATGTGCCCTGCCCACTGCCACTTAAGTTTGGCAATTCTTCAGGCTATGTCGGTAACCTTGGTTCTCGTGCGGATGTCCTCATTTTTGATTCTATCACGCAAAGTAACTCCAAGCATAGCTCTCTCCATTGCCCTTTGGTGATTTTGAGCTTTCTGATGAGGCCCATTGTGAGCGACCACGTTTCGGTCCCGTATGCTTTCGTCTTGAGACACTGTGGTAAGTTGGAAAAATGTCTATAACTGATTTTAAATGACATACTAGACAAAGACAGCACTACAGCCACGTGACGACATATCGTCGCTCGCATGACTAACTGTCCTGAACAATTGACAGTATCCGTACTGTCAATTGTTCAGGAAAAGCGTTATGCGATAGGACAGTTAGTCATGCGAGCGACGATATTTCATACCGCCATATTTACGTAGTACAAAATGGCTGTTTCGCGCGACAAGGATAGAAAGTAGGGTCCACTAAAAACTTCTAAGCCATGAAGCTATTCCATTTGTTATCGATTTTATTTATTTTTTCACACATCGTGTTATTTCTGTTAGTTCTTTAAAATAACATAACATTTTCATGAATTCTTATCCGACTACGGCGAAGCCAAAAGGAAGGGTAATGATTTTGGCAGTCTATGTATTATGTATGTTCCACCGTAGCGCCTAGACTATTCAAAGCATTTTAATAAATGAGGTGTCAATAGGCTATATAAATTTAAACAATTATTTTTATGACGAAATTAAAATGTCAAATTCTAAACTCGAAAAAAATTAAATTGAGAAAATCATAACATGTTTGGTATCAAATGAAAGTCTTGGCGAGTACATTACAAATATGTATATTGTATTATAGTTCAAGTCAACATATACGTTTAGATTGCGGTCAAAAAGTTCTTGCGGTCTAGTCTAGTTATTTACTCGTATTATTTAAATAACAAACCAGCATTAAGTTGAAGATTACATTATCAGAGTAACATATTATTAAGCTTTTATTAAATAACACACAAAAATAAAATCAAATAAAAACATAAGTTTAAAAACTAAAACCCGACTACGAATAAAAACGCAGACTAATAAAACCGCGGTCTTAGAAGTATTAAACAAGAAAAATCGTCTAGTAAGTAGATAATATGATAAATTATAGAGGACAGTCGTAGTTGCATGCCACCTTGCTAATGGCAACTAGCAGCTGACTTCTGTATCGAACGCCATGAAGGAGCATCAGGTATCACTAGCTTGCGACTACGGCTGTACTCTATAATAATTATCTACTTACTAGACGATTTTTCTTTGGAACGTGGTTTTATTAGTTTGCGGGTTTATTCGTAGTCGGGTTTAGTTTTTAAAATTATTTTTTGGTTTATAATGTTGAAGAAGAAAGAAGAAAGAAAGAATAATTTATTTGTCAAACATGCGTTTAAATAAACTGATTAATCAGACATGCAAGGTTTTGAATTAATGTATGTTGTGAGCGTCCATGTTTTGCCAATACAACGTACAAATTTTGTAGGTATATAAAAATAGTATATTATGCAACTAGTGAATAAAGGACGGATTTAAAGCGAGGGCCGTAGATGAGTCACGAGCAAGTGAAGGATTCTAATGATTGAATCACGAGCGCAGGGAGTGATTCAACTGTTAGAATCCTGAACAACGCGAGTGATTCATGGCCCTCGATATAAATTCGTACTTTATTCAGGAGTTGCATACTATACTTTATACCATGACTACGAGAAAAAACATAATTTAAGCGAAAATAGAAATTTAATCAAGAAATAAGAATTGTTACATTAATTGAAATGGACATTAAAATTAGAGCAATGACTGAAATTAAGCGTAATTTTCTTATTATTATCATTAGGGTGGTCAACTTGTGAAACAATATTTATTTATTATAAAGTAACACTAAACTTTGTGTCCGAACAATTCACAGTAAGTATTTGAAATGGCGCCACTATTTTTTTTTCTATAAAGGCAGGAAAGAACACAAAACAGTTTTTAATCTAATGCCAAACTCCTTGTCGCAAATATCGACCAATCAAATCTCGAGCATTTATTTGCACCAAAGAGTTTTGAATTTCGAATCTTAGCGCAAGGAGTTTGTGTAAGCATTGAAATAGAGACCGGATATATTTTTGTGTTCCAAATCCTAACACCAAAATAGTGAATAAAAACAAAACAGTGAATAAAAGGCCTTTTTATTCACTGTTTTGCGTGAATAAAATAAGCTTTTTAGAGTAGGTATGGTTTAGATGAATTTAATTGCACTTTACATAATTATAATCATTCTAAATTTCATTACAAAATACAAAACAAATTAATAATATTGATGTCAAGATATTACAGTTTAAGTACATTAAAGTCAAAAATAAATTAAATTATGTCCAGAATATTCATTTTTACGCATTAAAACAGAATCCTTCAAAAGTCAATAAATTTAGAAAATACCTACATTATGATGAACGAAAGATGATTTTTCTTTGCTTGTTTTGTTTGATGATGCACGAAAGGCAACTTTTCTCTTTTTTGTTTATTATTTGTTATTTTTTGTTCCTGTACAATATCTATTGTGGTTATAGAGCAGTTTAATTTTTAATTTGAATTGTAATTTTTTTTTGTGTGTTTATAGCATCGGTTTAGGTACTCTGTAATGTTGCTATAATTAATATTAAATACTAAATTAAATATTATTATTCTTAAACGTACATTTAATCGGAATCGAGAAATCTTTTTCATTTAGAAAATCAACAACATTATAATACACTTTACTAACTAAAAAAATTCTCAACTTATTTTTGAAAAGTGACAAGGGCAGTTCTCGCCAATGTTCGGTTAGTTGTCCATTTAAGGCCAAATTTCAAGAAGTCCTAGAGCAGATGTAATTTCTTGTAATTGCTCGTGTCCACATGTACTTAGGTTTATTTCTTCGGGACTATTGTCTCCATCGATTACAAAAATCATATTGCATAAACGACCCTTCAGCGTCAATTTGGTCATTAGGCCTGTCAGTCGTTCAGATATAATTTGAATCGACTGGAAGCCACAATCCAAAGGCTCATGGGTTGATTTATTCTGTAGTTCTTAAAAAATGGCTTATATTTACAATACGTCTACCGATAGGTTTTAGTCTGAAACAAAATTAATTTAAGTTAGTGAAACAAAACCTCAAAATAATGTTCCATTTATTTCACTCAAGATTGATAAAGAACAGAAAGATAACCTGGTATCTTCTGTTTCTTCATAATTTGTTATTTGGTTTCGATCTTGCTGCAAATGATCAATGAGTTCAATGGGTGGTGACTCTTAGGTAATTGGGGGAACTCTCTAATAGTAGAACTGAAAAGTCGCAAAGATCATTGTATAAGCGTAATAATGTAGCTGTTGTTATAACCCATTTTTTATGGTTCCGTAGACAACATGTAACCCTTATAGTTTTGCCATGTCCGTCTGTCTTTCGTCCGTTCGCACTATATAGTGCGAACGGACGCTAAGATCTCAGGATCTACTGGTTGGAATTGAAAAAATCTTTTTGTGTTGAATAGTCCATTTATCGAGGAAGGCTTTAGGATATATAACATCACGCTACGACCAATAGGAGTGGAGCATAAATGAAAAATGTTGCAAAAACGGGAAACGATATTCCTTATTGAGAGCTTCCGTTGCGTGCGCTGCGAAAATGGTTTAAGTTATGCAAATATTATGTATGAAACAAATATTCCTTTTTAAAAGTTCTTCAAATAAGTCCGCGATAGCATATATCTATCTACTAAGATTGACTCACTGTAACCATTTTTACTATCGAAATGTTAGGTTAAATAGATTTATTTTTTGCGAAGCTTAGTTAACCCATATGGTATTAATCTATATCTAAATACATATGTTTGATAGAAAGGAAATTTAATATAGAATATTTGTTCCTTTTACTCTATATAGTTTAAACAAATATCTTAGAAGATATCGCAATGTTAAGATGTACGCGCGACTAAATAATTATTCGGTCCGCCGGCCCTCGCGTCCTGATGTAGATACGTGGAGATTCTGGCCTCCGGGAAATTCAAATTTAAATTATTTATTGCACCATAATATTTACAAGGTGTGGCCCAGTGGTGGCGGCTCCGACTTACGAACAGTTGGTCGTGGGTTCGAACCAGAAAAGTATGAACAAGATCAGCACAATGCTGTACTATTATGCCAATGTTGTGTTCACTAGAATCACTTGTGGGCTTTTGGGGTTTAGATTAAAACCTCTCAATATTTCAGTAAGTAGTGTGCAACTCGAAGGGTCCGTCTGCTTGCCTCAAGGGCTAGTTCAGGTCTGTTCTACGACGTTCGTTACCGTCGAGCCGCTTGCTACGTTTATTTGTATATATCACATCTCTTCCTTTTTATAAGTAAATTAGATTCTAAATACAACTAACACATTCAGAATTCAGACATTCATTATTACAAATACTATAGATATGTTTAGAATTTAAAAGTCAACCATTTTAGAGTCCCTTATCATTTAAATAATAATAATAATATTCCACAACTATCACACAACGCCATCTAGTCCCAAGCTAAGCAGAGCTTGTGTTATGGGTACTAGACAACTGATAAACATACTTATATATTTCTAAATACATACATATTATAGATAAATTACACCCAGACACAGAACAAATGATCGTGCTCATCACACAAACATTTGTCCTGGGTGGGAATCGAACCCACGACCTCCGGCATAGCAGTTAGGGTCACTAACCACTAGACCAACAGGTCAGTCAAAATTATTTGATTATCGGACATAGTTTTTACGTGTCTATTAGGTTTAAAGTATGATGACGATATTTAGAACTTACACATTAATATTTATATTTTGAATACAATAACAATCTCTACAATTAAGACAACAAGCATTCTTAATTGCTAGCATTTAGACAGTTTTACGTACAATGACAATATTTATAATTTACACAATAATATACATAAATTATATTTGTTAATACCATAACAATCTTTAATAAAGTCAACATGTATTCTTAATGGCTAGCACTTCGACATTTTGTTTTTAGTTAAAATGTCTACTACACTAAAGTACAATTAAGTCCTAAGGATCTATAATAGTACAGCATTGTGCTGATCTTGTTCATCCTTCTTCTTCAAAAAGTAGGAGGTTCTCAATATGGTTGTATTTTTTTAACATAGTATAGGTACTATCAAATCCCTAGCAAAAATGAAATCAAAAGAATAATGAATAATTATGATAATACATTAGCATACAACAAAAAAAAAAATCGCGACTCTGGGTTTTTTGTACTACTCTGGTCCACTGTCCCTTAAAGCTGTGAAAAAATCAAACTTCTAAGCCAACGTAGTCAGAAGATACAGCCGTTTTGGCCGCAAATTTCCGCAAATTTTCGACACTTGCAAGGGAATCAAAACATATAGGGTACTTCCTGTGAACTCAGAACCTTGAAATTTGGTTCGATGTAATGTGTTATACTCGTATATGGCAAACTTAAATGGTGCCAGAACAACCAGGATCAGATTCGAATGGATTTGTTAGCAAAACACCATTCGAACTCTGATTTTGGGGGTTTTTGGAAAAGCACTAAGCAGTTCAGTTCTAGACCTGAGAGTGTTAATAATGTTTCTGACTCAAAGGATGTTGCTGATCTATTTAGGATGCATTTCGATGTCAAGTCGCAGTTGGGACCGCCATGTAGGGAGCTTGATGCTGGGGTATGTGATCCAGAAATATCGACAGTCATTCTTTCAAAGGACGTCAGAACAAAAATTAGAAGCATGAAGAGGGGTAAATCCCCTGGTCACGATGGGCTCAGCATTGAGCACCTGCAGCATGGTGGGCTCCATTTGCCACGTGCGCTCGCTCTTCTGTTCAATCTGTGCCTAGGTCACTCGTACCTTCCTCCGGATATGGTGCGGGCTCTGGTGGTACCAGTGGTCAAGAGCCGGACCGGAGACATTGCGGACAAGTCAAACTATAGGCCAATTTCTTTGGCGACCATCGTAGCAAAAATACTTGACAGTGTGCTCAACTCTCACTTGAGTACCCACATCAAGCTGCATGATGCCCAGTTTGGCTTTCGGCAAGGTTTGTCGACAGAAACCGCTATTTTGAGTTTGAAGCATGCTGTCAAGTATTACACAGACAGGAAAACACCTATCTACGCATGTTTCCTAGACCTGTCCAAGGCGTTTGATCTAGTCTCGTTCGATATTCTCTGGCAAAAACTGTCGGATGCCGCGGTGCCGCCGGAGCTCGTCTCACTTCTGCGGTTCTGGTACCTGAAGCAGGAGAGTCATGTGCGCTGGGCGGGAGAGCTCTCGGAGCCGAGTAGGCCGGAGTGTGGCGTGAGACAGGGCGGCCTGACCTCACCCTTGCTATTTAGTCTGTACGTGAATGCACTGATCGAGAGGCTCAGCAGCACACATGTCGGCTGTTTTATTGATGGCGTTTGCTTTAATAATTTAAGCTATGCAGATGACATGGTGCTGCTGGCCCCCTCGGTCGGTGCGCTCCGTAACCTTCTCGGTATCTGCGAGTCCTATGCGACTTCTCATGGCCTTGTATACCACGAAAATAAATCTAAATACATGGTATTTAAGTCTGGTACCAGGTGTCCCTCCTCCGTCCCTCCTGTGTTACTGAACGGCGTGGAGCTGCAAAGGGTGTACTCTTTTAAATACCTGGGCCACCTGGTGACGGACGATTTGAGGGACGACGCAGATATGGAGAGGGAACGCAGAGCATTGTCGGTTCGGGCTAATATGTTGGCACGCCGGTTCTTCCGTTGTACAAACCCAGTAAAATTAACGCTGTTTAAAGCATATTGTATGTCACTGTACTCGGGGAGCCTGTGGTTCAGCTACACCCAAAAGGCCTACAATGCTCTGCGGATCCAGTACAACAACGCGTTTAGGGTGCTGTTGCGTCTGCCTCGGTTCTGTAGCGCGTCATCTATGTTCGCTGAGGCACGTACCGACTGCTTCAATGCGGTACGGCGTAAGAAAGTGGCCTCGCTGCTACACAGAATCCGTGGCAGCCCTAACAGCATTCTGAGAGCTATAGTCGGGAGGCATGACAGCCCGTTGGTGAGGTCATTAGTCACCTGTACTCTGTCTTTGTTTTTAGTGAAGTACTAACATAGGTTTAAGAATATTGTTACTAATCCAAGGATCTTTAGTTTAAGTACTAACATAGGTTTTAGGAATATTGTTACTAACCCAATGGATCTTAGTTGTCTAAATAAATAAATGATTATTATTATTATTATTATTATAGCACAGATAAAGGAAAAAATTCGAAAACTTTTAGTTACATCACATAAAAAAAAATATGTGATGTAACTAAAAATGATAATGATATGATTTGTTTGTACGGAACTCCCGGTGCACAAGTCCGCGCAGTGTTTTTGAAGTCGGGTTTTTATTTTATCCGATGGCAATCTCTAACGGCCACATAATTCTACAATAAGTAATGGCTATGCAAACAAGCAAGTGGTTGGTCAACATCTCAGTGGTTTTTCTATATTAAATTTTATTATACTCGTATTACGGGTGCTAATTAAACCGGCTTCTTTTTAATAGCATTATTCACCTCTATAAATGTACATTGCCTTATAAATTACTAACTCAGCCGCAATTAACGAGCCTCTAAATAATACTATTTTGGCCACTAGTTATCTTCTATCTGAGCCACTCTCAATATATCTCAGCATGATGGTTATTTTTAGCATCTAAATTTGTAGCATTCAAACAGTAAACTTAATATTAACTAAAATATTAACATAATTTGGCATCATCATCAGCCTATAATGTTCCCACTGCAGGGTGAGTCCCTGCAGTGGGCCTCCTCTCTAGGAGAGGGATGGACTATAATCCACCACGCGTGCCCAGTGCGGGTTGGTGTACACATTTGGCATTAGAAAATTTATTTTATAGCTTCTTTTATAACTTATTTTTAACTCAGTATGTTTAAAATGTAACTCATCCCCAATTTTATTTCATCGTCAATTTTTTTCTTAAATTGTCATCAATTAATAGTAAATAATGACCACAAATAGTACGTGGAAACTACTGTCGTGACATCGACAGGCTTAAATATCGAAGTTCAGAATATCTAGTTAATGCCCTAAATATCGAATGACCTAAATATTGATATTTATTTACATCCTGTGCTACAAAAGTTATCGACAGAATCGCTGCAAAACTTTATTTTTATCGGATATTCAGACAATGGTGAAAACATTTCTACAAGCAACTCAGAAGTAGCGCTCGCCGGCCGCTGCCGCGGCACCACTTGCTTCACTCGCTCATCTCGCACGCGTTTTGTCACAGTTTTAACGTAATCTAACCTAGTTCCCTCAGTGTTCAATGACGAATCATACAATCTGCCTGTGAATAGTCAATTAGACTATGGTAAAAATATTTCTGTAACTAGTAGGTATTATTAACGTAAATGTAATAGTCTAAAGTGTATTAGACCTTGGGTATGACAATTTTAGGTAATTTTAGGTGCTTGACATTCAAATATGCACTAGAAACAATTTCAAAACGAACTTGCGAACGATAAAAATAAATACACGTGACTAACTCGTCAGTACATGAATCGAAATTGCGCTCTCTGATTGGTGCAAATGGCCGGTTGCTGTCGTCTCGTGCGCTCGCGGCACGTCTTGTAGTTGCTATTTTCATAATAAAAGAATATGATGTATTATTTTAGATGCTAGAAGTTATAATATACTAGCGGAGGCCACGCGGTTTCACCCGAGTAGTTCCTGTTCCCGTGGGCATACAGGGATAAACAGTAGCCTATGTTACTCAGGGTGAATGTAGCTTTCCAATGGTGATAAAAGTTTAGAAATAGGCGCAGTAGTTTTTAAGTTTATTCATTACAAACAAAACACTTAAATACAAATCTTTTGTCTTTATAATATTAGTGTAGATGATATTGTTTATAGTCGCTTGAATTGTATTTTTTGCAGACTTAATGTTGAAGCTATAAAACGTAAAATGGTGATGAGGTATAGATTACGTTGAGTTAGTAAATTAGGTGGCTATGAATAATAAGAAGGACCAGTTACGATAATTGATGATCTTTATTTAACGCTTCCTGTAAGATATTTAGTTGGCATTGTAAAAAAGACGAATTAATTTATTAGAGGCTATCTCATTTTCCCGTGGCTTAGTTATTAAATTAGAAGTTTGATCCCGTGGCCAATAAAATAATCTGTGACTCGACTTATTATTTCCCTAATATTACCACTGGCAGCGTCTGCCCCACTATAGTCTAAACGCGTGTACAATTACCAGTTTCTCATAGGTAACAAAATTAATGGGCTCAGTAAATTACCGATTATTTAATTGTGTATAATTTACTGCAGGTACTCCATATAATAATCGTACGTTCTACATAAAATATAAAGTAAGTACACAAGTATTAGTAGACAAGTATTTGTTCCGAGTCTGGGTGTTTTTCTATCTATATTAAGTATGTATTTACAAAAAAAAAATGTATATAAGTAGTTTATCAGCCATCTCGTTACCATAACACAAGCATTAGGTTGCTTAGCTTGGGACTAGATGGCGTTGTGTGAAATGTCCAAGGATATTTATTTATTTTATTTTTTATTTATTTTAAAATGTGGGCTCAGAGCGTTGTTACCGCACACACTGAATGTAACCGCCATACATTACATACTAAACATTGCTTCGTGGATTCTTCGCTCAACTCGGTTGTGCCTGCAAAGATATGGGAATGCGTAATATTTTTTTTTCATAATTATACAAGCGATTACCACATTTATCTCATATTGTCGTAAGCTATTATCGCAAAATTATTTAAAGTTTTAGAACGCTAATTATCACCAATTATACGAAGGATATTCTAAGTATTTTAACGTTGTCGGTGTGAGTTATTTCATGCGGAACCCTTTCTGTTTGTTGTCGATAGAGGTACCCGGATAGTGAAAACTAGTACCAGTAGTTTTTTTTTTAAACGTTGCCCCACACTAGGAATATCTCCTGTATCGTGGGTGCGTTCACAAACATTTAAACTCACATACACAAATACCCAGACCCGAAACAACTATCTGTAGGCCATACCAATATTTGTTCCGTGTGGGACGCCCGCGGCACGCAGCGCAGCAGTCCAATCGCTCAGCCACTGCGCCAACCGTGTCGTCAACGTCAATATTCTGGTATTATGGTTTTATTGACAGCGCAAAAGCAAATTTGACCAGGTTCGGTATTATCAGACTTATCTTATTAATCAGAATGACTAGGTATTATTAGTTAGGCTTAGTTATGATAGTTTTTTACATTTCTATGGTTTTGATATTTTAAATGTTTTTTTGTCTCTTGTTTTTTTCAACTATATTTGTGCCATTTTACACACGCACACTCTACACCGTTCTTGCTTTTGTAAGCCCTTATTGTGGACAACCTCTTACTCGTAGGACCGCCGGGAGATATTATTGTGGACAACCTCTTACTCGTAGGACCGCCGGGAGATATTATTGTGGACAACCTCTTACTCGTAAGACCGCCGGGAGATATTATTGTGGACAACCTCTTACTCGTAGGACCGCCGGGAGATATTATTGTGGACAACCTCTTACTCGTAGGACCGCCGGGAGATATTATTGTGGACAACCTCTTACTCGTAGGACCGCCGGGAGATATTATTGTGGACAACCTCTTACTCGTAGGACCGCCGGGAGATATTTTTTAACTATAACCTCCATATTTTTCATATTTCTCTTTATTCTGAAGTATTTACAGGAATCCCCTAATTATTATCTTTGCGCAGTCAACGGGTTATTTAATGCACATATTTATTGCTTGTTTTGTAGTCTGGCGCCATTTATATTTATATCCATGAAAATATGTTATGAAGAATTTAACTTAATCAATAGCATGCAATAATATTAATGATTTTTCGGAGGACATAGACAGGGTGTCAGTTACAAAATCGCAAACCGCTGACGTTGAAGAATGTCACAAGCGATAACTAACAATACCGAAGTTATAACTCTACCGGGGCGGAAGAAGATAATAAAGCCGTGGATAACGCAACGCCTTTTACGCTGTATTAGAAATAGAGATAAGTTACACCGCAAATGTAAGGTCTCGCCAGATAACTTAACTTTAAAAATAACCTATTTACGCTACAGAAACTTTTGTAATAACTTATTAAAGAAACTTAAAAGAGCCTATGAGAAAGATAAGGTCCGGTCGGCGCAGAGCGATAACAGAAGACTATGGAAAGCAATTAAAGAAATCACAAATACTTCAAAAAATACAAACTACCCTAGTGAACTATTGTCTCTTTCAACAACACCGCAGTCATCACTAAATGAAATTAATAGGTACTTTATAAATGTGGGTAAGACACTAGCTGATAAGGTAAAACAAGGGAAGGAAAGTAACTTACCCACAAGTAACAGTTTTCAAACTGTTACTCAGTTAAATTCCTTCGTTTTGGAAGGTACTACTGAAGAAGAAGTGGAACGTCTAATCGTCAATCTAAACCCAAATTGTGCCACTCAATAAGCAGCTCCTTCTTACAAACACATAAAAACGTTCTGGTCTCTCCGCTCACATTCATATTTAACTCTTGTCTTCAACATGGTGTTTTCCCTGACAGCCTAAAAAAGTCTGTAGTCTGCCCTATCCACAAGAGCGGTGACAGGAGTCGTATCATAAACTACAGGCCGATCTCTATCCTCCCAGCGCTCTCAAAACTTTTAGAGAGACTTATAAATAAAAGTTTGGTAGGATACCTAGAATCCAAACATTTGCTTTCATCGAAACAATACGGATTTCGTGAAGGAAAATCAACAGATCAAGCTGTAAATGATCTCAACTACTTTGTTAGTAACAACCTTGATAGAAAAAAAAAATCTATCACAGTCTTCCTTGACTTAGCCAAAGCTTTTGATACGATTTCTGTCCCAATCTTACTCAAAAAGCTGGAGCAACTTGGAATCAGAGGAACCCAACTAAAACTCTTCGAAAGTTACTTACGGTCGTTTACAAAGTGTAAGGATTGGCAATGTCAGCAGTGGAGACCTCCCGGTCACGTACGGGGTTCCCCAAGGTAGTATCTTAGGCCCAACCTTATTTCTCGTCTATATAAACGATCTCACTAGTCTCAAGCTTCGCCAGGGCAAAATTATCTCCTTTGCAGATGATACTGCTCTCGCTTTCTCGGCCGATACATGGGAAGAGGCTTTCAAAGCTGCCCAAGATGGTTTTGATACTGTGAGGGATTGGCTAGAGGACAATGTGTTAACTCTAAATGTGGATAAAACCAAATATGTTTGCTTCAGTATACCTACGGTCAAACACAGAAATGTCTCTGGGTCAACAAAACATCATAGCACACGAGTGTTCCTCTAAGGAATGCTGCTCTTGTCCTAAACTAGAGTGCGTAACATCAATAAAATACCTAGGCGTAATCATAGACAAGAACATCAACTTTAAGGAACACACTAAGGCCCTCTGTGGTAGGATCAGGAAACTAATTTACATCTTTAAGACGCTCCGACACGTTACCGAACCCTTTATATTGAAGCGGATATACTTTGCCCTCTGCCAGTCACTTATAACTTACTGTATAACATCTTGGGGAGGATCCCCTAAAACTACCATAAAATCTGTTGAGGTTGCCCAGCGTGCCATTTTGAAGGTTAGCACTTTCAAACCAAGATTGTTCCCAACCTCACAACTCTACGAATTCTGTGGAGTCCTTTCAGTGCGACAACTTTTTATTCTTAAAATTATCTTGTTGCAACATAAGAATATAGTTTACAACCCTCTCACCCAAAATAAGCGCACAAAACACTTAGTTTGCCCACAACCCAAATCCTCAAGAACCAAATTTAGCAATAGATTTACCTCATTTATTGGCCCCTATATCTACAATAAAATAAATAAAAATCTGAACTTTTACCCGATGACGAAAAAATCTTGTAAAGCTGCGGTAAGTGAATACTTACAGAAACTCACGTATGAGGAGACTGAACATCTACTTCAGATACTTGAATAGATAATTCTAAACACAACTAAAAGTCATGGTTCCGCAATCTAACGCACCCTCTCACACACATTCATGCATCATACACATCACACACAAAAAGAGGACTGGACACAAATAATGTTTCCTTTTAAATATTGTAATCTATTTTTATTTTATTTTTCTCTACTTTCTATTTTTTAAAGTTGAATAAGTTACATTTGTGCATGGAACAATGCGATATAAAATTTAATATAATCTATTTGGTAACTCAGGGGGTATCGGCGTTGAGGGCTGAAATACAGGCTTTGCCTAGTTCGGCCACAAATGCAAATACTTTTGTGTACTTTTAGTTTAGATTAAGCACTGTTACTGTAAAAAAATTGTACATATTTATTGTCAATAAATATATTATTATATTATTATTATTATCTGCTAATCAACGCTAATAGCACCGCCACACTTTATACACCAAATTATATTGAATTATTAAAATGTATTAGTACATAAAGTCACACCTTTTTCTCATGAGGATAAGCAGAAACTTCAATACGAGCTGCTCCTTTCCTGACATGCTTCTTAAACGCACAGAAGTACTTGAATGTCTCACGCAGACTGAACCGCGATCACAACTAGTTCAAAATACAATTAAATAAGCAAGTTTTAATTAGCTCATAAATATTTATGAACACGATTTTTTTTTTTAGTAAAAGATCACGTACTTCGTTAAGACAGTAAACTGTTTGCTAATGTCCAACGGACCTTATTTTCTTAAAAATAAGTAATCCAACATTTCCCTCTCAGTAATAAAATATAATGTTGAATGTCGTATAATATTAGCATTAATTACCGTCACAAACACTGTTTATAGCAAACAATTTCTTGCTTGCCATGCTGTGCCTAGACAAATTTTAACATTATCTCAAACATTTCAAACAAACTTATTTCAGATAGTTGAAGAAAGTTCAAATTAGATAACTGACATAATTATTTATTTTTGCGAGTAGCTGTTGCCAGCGGCTTCGCCCGCTACAACTCGAAAATTGTCCCACGGGGGAGATACAATCGGGATAAAAAACTATCCTACGTATTAATCCAATATAAACTATCTGTACACCAAATTTTATCCAAATCCGTTCAGTAGTTTTAGCGTGAAGAAGTAACAAACATACCCACAAACTTTCGCCTTCATAATATAAGTGTGATTTCTGATACCAGAAAACACCAAAGGAATATTTCGCCTATTTCCCATTAGTTTAGATCATCCTTCCATACAAATAACGCGTATATGTTTGTCCGTCGAGCTGCGGGTTGTGCGGCTGTACCTGTGTTCGGGTATCTTTCAGATCAATAAGCTGTTCTGATTCTGGTGATTTATTTCACTGAGCAAATATGAAATACGAGGAAAGCCGCGCATGCCAAATGTCACGACTCCACGCTGCGACTTCTTCTTGACGCGACTCGATACTAAAATTATTTATTGATGCTTTGAATAATATTGTTTGGATGTTTTATCTACACTGTAATAATTAATAATCTATACTAATATTATAAAGCTGAAGAGTTTGTTTGTTTGCTTGTTTGTTTGAACGCTAAGATCTCAGGATCTACTGATTGGAATTGAAAAAATATTTTTAGCTATATAACATCACGCTACGACCAAAAGGAGTTGAGCATAAATGAAAAATGTTGCTTAAACGGGAAACGATATTTCTAATTGAGAGCTTCCGTTGCGTGCGCTGCGAAAATGGTTTAAGTTATGCAAATATGATGTACCTATTAAGGAATGTTCCTCTTTAAAAGTTCTACAAAAAAGTCCGCGACAGCATATTATATCTATCTATTAAGATTAACTCACTGTAACCATTTTTTCCCATTGAAATGTTAGGTTTAATAGAGTTGTTTGTTAGAACGAACATTTAATATAGAAGATTTGTGTTTTTTACTCTATATAGTTTTAAACAAAATATCTTAGAAGATATCCCAATGTAAAAATGTCCGCGCGACATAATAATTACGCGGTCCGCTACGGCCGGCCCTCGCGTCCCAATGTAGATACGTGGAGATTCTGGCCTCCGGGAAATTGTAATTCAAAATATTTATTTTACCATAATATTTTGATTTTGATTGGCCTGTTGGTCTAGTGGTTAGTGACCCTAACTGCTATGCCGGAGGTCGTGGGTTCGATTCCCACCCAGGACAAATGTTTGTGTGATGAGCACGATCATTTTGTTCTGTGTCTGGGTGTAATTTATCTATAATATGTATGTATTTAGAAATATATAAGTATGTTTATCAGTTGTCTAGTACCCATAACACAAGCTCTGCTTAGCTTGGGACTAGATGGCGTTGTGTGATAGTTGTGGAATATTATTATTATTATTATTATTATTATTTACAAGGTGTTATTGTATATTGTTTTGTGAGCAGTGGTGGCCCAGTGGTGGCGGCCCCGACTTACGAACAGTTGGTTGTGGGTTCGAACCCAGGCAGGCGCATTATTTTGTGTAATTTATTTCATCACGTGCCACTGATCTTAAAACGTTGAAGGAAAACGTTGTGATGAAACCGGCATATTATCTTAGAATTAGAACCAAAAATTAGAAGCTAAGTGACATTTACCAATCCGCACTGGACCGGCGTGGTGGATTATAGCCCATTATAGCCCAGTGGGACCAATATAAGGCTGACGATGGTGATGATATGTACCTATAGTAATTCTCACTTTAATAATATATTCTAAGGTAATCCAAACTAATATTATAAAGAGGAAAGATTAGATTTTTTGTATGTTACGATTCAACTCAAAAATTACTCTGATGACTTTGAAAATTCTTTCCACATTAGAAAACTAATTGATAAAATATTACTATGTTGGATAGTTGATCTATCGAGGAAGGTTGTAAGCTATACAGGGTGGCCGGAACATTGAAGTCCAAAAATAAAATTTCGGTCCCTCGTATCGTGGGGTATTCGAATCACCCCCATGTATGTTCCGCGACTTTTCATAGTTTTCGAGTTATGAATTTTTTTCTGAATGTTTGAAAATTTTCGACCTGACCAACCTAAAAAAATTCTAAAAAAAAAAGTAGAGGGTTTTATCGAGTTTCTTTTTTTGCAACTGAATTTTCATAAGTAGTACTTTTATGCATAAAATAATCAGCTTCGTAACTGTGATGAAAGTTATGAAAATGTTGATCTAAAGTGAAAAATTTACGTTCGGTAAATTATGACTTAAATTTTCAACTTCAAATTAAAAATCTAAACAGGTGACTTCATGGTTCTCAAGTAGGCTTCAAGAATGCGCCAGACTCTCAGCTTTCATAATCATTAAAAAACGTAGGACTTAATGGGGCTAACTTTGGCCTTAATCGGCCTTCAAAGACTGCGAGGTGGAAAATTCTTAAAATTAGCTATCTGATTAATAATTTTTTTTTTCCATTTTCTCGCTCCTAAGGTTATTTAAATTTGCTAACCAAAAATGACTGCAGGAAAGCTAAGATTTAAACACGGAGATTTTTTTAAATGTTAGTTTAATGAATTTTGCGCGATCCGTTCTCGTGGACTATGGGTTGTAAACGAGGGTGCAACTCTTTTACCTGCAATAACAATGGACCGAGAGGAAAAGAGACCGAATTATTGCTATCTCTCTCACGCAAGGCGCGCAACAAGCCAACGCGAAACAAGTACCTCAGTCGTACTCACATTGTGTTTACTGCTATACGCGTGTCGCCATTTTGTCTTTACCACACTCGCTTTGCCCACGGACTCCGCTGCCTACTTGTTTGACTACTTTGCTCGTTTATTGGACTGTGTTTTGCATTCTGATTTGGACTTTTTTTACGTGGAAGTGTAAAAAATGAGTTACACGTTAAGTGAATATGCAGAAATGCATTATTTTTATGGAGTTGCACAAGGAAACGGCCATGAAGCAGCGCGACTGTATCGCGAACAACTTCAACGTCGTGGTGGGCCGCAACCTGAGCGATATCCCGACCATCGTGTTTTTATTAACACGCACAACACTTTGATGGCAGGCCGCATTCCTGGTCGACGCGGCAGTCATGAAGGAATCCCTAGAGCTAACCCGGATCGCAGAGAAATGGTGCTGGAAGAAGTTCAGCGAAATCCGTCTACGAGTACGAGAAGTATGGCTCGTGCTCTGAACATCCCAAGGACTTCTATCCAAGACATTCTTCACGATGAAGAATACCACGCGTTCCACATCCGACGAGTCCAAGCTTTACTGCCTACAGATCACCAATTGCGCGTTGATTTTTGCCAAACCATGTTACGAAAAGAGCAAGAGGATCCTGGATTTTTCAATAAAGTTTTATGGTCAGATGAGTCACGATTTGAGCGATCCGGAATATTCAATATTCATAATTACCACACGTGGGCGAATGAAAATCCACTCGAAGTGAGAGCTTCGACATTTCAACATCGCTTCAGCGTTAACTTGTGGTCTGGTATCCTCAATGGCGAACTAATTGGTCCGTTTGAACTGCCGTCCAGACTTGATGGAGAAACATACAAAAACTTTTTGGAAAATGAACTTCCATTGTTGCTGGCAGATGTGAATCTCGAACTCAGACGAACCATGGTGTTGCAAAATGACGGCGCCCCGTGTCACTATGCAACCCAGGTCCGAAATTACTTAGATGAAACATACCCCAACAGATGAATCGGACGCAGCGGACCAATTAGGTGGCCTCCACGCTCACCTGATCTCAACCCCATCGATTTCTTTATTTGGGGCTATTACAAGGAAATAGCATACGCCCGAGACTGTTCAAGTGAACAAGAGCTGAGGCAGTTGATTGCAGAAGCTGAACGTGTTGTGAGAGAGAACAGAGACGCTTTTAGACGATTGCCAGACAATTTCTTACGTAGGTGTAGAATGTGTATTGCTGCTGGTGGTGGCCACTTTGAAAACCTTTTGTAAATGTTAAAAATAAATTAAGTACTTTTTTCACATTATCATCTGTGTTTTATTCAAAACCACTTTTTACGTAAAACTTTTCTTACCCAACTCTGAAACTATTTGTTGGTTAGTTTTCAGTATTCTTATCATTAATTAACCTTAGGAACGAGAAAATAGCCAAAAAAAAAAAATTACTCAGATGGGTAATTTTAAGAATTTTTCCACCTCGCTGTCTTTGAAGGCCGATTTTAAACAAAGTAGCCCTATTAAGTACTTCATTTTTTTTATGATTATGAAAGCTGAGAGTCTGGCGCATTCTTGAAGCCTACTTAGGAATTATGAAGTCACCTGTTAAGATTTTTAATTTAAAGTTGAAAATTTGAGTCATAATTTACCGAACGTAAATTTTTCACTTTAGATCAACATTTTCATAACTTTCATCACAGTTACGAAGCTGATTATTTTATGCATAAAAGTACTACTTATGAAAATTCAGTTGCAAAAAAAGAAACTCGATAAAACCCTCTACTTTTTTTTTTGATTTTTTTTAGGTTGGTCAGGTCGAAAATTTTCAAACATTCAGAAAAAAATTCATAACTCGAAAACTATGAAAAGTCGCGGAACATACATGGGGGTGATTCGAATACCCCACGATACGAGGGACCGAAATTTTATTTTTGGACGTCAATGTTCCGGCCACCCTGTATAGTATTGTGACGCAAACGAAGTTGCGTGGGTCAGCTAGTAATATTATAAAGAGGAAAGATTTGTATTTTTGGGTGTGTATGTATGTTTTTTGTAATGAATAAACTCAAAAACTACTGCGCCGATCCCGATCCGATTTAATCCCTGTATTTCCACGGGAACGGGAATTACGCGGGTGAAACCGCGTGACGTCCGCTAGTATTAGATAAGTATAGGTAAACATAAAAACAAAAATAAACTGTAAAAATACTTCAACTTAAAAGTAAAATGGCGATTCTACAATTATTTAAAATGTCGCTGTAACGAGAATGCCATCCCCCATGCCTGCTCAGCTGGCTAAAGGCTCGCTTCAGTCCGATGTTTCATAAAATATAAAACACGTTGACAGGGAGTTATTAATGGCCGTCGTAACAGCGCGGGGGGAGGGGAAGTGACGGACGGTTACAAAGGGGACAAAACGCACGCAACATCAGCGATGATCGCGATTATTTTGTTACAACAACGTAAAACTTGGTCTCATCATGACGCAGCGACATCATAATATAATATTATTATTTCAGTAGGCCTACACAGTGTTAAAAAAACAGCTCGGTTTTTACCACTCTTATAGTTTCGCTATGTCCGTCTGTCTGTCCGTCTGTCCGTCCGCACTATATCTCAAAGACTCTTAGTACTAGAAAGCTGTAATTTGGCTTGAATATACCTACTTGATGAGTTACGCCGACAAAGTGCTAAAGTAACATTTTTTTTTGAAGTGAAACTTCTTTAAAGATGAGGAATTTTTGTCACAATTTGTGACAATAGCGTCTCGGGAGTGTCCCACAAAAGCGTTACGGCCGCTTGGGAAGGAGATATCTCAGGAACTATTGGTTGGCGTTGAATAATTATTTTTGTGTTTGATAGCCCATTTATCGAGGAAGGTTAAATGAAATATAATATCACGCTGTAACATTGAAAAATGTTGCTAAAAGTCGACTGCGGCGAAGCCCAATAAGAGGGTTATGTGTTTGGCGTGTATGTATATATGTCCTTTTCTTTGTTCCCTCATAACTCCTCAACCGATCAAGGGGTTTGAATAAAATATACGTCGTTAGATTCGTCTTGATGGCGCGAGTGTCAATGGCATATTAAAATTAAAAAAGAAAAAAAATGAGGATTTTGGGGTCTTATCGCGGATTTAAAAAAAAACCATTACCATCGAGTAGGGTATCAAAATGAAGGGTTTTAAAAGGAGATTACAAAAATATAAGACGATGATGATGTTTAAAAGAAAATCAATGTCACGAAACCTATGAACAAACACAAAAGTTAAATCATCTGCGAAGAATTTTACGCGACCAAAGAAATAACAAACACAAAATAATTAAAAAGTTGGAAATAAAAAAAGTAGTTAAAAAACTAAAAAACCCGACTGAAAAAACTGAAAAGCAAAAAACAAGCACATATTTAGGCGGGGTTCATTGGAATATATAATTATGAAATGAAAATAGAATGGACCCCGCCCGCTTACAAGTTTTGTTTAATTTAAAATGTGCTAATTTTGCTTTTCAGTTTTTTCCGTCGGGTTTTTTAGTTTTTTAACTACTTTTTTTAGAGCTTCCTTTGCGTGCGCTGCGTAAACAGTTTAAGGCTATCACATCGCTGAAATCCCAAAACACCTTACTTGTTTAAAGAAATTTGTTGAAGAATGCTTCTGTACGATTTTCATATAAAAAAAATATGTTAAAGTCATAACAAATAGTTTGTTTTTTTCTTTTGTAATAGCTGTACCTATTGTCCCACTGCTGCAAAGGCCTCCCCCAAGTTATTCCAAGTGCTTTTTTCCTGAACCGTATATTTCGTATTTCTCAAAATTGTAATAAACCTTCTCATTGTTAAAAAAAAAATCGTAGTAGGATGTAGGTCCTTTCTTAACCTAAATCGAATTTTGTCTCTGTAACGACTGTATAGTTCGGTACCTATTCATTTTATTGCATTTTATACCCAAAAATACGTAGTGATGTACACACATCAAAAGTGTCTAGGGATCAAGCATTTTTATGCGGATTTCTTGAGATTGAGATGTGGCTTTGTAATAAATTTATGATTTTATAAATTTATATGGATCCTTTTTGGTGCATTTCATAATTTGAATCAGGAACTGTGAATCAAATTCGAGTAAAAGATGAAAATCAGCTGTCAATATTTTCCCTATAAAAACATACAACGCATTGAAGACATTATTAGTGCTACTGTTTCCCTACTACTGATTAAAACCAACGTTATTATGGAGCGGCGACGTCATTTAAGCAGGGAAGAAATGCTCAGAGCCGTGGGAATGATAGAAGCTGGTTCCCGGCAACGTACTGTGGCTTTAGCTCTGAATACAAGTCAGAGTGTTATCAGTCGACTTTGGACACGTTACCGAAGCACTGGTACCGTGGCTGAGCGCCATGGAGGACGGTATCGCTGCACCACACGGAGACAAGACCGATACATTCAAATCTTAACTCGAAGAGCTCCAACAATAACCGCCATGATGTTAGCCGTGAGGCTTCATCACTCTTCAGGGAACTTAATTAGCGACCAAACAGTCAGAAACCGCTTGCATGAAGTGAACCTTCATTCCCGAAGACCGCTACGGGTACCACCTATAGCAATGCACAATCGTAGGATTCGATATCAATGGGCTCTTGAACACAGAAATTGGGCAGAAGAACAATGGCGTTTCGTGTGCTTTTCTGATGAGTCTCGTTTTGGTATGAGACCGGATACAAGACGTATACGACACTGGAGAACCCCAGGACGCCAACAGCGATTAAAATCCTGCCAGGAAGTCCATCCTTATAGTGGTGGAACCATCATGGTATGGGCGGGTATTTGGATCGGCGGAAGAACTGAGTTGATTTGGATCAGAGGCAACCTCAACGCTCAAATTTATGCTGAGACGATTGTATCAGACGTCATCGTTCCTCTACAAGTGCAAATCGGTCCCTTATTTCAGTTAATGCATGATAATGCACGACCGCACACCGCAAGAGTTGTAAGACAGACTCTCGCCGCAGCTAACATCAATGTCCTGCCCTGGCCTGCTCAGTCGCCAGACTTGAACCCGATTGAGCATGCATGGGATATGCTACAGAGAACAGCTCTGCCGAATATGGAGGGTATCCAGTCGCAAGAAGACCTTTTTTTGTTGTTGCAACGAACATGGGCGGCCATTCCACAGCGTGATTTGGATGAACTCATTTTGAGTATGCCAAACCGATGTTCTTGTGTTGTTAGTGTTCGCGGTAGAAACACGGATTATTAATTGTTTAAGTTACCCAATAAAATTTTAAAGAAAACTGTTATTTCAGTGTTTTTTCGAACTTTAATGTTAGTGGTTCAAATGTCAAAAATCCCTTTATTAGGAAAATGGCAAATTTCTTTATTAATGCAAAGGTGACTTGGTTTATCGTTACTGTGACAAACGAAAACACTTTATTTGATGAATCCTTAAAGAAAATTTTAATTAATATCAATCAGGAGAAAAGTTATTGCAAAAATATATGTTGATCCCTAGACACTTTTGATGTGTGTATTTAACAATACGTGGGTATTGTTTATTTTCTCTGTATCAGATAGTGTCTTATACTAGCATCAGTGCTTATTTAGAAAAAAAGTTGAAAGCTAGTTCATTCAAACTATTTCCGTGACTGAGAAACGATAAGCATTTACCTGGTCAGCATCAGACCTTCTTACTGTATTACGCAGGAGTATACGTGCTCAGTGAAATAACTGATGAAAGCTAGGTTAAAGCTAACTTCTTTAGTGTGTTTTATATAATTATATTCATAAATTATGTTGTAGAGGAACAAAATATATTAGGCAAATACGATGACCACTCTGCGACACATTTCTGTTCTCTAATACACTCTGCGACACATTTCTGTTCTCTAATACACTCTGCGACACATTTCTGTTCTCTAATACACTCTGCGACACATTTCTGTTCTCTAATACACTCTGCGACACATTTCTGTTCTCTAATACACTCTGCGACACATTTCTGTTCTCTAATACACTCTGCGACACATTTCTGTTCTCTAATACACTCTGCGACACATTTCTGTTCTCTAATACACTCTGCGACACATTTCTGTTCTCTAATACACTCTGCGACACATTTCTGTTCTCTAATACACTCTGCGACACATTTCTGTTCTCTAATACACTCTGCGACACATTTCTGTTCTCTAATACACTCTGCGACACATTTCTGTTCTCTAATACACTCTGCGACACATTTCTGTTCTCTAATACACTCTGCGACACATTTCTGTTCTCTAATACACTCTGCGACACATTTCTGTTCTCTAATACACTCTGCGACACATTTCTGTTCTCTAATACACTCTGCGACACATTTCTGTTCTCTAATACACTCTGCGACACATTTCTGTTCTCTAATACACTCTGCGACACATTTCTGTTCTCTAATACACTCTGCGACACATTTCTGTTCTCTAATACACTCTGCGACACATTTCTGTTCTCTAATACACTCTGCGACACATTTCTGTTCTCTAATACACTCTGCGACACATTTCTGTTCTCTAATACACTCTGCGACACATTTCTGTTCTCTAATACACTCTGCGACACATTTCTGTTCTCTAATACACTCTGCGACACATTTCTGTTCTCTAATACACTCTGCGACACATTTCTGTTCTCTAATACACTCTGCGACACATTTCTGTTCTCTAATACACTCTGCGACACATTTCTGTTCTCTAATACACTCTGCGACACATTTCTGTTCTCTAATACACTCTGCGACACATTTCTGTTCTCTAATACACTCTGCGACACATTTCTGTTCTCTAATACACTCTGCGACACATTTCTGTTCTCTAATACACTCTGCGACACATTTCTGTTCTCTAATACACTCTGCGACACATTTCTGTTCTCTAGTACATTTGTCTGTAGTACAGTCGTTTGCCGGTAGGAGGTGAAAAATAAACAAAAGCCAGTACAGAGGTCAAAGTCATCGAGCGTTGTAATACCCAAATATAATGTAAGGCGGAATTGTTCCTCTTTAAAAGTTTTTATATGGTTTTAATCTATACCTAAAAATATGTGTTTGTCAGAACGGAAATTTAATATAGAATATTTGTGCTCTGAACTCTAGTTTAAACAAATATCTTAGAAGATATCGCAATGTAAAAATATCCGTTGAAGTTTCACTTGTATTATGTGTTCGAGCACACATTTTTAGGGGAATTCCAGTATACATTAAAGTGGGGATGATTTTCTTTTCTCGCGAAGTCCATTGTGTGGGATGTCTATGGGTATTAGGTACATGGATATTATAAACAACGTCCTGCACTGCGTCTTTCTCTGCCTGTTCGCGATTAACTCAAAAACTACTGCACCGATTTTAATGCTGTTTTCACCTATGGATAGAGTGGTTCTTGAGGAAGGTATTAGTATAATATTCCACGAGCGCAAAGCCGCTAGATAAAAAGACACAAGCTAGTATAATAATATATAGTATTTAAAAGGGGCCTATCTGCTGGCTGGACGATTAGCTAAGTCCCCACTTAGCTAATCGCAGTGGTACTTACCGCAACGGAAATTGGTAGGCAGGGAAATAGATAAAAATTTAATAGGCATCACCCGCGTCACACACCTATCATTTCCGGTGCAGTCGCGCATGCAATGGTGTTAATAACGCTTAGGGATCCGTACAAATAAACTGACAAACATTTTAATTACAATTTAATGTATCCATTGTCATACCTTACTAGCTGTTGCCCAGGACCTTCTCGTGAAATGATTATTATAAAACTTTTACTTCTCTCTCTCTTTTACTACTCTCTCTTCAATTTTAATATAGGTTTCTTTTTTTTACACAGAGCCCTAATATAAGTCAAAGTCAAAGATTGCTCAACACACTCAATCAACATGCAAATTTTAATTTGAATTCATTGAATTGAATTAAAATAATTTAATTTATTGAATTGGTGTAATTGAATTGATATAATTGAGTTCACACAATTGATTTTTTTATAGGTAAAATTATATTATTAAAATTTAATCGCAGTAGTGGAGAGAACGAGTGCCCTTCGTTTGCTTTAAGGGTACTTTTACACCCTTTATAGAAGATGCTTTTTAAAATAAAAGTAGCATGTCGTCGTCATAACATCAGCTATCTGCCAATTAAAGCCGGCAAATTCGGGTCCGGTTTTGTTATCTTTCAATTTTAACTGAACTTTAACAAAAAAACTTTTTAACAAAAAAATAAAACCGACTTCGACAAAAACTAAATCTGGCAAAAAAAATAAATCAAACAAACAAAAGTCACCGACTTCAGAAACTAAGTTTTCTTCTAAAGGTTATTTTTCACTTTTTTGTGTTTTAGTTTTTGTCGAAGTCGGTTTTATTTTTACATGTGCTTACCCCTTCACAAGGTACCGGCGTGATGTTATGTTATGAACTGGTGTTAACAATAGCAGACATGGGATTTAAGCAATCCCAATCCATTGGCTATCATTTAGATATCAATACGACCTTATTCTACAAAAAAGTCCGCGGCAGCATATATATATCTATCTATTAACATTGACTCACTGTAACCATTTTTTACAATTATGTTAAGTTAAATAGAATTACTTCTTGCGAAAATGGTATTAATCTATATGTAAATAAATGTGTTTGTTAGAACGGAAATTTAATGAAGAATATTTTTTTACTTTATATAGTTTAAACAAATATAATAGATGATATCGCAATGTTAAAATGTCCACGAGACAAAATATTTACCGGCCCTCGCGTCCTGATGTAGATTTACGTGGAGATTCTGGCCTCCGGGAAATTCAAATTATTATTGCACCATAACAATTTACAAGGTGTTATTTTATATTGTTTTGTGAGCAGTGGTGGCCCAGTGCGGATTGGTAGATGTCACATCTACCAATCCGCACTGGGCCGGCGCGGCGTGGTGGATTATAGCCCATCCCACTCCTTAGTTTCTTCCAGTGGGAACAATATAGGCTAATGATCATGATGATGATTGTATATTTAACAGTAAGAGATAGGTAGGTACCTATAGTAATTCTCACTTTAATAATGTAATGTGAGGTTCTGTCTAATATTATAAAGAGGAAAGATTAGACTTTTTGTTTGTTACGATTTAGCTCAAAAATTACTCTGACGACTTTGAAAATTCTTTCATTATTAGAAAGCTAATTGCAAAAATATTACTATGTTGGATAGTGGATCTATCGAGGAAGGTTGTAAGTTATATATTATTGTGACGCAGACGAAGTTACGTGGGTCAGCTAGTTAGATATATTTGCCAAGAATGTGATAAGCTGCGTGGTGCGTTCCCTAGACGCGTCAATGAGGCGACAAAAGATTATTCATCAAAATTCCCAAACTGCTTTTATTTTCGTGAAAATTAGGAACATTTTTGTCACCGCGCGTTCCAAAGTTATGGCATTTTTATCATGATACAATGACTCGAATGTTTTCCTTTTAATAAAAATACTCGCAAGTCAAGCTTTTACATATTCTCAGAAAGAAACAATATTTCTTATTCAAATCACAGAAGAATATTATTTGGCTTGGTCTTGGTTTTACAAATGGCAGAATATTATCAAGGGTCCCGATTTTCAAGTAAAAATAGACTGTAGTTATGCATAAATGTACACTGGGGTTTGTTCAGCGTTCGATCGGTTCTGTGTGGGAGCACGTAATTATGTGTGTAGGTCCATAATCAAAGAATAGCTTTACCCAAAACAAAAGAATTGGTTCTTATTTTATCTGCTGAAATTAGATTTTACTCACACAATTTAATTGCACTATTGTAATTTGAACTCTAAGTTTATAGTGGAACGTTAAAATCAAACACCGCAGCTTTACGCAGTGTTAGTGCAAGTATCGCCTACTGTTAGTAAAAACGAACATAACATCTCTCTCTATAATACCTCATGTTTGTGTCATCACTATAAACAAACAACAGCTAGAACAACAAAACGATAAAATAAGTTAAAGCACACACGTTTCACTTTCGGTACGTTTCGTTTGGCGTCATTTCGAACGTAAACTAGAACAGACTGTAATACAACACCTTTATATCAGATCTTTTGTGCTTCAAACAAGATGTCACTCTCAAATCCATGACGAACAATACCCGACCTCCGGCGAGCTTCGCAACTTAGCGGCGACCTTCAAGCGGTGACCTTCAGGCGATGGTAACTTATTTTATGGGACACATAAACTCGTGGAATCGCACACATGATATGGTCATAATGTACGCTATAAAATCTAGGGACCGTGAAGCTACAACACTGACTAATAACAGTTTCTAACTTCACCAACAGAACGGCCATTAGAAGGATGGCAAAAATCACATAGTAAACCAAAAGTCGCCGATAACTTAGTTAAGATGGCGACTAGATATATTATTATTTAATCGCCATCTTAACTTACTAATCTTATAATAATGTATCCCACTAAAAACAAAACTTGTATAAAAAGCCAAGTCGCGCAACGCAGTTCTTTTACCGTAAAAAGAAGTGAGATCCATGTAATACCAAGTGAGTTAATATATACAGTCCCTACAACGCTACAAAAAGAAAAGAGGTCTTTGATGTTTTAAATAAATAGATTGACTTGGCCATCGCATCGCATTCGCCAAGGTTAAACAGGCCATTGTAATAGCTAATCGCCATCGCATTGGCCAATGTGATGCAATGGCCATGTCAATCATATCGCATTTCTTTTTGTAGCGTCTCTCATTATATCTATTTCGTTTCATCAACAGCCTATTAATGTTCCCACTGCTGGGATACAGGCCTCCTCTCTCTTTGAGAGGGAATGGGCTATGATCTACCACGCGGGCCCAGTGCGGATTGGTAGATGTCACATGTCTTCGAATGTTTGGTTCTTAGACATGCCGGTTTCCTCACGATGTTTTCCTTCACCGTTTTGAGAGCAGCGGTGATGAAATAAATTATGTGCCTGCTTGGGTTCGAATCCACGACCTACTGTTCGTAAGTCGGGGCCGCCACCACTGGGCCACCGCTGCTCTCTATTTCGTTCAATGAATCAATAATACGTTGGTTTATTCGAACTTGAAGCAGAATAATTCATCGATTTGAAGTACTGCTAAAGTACATTTATGTACTCGACAAGCTGAATCAAACGAGTATAAACTTGACAAGGTCAAGTCGTTTTATAACGGAATTCCTATGGCCACCTTCAAGCTCCATCAACAGACCTTGGAGACCATCTAAAGACAAAGTACTCGTTAAGACGAATCAAACGAGTCTAAACTCGATGGGTTATGTCGTTCTACAGGGTGGTGCCGACGATACGACAGTAAGCGGCACGACGTAAATTACTTCAAAGCCAGCGGTTGGCCTTGATTTTCTTGTGTAAAGCGTATAGGACGGTTAGTACTGAAGCCTTACCGGTACTGGCAGGGGTACTTCCAGTCGATCTTGAAGTGCAGCGCCGTGCTTCAATGTACTACTGCGCACGAGAGACCGCGGACGCAAACTTTTTATTGCGACGTGACCGTGCTAAAGTAGCTAGCAGGGGCGTGCGCCCTATATAGGCTCTTAGGCTTAGCCTACCTTACCAACTGAGCATTTCTTATAAGTAATTAACGATGGAATAAAATAACACTATGTACAAATTAATCTTAAAAAAGTTCAAACTCCTGTTAAAATACTTATAGCAATTTTTCGCGTCCCACTAAAACTCATTGACAAGGACTACGATTAGTACGAATCTTATAGACAAACACTCGACTTGTCTAAAACCCATTCATAATTGTATGCACACAGCGTCACATCGGTGCGTATGACCGTGTCTATGAACCGCACACATACATAGATTTTCGCAATTTTAACGTAGCAGCTCCTACGAGCCTACGACTGTAGCTGAGTGGGCTGTGATTGGCTGCAACAACACAACCAAACTATAACCCGCGAAGTTCAAAACTTGCATTTTTTTTGCAATTTGTAGGCCAGTGCTAGGTTGTATGTTGAATAAAATATGACTACATACGTCTTAAAACCGGGAATCATATTTTAATGAACATACAACCTAGCACTGGCCTGCAAATTGCAAAAACGTATGGAAATTTTAATTTCGCGCTTCGCGAACTTCGGGCTTCCGTGCATAGAGCGCAGCACCTGTTTAGTTCGATGTTCGTAATGTTGTCAACTTGTCACCATTGAATGCCATTGATGCATTTCGTCGTATAATCCTGCAAAAAATGTTGACCGCTGTTGTGAACAAACTCTAAATGAAAATGATGCAATTTTATTTGCTAGTATTTTTCTATCGACAATAATAACCTAGAAATTATTTTTTACGTAAGAGGAAGCCATTACTGTTTCATTGTTATAACAAGTAATATATAGCGCGATTTTGTTTTGAAACCGAAAACGTACAGTTAACATCATTAACAGTAGTGTAAATAAAAATTTTGTCGTGTATAACCTTTTTTTGTTGTGTGTGTTTTGGTGTGTAACCTAACAAATAACAATGGTATTTACTTGTGAAGTTTGTGCTGATAATGTGGGTTGTTGGATATTAAAGGTAATAAGTTTTCTCAAGTAGCGTAAGTTTCAAGTAGTATCTAAAGGTAGATGTGTACCCGAATTACGAGAATTAATCCAAAAATATGGTAATTCATCGCGTACTCGTCATTTCAATCCTCATAATTATACAACATTTACCTGGCTGTGTGGCTGCATACACACAAATAAATTATTTTGTTTTCCGTGCATTTTGTTTAATACATCATTTTCATTCCTCGGCCAAAAAGCATGACCTATCAGAAAAACATAGAGGGTGTAAAAGGACCCTTAACGCAAACGAAGAACACTTGTTCTCCCCACCATTGCGATCATTTTTTTGTTCTAGGCCATACCTGGGAACCCTCTAGTTACAGAGATATTGGGGGCCAAAGTTCCAAATTTTGCACAGCTGTTTTTGTAAATACTAGTTTTTCAGGTTATAACTTTACTTAAATTACCTCCATGCCCCTTTTACTATTCAAAGCATCCACTAGCACAATGTTTTAAGTGTGCTACTTTTGAATTGTAGGTACGTATAACTTTTGTTTTTACAGGCTTATTTTTAAATATTAAGTACAGGTAAATGTGACTTTTTTTTTCCTGTCAATTATTCGTAGCCTACCCATCGCGAGGGACCACTGCACGCCACTGGTAGCTAGATTACTTAAACCACAGACTGACGTCTGGAAGGAACTTTTGTCTGAATGGCAATGTAGGTGGGATAATTCCATCAAAGGCCGACACCTCCACCAGTTCTTTCCATCCGTTCGTGAGCGGCCGGCCAGGACATGGCTGGAGGTGGATCACTGTGTTGCCCAATTTTTACAGGTCATGGTAACTTTAAGAGTAAATTATTTTCCTTCAAGCTTGTTGCCTCGCCTTTCTGTCAATGTTCTACATCTGACTGCGAATATGAACAATCTGCACATCACATCTTACGGGAGTGTAGTCTTTGGGAGAATGAACGTAATATTATGTTAAATAGTGTACAGGTTACTTCCGGAGTTATTTATTACACGGACCTTGTAGAAACTAGAAAAAAATTCCGTGCGTTCAAGCATTTTTGTCATACCTATTATTGGAATCAAATATAACAGCTCACAACTTAGGACCCAGTAATATTAATGACAATAATATCCGTGGTGTAAGGCAACTGGGCTTTCTCGCGCCCGGCCCTGGTGCAAGCCATGGTCCGGGGCGAGGAGGAATGGGACGCCGTCGCCTCCTTCTGCGAAGCAGTGATGCTAGCGAAGGAGGTGGCGGAACGCGAGAGGGAGAGAACCTCTCGTCCCAGCCGCCGCGGGAGGCGCTCCGGGCGTCGGGGGTCCCGCGATGATCTCCGGCCACCGTAGACGCGGGCCTGTGGACGGTGAGTGATGGGCTAACTCGCCGTCCGTCCGTCTCACGACGAAAACAGGCCGTGTCGACGGCGCGTTCGTGTTCCACGCGCGCCTCAAAGAGATGTCAGCAACATGGGAGGGGCCCGAAAGGGCCGACGCCTGTCGGGGCTGCGGGTAGTCCTCTGGTTATCGCGGCCTCGACATAGAGGGCGAAGAAGGAACATGGGTGGTTTTTAGTCAGTAGAAGTCTGACACTCCCTTTCGCCCTGCCCAAGAGCAGGAGGGGTTATTCGATGATTTTACACCCACCAAAAAATAAAAAAAAATAAAAGGCAACTGGGCTTATCCCAGTTGTATACGTCCCTGTGTGCCTATTGGCCTTGTTCAGTTCTGTCTCCTGCTGATATGGAGGGAAGTGAAAATTATGTTTTTCCTACTCCTCCGTTATTCTTTTCTGATTAATTTCGTTTCAGGATCCAAGATAGTTAAATCGTTTCTCTGGGACTTCGTCGGGCTTCATTATCTCGGCGCTTTTCTTGTGGTCGCCACTGTTGATTCTGGCTTACAGGAGTTACAGTGGTTTGGGAATAGTGTGGCGGGCTTGTCCCATCAAAAAAAAAAAAACCATTTGAATAATATCCAGTAGTTTAGTCACAGTAAAATTTTTATTCATTTTTAACATTTACTGCATGATGTATCTGTTAATACGGAAGCACTGTCAGGTTAACGACCCCGCATCGGTACGGTTGCCAACTCGCTACTTAAAAACTTTCGCCAAATTAGTTTTACACTTAATTTATTGCAAATTAATAATAATAATAAATTTAATAATTTTAATAATATAATAATAATATAATATAATTATTATAATTTAATAATAGGTATAATATAATTTTTTATATTTTTAAATGTTTTTTTATAAGTTTTGTATGAAATATTTAAAAATGTAAATTATATGGATGAAAGTGAATAAAGGAGATAATAATAATAATAATAAATAATAAGCTGGCAACACCAAAGTCAACAGTTGTCATACAATTTCTTCCTCCGATTTAATTTAATTTATATAAAAAAATTATATTATTTTATTTTAAACGTTTGGCACCAACCTCTTCATCTTTATTTTCAAATATTACGATAATTTCAATAAAAATTCAATAAAATGAGACTAACACGAAAACATCATAGAAGAAAAATTGATGACATATGTCATTCCATGTGTGAAGAATATTGTTGAAGAATGACGAAAAAATGTTGACAAGATCAGCGACAAAACGCGCACGCCTTCCACCTCCGGACTTGTCGCTCAGCTCCGCCTCGCCGCCGCCGGAACCCAGCCCAATCGTGAGTGCTGTGACACTGGCCGCGGCAGTCGCGTCGAGCTCGAGTGACGAGTATTTCTCTCTGTCCCCGACGCTACCACCTGCTCGTCGACGGAGAGGACGCCGGCCGCCGGACTGCTTAGGACCTAGGGGCCAACTGGCCCCAAGCCGGGTCCCCGCTACCGGTGGTTGTGTGCAGCGCATGAAATGGACTCAACCTATAAACGAGAACGTCATGCGCGCATACTACGGGTCTACAGAGGGGGGAACTAACCTCACTGCGTACCGTGTTAGGATGCTGTCTCTGTTCCAGGAGCTTGAACCAACCATCAACGTTTCAAGTCAACGACTGTCGGATCAGGTGCGTGTCATCCAGCGCAATCACATGTTGGACGACGCAGCACTTGATAGGCTGCGCTCAGAGGTACTAAGCAACCGTATCATCTTTACTCCGTCTCAAACAGCAACGCAAACATCAGTTTTTAATACGATACCACAGCGTCCTAATCCTGCTGTTGACGAGGAAGATGATAGGGTTGCCACGGTAAGTAGCCAGTGCAACGACCGATTGAGGAGCGCAATGGAGGATGCGCTTCGCGAGTATCGGTCTGCCCCTACCGAACTTAGGCCCCGATTGCCACGGTTACCCATGCATAAGCGAAATAGAGCGTTGGTGTGTGCCCTGGACTCGCAACTTAAGAATATATTCGAGAGTAGCGAGGACCTCGTTGATACACACTCGATCTTGTACTGTGGGGCTGTTGCGGCATGTCGACTAGCTAATGTTAAATTCCCAGATTGTGACGTAGCTAGTCGACCAAAACCAGTCCTACCAGCCTGGCAGCGTAGGATCGAGCGTCGTATCGACGAGGCCAGGGTACTCATTGGCAAACTATACTGCTTCAGGGAGGGTAATACACGACCACGTGTGATGCGTTTTGTGAGGCGGGCATTCTCGGGGAGTGAAATCAATCCTCAAGAATACATGTCTCGCGTCACAGAGCGCATCGACTTCCTGAAGCAGAAGGTTTATGCATGGGCCAGCCGTATTCGGCGGTATAGGCGGCGGGTTGATCGGTACTCGCAGAATCGCATGTTCCGGAGCGACGAGAGGTGGGTATACCGAGCTTGGGAGCGACCTGAGCAAAGTGTGACGGACGTGTGTCGCCCGGATGATGCTGCCACGAGTTCATTCTGGCGCAGCATCTGGTCGGTACCCGTCTGTCATACTGAGGCTGACTGGTTGCGTGATGTCGAGCGAGTGTGTGAACCAATTCCAGAAATGGAAGCTATCTTGATAACACCACTAGATATAGCCAGTGCAGTTCGTCCGTTACCGAACTGGAAATCACCTGTGTAATGTAGGGTATTCCTAAGTTGTGTTCCGTGACCTGTCCCATATAAATACCGTTGCCCACCCGCGATGTTTCAGTCAATAAATAGCTACACAACGAACCACTTGTTTACTTCCAAATATCACATTGGCGACGAGGATGGCGAAATTTACCGAATTTGACATGAAGACCGGGAGCTGGCAGACATACTGTGATAGGCTGGAAATGTATTTTTTGGTGAATACAGTGAAGGAAGACCTTAAACTACCGACGCTTATAGCATTCATGGGTGAAGCGGCGTACGAGTTATTAGTGAACTTGTGTAGTCCAAAGAAGCCGGCGAACATGACCTTTACCGAAGTCGTGAAGGTCATGCAAGAACATTTACAACCAAATCCGTCTATTTTGGCAGAACGTTATAAATTTCGACAAAAAAGACAACTACCCGGTGAAAGTATTTCAAATTATGTGGCGGAATTAAAGAAGATTACTCGGTATTGTGACTTCGGGGCAAGTTTAGACGATAATTTGAGAGACCAATTCGTGTGCGGTATTTTGAGTGACTTAAGTAGACAACGATTGTTTGCGGAAGGAAACATAAAGTTCGTGAAGGCGGTATCTGTGGCAAGCGCTTTGGAGGCGGCGGAGCGGGATGCAGCCGCTGTAGACGGCCGGGGCAACGTCGGCGGGCAGGCCGCGTCCGGCGCGAACGTTTTCGAACCGGTGCTCGAAGGTTCCAGAACAAGCGCGGTGTCGCGGCGTAGTTCGGCAGCGTTCGACCAAGCGGGAGACGTACATCGCATGCATGTGGGAGGATGCGCTGCATGCGGGGATTACAGGCACACAAAAATGGAATGCAGATTTACAAAATATCAGTGCAGTAAATGTAGGGAAGTGGGACATTTACGTCGTATGTGTCAGGACAATGGTGCACGTGGTATCGCAGACCATCGAGACCGCGGTCGCGGTGGCGGCGGAGCGGGCAGGACGGGGCGCGGCGCCGGCGGCGCTGGCGCCGGCTCGTCCCGCACGGCCAGCCGGAGCAACGGGCAGACCGGGAAGGCGCGGCCGGGTGCACATGAACGGCCGGCTATGCACACGGTTGAGGCGCATTGGGAGGAAGACGCGGAAGATTGTGTGGAGGAAGAAGAACCGATGTTTCAAATGTCATTAAGCCAATATAGGCCGGTGAGCATGAACATTCTAGTAAATAATGTAGTGCTAACAATGGAAATTGATACCGGGTCTCCCCTATCTTGTATCTCAAGTCAAACATATGAGAAATATTATTCGGATATACCATTGTTACCATGTAAATTGTCAGTAACATTTTATAATGGATGTAAAGTTCAGCCTATGGGGTATCTCGAAGTAACGGTTACCCATAAAAATCAGAAAAAGACGTTGGATTTATATGTTTTTAAAACGGGTAGTACAACACTTTTAGGAAGGCAATGGTTATCGGAATTAAATATTAATATACCCCCGATAACCATAAATAATGCGAGTCTAACAGACACAGAGTTAACGGTTCCACAAAAGAATAATATTGTGTGTAATATCTTTTCTAGGTACCATGAGTTATTTGATGGCGGATTGGGGTGTTTCACGGGCGGTCGGGCCACACTACATTTACGGGAGGGAGCCGTGCCGGTATTCTGCCGCGCGCGGCCGCTGCCGTACGCTCTGCGCTCGCGTGTCGACGCCGAGCTCGAGACCATGCTGCGCGCGGGCATCATCGAGCCTGTTCACACCTCCGACTGGGCCACACCACTGGTAATTGTACACAAGCCGGATGGCGCTTTACGTTTATGTGCTGACTATAAGGTTACTCTGAATCGTATGTTAAGAGTTGATAAGTATCCTGTGCCTAAGATAGACGACTTATTCACAAATTTAAGTGGGAGTAGGTATTTCACAAAACTAGACTTATCTCAAGCTTACAATCAGATACTATTAGATGAATCTAAGGAATTTACAGTGGTTAATACTCATAAGGGTCTTTTTAGATACAATAGATTAGTGTATGGACTCGCGTCGAGCCCAGGAATTTTCCAGAGAATAATGACACAGCTGTTTGATAAAATACCAAATGTGACAATATTTTTAGATGACATATTGATCACGGGAAATACGATTGAGATACATTTAGAAACAATAAACAAGGTACTTAAAATATTGCAAGAAAATGGTTTAAAAATTAAAAAAGAAAAGTGTGAGTTCTTGAGTAAACAAGCCAGATATTTAGGGTTCATAATTAATAGAGATGGGGTTAAAGTGGACCCAGAAAAAATTAAACCAATAATTAATATGTCATTTCCGACTAATGTATCCGAATTGAAATCATTTTTAGGTATGGTTAATTTTTACGGCAAATTTATAAAAAACTTAAGTTTTCATTTATCCCCATTTTACGAATTATTGAAAAAGGGTAAACATTGGGTATGGGGAAATACACAGGCTCAGGCATTTCATCGAATAAAACAGTTATTAATTAGTTCAGAAATATTATCGCACTATGATGAATCACGGCCCGTGATAGTCACGTGTGACGCGAGCTCCCGGGGCATCGGCGCTGTGCTTGCGCAGCGAGCGCCTGACGGCCGCGAGTATCCTATAGCGTACGCATCAAGGTCGCTCACCTCCGCGGAATATCATTACAGTCAAATACATAAAGAGGCGTTGGCTATAGTATTCACTGTAAAGAAGTTTCATCAATATTTATATGGCAGACCATTTGTTTTAAAAACAGATCATAAACCATTAGTTAGTATATTTGGATCGGAATTAGGAATTCCAAACATGACAGCTAGTAGGTTACAGAGATGGGCGTTAATATTATCAGCTTATGATTTTAAAATTGAATATGTGAACACAAATTCAAACACAGCTGACGTTTTGTCACGATTAGTAGAAAGTTACAAAGCTATCAGCGAATCAGGCATAGAGGAAGTTCCGGAGCAAACGTATCTTCACTTTGCATCGGATGCCTTGTTACTTAAACATGAAGATATTAGACAAGAGACAAAAAGAGATCCAATGTTAATGCGTATATTGAGCTATGCTAGGGATGGCTGGCCTAGGGAAGTAGAGATAAAGGAACTTAGACCTTATTTCAATAGACGCAGTGAAATATATACCGAGTTAGGTTGTCTTATGTGGGGTCATAGGCTAATCGTGCCAAGATCTTGTCAAGATAGGGTATTGATGGAACTACATGATACTCATATGGGAATAATTAAGACAAAATGTATAGCTAGGAGCTATGTGTGGTGGCCGGGGATTGATGAAATGTTAGAAAACCAATGTCGAAACTGCACAATCTGTGCAGAAATGGCCGAGGCACCAGTACACCACGCACCGCAGCCGTGGAACTGGCCGTCTCGTCCATGGACTAGGATACATGTGGACTTTTTAGGGCCTATCCACGGACATAAATATTTAATCATGGTTGATGCCACCTCAAAATGGATCGAAGCATGCCCGGTCGGTTCGACAACAGCCAAAGCAATAACATGTAAAATAAGAGAAATTTGGTCACGTTTCGGTTTACCAAAACAATTAGTCTCCGATAACGGCCCACCCTTTAGTAGTGAAGAATTTAATACATTTTTAGAAAATAACGGAGTAGAACATGTATTTTCCGCACCATATCACCCAGCATCCAATGGTTTAGCAGAGAATGCGGTCAGGCAGTGCAAAAGAGTTATAAAAAAAGCTATTATTCAAAATATAGATGTAGAACTTGCTCTTCAGCGGTATTTACTAGTGTATAGAACTACGGAACATAGTACCACAAAAGAAAGTCCGTCACAAATATTACAAGGTAGGACATTAAGAACTCGGTTAGACCGACTGAAACCGTCGCGCGAGAAGCAGGTGGCTGACGCGCAGCTCCGGCAGCAAAGCGGGGCAGGCGGGACACACCGCGCTCTCGGTACGGGGGACGAGGTTTGGTGCCGGGTGTACCAAGGGCTTAAGAAGTGGGTTAGTGGTACAGTCATTGAGCGCTTGAGTACTACAGATTATCAAATAAGAATATTCGATGGCACAGAGATACATAGGCATATTGATCAGTTAAAATTAAAATGTAAGGCAAATGAATCAGAACCGACTAATGACGTCATAGTCAGCACAAAAGTAACGCCTACAACCTCTAACCGGTCTCTAGGTAATACACTGGTTTTTCCAATAGTACCCATTACGAAATTACCCACCGAGGTGTGCTTAGGTGGAGGTGTGGGAGGTTCAGGATGTGGTAGGGATGAGGTACAGTCAGAATCGGGGTCGATAATGCCAGATACATCTAAAGGGTTGGTTGATGGAGCCAACAGTGGGACCTCGACCGCCAGTGAAACACGGTCCGTTAGAAATAGGAAACCTCCCCAAAGATATGGTCAGCCTTCAGTATAAATAGTTTTGTTTTAGATTAAGTTATAAGTTAGTCAGTAGTACTAGTTTTAAGTTTGGTAAATATAACAGTTAGGATTTTGTAAATAGATTCTATGTAACTATGTTTGTTTGGTTTAAGATAGATAGCCCTTATGGTTAAGTTAGATTAAGTAGGTACTAGTTATAAGTTTTGTAAATGTAGTTAAGCAGTTGTTATTATGTAAGTAGTAAATAAGTAACTGTGTTTATTTTAAGTTAATTAATAAGGGTGGAGGTGTAATGTAGGGTATTCCTAAGTTGTGTTCCGTGACCTGTCCCATATAAATACCGTTGCCCACCCGCGATGTTTCAGTCAATAAATAGCTACACAACGAACCACTTGTTTACTTCCAAATATCACAACCTGGTCCGGACGGACTGCACAATTTCTGGCTCAAATGGCTCAGTAGTTCACACACTTGCCTGGCATCCCAATTCCAGTCATCCTTAGAATCTGCGTCGCTACCGCAGTTCTTAACCACAGGCGTTACTCACCTGCTCCATAAGTCAGGTAGTCCCGCGGAACCCAAAAATTATAGACCGATCACATGTTTGTCAACGGTCTATAAACTTCTTACATCCATTTTGAGAGCTAAAATTAATAAACATATTGAGAAAAATTGTATTATGTCTGCCTCTCAGAATGGACGTAGGAACGGGTCCCGCGGTACTAAGGAGCTACTCCTCATCGACATGGCGATTAGCCAACAGGTTCGTCGGGCCCGCAAGGATCTGTCGACATGCTGGATAGACTATAAGAAGGCTTACGACTCGGTGCCACATACATGGCTCAGGAGGGTGCTAGAGTTGTACAAGATAGATACAACTATACGCGCCTTCCTTGAGTCGTGTATGGGGCAATGGAAGACTGTCCTTCGATATCCAGGGTGTCGACAAATTCAGGGGAACGATGAACCTGTTTGGATTAAGCGGGGAATATTCCAGGGCGACAGTCTGAGCCCGCTTTGGTTCTGCCTGGCCCTGAATCCTCTTAGTACATTGCTGGAGGATTCTGGTCTAGGCTACCGGTTGAGGAGAGATGGTCAGGTCATATCTCACCTTCTTTACATGGATGATCTGAAACTCTTTGCCCCCAACAAATTGCGACTGATGGAGCTACTAAAACGAACTGATTCTTTTAGTAGCGCCATCAGGATGGAATTTGGTGTGGACAAATGTGCAGTCATGCATGTAAAGAGAGGGGAGATTATGGAATCCGAGGGAATTCAACTTTCGGATTCCATACACCTCAGATCCCTTTCCTCAACCGAAAGCTATAAATATTTGGGTATGTCGGAAGCTTTAGGCATTAACGTAGCTGACATGAAGCAATCGCTGAAGGAGCGCTTCTTCGGACGCCTGAAAAAGGTTTTACGTAGCCTTCTTTCAGGTGGGAACAAGGTGCGCGCCTTCAACGGTTGGGTCATGCCGGTTTTAATGTACTCTTTCGGCATACTCAAATGGACTCAGACCGAACTTGACGCCTTGGATAGGAGAGTTCGTTCGTTGCTGACCGCAAATAGGATGCATCACCCACGATCATCGGTGATGAGACTGTACATCCCGCGGAAGTGCGGGGGTCGAGGCTTTTTAAACGCGAAGACCTTCCACAACCGCGAGGTGTGCAGTCTCAGAGAATATTTTTTGAAAACTGATGTGGGTATGCACCGAGATGTAGTCGCAGTGGACAAGGGACTCACCCCGCTATCCATGGCTAACGAGAACTGGCGCAAACCTGTGGTGCTTACTGCTGATGACCGCAAGGAAGTATGGCAAAGCAAGGAGCTTCACGGGCGCTTCTACCGGGCTCTTCATGGGCCCGATGTAGATTTTCTAGCGTCCGTGTCCTGGCTACGTTTCGGCAACCTCTTTGGGGAAACTGAAGGTTTTGTCTGTGCGATTATGGACGAAGTTATGTTGACGAACAACTACCGGAAATATATTATGAAGGATGGGACGGTAGACGTGTGTCGGGCATGCCATCGTCCGGGTGAGTCCATCAGACATATTATCTCTGGTTGTTCTCGTCTAGCTAACGGCGAGTACTTGCACAGGCACAATCAAGTAGCCAGGATTATTCACCAGCAACTTGCCTTGAAATATAAACTTGTGGAATCGGAAGTACCGTACTACAAGTATGTGCCCGACCCAGTTCTCGAAAAAGACCATGTAACGTTGTACTGGGATCAGTCTATCATCACTGACAGGACTATTATTGCCAATAAGCCTGATATAGTGGTGATAGATCGATCAGCGCGCCGCGCAATGATAATCGATGTTACCATTCCGCATGACGAGAACCTCGTGAAAGCTGAAAAAGATAAACAAATAAAATATCTGGATTTAGCACACGAGGTTGTCGATATGTGGCATGTGAACTCGGCTATCATTGTGCCGATAGTCGTAACTGCCAATGGCCTTATAGCCAAGAGTCTGGACGACCACCTGTCCAAACTCTCGCTTGGCGGTTGGATCAAGAACCTGATTCAGAAGGCAGTACTCCTCGATACGGCTCGCATTGTGAGGAGGTTCCTGTCTCTGGGGCCCTAACCACCGGTAGCTTGGACCCTGCTCCCGTCACCGGTGGACGACTATTTTTTATATTTTTAAATGTTTTTTTATAAGTTTTGTATGAAATATTTAAAAATGTAAATTATATGGATGAAAGTGAATAAAGGAGATAATAATAATAAATAAGTTATGTTGACGAATAACTACCGGAAGTATATTATGAAGGATGGGACGATTGACGTGTGTCGGGCATGACATGGTTCGGGTGAGTTCATCAGACATTATTTCTAGTTGTTCTCGTCTGGCTAACGGCGAGTACTTACACAGGCACAATCAAGTAGCCAGGATTATTCACCAGCAACTTGCCTTGAAATATAAACTTGTGGAGTCGGAGGTACCGTACTACAAGTATGTGCCCGACCCAGTTCTCGAAAAAGACCATGCGACGCCACCTTGATGTAGGTAGGTACCTACCCGCCACCGGCCACTCGTGTCATCGTGTGTCAGGGACCGGGACGTTGAAGTAGGTAGTTAACAACGGTTATTACAATAAGTGTGAAATTGGACGCATTATTTTAGTGACAGAACACGAACAATTAATAGGTATAGTAGTTAAATTAAGTAGTTCAGTGAACTGTGCGAATTTAGGCGATAAGTTTTTATTGTGTTCGTGTATTTTACTTAGCTAAGTAGGTACCTACTTAGTAAGTGATTGAAAAGTGAGTGATCTTGATTGTGATTAATAAAATATAACACGTGGGCGAGAGGTGCCTGATTATTCGGTTAATAATCTGTGAATCAGTGTTGCACCGACCCCGAATAAAATGGGATAAGGGCAAAAAGATGAGGAATCTGTGATTCAGTGATTATTACCTATAAGACCACCCACTGACCCAAAAGATCATGTCGCCACACGACGATACGCTACGTTGCCGCTCGCTACAACAGAGGTTAGTGAACCCATGTTTTTAAATGGCGTTCTATTTTGTTACAAGTTTTAAGCCATTTAGTTTGTTTGAATTTTTTTTTTTTACTTTTGGGTTTAGGATTTTTTTAATGGTTTACAATTATTCCTATGAACTAGTATGGTCCGTGTTTTCATTTATTGTCGTATCATCGTCTCCACGTTGTATAACGGAGTTCCGGCGGTTAACGGCCACCTTCCAGATCCTGGTTACCAACTAAAGACAGAGTACTCATCGAGACAAATCAAATGAGCTCAAACTAGATACGGATATGTGGTTTTATAACGAAACAACGGCCACCTTCCAGCTCCATCATCAGAACCCTGAATAACATCTAAAGACAAACTACCCGACAAGACAAATCAAACAATTCCAAACTCGATAGGGTTATGTGGTTTTATAACGGAATTCCTATGGCCACCTTCCAGCTCTATCAACAGACCCAGGACACCATCATTTTTTTTAGTTTTTCCTTTATTTATACACTAAACACTAATTGATATCTAAATTTGAAGCTTCTACGTCTGCTAGAAGTGCCTTAGACTTTTTATGATCGGTCAGTCAGTCAGTGAGTGACAAAACTAAGGAACTTTGATTAGTTATAATTCGGTTCAAATAAAAATAAATTTGAAATATACCGTGTTTATAGAATGCCTAGTTGGTTACTAAAAATTCAGGCTTCTAGTTTTATCCACACACAACGAAGTTATAGGAAGTCGAAAATAGATAACCTTATTCTCTTGTACGATCATTTCCCGTTATGGTAATAAGTTAGCCATGAAACAACCTTTTCAGTAATATTTGAACCACCGAAGGCAAGTGTTTAGGCGTTCGAAGGACCTACACTGTTGATATAGGTACCTACATCACATCTGTATGATACTGGATCCAGAACACTGCCCAGCGCTATAAAGTTTTTAGAAACTTGACCGAGAAGAGCTATCTCTACGCCGCATCGGTAAGTCTGTTAGACACAGGGCGAACATGAATTGGTTGGTACCTACTTCTACTTACTCACCTCAGTCACAATGTATGTTTATGTGTCACCTCGTATCACAGAGAACTGTACAATGTTATCTTTAAGTACATATTTACTTACCTACCTATTTAAAAAGATTTTCCTCAAAACAGTTTAGTTAAAAGCCCATCTCATGGCAGCTCAGAGAATGTTATTTTACGACCCTCTTTATAAATCAAATAAATGCTCTGGAAGACCTCGGAGGAGGAAACCAATGGGAACGAATGAATAACGAATGTATAGTGAATTAATGAAAAACGTAATGAGTTCATTATTGTCTTTATTGGAAAGAGGCGCTGTTGCTTTCTTTGGAATTATGCTCAGTCACGAGCAGGGAAATATAGGTTCACGTTTTACTAAAAAATAAAGTCTGTAGATGCTGTGGTTTATTAAAACATGTTTTCATATCCCAGAACGCTATACAATTAATGATTGTTAAAGTCAGCAAGTAACCTAATTTTATTTTTTATTTATTTTTATTCAAATGGAACAGCAAACAGCTACAAATATAAAACATAAACATCATATAAATACACAAGACTTATTGACAATATTGCAGCCCACAACGCTGTTCACAGATTAATTAAAAGCATACATAAAGTGAAATTAACAATGGGTATCATTTAAGCTATCACCAATTTAATTAGTTTTGTGTTTCTTAAATAAAAGGGTTTGTCCTCAAAATAGTAGATCTGTCACCAAAATGTAGTCACCAAACAATGCAAAATCAGTTCCACAATAAATCACCTAAAATCCTGAGATATAAGGTCTAGTACCAAATAAATGTTTTTGTATGTATTATAATAGTTTTGTCCTAATAAGTATATAAGCAAACTAATTTAAAGATATCACTAATATATCATAATAATATATTATGTCACCAGAAAATTTCATTAAGTTTCAAAAAAACTTAACTTTCCGTCAGCAGGTCGAAGGAGCCCCGCTGCACGGGGCTCCTATTTCTGTCTGCAGGGATTAAAGGAACCTAACTAACCGAACCTCGGGGTGACCTTGACGTCGACCCTCTAGGGTTAGGGTTTTTTTCAGCATTATTTGGTGACAGATCTACCATTCTGAGCACAGAGCTATTATTTAAGTAACAAAACTGTTATTATAAGAACGAAGTTTATATTCATGTAATGCAATATAATTTTATTGGTTATCGATCTCTTATTTTACACATATATTAACATTAATTTGATAATTCATACCTGGGAACAATTTTTGTTTATCTGAGAACGAAAATATTTCGTGGCGATAGATCTATTTATTAGGTGATACAACTTGATGACAAATATAAATTTTGGTGATAGAAAATATAGTTCCCATTAACAATCATCGCTACGGTAACAAAACTAAGTACAAATAGTGTATAAAGGTAATATTCACGAAAGTTCGTTTAGTATTAGACTTTTAAACTTATGGGGAGCATATTATGCAAAAATATCGATGTGTTCAAAAGTGCTGTTGTAGGAATCAACCATTCTGCGAACAGGCGAACGCAAGCCTGAGTTGGATTTGCAAATACCAACTGAAAATAATTTGCCAGCGCGGACCTTTCGCTTGAGGATCGTCCTAGGAACCGCATAACATATCATATTGGACAGTTCCATGCAGTCAAATGTATTTTTTACAATATTATTAGATTCACAGCTTCTAAGTACCTACGTCTACTTTCAAGTGTTGCGAGCTTATACTTCACAAGTAAATCTTGGTATGGTAAATAATGTCCGCAGCATCTATAATGCATAGTGCGCAAGAATTTGTATTGCACACACTCAATCATCTCAACGTAGAGGAAAGTCACCAAATATGAAATAGTATCTTAATATGGAATACCTTCATTTCTCTAAGACTATAAGTATGAAACGCAACACTCGACCATCTTCTGTTCCATTCGGTCTATTGCACCACGTACGTGTTAGTAGACCGAATGGAACAGAAGATGGTCGAGTGTTGCGTTTCATACTTATAGTCTTAGAGAAATGAAGGTATTCCATATTAAGATACTATTTCATATTTGGTGACTTTCCTCTACTTTTTGTAGTAGGGACTCCAGACGGACACGGCATACTCCAATTGAGAGCGTACGAGCGACTTATACAAGCAGATATAGGAAAATGGTTTTTTAAAATCAACTGTTGAACGCATTACAAATCCGTATATTTGGTACGCTTTATTAACAATTTTTCCTATGTGTAAGTCTAAGCAAAGCTTCGAATCAAAGATAACACCGAGGTCTCGAATAGAGTCCACTTTAAGTAGGGGGGCATTGCACAACGTGTATGTGTAGTTTATTATACTTTTATTTTTTGTAAAGCCTAAGAAGTTACATTTGGGTAAACTTAATTGCAATTTATTGTCCTGACAATAACTGGATAGTCGGTCCAAATCTTGTTGCAGCAGAAGGCTATCACTTGGTTTTCGTATGGTTCTATATACCTTTAGGTCGTCGGCATATAATAAAAATTTTCTAATAATACATTCAAAAGAAATGTGGGTGTGTGGAGTCACAAAACAAGCAAATAACAAGCCCAAAATATATTATGAAAAGAAACCTTCAACAATATTATTTGAACATCAGCAATCGACACATTTCATGAATAAAACATGAACACAAAACATAAATCCAATAAAGTTCAGCTGAGAACGCGGCCGGCACAGATTCTTGACACAGTACACAACACACAGAACATTTACACAAGTAGGTACACACGACACACAGTACACAGTTAACAGTAACAAACAAGTATTTAACAGCGCGGCGATAAAAAGCTTTGTATGTAGGTATACTGTTTGTAATACCTATTTGCGCGAAAATACATATTTCGTGAAGTAATTTAGGTAGGTACTTACATACCTACCTACTTTAGCCGGGACGATGAGCGCGGAGCACACGTAGAACTCGGTGAGTTTGGTGAACTCTGTAGTCGGTGAGCAACATAACGAGGATTACAGGTCTTTTCACGTAGGTACAGATTTATTCGTCTTTACATCAACAAGAACGTTATTTATATCGATGAAGACTGAGGGTCTTAGACCAATGTATGAGAAAAACATTTCTTAAATTAAACAGTTTTAATTGTGGCAGATTAAGTTCAGAAGCTTGTGTTTGTATCTGCCTACAAAGAACAACAGAGAAATCAGATAAAAATAATGATTAACATCAGTTACAGTTATCCTTTTTTATTCTTCATTATATTGATCTGAGCTCATACTCAAACTCAAACTCAAAGCAAATAAAATAAAATTAAATTTAATTGAATTTCAATTAAACCTTTATAGGCACTTTTGAATGTCAGAAGAACAATTCATAAAAACAAAACTACGAGTGCAATACGTCATTCCGAAAGCCACCACGCCGAATCACACTCCGCCGAATGCCAGCAACAACGAGCACCGCGAGCACGAAAGCACGCAGCGACGCACACCGCTACAACGAATGCACGAGACCCCGAATCACGGAACAACGAATGCACGCCGCAACGCGCAACCGCCGCCCCGCAAACCGGAGCCCTGCGCACCCGCGGCCCGGCACACGCCGCCGCACGCCCCCGCACCCGCAGCACTCGCCGCCGCAAACATCCGGCGCCGCGCAACTCGACGCAGTAACCCCCGGAACGACGCATTGCACTCTAAAGCTACAGTCACAGACACAAGGCATAACTTGTGAAAGTACTGTAGTTGCCCATTCCCTAGCGTAGATCTCTATGGAGAAGAAAGGGCAAGAAACTCCATGGACACTCTTTTCAATCAGAATATTATTACAAAATCTTGGTACAGTAAGGCAAGACAAGTGCATGGGCACGCTAAGGATTGTATTTCTGTGAACGCACGGGCGAGCGTCCATACTTTTGTGTGTGTAAGTGGTCTGGCGCTATACAGTACGCACACCACAGCCACAGAGATCGCCTGCTATCGTATCATGTCGTCGGCGTGGTCGCGTCGGGCGTCGCACTCCACGAAATAGCACAACAAAATATATTTCCGTCTCTTTCGTTATAATCGCAGCAAATGCATTATTATCAATTGCTAAAATTCACGTTTATATTACAAGTGTCGATAGCTGTTTGGGCTAAGCAATGGAATTATGATCAATGAGGTCCGAGTTCAAATCTCACACACCACAAGATAGTGCTATTTGTTTCTTTGTAAACATTTTTTTCTTTTTGTAATTGTAAATCCATTATAATACTTATTTTATTTAAGAAGTTTTTTTTTTTTTTGGTTAGCCTATTTTGTCCCACTGCTGGGCCTGGCCTCCCCATTTCTTTCCAGCTCTCTCGGTGTTAAAGAACTTAAATATATAGGATAAAAACCCAACGCATTATTATTAAACTATTATGTGATTGTGATTATGTTATCATTTCGGTGTTGGGTGGTAAGGTAGAAAAAAAGTCGTGTTTAATGACAAGACAACGTTTTATTCGTCATAATTATTTATAAAACTGTCTAATTATCAATCATGAGAATTGTGACGTCAAATCCTACCTAAATAAAAACAGTTCTCTTGTAATCGTTCATAACATTTTTTATTGTATACCCACTAAGTCAATTCTTAACAAGGAAAAGATAATTTTATCACCGAAATATAATTGATGATACCCACTTATAATAGATATTAGCAGAGTTTATTGACAACTAATATGATTCAGACATTAGGAACCTGTTTTTTTGTAACGTCACAATGAATGTCGTTTTGAGGTTATAGTTGATCATTTTCTTGAAGAAAAGAAGATTGAAACTAAACCTCAACTTAAAATTAGTAAATAATTACGGATAACTTATTATCATCAAATATGTTATACACGTTTAATTATTAAAACCAAAACATTTACGCATTTTAATATTTTGTAGAACCCCCATTATTTTCAATGCAGTCATGTAGACGTTTGCGCATAGAACTCATAATATTATGAGTGTGTTTAAAGGATAGGTAACGTTTTTATCAGGGCAGTGGGTGTTATCTTTGCGCCGTAATTGTAAAAAGTCTTGTCATCTGAAAATATGGTAGTATTCCAGTAAAAATCTAAATAAACCCGTGCGAAACGTTATCATTCTTGATTTTATCTATTTGTCAGGAAGGGATTTTTAGCTGGTCTTCTGTGATGCAAGCCTTTAGCTTGGAGGGCACGGAGAACAGATTGAGATGAGGTGTCGAATAATTCCGCGAGGCGTCCCGTAGGTGTGAAACCATTTATTTGACCATAATTATATTATTATGTCGTCACCGCCGTCGCTGCGTTTCACTAATAAGCGACGGCCTTCCACTTCGCTGTCGATTAGCAAGGCGACCCTCTTCCTCGTATCTTTTGATTCAGAGACTAACAGTATTCTTCTAAAACAAAACAAAAGTGGTATTAGGCGGTTATAATAAAATACTAAAGACTTCATTCGCTCTGCATTTATGAATCCAATAACAAACACTAATTATTTATTTTAAGCCTCATGATGAATTTAAAAAACCATTAATGAATTCATTATGTCACCAAACGGTATTATGTCTTTATTTCTACTAACAGTTTAAGTTACAATTCTTAAATATAATACTCACATTCTTTCCAGTTTTTTTCTGATATTTGTAATTCTAATAACATCACTTTTATGCGGAGCAATAATAGTCGCCCTCGCCTCATATGTGCCTGCATATTCAGAAATATCAACAACAATACTGCTATCTAATAAACCACACGTCACTAATCAACAACTATATCCCAATCGACAACGTTCATCCAGTAACATATTCATAAAACTCATGTCTACCTCAAATAAATTATAATTCTTGACTTATTTTTTCTATGATCTACCTTTCAAACTTTACGAAATGTGTGAACAAAGCGAACAAGTAAGAAGTTTGTAAAGAAATATTATTATAAATAGAAAATATAGAAATATAATGTTCTTTATCTTAATAAAGAATATAATATTTCTGTCTCATTACTTCCAATCAAGTAAATACTTACAAAAAGTGTAAAACTATCTGCGTGAGATTAAAACGCACGACTTACTGATTCGCGATAGATCTATCCGAACGCGCTAAACCGCTAGGCCATCGTGACTTATATTACAGTGTTGAAATTATGAACGACAATCATTTGGTGACGACAATATTTGTCTTGAAAGTAAAAGGTCGTAAGTCAAAACTAAACGTCAAGCTATTGCTTTGTGCGGTCGCTTATCCACTTTAGTAACCGACCGTACATTACATCATTCATGTTGAGATGGTATTTTATGTGAGAACTATGTAGCAAGACGTGCAAGTTAAGAGCGTCCGGAGTAAAAAGATAATTATAATAAATAAAAATAAATAAATAAACCATGGCAACTAAGAGATGACCAGTCTCCACTGACAGCGCCCGTTCACGAACATGACGCATGGATCAGCACCATTCAACTCAACCATTTTGAAGGGAATTTAATGATCCGACACATGCGCCACCATCAGCGAGACATTAAGTGAGCATGACATACTCTCAGACACCAGGGCAACGTCACTAAAAAATAACTAAATGTAAAAAGTGGCTTACGTGTAGCTCTACGTGTCCTGGTAAGTTACCGTTGTAGTCCCGTCTATGAGTGTGTCTTGCTTGCTCGTCTTCTTCAATAAAAGGTAAAAGTCGGCCACACAGATGGTTTAAAGTAGCTTGGATCATCATTATAACAGATGATGATAGATAAGTCTGGGACGTCCGTCAAGGTTCCAGGGACTGTTTGATCTGATTTGTCTTACGTCCCACTATTATTTTAATCATAACAAAAATGTTTTTAATTCTCAAACAACAAATGAATTGAAAGGCTATAAAACAACACGTGTCTAGTTGTCTATTGTCTTCGTGACTCAAAGAATATCATAGGTATCAAGAAAGCGAACTGCTTTAATAAATAAGTATCGTAGGACCTACACAACACTATATAAATATGGAATGGATTGTACTAGAATATATTATTCTTCTATTTAATATGAGAAGAGGCCCTCATGGGTAGAATAAACTATTCAGATGTCTAATAAAAAAAGTAGTTAAAAAACTAAAACACCCGACTGAAAAAACTGAAAAGCAAAAAATAAGCACATTTTAAATTAAAAAAAAACAACCCAACTCGAAGATAATAGTTTTTTTGTTTTGAAATACGCGCTAAGGCCCCCAAAATCCGCAAATTTCTTTGTTTTTTTAATTTTATTGTAGCCAGTGACACTCGCGCCATCAAGACGAATCTAACGACGTATATTTTATTCAAATCCCTTTACTCGTTTAGGAGTTATGAGGGAACAAAGAAAAGGACATACATACATACAAACACGCCAAACACATGACCCTCATTTTGAGCTTCGCCGCAGTCGGGTAAAAATAGTGCTCAATCTAAGCAGTGTCTTCTACGTTACTTAGTATTTAAAATTTCAAATACTGGTGAGTAGGTATCCTACTTAGATGTTCCTACTCAATTGTCTTTAGCTCATCATTGATAACAATCGCAAAGATTATTTCGTTAGTTCCAAGACATTCAAATATTAATAACTAATTAAATCTCTTTGGTTAGTTCTCAACATGGACGCAACAGTGTCCGCTTCACACACGCGTTCTATCGTGTTTTACGTGCGTTTCAATCTATAAAACCGGTCAAGTGCATGTCGGACCACGCACAATGTAGGGCCCCGTAGTTGCCCATCAAAATATGTTAACTTACTAACTAAACTGATTCACTGCCTCCGAACGATGATTTTTTTTATTGTAAAAATAAAACAAACTTACATTTGAATTTTTAAGACCTGCGGTCCCAATCGGTCCCATACATTAGGTATATTGTATAGGAAAATATTTTATGTATGTAGGTACATTTTTTTAGTTCCTCGACTTTATCTCGTTAACTTGTTAAGCCTACTAAGCTGTACCTAATAGTTTTCCTATTAATTTCGTAATAAATCTTAAGTATGATACGCTACTACCATGAATTTTTCCACACGCCCAAACACAACCCGTTTAGGTGGTTTACGTATCCACACTTGTGTGGTGTTGTGTTGAAATTGCAAGATTAGCTTTAAATTGCAAATTTTTGTTCAGACTCTTATATTTTACAAACAATTTCTTAATTGAAAAAGTGTTTGATTAAAATCGCAATATTTACCATAAAAAATTTATCAACATTTTATTTTACCACTTTGTTGGCGTAACTCATTTGTATATTTAGGTTAAATTACAGCTTTCTAGTACTAGGAGTCTTTGAGCTATAGTGCGGACGGTCGGACAGACAGACGGACATGGCGATACTATAGGGTTCCATGTTGACTTCTGAACCCTAAAAACGCAAAAATCGGCATGCATACGCCGTGTGCTAGGTGCCTTAGATCAATTCGGTTACAGACAACTTTGTTCGCCCTGACGCTATTTAATTGGTGAAGCCCACTGGGTTAGCATCAAATTTTGATTTGATTGATTTTTTGATTGATTGGCCTGTTGGTCTAGTGGTTAGTGACCCTAACTGCTATGCCGGAGGTCGTGGGTTCGATTCCCACCCAGGACAAATGTTTGTGTGATGAGCACGATCATTTGTTCTGTGTCTGGGTGTAATTAATCATTAGTCATTAGTCATTAGTCATTTATTCTTAACAAAAAACATTTGTGTCGAATACAGAGTAGCACAATAATAGTAATCAATAAAAGTTCCAATCAATAATATAGATAAAAAGTCAAAAATAAAAATAATATATATATCAACAAAATAATTACAATAAAAAAAATAAAAAACAAAAACACAATTAGCCTAGTCAGAAAATAAAACAAACATTCAACTTAATCAAGCAATAACATGTCAAGAGTTAGACTTAAACTTAAACAAATGAACAAGTTACACTGTTACAATCTATAATATGTATGTATTTAGAAATATATAAGTATGTTTATCAGTTGTCTAGTACCCATAACACAAGCTCTGCTTAGCTTGGGACTAGATGGCGTTGTGTGATAGTTGTGGAATATAAAAAAAAAAAAAAAAAAAAAAAGCCGCGCCGCGTGATTCCAATTTGCACACAAATTGCATAGAGCGATGGAACCGCTAACGGGATCTCCGAAATATTGCAGGTACACCCACACTCGTATCAACTTCCAATTTTTTAGGAGTGCTCTTTTAAAGCGACTCTTTTTATAGCGTCAACCAACTCCCAGTTTGTTTAGTGTAACTGTCGTGTACGTCCTGTATGTTTACATGATAGAATTACTCTTGTAGATATTTACAGACACAATACAAGTTGTGGATAGTGAATTAGTTATATACCTACTTTTACCCGTAAAAATATCTAGAATATTCCTTGAAAAACCTAGTTTCTTAATAACTATTACTTAATGAAACTACAAACGGTCACCAACAACGCGTGTTCTAAACGACTCGTCGACGACAGACAGACGTTCAAACCACTGCTACTTATGGTTGGTACTTAGCAACTATAAGTAGCAGGAGCGTCGAATACCAGCTAACATAGCTACATAGAATAAGTGTGTCCATTCCCACAAGTAAATTATCGAAATAATTAAGTTCACGCACCTTACATTAGGAGAGCTCAATGCAGAAAGAAGCAAATTCCACGTATTGACCTATCCACGACCGGATTAAAACGGCAAAGTTAGCTTGAAAAGTGAAACAAAGCCTGCAATGGAAACAATAGTGGGATTCGATCGTTTTTCAATTACCTACATAAGAGTCTTGGAGGATGGATTAATTGCGAGAGGATGCGGTGAGGGAAGTGCGACTGGAACGTCCTCTCATCATTGTGTAGAGTTGTTTGCCTACTGACACGCTAAAGTCGCACAATACGAAACTGTACGTATCTCAGTGGATGTTTGAAGTCGATGATAGCCTTTTGAATGTCAACTTGTGATTGCTCTTCACCTTGTCTTGGTGGAAGTAGAGAAGTTGGGAATGTCTTTTCCCGATAATTTTGTTATGAAACAATCGTGTTCGCACAAACTACGATAAAGCTCTTAACCCGTCACAAAGTTTTGCTTGTCTAGATTAGGGTTGCCACACGTCCCGGCACACCGAGACTTGTCCCCGTTAGGAACGTTGTGTCCCAGTTAATTAAACTATCTCGGTTCTAGCGGATGGCCTATCTGAATTATAACATTATGTCAATCACATAAACTGCGCAGTTCATCAACGAGTGGGTTGAAGAAGTCACTTTCCGACCTATAAGACCTATGCTGAGGAGTAAGAGCACTGTTGTCTGTGAGGAGCAATAATAATTATGCTTACCCACCCGCTCTTGAAAGCGTTCCGCCAGAAACACTCTACACGAGCGGCCTGTGGGTGTCATGCACGCGACGAGCCAACATTGTCCTGCGCGTTCAATTTAATAACGCCTACGGGATGCTGTAGGGGCTGCCATGGCGCTTTAATGTATTCAGGAATGTTCTCGCTCGCACAGATGGTTTCCACGCTGTCATGCGAAGCAAGCAAGCGTGATTGCTGTGCTTGATGTCGAGCTCCTGGGTTCGATTCCCAGGTAAGACAAAGAAGTCATTCCATCAGGATTTTTTTAAGTAACAGCAGCGAAATCTGGATTTGTGCCATATATGTTGATGGCAATAGAAAAGAAAGGGAATAGAAAGGAAAAGGCGGGGAATGGAAGACACTCAAGTTACGGTTTTGCTGGTGTTGATCGATTTCTCAAATGCTTTTAATACCGTCAGTTACGGAGTTCTTTCATCCATCCTCTCTTATTGCATGGTCTCTATCGAGGTTCTGGTATGGTTTTCTTCCTATCTTCGAGGGCGTCAGCAGACAGTACTTGCTGGTGACTCTAACTCCAGCTGGTGTGATAGAGACGTCCGCCTTCCAGTTTGATTACAAGTGCATAAAGTTTTAATAAATAGAAGGGATTATAAACGGGAAACTACTAATGAGTAGTATAGTATTGGGCATTCTGTCCCACCTGTCGCGCAGTCGAACTAGTTCGCCTACGCTCCGTTGTGACAGAATGCCCAATACTAAACGGATTCGGATTATTCGTTCAAAAAATTCTGAATTAGGTTTTGTGCATTTTGATCCACTGTTTCACTCTTCTAAACACCTTACTTCGACACCAGTAATTATAATGAAGAAAATGAATTTATGTTACCTCAAATTAATAAAAAAATTCCTGGACTTTTTAAAGATGAAATGGGAGGAAAAATTATAACAGGTTTCGTTGGTTTAAGATCTAAACTTTATTCAATAAAAACAGAAGACAAAATAATAAAAAAGCAAAAGGAGTTAAATCTTGTGTAGTTCGTGATCTAAGTATCACAGATTACGAAAATGTTTTATTTAATAGTGAAGTCATTCGTAGGAAAAATATTGTGTTTAAATCCCTTAAACATGAAATATTTACGCAAAGTGTAAACAAAATTGCACTCTCTAGCAACGATGATAAACGCGCGATATCTAATTGTAAGATCGCAACCCAAGCATGGGGTCATTGCTCATTTTTAAAATAAGTAATTTAATTATGTAATGTTTATGTAACGTGCACTAAAATTCTTGTACCCTAATTTTAATAAGACGTAGTTATAAAAAACATAACCACTCAACCATTGTATTTCTAAATAATGTCCTAGTAGGTACGTACCCGTATAATAATATAATTATGTTTAGTAATTATTTTGTATCTGTAGATTCTAAGCACCTACATAAGTGTATTTAATGTTTATTAAATGAATTTAATTATTAATTAATATTGTTTTATTTGTCAACACACCGTTTAATTATTGTTAACCATTAAAAATATAAGCGAATTAGGTTCATATCAATAATTCGCAGGTAACGTCGCAGGACGATGCTAGTTTACGATAGCGATATATGATATACTGCATGTCAGTGACACTATAAATGCAAGGTTGCTATTTGTGCATGGTCAAGTTCATACACGTTTCAAATCAACATTCGAACGACTTTTATTTCATGATTAGCCAGTGGTATTTCACTTTTATTATTATGTGGATAAGATTTACTTTCAATAACATAATTATTACGATCATAATATGCTTTATCAGTCTAATGAAAACCATCGCAATGATCGCAAAAATGCTAAGTTAACATATTAGAGTTGACGTGACTTGAAAATTTAGGGCTCGTACACACAGCCTTGTTAACGAATAATGTAATTATGATGTTGGAATAAAAAAATAAATCTGTTGTTACCTAATGTATGATCACTGAACAGATTGTTTAGAAAAAATGACTGTCATCTTTAACAGATATATGGAAAGTATATCCTTTTTAACCCAACACATTTCAAATTCGCTTAACTTTTTATTTTTTTAACAAATCCGCTTAACGGTTCAGTTTCCTTACCGTACTAAAACTTTATTTCAAATACAAACAAAATTAGCATAGCAAATAGGTCTATGTGTACGGACCGTAACCTATAATGTCACAATACTTGTGTCAGGGCATAAACTATACAGGTATTTAAATAAAATTTAGGTCATTTATAAAATATTATCTGTCGCGAGTACTTGTAGAATATTAGAGATATTTTATCTATCAGTGTACGTCTTAATCATGTCAACGGTAAGCAGAATATTTATTTTAAATCTAATTAAAAATTATACTGTAGGTAACGATTATTTTCACTGAATAGATGTTAATCTATTTTATTTTTTGTTTCAGATTTGCGATTCAGAAATTGTATTCAGCCAGTACGCTCAGGATCCTTACGAAGGACTCTTCGAGATGATTTACAACGAACCACCGCACTGCAGTCAACTTACAAAGGAAAAGACCCGATCCAAACGACAACGTCGAGAAAAGCCTTCTCATAATAAACAACCAACGAAATCATTCGTGATGAGTAAACTGCATCGACGCGGGATAAAGCTGATAAAAATATCAGTTATCGATCTCTGCAATAACAATACCAGTGACAGTGATAGTGATAGTGAGAACGTTATAATAAATGCACAGTACATTGTGAAAGACGCTATTGATAGTGTTATGGACGATACGGAATCATTAGTTAAAAAAATATCGAAATCTTTAATAGATAGTGACTTTTAATAACTGAACTTAGTGATTGAAATAAAAGAATTATTATTATTATATTATTATTATTTAGACTAGTTTTAAATGCTGTAAAGAAATAAAAACATATTTATCGTATTAAAGTTTTTTATTTATATACCTAGAAACCAATACACAAAATAAGTAGGTACACATTTCATGACCACTCTAAATACTTTCTTATACATAAAACATTTTTAAGGGCGCAATGCTTCAAATGTTTCTTACAATTTAATTTAGTTTTATCTTCACAATATTTTTTATGCAAAATAGAGAAATTAGGACATTGTTCTCTACCAAGGTCTGACACTTTACAATTCATGCAAAGCTCTTTTACCCACTTCACCTTCTCCAACCCGTTTACAACGATTTCCTTATTTTCTAGATACGGAACGATTATACGTTTAAATTCTCTATCTTATATATATAAAAGAAAGTCGTGTTAGTTACACTATTTATAAGTCAAGAACGGCTGAACCGATTTGGCTGGAAATTGGTGGGGAGGTAGCTTAAAACCAGGAGACGGACATAGGATAGTTTTTGTTCTTTTTTTTTGGGTAAGTAGATAGTTAGGTTTTAGGTACGTAGATAGGTAGTAGGTAGGTAGGTAGGTAGTATTTAGGTAGGTAGTAGGTAGGTAGGTAGGTAGTAGGCAGTAGGTAGGTAGGTAGTAGGTAGGTAGGTAGTAGGTAGGTAGGTAGTAGGTAGGTAGGTAGTAGGTAGGTAGGTAGTAGGTAGGTAGGTAGGTAGTAGGTAGGTAGGTAGTAGGTAGGTAGGTAGTAGGTAGGTAGGTAGTAGGTAGGTAGGTAGTAGGTAGGTAGGTAGTAGGTAGTAGGTACGTAGTAGGTAGGTAGTAGGTACGTAGTAGGCAGGTAGTTGGTAAGAAAAAGGGCATTGCAAGGCATGCCGGGTTCAGCTAGTAGTCAATATATCCTTCATTCCAATAAATGCCTCTATTCCTTTCCAACCATTTAACTTGCCTTTTTTCGTCACTTGTTAAGTATTTAAACAAATATGGTGGTTTTATTAAAAATGATTGCGTATAATCACGACTAGCAAAAGCTAATTCCTTTATAATAAAATTATTATATAGATCTTTAAACCCTTGAACATCTACTATGATAGTATTCGGATTCATGATATTTTTCTCACAGTATTACTGAGCGGCTTATACTCAATAATACAATCGTTCAATATCAGACAGTATGCAGAAGTTTGATCTGGTATATCCGAATCACTCTCGATTTCCACTCTTACATCCACAACAGGACCTGTCTTTACATTATCAGCTTGTCTTGAGCAATCGATGACAAATAGTGGTGCCAAATCTTTAAACTGTTTCTCACTTAATAAGGGCTCCGAGCGGCGTCCGTAATAAGACTGTTGAAATCTGGTGTATTGTTCATATAATAAAGCGATACGGTTATTCGCGAAACTGGAATTTAGATTTTCATACGGGAAGTAAGTTGAATTGAGATACACTTTAACATCACGAACATGACAATGATCGAACTGGGACATGTCAGAACTTGCATTGTTTTTTCTATTTGTCTGAAGACCCATAATTATGAATCTTGGTTTCTCTATTTGTGAGGAAGTTTTGATAGCCCAAGTATGTTTTGTAGTTTTGGGTAAAGCTGGATATTCGTACAGGTCCCAATTCCTGAAAATCATCTGGAGCGCTCGGTCTTTTTCTAACAGTTTAAGCAAATTTATTTTCTCTTTGTCGGACACTTTAACATGCGGTACCCGCCAGATAATTTTATCGATCTGAACGTCGTCTACAATTTCACTGGTGTTAAGTTTCACAGCATTCAGGTTGGTGTTACTTCGTAATAATATCAGTTCATGCCTGCTATTTATCACAACTTTCTTAAAGTCTTCTGCAAAACCCATTATGTTACAGAGTGGTATAGAAGCGGAAAATCTACCACCATTCATATTTTTTACGCCATCGATATTCCAGCCCCACGCGTTAGATATTTTTGATTCATTCTCATTCATTGATATCAGCGATTTCATGGTGGTAGTTACGCCAGCATTTTTTATTCTATCAATTTCCACACCATTTAGTTCGTACCTAATATCTTGGAACAAGTACAGTAGAGCATTATTCGTAAAATGAATACTAGTGGCTTTCTCTTTCATATCCTTTTTGGTCACGATCACAGTTCCTTCCAAATACAAGGTACTAGCTGATGGAAGTATGTACAAGTCCTGTTGGTTGATAGGTATACGGATTTCATCGTTCCTGTTGAAACTGGTTACGTAGGGCTTGTAAGAATGAAATTCGATTCCTTCAACAGTGTTGTCGTATGTAGGAGAAGATAAAACGTCTAAGATATTCATTTTAGCAATCCGATCGCTTTAAGGAAGGCTTTGTTGTCTTTAGTTAGTTTTATTTTCTTCTTATAGCGAGCTCTTATTTGGTTGGAAGGTTGAGCGGAACTGTTCTTTTTAATTTGTTGATGCTCATATTTATTGTAGTCAATCATGTTTTCTTCTTAAATGCAAATACAGCTGCACTTCTTCACCTCGTAGATTTATTAAGCGATTATTTATGTCTAATAGCCTGATATGTATACAGCTTATATTGTTTTGGTTGATTGGAAAGTATATTACGTTTTTTGGGATTTCTATGATCCTATATCCAGGAGGCACATTGAGAGCAAATTCGTGGATAATATGACTCGGTTCTCCGTTTATGTACGATCCGCTTATAATATCACATTCGATTCTAACCACGGTCGTAGGTAAAATGTTGACGGGAAACTGTGACACATGCCATTTATTACCTTTTAATATCTGCTTATCAAACCCTAGCAAACGTCTAAAATTATTTTCTTTTTCAAAATTTACATCTTTCGTACAGTACATAGTAGTTTTTAAAGTATTGTTATTGCAATCTAGTTTAATTGATGCACCTCTTATCTTAGATTTTAAATAATCACCGATATCATGCAATTCATAGGTTCCCTCCGGTATTTCAATGATGTCGGAGCCATAGTAAAACTTGTTATTTGTTTCATCAATGTTTGGAATAGAATTAAATGATGAGAAATGCAATAATGCACACTCATATTGTCCATTTAGTTGTAACGTATTAGGATAGTACGTGGATAAGATAGACGAGTTCCCGGTTATCGATAAAGTGAATGACATCTCGCAAATGATTGAAATGAAAAGAGCACATTAATTTTATACATGTTTATTCCAAAATTTCCACAGATATTCTAAACATAGATGACCACAATTTACTGTATTAAACTTTTGATATCTTGTGTAGTTGTAATAAACACTACAATTCTTAAAATATCTCATTAATTCCATTGCAGGTTTTAAGTCTCCATAACTATCAAAGTATTCGCAATAGTCGAATACTTTACCATAAGCTACCCAATGCGTTCCTTCATTTTTAGAATCGTCTAAGTTAACAATTCCACATTCAATCTGTTTTGGCTTTCTTGGCAATTGATCCTTCATGTATACTCCTCGAAAGTGTGGGATGTCTCGTGCATGTTCTTGGATGTCGATGTTAGTCAGAGGACGATTAGGTAGCTTCTTTATCAGTTTTTTGAATGTTCTATGAATAATCCTTTACCATTTTTATGCGATTTAATGTATAAACCCTTACCCAAAACTAAAGCCTCCATAGTCTTATTATGACGTTCTGTTTCTCGCAAATTTTGTTGAGCCGCTTTGTAATCATTAACGGTTTTTGCAATACCCGCTGCACCACCAGCCAAAGTGCCTAAAGCTGATAAGCCAGCAAAAATTGGAATTAAAGGCAAAATACCTCCAGTCTTTGGTATGGGTATGATTCGCGGTACCCGGATTTTCTGAATTTTTGGAAATATCTTTTTTGCTGCTAAGTAAGCAGCATTAATTAAAGCTTTACTATCTTTGTGTTTAATTTTCTTAATTTTTGATTTTATTTTCGATACAAAGTTTCGAAACGTTTTAATTCCGGCACCAGACTTTAGTTTGGCTTTCATCACTTTGCTCACTAGCCATGAGCTAAGTTTTTCACCTTTCCCAGCATCCTTTGATTTAAGTCTTTGTTTTGCCATATTCATTAATTGTAAATCAGCTTTGTGACGATGTGATAAGTCCGTGTGCTTAGCGTATGCAATGTCGTGGTGCATACAAGCTTCATCCAACTTATTAATACCTCGGTCACCGCGTAATAAACGTTTCTGGAGTTTAGTTCCTGGTCCGCAATAATTATATCCAGGCAAATGAAGCTCGAACGGTAGATTTTCTATTATACTATTAACTAGTCCACCACCTTGCATTCTACAAATCGCAATGGAAAAATATTCAAAAATCTTTGATAAATATACTTATTAAGTCAATCCACTAATGCAGCTTTGTCAATCCAACTATTTTCATTATTGCTAAGACCCAGCCATTTTACGTAAAGTTTCGTTCCTTTCTTTTTTAAAACTTTCTCTATCAAATAAACACCAGGATAGTTTGATTTTTGAAGTTCTTGTTCATAAAAGGTTCCTAATATAGCTTGCTTTCGTTGATCTTGTATATAGTATGTCACTGGTATTGTATTATTAATCTTCTTTACAGTAAAAAGTTCTGTTGACCAATTAGGAGTATAACCTTTCTCAAAATTGTGTTTGTATTTGCTGATACGAACATAATCACCAATTTTAAACTTAGGTTTACATGGAATAGATACATGTTTATATGCTTTCAAAATATTTTCTTTTATTACTTGCTCATAAGACTTGTTTACATCGATTGGTTTTAACTTAATAGTTCGATGTTTTGTGTTGTTATACGATTCCAGTATAACTTCTAATGGTTTACCCAGCCACTTATAGTTTCCATTGAGGCTAAAATATTTGTACAATTTATTTTTTATGGTTTTAATTAGTCGCTCAACAATTGATGCTTTTTTGGTAGAAAACGATGAGTAATGGTTAATTTTGTATGTTTTCATGAGCGCTTGAAATGTGTTATTATAAAACTCTGTCCCCATATCAGTTTGTAAATTATCAGGTTTTCGATGAGTGTTAAGTAATATACGTTCAAATGCATGACTCACATTAAGTCTATTTTTAGATTTTATCGGCTGCGTCCAAGCATATTTTGAGAAGCAATCGATCACTATTAAAATGTAATTGTAGCCTTTGTTATATTTTCTTAGATTTTGCATGTCCATCAAATCAGCTTGCCATAAGTCGTCAATACTTTTTAGAACAACAGAACGCCGAAGGAAATTTCTTCGTGCAGTTTTGTGTATTTCATTTACAATTTGCTGTTTTGACATAATTTACAGCTTTTTAAGCAATTTATCAACATCTGCTTTAGTATAAAACTTATCTTCCAAATGATTCAAATCCTCAGGTATCTTTGCTTTTAAAGTAGCTTGAACTGTTTTTTTTGCATCTAACACGAGCTGAGAACGTAATGCACCAATTAGTCTATTAAATTCATGTATCGTATTAGCACTTATTCGATCTACGTAATCCTTGTTTACGGCATCGTCTCCATCTACGGGAGATTGGATTCCCTTCAGTCTTGATCCTTTCAAATCAAAATCCCCGCTTTCTGATTTTAACAATGCGTTATCATTAAATTCAAATAAATCTGAAAAACGCAATCTCTTGTGAATAAAATTACCGAATTTGTCTACATTCATCTTTAAGATGTATTGTTTTGAAAGGTTGACGGTAAAATGAAACACAGATGATTTATGTATTTATTATATTACTTTCACGCAATTCCTCTATTATAGATATAATTTCGTTGTTTACCCCTGTGTTACCAGCATCTTGAGATGCAATTAACAATTTTAGCCGTTCTACCAATTCATTAGGATCATCCCAATATATAAAATCTACATTCTTCTTCCACATCTTTGTTAAGGGAAGTCCTTTCCCTTGGGATTGTGTAAAAAGCGGTTTAATAATTTGTAAATATTTTACACCCTTATTACTTTTTATCGGTTTACTTGGATCATAATCTCGACGGTGTGCATTAGTATCAAGTAGCATTAATTTATAATGTTGCATATCACTCCCTGTAACCAAACTCAAATCTACATCCTTTTTTAGTAGCAACTGTTTTAATCCAGGCGTACTTCGGTACTTGCGATCTGCCACTGTGATATATTCGTCATTGACAATTATGCGAGCAGATCCCAACATCAACTTTCCATGTTCGTATCTGACACCAAATGGAATATCTGCTAACGCTTCTGGAGAAACTGACCAGGATGTTGTGTTACAATCTTGTTTTTTTTCGCCTAGTGATTTATAGGAGGAGTCACTGTCGACCTCAGAGTCATAATCGTCTGTATCATTGCTTCCATTGTCACTGAGAACTTCTTTCTGCAAAGTTTTATCAATAAATGGAACTTCAATTTCTTTATCTTCGATATTTTGTGAAGCAGATTGTTTACTGACATGGGCAATTAAGTTTAAAGGTTCTGTCACAGGCTTGAAAACTGATTCCAGCGCTTCTTTATTATTTATTTCAATATCCTTCATTTTTCGTACTTTTTTCTTCACGGCTTCTGTCGCTTCAACGATTTGTCTTTTCAAAGATTTTTCCATGTTGATGAAGTAGATAGTGATTGATTAAGTATCGTAAGTAGAATAATTAGAAAAGCTAGGGTAACGGATTTAAATAACAATGATTTAATCAAAAACTACAAATGTGTCAAATTTATTTCTATAACAGCCCTTATTTTTAGGGCAATCTTTATTAATCACTACAAAACTGAAGGGATCGTTCCATATTTTTGAACACATTTCACGAAATTGAACCCATGACATATCAGTGTTGACATGTTCTTCGTATATGTGTTTCAAATTAATTTCGTCTTGTTTAAAAAGTATGATTAGGTTCGCGTTGTCCCTTATTAATTGTTTAGGAATTTTACTATACGTTTGATTTAAATAAAAACAATCGATATACTTGTGTCTTCCCATTGCAAAGTAATCACGCATATTGTTTTGATTTTCACAAGCAACATCATCAAATATAATCACAGAGTCGGGTTTTGCGTCCTGAACTCTTAGTATTTCTTCATTTTCCTGATATTTCTGAAACGAAATACCTGGTACTCGTTGCAAAACTTTTTCTAAAAATATGTACTTGGGTTGGTACAGGGTTTTTGAATAAATATAAACATTTCGAAATCTTAAACCATTTTCGTGTATAAGAAGACTAATGAGTAAATTAGTTTTTCCACAATTTGATGGTCCGCAAATTATACAGCGTACTGAATTAGGTAATAATTCACTATGACGGAAATCAGTTTTACAAAATTCATTACATATTATGTTGACATTCAACGATTGTGGTTGTTTTACAAATTTCATGATTATTGTGTGAAACAGTTCAATTAACAATAACTAATATTATTTTAGATTAATATTTATAAACCCTACCACTACCATTATCCATTTTGCATTACTAACTACTAAACCGAGTCGACAGTTCACGATTGGGCATAGCGAAAAGTGATCCAGAATGCTCAATAATATACTACTAACCCCCTATAGGTCACACTACTGTCCTGAACTAGCCTGATCGTACTCGCACGATCGACGGTCGAGTAAAGAGTCGAGTCGATTATCGATTATCAGGCGTTCTATACCACTGTCCCATGTCCGGAGCGAGGCGCACTCGCCTCGCGACTTGCCGACAGTGGTATCAACGTCATCTATCGAGCGCTTAGGTCAACTCTGGACAGGTAGGTAATAAAATCCAAGCGCATTTGCGTGGTTGATTCCTCGGTGAGTAAACACTACAAAAAGTACTACAGCACCATCTATGACACATCGGATGAACTAAAACATCAAATCCTAAATCGCGCAAGCAAAGTTTTCTTCGTCTTATGACTATAAAAGAACCATCTGGTCGCATCAAAAAATGTGTTTACAATCGTGACGCAGATGCATGATGTCTGGTTCCTGAAGAGGAAGTATGGGCGAATACTATGACATGAGCGGTGACAAGATCCTGATGGTTAGGTTAGTTGTAGTTGTAGTAGGGGAAATGGTGCCTTCAATTTATGATTATCTATAAGATTTCAGTTAGTCAATTTTTTTTCCCACTACTGACACAAAGGTCTCCTCTCTCAGAGAACAGTGGTGATGAAATAATTTACACAATGTAAAGCGCTAGCCTAGGTTCGAACCCACGCCATACAACTTGTAAGTCGCAACCGTTACCACTAGACCACCACTGCTCTCCTCTCTTACTCTCAAATATGTTTATCTAATGTTATTGTATATTTAGTCTCAGGTATCTGCGGCGGTGAGTTCATAGCTAAGATCGAGTAGAGTAGAGAGTCGAGTCGATTATCGATTATTGGGCATTCTATACCACTGTCCGTAGCGAGGCGCACTCGCCTCGCGACTTGCCGACAGTGGTATAGGTCACACTACTGTCCTGAACTAGCCTGATCGTACTCGCACGATCGAAACAGTGTTGGGTAGTTTGGCCTACGTGGAGGTGTTTAGAAGAGTGAAACAGTGGATCAAAATGCACAAAACCTAATTCAGAATTTTTTGAACGAATAATCCGAATCCGTTTAGTATTGGGCATTCTGTCACAACGGAGCGTAGGCGAACTAGTTCGACTGCGCGACAGGTGGGACAGAATGCCCAATACTATACTACTCTAATGGGTACACCTCTGCTTAATCCTTGGGAGAGTACAGCCTTGATGCTATGTTATGTTACGTATAACACCCTGTGTTTTCATTGCGAAGCCCATCTTCTGCCCGCATGATGAACGAACCTAACGGAATAAATCTTGACAATCCGACATAGACTAATATTGCAAAAGTCCTGGGCCTGCAGTCTCTACAAAGATAGCGATCGCTTTACGACAAAATTCGGTCGCAAAGCTATAACGATGCGGATTTAAGGTGGACGTGAGCCGGACGCGACCCGCCGGTATTAACTACCAACTTAAATCCGCATCGTTATAGCTTTGCGACCGAATTTTGTCGTAAAGCGATCGCTATCTTTGTAGAGACTGCAGGCCCTGGTCGTTTCAGCATTTATGGCAGCCCTAGTATAAGTACATTCGTAGCTGACTGCCCTTTTTTTTTGGTGGTTGTAAAATCATCGAATAACCCCTCCCGCTCTTGGGCAGAGCGAAAGGGAGTGTCAGACTTCTACTGACTAAAAACCACCCATGTTCCTTCTTCGCCCTCTATGTCGAGGCCGCGATAACCGGTGGACTACCCGCGGCCCCGACAGGCGTCGGCCCTTTCGGGCCCCTCCCATGTTGCTGACATCTCTTTGAGGCGCGCGTGGAACACGAACGCGAACGGCCGTCGACACGGCCTGTTTTCGTCGTGAGACGGACGGACGGCGAGTTAGTCCATCACTCACCGTCCACAGGCCCGCGTCTACAATGGCCGGAGGTCATCGCGGGACCCCCGACGCCCGGAGCGCCTCCCGCGGCGGCTGGGACGAGAGGTTCTCTCCCTCTCGCGTTCCGCCACCTCCTTCGACAGCATCACTGCTTCGCAGAAGGAGGCGACGGCGTCCCATTCCTCCTCGCCCCGGACCATGGCTTGCACCAGGGCCGGGCGCGAGAGGTCGCCGCCGCCGATCGCCGCTACGAGAACACGGCGGGGTTCCGCCCAAGCGGGGCACACTTCCACTGTGTGCTCCACCGTGTTCTCCGGCCGATCCTCATAGCTGACTGCCCTGATACCCAAAACAAGACTGAAACTTTATTCAGCTCACTAGAAATGTAACATAAATATTCTTATTACACAAAAAAGTAACAATTTCCTATGGTAAACAGACGACAGATTACATAAAATCTATAATCGGAATCTTGAAATCATCTTATCAGGTACCTACTTAATATTTTGTTTGTGTTTTGTCCGATCCAGTTTTTATTACGTTTACATTAAAATAATACGGTACTCAATGACATCATTTACTTTAATCCTACTTCCTAATAATAATATTATAAACTCAGACCAAGAAACCTTTTTTTCTTGGTCTGAGATTATAAACGCGAAAGTTTGTAAAAGTATGGATGGATGTTTGTTACTGTTTAACGAGTTTATTCGTGAAAGAGCAACAAACATCCATCCATACTTTTAACAACTGGGTTAACTCTCCATACGAAACTGGTGACAGTTCCTCTAATGAGCTTCCTATAACGAGGAAGGAAACATCTGAAAAAAAAACAAACTACATTAATAAACTTAAGTTTAAAGTGGCGTTCTGCGGTTTCTGCCTAGCCCCATGGAATGGCGTAATTTAATTTTTGTTCTTTAAATTTTTCTGTTCCGTGCTACTAACAATAAATATTATCTTCAATTTTGAAGCTTTTCAAACTCTTAAACATTATAATTATTATTATGTTTTGTTGTTAATAACAAGAGAATCGTGCAACAGGACACAATAATTAGTAAGCAGCCTCTAGAGTAACTTATAATTAACGAGCTCCTAATTATAATGAGTGAATCGCAACAAAAGTGCTTTCCTTTTATAATGCTCTAAACAAATAATTTTCCGGGTCACGGGAGAACGTTAAAGCGGAACAATTTAATAGCTACCTCACTTTTAGCTTTTGTTCATTTATTTAGTTAAGTGTTTAACGGTCAGACGTGTGTGAACGCCGGGATACGTAGGTAAAGTCACGAGCAATAATATGTATACATTTAGCTAAGTTTAAACGCGAATTTCTTGTGAAATAACAATTGTAACTTTGAGATATGATAATATGGGTTCCAAAATATTAGTTTCGTTACCTACCTAACATGAAAATGAAATCAATATAGTACCTACGCAAAAATTTGCTTCTAAACGTTGTTGGTATTGATGCTGCTGACTGTACATTGACATTATTCCTGATGTTCTTCAGAAAGGGAACCAGTATTCGCGACCGGCCTGTAGCAGCTGGACTAAGTTACACTTGGGCCAAGTAAGAGAAGCGTGAAATGTTTTCAACAGGTAACGTTGTGAAGGTTCTGCCTACCGTTATGGGAAAACGAGCGACCTAGATACTCACGAAAATACCGACTTATTTAAGGACTTTAATTGCTTTCAGTGAAGGGCTACTCGACCGTTACTTTACCAAAATAAACAGTGCGGATGACTGAGCCAAAAAGAGCCTCGAACGTACCTACCAACGAATAGGCAGGTACAATAAAGTGCACGACCTACTAAAATATGTGACTCGAGACTGACACTGCAAATATAAATCAGGAAAACACTATGATACGGGTTTACAGCCTGTTGCTACTCACGCACGACTAACTAAGTACATTATTATTAGCTGTATGAAGACAACGCAAGAAGTAATTGACTAGGTACAACCGTACAATCTATTTTCAAGATTCTGTAAACTATTTAAAAAAAATGGTTTAAAAACAACGTTCTTTCGTTGTTGTTCGCGTAAAATTCTTCGCAGATGATTTAACTTTTGTGTTTGTTTATAGGATTAGTGACTTTAAATTTCTTAACATAGGTATATTAAAAGTGTCAAATCTTTTTTCAAATCCGCGATATGGCCACCAAAATGCGCAATTTTTCTTTGTTTTTTTTTTTTTAATTTGAATGTATATTTATTTTTTTGCGTTTCTGGTCACAGGTTCGATTCCTGCACGGACCAAACTTTTGATATTTATAAATTTGATTCATTTACTTCAATAAATGACTTATAACATTTATAACTCAAATATTTCTTATCATTGAATTAGACAAATAAAAACTTCTAATAGGTACGTAAAATTACTAAATACAAACACAAAAACCACAACTCGATCAGTATTAGATACCTCATCCGTGGACGTTCCTTCGTAGCTAAATAATGTGTGCAAACAAAAGCAGGTCGTTGAGATGGGCCGCACGTGCTGAGCGGATTAGCGGCCACAATCAAACGTCGCCTTGGCCCATATTGCTCTTTGTTGCCAAAGTACCTGCCTGCTCTCCGCATTATACGGCTAATTAGCAACGGTACAACCGGAACATTCCACCACAATACAAATAACAACCTTTTGAACCAAACAAGATTTAATTATGTAAGTACATTTTACTTTAGCCGGTATTTACTTTATTCTTTGATTCGTAAATACATCATAATTATTTAATCATTTTGGGACAAATATAGGACGTAGCGCCATCTATGTTCGGTGGAGAGCAGTTACAAATATAGGACGTAGCGCCATCTATGTTCGGTGGAGAGCAGTTACAAATATAGGACGTAGCGCCATCTATGTTCGGTGGAGGGCAGTTACTATGTTGAGCGCTTTCTACCGGCAGCGGCAGTCTAGATTGTTTGTTGGGTGTTCCCGCGTTGTGTGGACCCGGTTGCTTTTGGTTACAATTTTTGAAGGATTTGGATAGACGGCGCTGTTTTATCAAGAAAGGCGTAACGTATATCTGTAGTGTGACTACCTTACCTACAGAAGAATAAAGCCTACCCAAGGAGCATATTATATGACGTACAGTAACAGGTAGTAGGAAGTACCCGTGAAGTTTTGGTAAATGTTATCTCACGTGCGTTATCAGGATTGTCTTTGTCTTGGTCTCAAGTCGTGGATGTCTTCTAACCCAGAATCCATTTTTTGCGTGAAGTGGGTATTTTATACACGCACCACTTTAGCAGATCTCTGCTTAAAGATCCCCTGCTCCTAATAAAAGAACGAACTTATGGGAATATCAAATAAAAACAACAAATAATGTTTCTACATTTATTATATGTTACAACATACAAAACATATAGTAACAACAATATACGATCATATCATTACGCCTATGCCAGGCGGGGCAGCGCAGAACTATGAGTTTCATCATTTATTGTAAACTTCCTAGTTTGGACACGATTCAAGAGACTAGATCAAAGAATAACAACAATAAAGCAATATAAAATATATCTTAGTTCATTTATGCTAATATAATTTGTGAAAATATTCATTAACGATTTGTTCTTAAAAATAAATTAGTTTTTGTTTGGAAGTCAGTTCTTAAAATAATATAATATGCACTCCTGTTTCACTACCTCCGATTTGCAATATCTTACATAATAGGCTATTTGACTATTGTTAAAACTTCACAAAAATGTTATGTTATTTCGAAGAACTAACGCAATTAACAGGATGTGTGAAAAAAGTAATAAAATCGATAAAAAAATGGAATAGCTACATGCTCGAGAAGTTATTGGTGGGGACACTTCCTATCCTTTACGCGCGAAACGGCCATTGTCCTACGTTACTATGGCGGTGGTGGATTATCTATCTTTCTACTATCCTTGAGGCCTGTGCCCCTGCAGCGGGAACATATTTATAGGCTGATGATGATGATGAACTATGGGCGTATGAAATATGACGTTACATTTTTGTAGCGCTGTCTTTGTCTAGCACGTCACTTAAAATCAGGTGAAACTAAGCCATTTTTTGATCAATTTTATACCTTTTTGCACACATCGTGTTATTTCTGTTAGTTTTTTGAAATAACATAACATTTTCGTGAATTTTAAAACAGTAGTCAAGTAGCCAATTGTCAGATAGTGTCATTGCAATCAATAGTGCCGTTCCTGACTATGAAACAGGCATTAGTCTAAGAATGGCAAACACGATTACAAGATGTTTTACTAATCAGTCATTTGCCATTCCCGAACCAGAATGAAAACCACGATAAACGTTATTATAAATAACAGTAATATAATGTACAGTATAGTATACATGGTTGTGGAGATGTAGGAAGCTCTGAACTATGCTACGTTACGTTAAAGCTACAGTACGTTGCGTGCGACTCCCCGGGGTTCTCAGTTTCCTTGTATAGTCTATTGCGACGCGACGACAATATCTATGCCTCCTGCCTCATTAGCATTTCCTGCAGTTTTTATGGAAAATATCTTCTGTTAAAAGTCGCACTAGTAACAACTTGCCCATTCGTCATTTTTATGTGACTGACCGACTCCTTGCCAATTATGTAGTACTGGTTGCTGTATGTGACATAAATGCTCCGAGTTGACAGACAGCTTGAGATCGGCTACCTGTCTGCCAGTATACGTGAAAACTTATCTAGATTTTCAGCATTAATAGATTTGTCCTTAATCTCACAGATATTTCCGTCGCGTTACACTCTTAATATTAATATTTTTATTTAACAAGAATTGGGGATAAACAAATTCTGCGAGCTCGATTCTGATGTCAAATATTGGCTCAGCGCCATCTATTGGTGGTTATAGTAAACAATCAGTTTGAGGGTGTGTTGAGGGTTACAAACTAACAATATTTGTGTTTTAGGAGTAAGCTAGGTTCGTTTCTAGCGCACAAGATAGGGAAGAAATGCGCCAAGAATAAGCTTTCCAAGACAATTATCATTTCTTATATATGTTGGATGAAATTTCCCAATTCGAATATTTTTGCCATTTAAAAAGACATTAATTCTTCAAAAACGAAGTAAAAGCATAAAACGTGTTTTTATGTGCTTCTGTTAAAATATATCGAATAGCATACCAATACACAATATTCCTGTGATGTGCGCTAGAAACGTGTTGAAAACATCACGTGTAAACCTATCTTAGCTTAGCTTAACATTAAGTATGGAACACTTACATCGAGTTCAATTCCTTCTCAGTGAGTAGCGATACGACTATACGAGAACTAAGCCTAGTGCGCGTTGTCCTAGATATCGGTCTAGAACTGAACGTCTCCGATATAGTCGCGGTTGCAAGTCAGTGCGGCCACGCTACGCGACAACAACTCAGACATCTCCTAGCCTATTTTTTTTTGTGGGGTGGAAAATCATTAAATGACTCCTCCCGCTCCGGACCGAGCCGTTGGGAGTGTCAGACATCTACTGACAAAAAACCACTCATGTCCCTTCGTATCTGCTTCGAACAACCCGCAGCCCCGACGGAGACATCTTCCGGCCTACATTCAAAATACCTTAGTCCTCATTTACATAGGGCATGGGACTTAACTTAATGGCAGGCGACATCGGAGTGTATCTTGACACCTCTACTTCATGAAACTTTCGAGAAATATATAAATATTTATAACTTTTTAGTTCTCTGTTCTTGACAGAAGTTCCAGCTACAAAACAGCTTGTCGTTGCTATTGAGGTTGATTTACTTACTCAGCAATGGTAGCAATATTTAAACACCACTGGTTTAAATATTTGTATGAAGATAATATTTCGAATATGATTGACTAGATATTAGAAACGAGCGAAACCGTTTTTTAAAAGCCGAAAGTGTAGCGTGACCGCAAGCTTACAATTGAAAATAAACCCTATACATAGTTATTATAAAGTTTGAATCGTTCAGCCTTAGTGTTATGTAAGGTCAGCGCATACAATGTCTGGAGATACTTGTGCTTCACAACTTATATACCTAACGTGACTATGTCTGGGGTAACATACAACTAGTTTGGGTTTCCCATATATACGATTTCGAAAAACTACTTTCATGACTATGCACAAAGTTTAGTTTCCAGTGGAACTTTCGTTTTTTTCACACAAGTCATTCCGAAATCAACTTAATTCACGCAACAGTAAAGTTGTTATTTCTTTAACTAGAAATCACATGATTTGGAAAAAAAAATAACACTTTTCATAGTTGACCATGAATGTAAGGTTTCTAGAAACAATGATTGATTGAAATTATTGTCCTGTTATACGGTTGATCAGCAAATATAGCTTTATGTTTTCCGGTATAAGATTCATAATTATTTGAAAGGAAGGTGTCTAACAACCCTTACCGTGATGGAATATTACAATAAGTCACAGACATTGTCACAATAATCTTACACATAAACGTTTAAACATTGAAATATAGTCCTTATGCTTATAAAAATAAAAGCTACATAGTTATAGAGAATCTCTTTGGTGGCAGAGTAACAAATGCATGGTTCACAACTCTTCTACTGACAAACTTTGGTGTGCGCAATGAAGGCACGCACGGACTGTAGCGGGCCGCGGTCCAACGCGATCCAACCAAATACGAGCTTTCTCATTGTTAAAGCAAATTGCCAAGTTCAGGCATAATGGACCATATTATAGTAGTTATGCAGGTTAATCGATTTAGCCATTGTATAAAGAGAACCAGTTCATGCATACATAACAAGAGAGATACAATAGAATCCCGATTATCCGGATCAATTAAAGCTAGGGGTATTCCGGATCATCGAAAATCCGGAAAAGTAAAATCAAACAATTTTAATAACTTTTTACAATAGATACAAATTCACATACGTCACTTAGACAAAAGGATATAAACAATGTATTATGAACCATGAGTCCGGATAATCGAGGTTCGGATAATCGGGATTCTACTGTAGTTAGTAACTCCCTGTTATGTTACACTACATACAATGCGGAACCACTTGGCTGTATTGTCCAAGTGGAGTGATAAGTATTGACAGTGATACTCTCCGTGAACCCGATAGAATACGCGCATGCCTCTAATAGTCCAATATCACGGTATATTACCGTAAATAAATAATTTAATCGTCTATTGGTCACGATGTTTTCCTTACGCTATGGACACTTACTGAGCTAACATAAATGCTACGCATTGGTACATGTTGCATAATATACGAAATAAACTTCTTTTTAATAAATACTACACTTTTATCGTCATCAAGACGTCAAAGTTATATTTGGTAGTCTCTGTTGGCTATTAACGGTTTATTATTTACTTACAAAACCCATGGATTGTTTGATCGAAGGGAAATAACAGCATTTTGATTTCAGTTATCTTTCGAAACTGTTGCAAAATACGCTCTATCCAGTAGAACTTTTAAGCTTATGTTTTACCTATATTTGTTTTCCATGTTATATTTTGCACAACGAAAAGTATTTCGTGTTTCAAAATCTCATTGATTACAAAATCTATTCTGTCAAAAATCGTTTTAGTGCAAATAACGAGCTAATTTCATCTCTATCAACAACATTTACATTGTGCAGCAATTTTCATGCTCTTTCATAAATTTTTCAGCAAGTTAAGTCTGTCCTTGCAACTATACAAAAGTTTATTAAATGTACAATGAAACACTTGGTACATAAAATACGTGTTTATGTAATATATTTGGTATAAAGCTAAGTATATCCCTTGCTTTTCGCCATTTTGTGCGACAAACACAAATTACGTCAAGAATGCACAACTTAAGCAGCATAGTGTGATAGATCAGATCTCTGGTCACTTCACCTATTACTTCGTTGATTTATGTTGAACTGGCAACACATAAATAATCTATAAATAATGGTGCAGTTTTGTGCTTCAATAGTTCCTCGACGATATTACACCATATTGATCGTACAAACATTTCTTTGGAGTAAACCTTCGTGACATAATATTAGTGGAACAAAGTTCGGTCAGACACTTGGAGAAAGAGAGCTGGGCCAGTTTTATAGGTTAACCACCGTCACGAGAATTAGTGTGTTTACATAATTTCCGTTAAATGACTCTCAAAAGCATTTCATTGATTTCACAGTGACTGTTAGGTGATACAAAGCAAAAGGAACTTCGTTCTGAACGGATGACAGCCAAGGTCCCGTGTGAATGGTGTGCGTGTGTGCGTGTCTCACAGCAGCGCGCACCTGCCGAGCTTGCGGCGCCGCCGTTGCTTGTCCTCCTGCTGCGGGTGCGTGCGGATGATGCGCACCAGCTGCCGCCACACCCACACGTGTTAGACAAGTAGCAGCGCGTGGTGCACGCACGCGCTTACACATTTTTAGGGTTCCCTAGCCGAATGACAAAAAACGGAACCCTTATAGATTCATCATGTCTGTCTGTCCGTCCGTATTTTACAGCCCTTTTATTCGGAAACTTATAAGACTACACAGTTGAAACTTGGTAGTTAGATGAATTCTGTAAACCGCATCACGATTTTTGTACAAAAATAAATAAAAAGAAGATTACGAAACGAAGATTGGGGTGTCTCCCCATGCATGGAACGAAATCTATTCGTGTGGGGTGTCTATAGATAGGTCTTTCAAAATGACGTTGAGGTTCCTAAAACCATTTTTTCTCAAAGTCAATTGTTTGAAAGATAGACACTTCCAAAGTGGTAAAATGTGTGTGTGCCTCCCCCTCTTAACTTTTGAACTAAGAGAGTGAAAAATCTAAAAAAAATATGCTGTAGATTGCAATGAAAACTTTCTACCAAAATTAGTTTGAACGATATAATTATAGTAAATAAGTTTTGAGATATAGCACATTTAAAAAAAATGCAAATATAACTTTGTCATTAATACAAACACTATGAAAAACCAACTTATCACAAAATATGTTTTTCTGTTGCCTCTTTAACAAGAAATAACACAAACTCACCTCATGGAAGGCGGCGTCGATGTTGAGCGGCGGCTCCTTGGCGCTGGTCTCGATGTATGGCGCGGCCCATCTCTACATAGACTAACTCACCTCGTGGAAGGCGGCGTCGATGTTGAGCGGCGGCTCCTTGGCGCTGGTCTCGATGTATGGCGCGGCCCATCTCTACATAGACTAACTCACCTCGTGGAAGGCGGCGTCGATGTTGAGCGGCGGCTCCTTGGCGCTGGTCTCGATGTATGGCGCGGCCCATCTCTACATAGACTAACTCACCTCGTGGAAGGCGGCGTCGATGTTGAGCGGCGGCTCCTTGGCGCTGGTCTCGATGTATGGCGCGGCCCATCTCTACATAGACTAACTCACCTCGTGGAAGGCGGCGTCGATGTTGAGCGGCGGCTCCTTGGCGCTGGTCTCGATGTATGGCGCGGCCCATCTCTACATAGACTAACTCACCTCGTGGAAGGCGGCGTCGATGTTGAGCGGCGGCTCCTTGGCGCTGGTCTCGATGTATGGCGCGGCCCATCTCTACATAGACTAACTCACCTCGTGGAAGGCGGCGTCGATGTTGAGCGGCGGCTCCTTGGCGCTGGTCTCGATGTATGGCGCGGCCCATCTCTACATAGACTAACTCACCTCGTGGAAGGCGGCGTCGATGTTGAGCGGCGGCTCCTTGGCGCTGGTCTCGATGTATGGCGCGGCCCATCTCTACATAGACTAACTCACCTCGTGGAAGGCGGCGTCGATGTTGAGCGGCGGCTCCTTGGCGCTGGTCTCGATGTATGGCGCGGCCCATCTCTACATAGACTAACTCACCTCGTGGAAGGCGGCGTCGATGTTGAGCGGCGGCTCCTTGGCGCTGGTCTCGATGTATGGCGCGGCCCATCTCTACATAGACTAACTCACCTCGTGGAAGGCGGCGTCGATGTTGAGCGGCGGCTCCTTGGCGCTGGTCTCGATGTATGGCGCGGCCCATCTCTACATAGACTAACTCACCTCGTGGAAGGCGGCGTCGATGTTGAGCGGCGGCTCCTTGGCGCTGGTCTCGATGTATGGCGCGGCCCATCTCTACATAGACTAACTCACCTCGTGGAAGGCGGCGTCGATGTTGAGCGGCGGCTCCTTGGCGCTGGTCTCGATGTATGGCGCGGCGAGTGAGCGCGCCAGCTCGCGCCCCATCTCCTCGCTGACCGCGCGCACGTGCACCAGGTCTACCTTGTTGGCCGCCAGCAGCATCGGGTACGTCTCCCTGAGGACATTTCAAAGACATTTAAAAAACAGTTTGTCTAAAACCTAGAAAAATGACAAAACTCGCCACGTCGCGTCTATGAAAGCGGCTTTGGGATGTAGCTGCACACAATGAGAATAAACGCGAAGTGAGGTGCACCAATGACGCACAAGTGTAAACAGAGCGATTTGTGCAGCCAAAGCCACTGGTCGTGAACCATGGCACTATTGTCTTTCGTCAGGTAGCCGTCGTTCCCGCTATATCTCCTACCTGTCCTTGACGCGGAGGATCTGCGTGTGGAAGTGGCGGATGTTCTCGTAGCTCTGCTTGTCCGTGACGGAGTAGACCAGCAGGAAGCCATCGCCCTTGCGCATGTACTGCTCGCGCATCGCACTAAACTCCTCCTGACCGGCCGTGTCCAGCACTGGAACGAGAACACTCTCATTTAGGCAACACACAAATCTAAGATATTTCTATGGCTCTCCTTTCACTACTTAGCCGAGATAGTTCTCTAATCCGAACCTTCTTTTTTACTCTCATGTGGAAAATCCTCATGGATGGCTTCCACCCTGAAGCGAGCAGAGGGGTCTACCAGACTGTAAATCTAGAAATGGGATTATGGGAACCGGACTTCCACGATCCGCGGATATTACCGACTCGCAGATGGGCGCCGCTTTAAGTCCGCAGGGGGAGTGAACTCACAATCTAAGGTTACCAGACTAGCATGGTACCAATAGTAAATATCTTATTCATCAGCAGAACTCACCATCCAGAATGCACCACTGCCCGTCCACTTCCGTATGTTGGATGTAAGAGTCCTCGATGGTGGGGTCATAGTCTGTCACGAACAGCTTCTGGAAGAACTGGATGGTGATCGCGCTCTTGCCCACGCCGCCATCTCCCACCACTACCAACTTGATCTGATCGTGACAAATGAGAAATAATCATAATGAAAAGAATAATTGATAGAAGGGGGAGGGAGACTACGAGAATCAGGTTTAGAATTGATGGCAACACACTCACGAGAATCAAGTTTAAAACTGATGGGTACACACTCACGAGAATCAGGTTTAGAACTGATGGGAACAAACTCACGAGAATCAGGTTTAGAACTGATGGGAACACACTCACGAGAATCAGGTTTAGAACTGATGGGTTCACACTCACGAGTCAAGGTTGAGCTGTCAACATAACAATAGGAATTATCAATAGAATTATAGTATGTTTTTGAATTGGCATTCCAGATTATATTGAGGGGCAAGAGCAGAAAATAATTAGTGATCCCAAAAGACAGAAAAAAAGTGAATAAGTATTCAGGATGCTAATTGCTTGGATACATCACACTAAACTGAGCTAAAGAAGACTGCTTTTCTGGCAACACCATGAAACATTTTGATAAAAATTACAATCACAAAATTAGTTAGCAAATCTAAGTATGAACAAGTATTACTTTAAAATAATTGCACTCGTAGTTTTGTTTTATGTAGTGTTCTTCTGACATTCAAAAGTGCCTGTAAAGGTTTAATTGAAATAAATGCTTTGAGTCTTTTGAATTATTTTGCACTATAGTGTGTCAACCAAAAAATCAGCCTCAAAAATATAAAAATTAAAGTAGCAACACACTAACACTGTCACTGTTTTTGAACAACGACATACTTGCTTGGCATCTAGCGGCCGCACTGCAAACAAAGCCACAATCAACTTAACTACACAATATTAATACATAACCTTAACAACTAACACTTTGAAGTACCGCGGGGAGGTATCTCACTCAATTGATCTCAATTGCCTTATATTCTATTTGATAGAGGGTTAAAATTATTGTAGTCTTAGCCAATTAAAATTTAGTATTTGTATTAAGACACACTTGTATGTGGAAAAAAACTAGGGATTTATATAACAAGTTCACGCAGAAATCGTCAAAATAATTCATTAGGTTCCAACACAGATAATATCGTTAAAACATGTTTTTCAGTGGAGTCAGTTTTCTTAACACCAACCTAACACAACACGCATGACGCAAATCAAAAAGCTCATATGAAAGCAGACTATACCACAGTCGAAAATTACCCAAATTACTGAAAAAGTAAAGAAATATTGATGGTATGGATTGCTTATATGCCCAAAGAGAAAAAAAATCATGTTTCATTAACTATAAGTTATTATATTACAATATTAGATATACACAGATAATCTCAGTATATATTAGTAACTTTTTACAGCTGTTTATAATTATAATGCCAGAACAATTAATACAAAGTTAGATCTGAGAAATACATTAAAATTTGGCAAATGGAATACTGTTTTTACCCATTACAAAATTTAATATCTCCACAACATTCTTATTAGACCAGTCACACTGTTCCCACAAACACAGCCACCCACTCCAACACATTAAACTCACACAAACATTACAAAAATACATTTATTGTTGTCATGTAAATAATGGATTCTACACAATATAAGTTTCTGCATTCTACCTATGACACTGTGGAATTAACCAAGTCAGTATGTTATTAAACTGTAATCACAAGATAAGTATAAGTTAATTTGATTTAAGTGCAACTGTTAATTTTAACAGAAGGAGGAAGGAGGGAGAGGGTCCTCTCAGGTTTCTAGTATATGATATACTTTTGGAAAAAGTTCAAAACTAGTTGTCTGCCGTTCTACGTCTATGTGGTGGGTGTTCCTAAAACAAACGACTATTGACTCCCATACAAAATTCACTGAATCACTATATGATAATTAATTGTAATTGTTTGAAGTCACGCACTTGCCGGGTGGTGGCACAGTGATTGTTCATTGTGCACAACTAAATTAGGGAACAAGTAGGCAAACATACTGATCACAAGTAGTTAGTTGTTACACAAGATTTTTTTAATTTTAAGTGTTCCAATTTTCTTAAAAAACTTGAAATAGAATGCCAGCTGTACATTTGTATTTGGTACACAGATATATTTGAGTGTCTAACGGACTACTTGCCCAGCTAAGGTAGTTATTGAAGCCAGACCAACATGTACATAGTTCCACACAAACGATTTTATATACTGATGAGATTTATGATAAGCCTGATGTTATCTTGTTTGCTACCACTGATAAGGGAGATAGCATACAATCATCGTAAATCTGAACATATTATTGATTATAATCACAAAATACACTCTCTGTTGCTAGTACTGTATTATTTTTGCACTTCACTATCCACATTATTATTATTTGACACTGGATGATAGCAATAACCCTGAACAAATTAAAAAAAAAAAACAAAATTTATTTCCTGTTATTTAGATAAGGATGTACTAATGCAAATTTCATAATATATTGTGATTTTTCATCCAAGGATTTTACTGTACCACAACAATAAAAGTAATTCAATAATATTAATACAGGGATTTATACTGATAGTTTTAACAATATTAAAACAGACAATTGATTAAAAGAGTATTATCCTTCTGGTCTTTGAAGATATCATGTATTTTCCCCATATATGAAGGTGAGTTAAAGAGGTGTAATACTTTGTTATTTACTTAAACAACTAAACTCCCTGTCTGTACCTGCCTGAATGCACAGAGATTGGATCACTTGACTTGCTACGAACATTGCCTTCACACATCATCTAAGCACAAGAAAGCTTTTATTTTAACAAAAAAAGTAGGTAGTTCTTTATCTTGAGATAAGTAAAATAGACAGATATAAAACCTGACAGCACTGTTTCCTAGAAACCAGTCATTTATGCTACTACACTACATGGTAATGTAAATAGTCTAGTCCAGATCCATTAGGGTTACCCTTGGCTGAGAGTTCATACAGAAAATAATAATAGAGAGCTATAAGACTAGTTCAAAAATTGAGCTTTTTAAAAGAATAATTATTGTTCTTATGGCATGGCAACAAAAAAAAACCATAATATCAAATGAAATCTCATCTTACCGTGGGCAGGTTCTCGTTGGGAGGCCCCGGGCGCGTCATGTCTCCGCAGCGCCACTGCGCCCCGCCACCTTCTGATGACCGCTGGCTGGATGCACGCTCATGGGATATTATCTGCGGGATTACCACCGGAGCCCATCAACACTGTTTTCCTGACACATTATCTGCATGTTGGCAGTCCTCCCACGCCCGTCAGCCTAACTACAGCTGATACTCGTAGAAACACGTAAATACTCACCTTATTGCTAATAAATAACAGTGCCGTAATCAGTCCATGGACGGAATGTTTGGTGATCAGTTAAAGACACAGTGAAACTTAACACAAACATGAAACAAAACTTGCATTCGTTGTTCAATAAAGAAAGCAATAGGTCTGTGTAAATTATTTTGTGACGTTTGTAGTGATGTGCCTGGTGCGATAATTTTTGACGATGCTCGAAAATGTGGGATCTGTTGATGTTGTGTCTGGTAAGATATTATTCACACATTTTTTGTGCACGACTAACTTCCTAGTGTCTAAAATTTTACAATGTCAAATTTAGAATTCAATCTACTCATTGTTGTATTGAATGAAAATTTACTTTTTTACGAATAAAATTAAACTATATGTTTCGACGAAATAACAAGAGTATTGTACTACGAGTATTGAACATATTTAACACATTTTGAGTGAATTATTTGTTTATTTACCAGTTCATAAGCAGTACCAAAACACTATAGTCATAATCGATAGCAATTTGGTAGGTTTTGTACGCACTTCACTACCAAAATGACAATTTTCGGGCTGGCCAACCTTCTAAAGTTCTGGCCAATCTAGTTACGGTGCGTTCAAATCATTTATTTGCTTCGCGTAAAACATAATGTCTTATTTTCCTCCTTAGCATACAATTTTATAAAAAAGAAACACTACTTACTACTACCTACTATTTAACCTTATTTAACATTTAAAAATTGTTATCGTGACAGTATTAGTAGTCCTGTGACTTACGACCCTATTTATCTTGTATGACGAAGGAGAATAGTCTAAGAATAAGAACAATTTAATTTTTATATGTATAATTTTTACACTAATAATAAACTTGGTACTAATAATAAAACTCAAATGTTGTATTTTTTTCTTCTTTGCATAATTTATCACAAAACCGCCCCCGTTGTTTTTACGACTAGGTATATCTTTTAAACTGCGGAACGGATTTTTAATGTGTGTGTGTGTGTCTGAAATAAATAATTTCAATCCATATTCGCATTTTCTGAAAACTGCCAATGCGAGGCAAGGCATACGACCTGGTGCTCCGGGTGTGGTTCTGTGGTGGGCTCCTTATTGCTCTTAGGGTCTACAGCGGGCACTTCTTCAGCTTCAATGTGGGTGGGGTCGGCTCTAAGTCCTTACCTCTTCCTGGTCATATTAAACGCTCTTACGTTGGAAATTCAGGAAGAGGCTTCTTGGTGTATGCTATTTGCCGACGACATTAACTGGTAGTGTAATAGATGTCCAGAGCAAATTGGAGGCGACAACTGGAAGAATGTTGGCCTGAAACTAAGTAGAACCAAAACAGAATACTTGTATTGTTGACGCTTATCCAGGAGGATACAGAGGATAGGAGACCGGGACGTAACGCACCGGATCAACTCAGAATGGATGAAATGACGACAGGTCACTGGAACAACTTCTGACCCACGGATGCTCCTCAAGTTTAAGTTGAAATTATACAAATCCGTGATTAGCCTGTCGTACTGTATGGATCGAATTCTTGGGCTGTGAAGAAGATGGATGAAAAAAGATTGCATGTTGCGGAGATGAGAAAGTTGAGGTGGATGTGTGGTGTGGACACACACACTAGGAATTTCTCCTGTGTATCGTGAACACGTGCGTTTACAAACATTTAGACTCACATACACAAACACCTAGACCCGGAACAACTATCTGTGGGCTATACAAATATTTGTTACGTGCGGGGATCGATCCCGCGACACGCAGCGCAGCAGTCTAATCGCTTAGCCACTGCGCCAACCGTGCCGTCTAAACTTAAAAGGGAATCGACTGTCGTGGTATGGGATGTATCGCATGTAACTAAAAGAGTGATGAATATAAATGTGGATGGATGGAGAGGGAGACGAAGACTAAAGAAAAGATGGATGGAATGTATGAGGTGTGATATGAAGGAAAAGGAATAAATGATAGTTTGACTACTGACTGCAGGGCAGAATAGAAGAATGAATCGTGTTACGCCGACCCTAAATAACGTGGGCTAAGGACAGGAAGGTTTTAACTTTCTATTTTAATAATTTTCTGCTTATAATTTTCCAAACCGGTGAAAGAAAAGTTCTAGTATGTACTTATGTGCCTTTAAACATAAACCATGGGAAAATATGACAAGAACTACAGTATTTAGATAAAATCATCTATTGATTTTCTCTTTTTACAAGTAGACTCTGAGAAATCAAAATCGTGCTCTCATTATCATATTCGAGGACAATGACTAAAAAAAAACAATACTGAAGCGAAGTGTCAACCATAGACATAAATCAGGTGTACTTAGGCGGGGGCACGCGCACCTTTAGAATGGGGGAACAAGCCATAAATACACTTTGCACAACCCTACGACAGGGATGGCCAACCTGTGGTACGTGTGTGCGACGATAGTTTTTAACACGGTTACTTTTACTAAGTACCTACTTGATGGAAATACTCAAATAATTAAGTTGTAGAAGCTAGGTCAACCTAATTAGTGAAGGTCCGGCAAATGTTAAAAAAGTGGGACAAAATAAAAACTGGCACGTTATAAAGTTTGCCACCCCTGCGTTACGTGAATGTACACACGATGTTTTACATCCCGGGCTCATCTGTAATGCCTTATCGAGCTATTATTTATCTTGGAAAATGTATGAAAATAACTTTTGTTAAGCGGAGGTTTTTTTTCAGAAAGACGTTTGAAAGGTTTTTGACAACGACGAAGCTGTTCCACTTGCTTTGAAAATTAAAATTGAGGTTATAGTTTGTTAAGATGTGTCAACAGTATGTGTTTAACGGACAATGTTAATTCGCCATGGGTACCTAAAGATACTTTGTAAGCTTTTCGTTGCAACCGCAGCTCTCCTAAATCGCCTGTCGGGGCTGCGGGTAGTCCTCTGGTTATCGCGGCCTCGACATAGAGGGCGAAGAAGTAACATGGGTGGTTTTTAGTCAGTAGAAGTCTGACACTCCCTTTCGCTCTGCCCAAGAGCGGGAGGGGTTATTCGATGATTTTTACACCCACCAAAAAAAAAAAAAAAAAAAAGCTCTCCAAAATCCGGAAAAACGTTTGTTTGCAGCATCACCATTGCAATTTCTCGACAGTGTCTAGGTATTGTTTGCTAGAAAAATTGCTGTGTTCTCTTACCTTCTTAATTTACCTAATAGTATTATTTTTACAAACCCCACTTATTCTCGTTCTCTTTAGTTACATTACTATATTTTGAAAAACAACTTCGTGTTTATGATTATTTACCTTGTGATTTATTTTTGATACACCGTGTCAATTCTTTTTAATCACTCCGCCCGTCCCGTGTTTTCTGAACGAAATATCAGTTCTTTCTGATTGACAAAACAAAATGATGATTGCAACCGGCAGAATGCTCGCTAAGCCTGGTATCACTTACTGCTGGTCGGATGCACCACATCAAAGGCAACTATTACGGCTATGTTTAGGTGTTAGATACTCGCGCATGGGACCTAGAATTTAATCAACTGGTCAGCCGTGCAATTTCCTAGCCTACGGTAGCTAGCTGTTGTAGGGGAACGATTAGTTCTTGTGGACTATGAATACATAAAACATGGGTAACACTCGCTTCAGATACTATCTAGTCCACACCTATGAAATGAGCAAGAACAACTTCAAATTAGAAATGATAATAATGTTAGTGTGAGTATCTCAGTGGGTATTTGTAATGTATTTATTTATTTATTTATTTATTTATTTAAACTTTATGCACAATAGTGATACATAGGCGGACTTAATGCCACAAGGCATTCTCTACCAGTCAACCTTAGGGTCAAACAAGACAACATCGTGGTAGGCTACAAACTAACTAGAAAAAAAAAAAAATACAGTATCAATTAAAATATATATATACTTATATTAATACTAATACACATATAAAAATAACATAAACTAATAAATATTGCAAGAAATACCAAAATAAAACATATCTGGTAATTACCATGACTAACTTGTAAAATACCTATTTGGTCTGATTTAAATAGTGGGAACGTACTTTCCTTTTAAAAGTGAATTTGCTTTCAGCTTTTTTAATTCCCAGGGGTAGCGCGTTCCAGAGTTTAATAGATGAGATAGTGTAAGAATTTGACAAAAAACAGGTGCGGTGTGAAGGAATTTGGAGAATAAGATTTTTGGAAGCTCGAAGATTACGACTATGACAACTGCCCAACACTTTGAAATAACTTTTTAAATAATCGGGAGCTCGTGGATCGTTCATAATCGAGAAGAGCATGCAGAGAGATCTGAGGGACCTCCTGAGTCGGATAGGCAGCCATTTAAGCTGAGAACGGAAGGAAGAAATATGATCGTATTTACGAAGGCCAAAAACAAAACGAATACAATTATTGAGAAGTCGATCCAATTTATTTAGAAGTTCTTGGGAAATATCAGAATAACAAACATCAGCATAGTCAATAATGGGGAGCACAAGGGACTGAACCAAAGTGAGTTTCGTGCTGGATGGGAGAAAATGCTTGAATCTATAGAGAGACCGCAGTGAGAACGTGACTTTCTGACTTACCTGAGCGACGTGTTTATCCCAACTCAAACTGCTGTCAATGTACAGACCCAAGTCCTTTACGTGGGGCGAAAGAGAAATGACGGAGTTCTCGTACATCAGTGGCACAAGTTGGCTAGTGCTCACATTCCTCAAATAGTACGAGCTACCAATGAGGATGGCCTGGCATTTTTCGACGTTAACAGACACCCCAAATTTGTCAGACCATTCCTTGATAGTGCGAAGATCAGCATTGAGTGTTGTAATGCAATTATCAAGGTTGGCAATGTCTGATTGAGCGTACAGTTGCAAGTCATCAGCGTACAGATGGTAAGAGCATTTGAGGATAGCAGTAAGAGAGTTTATAAATAAAGAAAATAAGAGAGGAGAGAGTATACCGCCTTGTGGTACACCAGCTACCAGGTCGCACCAATCAGAGCAATTCTGATCAGCACGTACTGCCTGCTGGCGACCACGAAGATAAGTTGAAAACCAATCCCGTGACAACGATGAGACCCCAATTTGCGACAGAATGGCCAGAAGAATGTCGTGATCAACGGTATTAAAAGCATTGGAGAAGTCTATTAAAACCAACACCGTTAACCTCGAATTCTCCAAACCATCTCTAATATCTTCAGTGACTTTAAGTAGAGCTGTGGCTGTGCTGTGACCAGGCCGAAACCCGGATTGGAAATTGGACAATAGGTTATTTTTAAAAACGTAGGAGGATATTTGATTAAGGGCAACTGCTTCTAGGATTTTGGAAAGGAAAGGGAGAATGGAGATTGGCCTGAAGTGATTGGCTAAAGTAGGACTGGAAATTTTAGGAAGAGGAATAATGTAAGCCTTACGCCAAATTGCAGGAAATACACCAGTCTCTAGAGATGAATTGACGATGTGGGTAATAATTGGAATCAAGTTCTCAATCATATACGATAACATGGTACGACCGACACCATCACAACCCACCGCTTTAGATTTAATTGAATTAAAATATTTAAGGATCTCAGCGTTAGTCACGGAGGAGAATGAAAAAGAGTCGGGAGGAAACGTTGGCTTGGAAGTAATATCAAGGATAGTTGTATTCTTAACGCCAACCGCAAGTGTAGATGATGTTGAAAAGTGTTTATTAAGATCATTTAAAGGCAGATTAAGAGATACAACACTGGAGGGAGATTTCGCTATACCAAGTGACTTGAGAAACTTCCAAATATCGGCCGGAGAAGAATTGAGGACATTTTCACAAATGTATCGGCGTTTAGATGCTCTTACCATCTGGTTGCAGCGGTTTCTGTTCAACCTATACAGGTCCCAGTTCTCCCCACTGCGGTCCCGCCTATATTTTCTAAAAGCCCGGTCACGTCGCCTCATCGCCATACGAACCCCAGGGGTTATCCATGGGGCAGGGGGGCGCTTGACACGAACAGCCTTCAGTGGCGCGTGCGTGTCAATGAGTTGGAGCACATATCTATTAAAAATATCCACTTTCTGATCTACCGAAGACGACTGGGCGATATTAACCCAATCAAGGGCTTGTGCATCACTATTGAGTAGATCTTTGTCCAATCTTGCGAAATTACGGAGAAAAATAATGGCAGGCCGCTGCTTAGGGGGTTTAATTTTGTAAGATAAATAGATCAGATCGTGTCTGGATAAACCAGGCGCAGCGATCTGACCATGGTTGACAACGAGATCCGCAGAAGAAGCAAGCATAAGGTCGAGCCAGGAATCGCTTGAGCCAACATTATGATGAGTTGGACTAAGTTTAAGGAGTGACAGACTCAACGACTCCAGGATCGCACTCAGCCTACGTGATCTAGGGTTATCCTTCAAAAGGTCTGTGTTAAAATCACCCATGACTATGAGATGTTTGTGTTCTGAGGAAATAGATTCGAAGAGAGATTCCAAAGTGGAGAAGTAATCTATAGTAGGAGGGCAGTAAACTACTCCTAGAACGGCTTTAACCCCTGCAACAACGATTTCCAGAAATAAATACTCAGGGTTGCCATTATACATTGGAGACGAGGAATGTAAAATTTTGTAGGAGATCTCACTTCGCAGATAAATGGCAACACCCCCGGCTCTTTTCCCAATACGATCGTTTCGAATTAAAGTAAAACCAGGTAGCTCGTAAAAATGTGAGAGAAGCTCGGGTTTTAACCAACTTTCAGACACCAAAACAGCATGTAAAGAGACGTCAGAAAATAAATCCAATATCTCAGAGTGGTGCTGAGGAATGCTCTGGGCATTGACATGGCATACATTAAAACATTTGTTAAATCGCTGGAACTCATTATTAAGAAAACTATTCACCGACAAAGGATCATCAAGACTTGAAAAAGACGTGGAAGAACAAGAATAAAAAGAGTCATCGTCAGACATAATTATTACCAAATTAAGTAAATAAATATAATATAAATATAGTAAAATATAATAAATAATATATTAAATGGATTAGAAATAAAATTCACGTAAGAATTAATTGCATAACCTGCCGGCAGACTGTTCACAAAAAAGATCTAAAACAAAATAAAAAAGCGTTTCCGAACGAAACTGATACACGCCGTTGACAGTGACATGAGACATAAATCGTGATAATTTTGACAGTACGTAAAAATACGTGCAAATACACATTATAATTTATCAAAGAAAATATAAAAAAGTAAATAAAGCGTCGGTACTCAAGTAAAGTGTCTGTGACGTGTTCGTATCAATGTTGAATGAACAGAAAACTAGCACTAAAGATGTTAAACATACAAAAAGGAAACAGGATTGTGAGAGCAGACAAAACAAACCAAGTTACTTCTTCTTTGTTTGCCGCCTTGACCGAGTATGAGGCGTCTGAGCCTGCGTCGGCGCCGGGCTAGCGTTATTCGAGGCAAGGTTGGAGTCAGGAGTATGTACTCACATAAGGTGACATTAGGCTAAGATCCGCGGGCTGTGGGTTGTTCACAAGTTACCGCAGCCTCGACATATAGGGCTAAGAAGAAACATGGGTGGTTTTTAGTCAGTAGAAGTCGGACACTCCCTTTCGCTCTGCCCAAGAGCGGGAGGGGTTATTTGATGATTTTCCACCCGCCAAAAAAAGGCTAAGATCCGCGTTTAATTATGTTTCATCATATAAATATATTCGTCCACGATTTTAGTCCCAAAAAAATAAAAAGCGTCCCCCACCTGCTCCCCATGCATTTTAATGAGGTGGCTTTACGCGGCTCATAAAGGGACTTAATTCTGAGCCGAACGATCCGCAGCGCCGTGGGTTCGCATGATCAGGCTCCCTGAGTGACCCAGTTAGCTCCCCTAGCCCACCAGCGGCCAGGCCCGCACGGAAGTAGCCACAGATTAGTGTGGTACATACATCTGGAGTTAGGACATACGAGTAGTGTGCGATAAAATATGTAAAGCGATGTACGGATTTCTAGGACAAAGTTATACTTCCAACACTCGCAACATTGATAATTGACATTTTAACTGTAAACACATGCGTCACGTTTCTCCGTAATCTTGGACTTTCGCAAATTAATTAGAAAACAGACAAATTTAGTTTGACAATAATTAATTAACTGACCAAAAATCAATCATATAGGATAACAATGTTCACCTGCAATGTGGAATAACCTCGATGATATCCGTAAATCCTGTCATGAAGTCCGTAGCGCGTAGCCTGTATCTTATAGCACGGGGCCCGTAGCACTAGCATGTAATTCGAAGCATGAAGTGCGTAGCACGTAGCCTGTTTCTCGTTACACGTAACACGTAGCATAGGGCTCGTAGCACGTAGCTGTCTCTCGTAACTCTTAGCTTGAAGTCCGTAGCGCGTAGCCTATATCTCGTAGCACGTAACACGCAGCATAGGGCCCGTATCACATAGTTGTAGCGCGTAACTCGTAGTATGAAGTCCGTAGCGCGTAGCCTGTATAACGTAGCTCGTAGCATGAAGCGTAGGGCCCGTAGCACGTAGCTGTAACACGTAGCATGGAGATATGGCATGGAGTCCGTAATACGTAATAGCTGTAGCTCATAGTACGCATTTCCACAAGGTTTCATTTATTAAGTTTTCCGTTTTTCCCGACAAATAATAACCTTAAATATACATTATGTTGCTTACTTTATCGGTTGGTGTATTTTTTTTTGTTGTGTTTTTAAACTTCTAAGAGACTGGAACTCATTCAAAAGCATAGCGTGTCGTAGAACGCGCCTGGCTCAATCGTCGCTCATGTAAAAGGCCGCGCTTGCACTTTGCGTGACAGCTCGCTATTTACTCGCCGGTCGATTCAAAGGGCTCTTTGTGTGCCTGCTGCCGCTGCTGCTGCTGTCACTACCTTCCCTGCTTGCCCTACTTACGAGATTTATTATGTGCCCATAGCTTGTCTTCTTGTTTGAGGGAAGAATGGAGACTGATGTTATTGCAGGCCGTTGAAGGCGCGAGAGATGTCATTACGACCGGAGACCCCTTTTCATTCATACATTTCCTTATGCGATTTTCATGGTCATGCTTGAATGCCTGATGTCATCTAAATATCTGTATTATTATATGTTTGAATAATTATTTTTGTCAACGGGTACGCCCTCTAATACATGGACATCAACATAACTGCTAAAATAAGGGTGTACTAAGTACTAAGAGGAATTGAACGCGTATGTGATGTTATGAATCTAATTCATGCTTGTATAGTTGCACATGAATTTAGTCCTTAAATTCTGTTGATACGACCACTTAAAGAAATCAAAAGCGAAATCCCCTGGTTCGTTTTAACAGGACATAAATAAATAGCGAAGTACCCTCTCATTACGATTCCCCCAGCCGGGCAAACCCCAGACAGCAGTTCCACCTTCGCGCCAATCTCCCGGAGAGCCTTGAGTTCTGCCGGCCCCTAGAGGGGCTACAGGTGTGCACAACTCCCCTCGCTCACGACTCATGATGCACATAAATATATTCGCTAAGTAGAAGACGTCAGGGTTGCCATATAATATGATAGTAGTGGCATGTAACTCTTAATGCTACTGTTTTAAGCCTCATTTACGGAGACGCGGGGCGTCGCGCGGCGCGTTGTGCGTTTTTAATTCAAGCACATGGCGATATATGAAAACGTTAACGATTTCAAACGACGATTTTAAGAGAAGCGATTTTTCGCTCGTTAGTTTAAAATGCAGCGTTCGTTGCGGTGGACCCGCCTCTCAGTAAATTAATTTAAAAAACACGCGACGTGCCTGCTGCAAGCGCTGCGCAACGCCCCGCGTAACGCCTCGCGTAACGCCCCGCGTCTCCGAAAACGAGCCCTTAGGATGCTTTTCGCTATCACTTGACAAAGCGTCTCCTAAACGAATGCTAAAGTAAAACCCATCTGTCTGTTTTTAAAGGATCGGTTTAGCATCGAAAGTTTAAATTTCAACGGTGCAAAAATGATAAGCCATTCATTTGTTATTACCGAGCTAGTGAAAACTACTGAGAACATTAGTGTTCGCAATAAGCACGCAAATTGGCAAATTCGCCCTTGTAAAAAATAAAATGCTAGTTTTTATTCTGATGTGCGACGTTAACATTGATAAGATGTGTAGTTTTGCATATAAATGCGGAAGTCTGTAAAGTATACTTTATACTCTAGACAGACTCAGCACACGAATGTTGTCTACGTTTTGCAAATATTCGGCCACTCGAGCATGTGCCTCATTCTGTCTTGCATAATATTGCTATTTCGGTGACAAGTTACTATGTTATATTGTAAATAATATAAATCGGAGTCGTGTTTCGGACTGGTCCAACGGGAAACGTATTAAAATAAATAGGCTTGCGTTTGGCCGCAACTCACTCGTTGTGAAGCGATGATGCGGCCTAGCCTAACGCTTGCCTAGAAGAAACCGATTCATTCGTAAAGACATTCAGATTATAATGGTCACAGTTTATTTCACAGCCTGTCGGTTCGCGGTATAGTGCTTTGTTCTGGTCTGTGTACCTTCAAGCATATAATGGGGAAGCTTCGCCATATTTCTGATCGTCCGATGACCTTACTTCCCTGGAAATTTAACTTGCCCGTGTGTGAGTGCAGAAATGTTATGATCTTAGTTTTTCTTCTTTTATTTAAGTATATAACATGTCATGTAACGACAAGTAGGAACACAACTATAATGCAAAACAAGTCTAACTGAAATAATTGGTTAAACACCAATTACCACTCCAATGGATTTAAGGAAGTCGTAAAAAAGTACGGTAGTAATATTTTGTTAACAAATCAACAACTGCCCTATAAAACACAATTAGTATTCTTGTTTGCTGTTGGACTGTTCCTGTCGGTTACAGTTTTCCGGGAAAATTCTCGGCCATTGCGTTTCAGTTAACGACCAACTGACAGCGGCGGGAATCTTTGTTTCAGTAATGTTGAATGGGGTGCGAAACGTTCCGCTTGCTCGCTACAGTCGCGACACCCTCACGGGGCTCGGGGGAGCGATCATACTTGATAATTCAACAATTGATAAATTGGTGGTTGTATTGAGTTGTATTGAGTGAGAGAGAGTGAGGTGGATGTTTTTTCGTAAGTTTTTAGGGCCATGGGGACTTACTTGCCCAACAGTAAACAATTCCTAAATCATTTTTGTAGTTTTAAAACTGTTGTTGTTTCGTTAACAAAAAAATAACTAAGTAGAAGTACCTTTAAACAATGTCTTTAAATCCTGTTCAAAGCCTTTGGCTCTTTGCCTAGTTTTATTTTTGCGAGTTTTAATTGAATTGGGAGTAACTTTCTTTATTTTAAACACAAAACTCATTATTAATACGCGTAGCGTCATAGGTAAACCGTAAAAAAGCGACACCAATCAGACCTCACGATCTCATTACCAACACCATCTTTATCTCAGGCTCCGTCTGGTTGTCATGGCGACGACAAAATGGCGCGCTGCAAGGCTTCCCGCGTTTTCGTCGCGTTCCCGCTGCCGCGCGCCGCGCGCCCCCGCCATATTGATCGGAATCCAGGCGCGTTCTGAAACCCTTTCCACGAAATGTTTCATGGTTGCAAATTTTATGAAATATGAGAGCTTGTTATTACTGGAATGTTTGGAGTTTTAAACGAATTACAGAAAGGCTTTATTGATGTAGCGAGGGTTCGGTTAAAAAGCTTTTTGGAATTTCCTGGCGAATGTTGTGAGGCCTTTCTAGCAATGGTTTTTTTAATGCTTTGCCATTATTCTCTTCTACACATATAAAGATCTAAACCTCTACCTTCTGCACAGACTTGAACAATCAAACAAAGACTAGTAAACACATTTCATTTTCCAATTTCGGGAACTCGAGCCTAATACGCACTATTTGTCTAAGAGTAAGCAATAACATAGCAGCAGTGTCCCGGGTACAGGTCGCACAGGTCACTGACCCACTCGGCCTTGGCCCGGTTACGTAACTAACCGCTAGTACAATGCCGCGATACTTCGTTCGGTTCACGCAACAATTAGACGAACAACCCTTTTGAGTATAACCCGATTGTCTGTTAACAATTAGAACAGTCCTATTTGTACGACAGTATTTCTCAATTTAAATTACTAATTATTTGGCCTATCCAGACTGGCCACGAATTATTTATTAATTAAGGTTGCCTTGCGGAAGTCCGTTGTTAAAAGTTTACTGTTTCGGGAAAGGACCCCTCTGTACTGGCCCCTAACGAGACCGTTGAGCGACAATTAAATGCCCCAGCCGTTGGACTTCCTGCACACCTCGTCACACCCCGTAGGAACCAAATTGCACATACATTATTAAACCTCCTGTAATCACAATGTTACAGCTAGGAAACGGTACGGAACCCTTAGCCAGGAGGGCTACATGTGTTATCATCGTTTTACGGTACTTTTAGCTCAGCGATTAAACATTGAGGTAGGCTATGTGTTCGAAAGTCCGAAAGGTCAACATCACGTTTACCAGAATAGTAAAACCTATTCGCCGCAAATACCGATATGATAGACTCGTTTTTATTGCCCGTAATCTTTGACGTACAATAATAACACAAATGAGTGAACTATATTAATTAAATAGTCACCCACGCCGCCTCCGCTTACAGAATTTATTTAGCATTAGTCATATATTTTAACAAATAATTTATTGAGGAATGATGACGTGATGCGACGTCATAATAAACGTAGTAATGTATCGGCCGACGTCGGCGGCGCGAGGCGACGCGATGGGCGACAATTAAACAGCTCTGTCCGAAATGTCCGGTATGCTGAACGCACCCTCGCAGCCCTACACGCGACGGGGTTGCAAGCTGGAAAGTTACCTTCAAATGCGGGAGATAGAGACCCTCCTCAATTACAGGTAAGAAGGTACTTACGGTATGAATTGAATACCTACCTAGACTTCATCATCATCATCATCAGCCTATAATGTTCCCACTGCAGGGACTCAGACCTCCTCTCTAGGAGAGGACTATAATCCACCACGCGGGCCCAGTGCGGCATGGTGCTCATGATCTTTTCCTTCACCGTTTTGAAACCAGCGGTGATAAAATAAATAACACAAAGTAAGGCGCCTGCCTGGATTCGAACCCACGACCTACTGTCCGTAAGTCAGGGCCGACACCGCTGGGCCACCGTTGCTCTGTATATACCTATACTTACTTTTCTTATTAATCATCAGCCATGTTAAAAAGGCTGCTTCTTGTAGATCAGTAGCGTAGGTTTAATACACTATTTATTCAGCTTATTATATGCTACAGAAAGTAACCTACTATTGCCTCATTTTAAGAGTAAACGAGAGTCGGTTTTCAGGACAAAGAAGGCAAGACCACTCGCATAGAAACCGGGGCGGGGTGTAAAAAGCCACTCTAGCAACACTGAAGAAACTCATCAGTGCGTCGCGCACGCCGGTGGAGGACGCGCGTGTGTCGGTGTGTCGCTCTGTGTCTTGTGCAGTGTTTACTGTTTTGTTTGGATGTTGCCCTGATGCCGAGCCCTCGGTGAGTAGTCGCGGGTCGCGTGCCGCGGTTGCCGACATCTGTACTTTAATTGGTATAAAAAGAAGGGAGCCTGTTATGGGGTGAATTGGGGTTCCATTCATCTTTGTTTGTGAATTGTATCGACAGGTATTTACCATATTTGCGGATGTTGATGTTGTCGTCTTTGATATACGGAACACAGATCGTTCCGTTTTTGGATTGAATGTGAGGTCTTTTACTGAACGGTTTCCGTGAAAGAGTTGCATTTTCTTTCAGGAAGTAGAGGTTATGAAACACTTAAAACACATTTTCTGTTGAAATTTTGAAAGAAAAATGACTTGTATTCCTAGTCATTTCGCTAATGTATCTCTGACACAAAGAAAGCTTAACAATAGTATAAAAAACATGAAAAAACAGTCAGTCGCTGAAAGGCTGAACAAGTAGGATATTCAACAATGGCCTTGTGACCCGGTTTCTACAAAGGTTAGTATCATTGACCTCACGTTGTTCATTTACTTTTTAATTAAAACCGTATAACATTTCCGATTCCGCAGAATAGGTGTACTGGCGCCCAGCGTGGGGCCGAGGAAAGTACATTAATATTGATGAAATCGTTGTCAATCAGCGAGCACAACCCCTCCATAGTTATAATATTGGTCAATTCAGTTGAAATAGAGTGATTAAGTGATAGTATCTTGAATGTCCTGTAGCTATTAATTTTGTAACTTCCACAACTGGATTGTTCAGTGAACCATAACTGTGCGTCATAAAATATTATAAAGTAGGCTGTAAACGAATGACATAAACCGACTCATCTATCTCTATACATTGTTAGGTTAACGAGGTATTTAAACAGTCGGGTTTGGTGGTCGTACTTTCTTTTGTTCAAATAGGATGAAGGTGAAAGTTATCCGTTCCGCTCGCCATCGCATCGCCATAATCGCTTAATTTTATTACTGTGCAATTAGATGCCTAATAAAACTTTATTCCTTATGAATCTCGGATGCTTTGCTTGTGTAAGCAAATTGCAGCTTGTATATTTGCCAAAAATATTCACACAAACCGGTTGCGACTCAATCACACTAAATCTAGTTTAATCTAATTAGATTCCCACATCGTTCGTTGCTCTCGCATTATTGTCTTCCGTGGGGACAAGTGACTATTGTTATCATTTGCGCTTAGATATATTTACTTAGTACAATAATGCTGCGAGCCGAGTCTGCTGAAGTTTCAATGTAAATGTGTACGGCACCTGCTACTGACTGATGTTAGCTAGCTTTCTCTTACAATATCAAACTTTTCTTTTTATTCATGGTTAGACTAAATGTGGTTTTTCTGTTCAAATCTGTCGTGTATTATGGCAAAGTAAAGGATGGTTAGATAACTTCAAAATCCGCTTTTAATCATGTAACATATTTTGTATTTGCGTATAACTTGAAGTAAAAAGAACACATTACTTTATAATATATACCCGTAGACACCGGAAGCGCGAATTTATTTCGATAGCGAATTGACCTACAGGCGGTTATCAATATATTGTTATCAGAAACGAATCCAAAAGATCTAAAAGAATACAGTTACCTATAAGAGTCGTAAAGATAAGAAGACTGTTTTAGCTAGTTTATGAGCCATCACTAGGTACTCTCAGCAGCACAAATATGTATCACTTAGCAACGTTTAGAACCAATTTTCGCTTACTGTAATGATTAAATATTAATGATACTAATATTTTGTAACCCATATTATCATAAAAAGTAAGTCATATCTCAAGTTGCACTCGTTATCTTACGAGAAATTAGCGTTTGAAATTTGCCGAGTGAATACATACTATTGCTCGTGACTGTAATTTTTTTAAAACAAAATCCTCCTTCAAGTCTATCTTCTGTTCGCGATAAACTCTAAAACTACTGCACCGGTTTTCATGCTGTTCACCAATGGATAGCCTGGTTCTCGAGGAAGGTTTTAGTATCAGTTAACCGACATCCATCGGCTACGAGTAGTAATTAATATAAGTTACGGGCACAGAAATCACACGATTACTAGGAGAAGGTTCTTTTAAACTATCCCAATTTCCGTGCTCTCCGAATTATATCTGAGGCATTTATTATGTTTGAATCTAACCAGATAGTTGAGTATCCTAACAAAATATCTAACTGCATAGGTACAGTCAGTATGCATATCGATTGTATTTATTTTTAAATGTATTATAATTAGGTTTAAATAGTTGGTATCCATTCTAACCGGATGAATACCAGTATTTTATTTTATACATGGAGCGACTACTTATCTGACTTCTACAACCCAGTTGTTACTGGGTAATACGATATCCTTTGGTAAGACTGGGTGCCGGAGTTTCGGGCCATTCACTACCTGTAAAGAATGTCAAAAATCTAATAACAGCTTAACGTGCTATCCGAGGCACGGAGGAAACTCGGTGAGTAATGGATGTTCACCCTTCCATAGACCAACCAGGCAAGTGCTGCTTAACCTTGGCGATCGAACCGTGTGACTGTTATTATTTAACCACTAGTTCTCTGCTATCATTACAGTTAATTAGTGTTATTCGTCCTCTAATCAAATCTAATTAGTCCGTCAGATAGATTTCCAAAAAATATTGGACACGTATTTTTTCTTTTTTCACGTAAACAAACAATGAAGACAATACAGTGCTTTAAAAACTCGTGTGACGTCATATTTCAAGACATTAGTATGGCATTTTATATCGGTAAGTGACGTCACAAACCCCCACACAAATCTTTGACGCGTTTCATCTTTGTCAATTTTCATTGATTTGATAAAACAAAAAAAAACGATTACTTAATTAGAAACATATTTGTTTTAGTCAGTAAACATATCCATAAGACTTCTAATTTGTCACAATGGTATAAAAAGCAATTTTAATATAAAATCCATCTCTAGAAAATAGTAAATCGTGGGCTCATCGCATCGCTCCCGCAGTCGCAATCACTTTAAACCTTTCAATTATGATTGGCTTCCATTGATTCAAATCCTGCATCGGTATTTCATATTCGCAACTACCCTCCATCGCAGCGTCGACTGACAGACGGACATTGCATCACGGGGGTGGCGGTCGTTCACCCGCCGCGCCACCAATCGGTAAATAACTTTAAAACTACCCCCACACGGCACTTATTCCTACGAAACTTGATTCGACACTTGCCTAGCGAGTCGTAAACACGTGTTTATGTTAAACAGACCTTATTTTGAATAGGATGAAGTTGATAATCGGTTGCTGAAGTGTTTTAATTTTTTTGAGGTGTTTCAGAATGAACTTTATTGTGACGGAATAGAAGTAGTTACTGTAACGTCGTATTTCCTTCATTTCAAAGGCAGTTTTGAAATCCAGGATAGGTTGTGAGTCGTTGATTGAGAACAACAGGGGTCTTAATTTTGGTGGTACCTTGACTTCATTAGTTTTAAAGGTTTGTCAATATTATGATATCTTGTTGTAATAGATTGACATTTATCATTGACATTGACATGTTTCTTGACAAATTGTGTTATTGTAACCCTGCCTCGCTGGTCTACTTGGTAGCTAGAGCTCACTGATGAGCACGAAGTCGTGGCTTCAATTTTCGGATCAGGCAGTGTTATTGGATTTTTCTATCAGAAACTTGGCAGCAAAGTGGCAATAGACTTACCCCCTGCAGCTACATACACCTTTGTCTAATCTTTGCGGGTACACAGGCTGTTATGTTATTTATAGAAACTTGCAATATCACAAAGCTTTAACCCAGTACCAAATCCTATATTTTGAAAGAAACTCGATAATTCAGCTTCTCAGCTTAGCAAACAATTCCCTATCTCTCATACCCCCGTACCCTTGACCGTCCACGACGCGGTCAGGCGTAAGTTACGAGTCTACCAAGTCAGCAGCAGAGCTACGGAGGTACCTATCCTAGCCGAAAATATAGCTACGGGGCAGAAGGTTCACTAGTAAAGAATAAGAATTTAAATTACGTACATGAACAATAATCTTGTGACTTTACCCTATGGGAAAGAAACAGAGCGCGACTCACATACTTCTTTTGCTTTGTCCACAATCATATAATATCATCTATATCATCTGGTCGTGTGAACATCTGTCCAAACTGGTATTACATAAAGTTATCAAAAGGCAAGGCTTTGTAACCCGTAACAGCCAACTCTTGCAAATTCTACGAAGAGCTGCTTTCTTTAATTCCTGTTGATTAAATAAGAGTGAAAAGTCCTGAAACCTAACTTAGGAGCACGACATGTGCAAGAGAAAGAAATGGAACACAACCTGGTATAAGTGGGAATATCTTATAGCTATGTGTTTGTCGTTTTTTGTCATTTTGTGTCATTGAGTGAATACTCACTACAACTAATATTGTCCGAGAAAATTAATTATTAGCTTTTTCCCGCGACCATGTCCGCGTGGAATATAATCTAAAGCCTTCCTCAATAAACGGACTATCCAACACAAAGATAATTTTTCATTTCCAAGCAGTAGATCCTGAGATTAGCGCGTTCAACCTAACAAGTAACTTTTTCAGCTTCTGCTCCTATATTTCTAGTGGCAGTGTACTGTCATACACCGCTGTGTTACGAGGCTGCCTCATCGTAAACCGTTATGATAATGCTTAGTGAGCCAGTGCTTAGCTGCCTCAAGGACAAATTCTATGAATTTTGCAGCAGACTAGCGAGGCTAAAGACTGTGTTAGCTATCTGCTGGATTGTTCTACTTTCATCTTCGTAAAGAATACTAAATTGTATTAAACATTCAACACTAGCAGTAATTTGTATACGATTGAGCTGTAAGAAGTAGCTAGGTACTATCAGACATGAAGATGTGTACGATCATTCCCACTGCAGTCTTGGAGGCTAGACAGTTAAACGAAAATCGATATCGTCTTAGAGGAACCTTAATCACCGACCGTATCCTTGTCTGCAGGTTTATTATCTTATTAGGTCGTTCCTAATTTAATTTAGGTACAGCTCTAAACACAGGTCACTAGGTAGATATTTATATGTGCCCCTTTTTTCGGCGGTATGAGATACTAAGTACTTACAATCTCCCTGATTACGCAATAGCAGTAATATAACGAACTCATCCGAGCACCCAATTAAGCAGAACCGGGCTTAATTACTACTATGTGATCGTTTAAAAAGGGAGATGGTTGCAAATTAGAACTATTATTACTGGCCGGAAGAGTGTTACACATGGAACTTTGTTTCGTGGAGAATTTCCTGATCCTGTGTGTTAAAATCCGGCTGAACTACAGGCTGGCTAACAGGCCCAGTTTTATTCAAAATTGCTGCCGGTCATACAACAAGATTTAGTCGTGGCCACCTAGTGCACGAGAGGGATTACTATTGCTTTCTTACTTTAGTATGTTGCAGACAATTGAATCGCATCGTGTAAATCAGGGTCTAAACGTCGCCAAAAGCATCTTTTAAAGAGTAAAGCTGTAAAATCTGCCTAATCGTTCAATATTCCGGAATTGAAATAATCCTATTTAAGTAGCGTCAGCGAGCATTGTTCCGGTCCGCTCCATTTTTTATTTCCGCAGACCATCCACAAGTTGGATGCTGTCGGGTGTCGGGCAGTGAGTAATGGGAGTCTGGGAGGACAGCTTGCCTCGTTATCGACTCATTCGCTCTACTTGCTCTCAACACTCCGTTAATATTAGAACGAGTAGATCAAATGTTTGTAAGAAAATATTGGTTCTTGCATGACTAGCGCAAAATATTATACGGGCTTACCGCATAGTATCAGCCAAGGCTGAATAGGAGGTCTTAAGCTTAATCAAGCGTAATGCCAAATATTTAAACAAGCTGATGAAAACTGCTCCACATCAGACTACACGTACACATCTAACACTTTTGCAAAATTACGATGTCACTTGCACACTAGTCTCTAGAAAAGCTGTTAACAGGATGCAGCCAGCATCCGGCATCAGGGCAATTAACGGTTTTTCTTTGTTGTCCACATCGCAGTGAACCTTATCCTTGTGTTAGCGTGAAGCTTAGCTAGTGCAACTAAGTAATAACCACTATGCTCATTGAACCAAAGTTGAGCCACAATTTGCGATTACCCGCCCAACCGACTGCGTCGCAAATCCATTCAGCTTTGCTGCTAAATGGCGCGGCGAAATCCTAACTGCTATGTAACCACCGAAACACATCGGCAATCTCCGGGGATACTCGTTCAATTTCACGAATTATGGAACATTTCTACTGCTTGTTCGCCTCAGGGCAATCTCCTATAACTGCTAAATCCTGTTTATCCCAATTTGTCTGAATGACAATCATAACATGCGGACATCAGGGTGGTCCTAAACACGGCTGGGGGCGAGGGCCAGAGGGGTTGACAGGGGGACGATCAAACTTTAACTGTGACAGGCAGTTTGATAACAAGTTTCCATAACTAGATCTATTGCGGTGATTTGTCAAACTCAAAGAAGTACAGGCCTGGTTTGTTTGATTGTGTAATGTGTAACAAACAGAAGTTATTCTTTTGGTAAAAACTTTACCATCAATTTTTTCCCTTGTAATAGTATAATGATCCGAACATATTGAACGTGCCAGATCTGAACTCTCAATCGTTCTCATCCAACTATGCTAAATAGTTAGAGATTTATAGGACCGTTTGCCGTCGATAGTGTGGAATATAATGTCATCCACTTCCAAAATCCAATTCAATACACACGTGTCTACATCCAGCTGGAACTGACAATAAGCCGCGCTATCTCCAATCAGGGCTACAATGTCGGCTCGTATCGACTCATCTGCTCGGACCATTGTGGCCTCATCAATAGCCAGACTGTCCTTTGTGGCCTGCTCATCAGCGGCTATGTATTGTGGTCACACAACGGCTTACTACAGACGGCTGAGTGGCTCTACTATCTATTCCGATTAATTTCACAAAGTATTACATCCACATATTTATTCAATTTTCCTGCGCTTACCCCATGTGTCTTGGGGTCGGCACAACATTTTTATTTTCCATTCTCCCCCGTCAGCCGTCATTCATATTTGTTTCTTTTCTATCATAGTTATTCCTTACATCACATGTTTCACATCCGTAAAGACCGACTCAAAAGGCCTCAGTATAATGTATGTAGGTATACCTCTTGTATATAATTAGGGTTATCTACGACTAAGCTTAGAGGGCGATCCTCATCCATGTTAATTTGCGTGAGATGAGGGTTGGCTATTAAAATAGACTGACAGTCCACCGATTATGGTGGTAGAGTTCGACCTACTTAAATATACCACTTTTGTGCTAGAGGTCAGTTTCTTTCTCAGTAAAAACCGCTCACAATCTCCTGCCATACGTAGCAAACTCGCAAGTTTTGCACTTTTCTAACGAAGTTTCTTTAACTAAAGTTATCTAGTTACAACCGAAGTTAATGAAAATACAAGTTTAAAGCACAGAAGTGCACAATGGTACCCAATTTCGTTCGTTCCCAGCTGACAACATAATCCCTGAAAGGATGTCTTCCTCAACCCGGTTACATTATAACCGGGTTGAGGAAGACATCCAGCCACTGAACAAGATTTGTTACGAACCGGGGCGATGCCGCTGCCGGTAATACGTGGCTGGCTAGATGCACTCGAATAGCAATTATTTGGTGGAATAATCGAAATTGATAAAATAAAATATTTAAAAGGGCATAATTATCTTGACCAGAATGTGGATTCACGAAAGATTCACTTTCATTGACAATCTGACCAAAAGAGACAGAACCCCAAACCGGAATATAAGGAAAGAAACCTTATAATCTAAGATTTAAATCGCTCTGAAATAGTTAGGCGAATTATACCTACCGATGTTTCCGTCAGAAAGTGAAACTGAAAAATAAAGCCCGCCTATGTCCCACTCTTGTACATTCTTGTACATGAAGTTTAACTAAATAAATAAATATAAAGTATACAACGACAAGCCGCAGTTTTGCCGTTTTTCAGTGTTTGTATTTCCGAAACACGTGAATAAATAGCTGTGCTCACTTTCAATTATTGAGAACACTGCAAAATATGATGTGAACGAAGCTATGTTTGCTTCCCAGCCGGCTAGCCTTTTTAATGAGGATTTAAAATGACTAGCGAGACTGTTCTCCCTCTGATTGTTCAAAGCCTGGCGACACCTTCCACCAGGCGTACGTAACTATTGCGCGCCAAATCCAATTTGCTACCCCTGTTTGCCTCCCCTCCTGCGCGCTTCCCTTCATCCCCGTGTTCCCGGCTGCCTGTCTGCCGACACCCCTCGGCGCTGTCGATATATTATAATATATTTATGAAAACGTATTGATAGGAACACGTGTTTACTTCCATCTGAGGTGTTTTGGTGAACGCCCGTCGGGGCTGCAGGTTGTTTGAAAGAGATACCGCGGCCTCGACACGAAGGGCTAAGAAGGAACATGGCTGGTTTTAGTCAGTAGAAATCTAACACACCCTTCCGCTCTGCCCAGACCGGGTAGAGTCGTCTGATGATCCCCCCCCCCAATGTGTTTTGGTGAGAGATGAAAGGGGTAAATATTTGGAAGTGATGTTCGTTTCATTCCCAAGTGCAGGTGCTTATAAAGTGTGTTTATGGATAGCCACGTAGCCGTGTTCTTCTATAAATTTGAAAATTAAATAAATTACAGTTTTATAGCCGTATGAAAGAATGTAACTTTCCTCATATAAATTTAATGTTGCTACCTAAATAAGTAGATAACCTAGAATTTCGAACACCCAGTTTCAAATTTTTAATGAAGGATAGTTGTTAGTTTTTCTATGAAGAGAAAATAGAATAGATATTGTGATACATTTTTTTTTGACAGGGTGTGTAGTCATCAAGTGACTCCTCCCGCTCGGAAGCGGTAGGAGTGTCAGACTAAACTTCTTCTGACTAAAAGCCACTCATGTTCATTCTTAGCCCTTTCAATAATAAATAATAATAATTTTCAATAATAATAATTTTTTTATTAAAGAAAAAGTAACACAAAAAAGGTGTACATTTAGGCACAGTAGTGTTGTTTCACATACAAAGTTATAATTAGTACATATAAGGTAACTATAACTATAATATTATGTATATTTAAGAGATACAAGTAGTGGTAATTTTAACTCCAAATGTTTGTATAGCGACCTGCCTGATCTAGGTTTATTTAAACCTGTGTTTCAGGCCATCACTTTACATAGTATAATTTAATTAGGACAACATAATTATAAAATAAAATTAAATACATCTATTAACAACTATAGGAACAAGCATAATGATACAAAAAAACACTAAAACTAGCTTAACTATTAATATACACACATCAAAAGTGTCTAGGGATCAACATATATTTTTGCAATAACTTTTCTCCTGATTGATATTAATTAAAATTTTCTTTAAGGATTCATCAAATAAAGTGTTTTCGTTTGTCACAGTAACGATAAACCAAGTCACCTTTGCATTAATAAAGAAATTTGCCATTTTCCTAATAAAGGGATTTTTGACATTTGAACCACTACATTAAAGTTCGAAAAAAAGACTGAAATAACAGTTTTCTTTAAAATTTTATTGGGTAACTTAAACAATTAATAATCCGTGTTTCTACCGCGAACACTAACAACACAAGAACATCGGTTTGGCATACTCAAAATGAGTTCATCCAAATCACGCTGTGGAATGGCCGCCCATATTCGTTGCAACAACAAAAAAAGGTCTTCTTGCGACTGGATACCCTCCATATTCGGCAGAGCTCTTCTCTGTAGCATATCCCATGCATGCTCAATCGAGTTCAAGTCTGGCGACTGAGCAGGCCAGGGCAGGACATTGATGTTAGCTGCGGCGAGAGTCTGTCTTACAACTCTTGCGGTGTGCGGTCGTGCATTATCATGCATTAACTGAAATAAGGGACCGATTTGCACTTGTAGAGGAACGATGACGTCTGATACAATCGTCTCAGCATAAATTTGAGCGTTGAGGTTGCCTCTGATCCAAATCAACTCAGTTCTTCCGCCGATCCAAATACCCGCCCATACCATTATGGTTCCACCACTATAAGGATGGACTTCCTGGCAGGATTTTAATCGCTGTTGGCGTCCAGGGGTTCTCCAGTGTCGTATACGTCTTGTATCCGGTCTCATACCAAAACGAGACTCATCAGAAAAGCACACGAAACGCCATTGTTCTTCTGCCCAATTTCTGTGTTCAAGAGCCCATTGATATCGAATCCTACGATTGTGCATTGCTATAGGTGGTACCCGTAGCGGTCTTCGGGAATGAAGGTTCACTTCATGCAAGCGGTTTCTGACTGTGTCGCTAATTAAGTTCCCTGAAGAGTGATGAAGCCTCACGGCTAACATCATGGCGGTTATTGTTGGAGCTCTTCGAGTTAAGATTTGAATGTATCGGTCTTGTCTCCGTGTGGTGCAGCGATACCGTCCTCCATGGCGTTCAGCCACGGTACCAGTGCTTCGGTAACGTGTCCAAAGTCGACTGATAACACTCTGACTTGTATTCAGAGCTAAAGCCACAGTACGTTGCCGGGAACCAGCTTCTATCATTCCCACGGCTCTGAGCATTTCTTCCCTGCTTAAATGACGTCGCCGCTCCATAATAACGTTGGTTTAATCAGTAGTAGGGAAACAGTAGCACTAATAATGTCTTCAATGCGTTGTATGTTTTTTATAGGGAAAATATTGACAGCTGATTTTCATCTTTTACTCGAATTTGATTCACAGTTCCTGATTCAAATTATGAAATGCACCAAAAAGGATCCATATAAATTTATAAAATCATAAATTTATTACAAAGCCACATCTCAATCTCAAGAAATCCGCATAAAAATGCTTGATCCCTAGACACTTTTGATGTGTGTATATATACAATTAGATACGAAGTAAAACATAATCAAACGACAACTTCTAGAAGTTTTTCTGTGTCTGTGTAATTAAGTATCGCCAAATATTCCGATATCATGACACTACATTTTTTATAGCTTAAGCTATAGAAGTTTAGTATCTTGTTGAGTCTATTATACAGAAAAGGTCCTAAAAACACATAAAACCGCTCAGCAAACGCATGCTTAGTTTGAGGCTTAGTACAAACCAGGTCCTTCCTTCTCCTATCGGAAGGAATTGGGTCATAGGGAAGTGTAGCGTGCTGGTGTAGTATTAAATGAAGAATAAATAATTGCCGTACTGTTAGTACATTACATGCTTTGTAAAGCTGGTGTGTAGGGAATCTGAAAGGACGGAAGGTAGCAACCTTTAGAATTGCTCTTTGAGCTCGTTCTAGAGGGAGTAGAATTGAAATTCCCGCGCCACCCCAGGATGTTATACAATAGGTTAGGATCGACTGACACAAAGCCAAGTAAATCTGTTTTATTAATTTATAGTCGGCTATATTCCGTAAATTCCATTCCATTTCGTAATTTTTGTTTTTTTTTCCTTTGTGTCGAGGCCGCGGTTTCTTTTTTGTTCCACCATCTTCACAAAATAATTTTCCAGTGGAGTCTGCGTGTGGGTGAGGTGAAAACCTCTCCAAGCCAATATTATGTAAAAAGTGTAAACCGCGAAAATATTTCATTCCTATGTTTATCCAAAGCGAACTTGTCAAATGTGAACGGTGAGATAGACCTCTGCCTAATCCCTTGGGAATTCCAGCGTGAGGTTAGGTTACCAAGAGTCAGTGTCGCTTCATCTTACTCAAAGCTCTATTATTTTACATGAACTCTCACAACGCTTGTTGAACCAACCCTCCTTAAACTAGATATATTTTACGCGAGGTTTCCTTGCGAGTTGCGACCTACAGAGTACCTACTCGTATATTGTGCATATTTACATTTAAATTTCAGCCTTTTCCTCGCTATATTTAGGTCAGCTTCCACTCGAAACAATTACTTCTGATTTTACTTAAAACTCTACTACCCACTAGATTACGTAATACGTAATAAGCATGTCCCCGGATTCAAATTTTTTACACATTTTCCTGAAGTACGGACATTACCAATCCTAAACTTGACTAGAGAAAAAAAGAAAAAGAAGTATAGTAGGAAGTGAAGTAGTGTGTGGTGTATAGTAAATCAGTGTTTTTCATATAGTAGACCACTGTTATCTATCATATTTGCCAGGGTAACCCGCGTAATTCAAACTTACATTTTTTTAAATTTACAGGTCAGTGAGTGCCGAGATTGTTTGTTGGTTAAAAAAAATATGATTCGTGACAAGTAAAGTATGGCTTTACAGACTCATAATCCAACCCTCCAATACCCTCCCATATTATGTCTTTTAACACACAGCCTGACATTGACCTGCAAATTACAGAAAATGCTTCCCCTTAACCAGTCCACTGTTCTGAGTAACCCAACTTTTGGCAATTATTCGAAACACCCAGATTTGCAGTACTGTTTACTTAAATTCCCTAGTTATAGGGTTCTTTGACTTATTTTCAGAAAAGTTTGTCTTTGGGATCTTTTAAAGCAAGTTGTTTGTTTTAAGAAACGTTGCCCCACACTAGGAATTTCTCCTGTGGCGTGGGCACTCGTGGGTGCATTTACAAACATCCCAAAGACTGTTCTCTAATAGTCTCTGAAACCTGAAACATGACAACAAAAGAAAATAAACATGCTAGTTACCTCTTTACAGGCCTATCTAGTAGCCACGATCGCACGTGTGACTTCAAAGTGTCGACAAGTGAGCATTGCGTGTCAAACACTCACTCTGCTAACACCCTCGTGACACGGCGTGACGTGTCTCCTAACCCCGAGGATGAGGTCAAAGGTCAACAAGCACTTACTACTCGGAGATACATTATACACGTGCTGTCATAATATTGAGCTCGAATGAGGAAAAAGTATCGTGGGTAATTTGGTATTTGTCAGTTTTATGCCTGCTCTTGTTGTTTTTATAATTATGATTCTTTGATCGGTCTCCTCTGCATTTTGAATTGAACAGGATAATTAATGTAACTACGAATTCCTTATTATGACGTTGGAAATACGTGAAGCGACAAGTCTTTTTATCTTCCTTGCCTGTCGAGTACACGAGCAGGGTGGCAATTTTTAACCAGTCTTAATAAATGCATAGTTCTGTCGGGATCATGTCAGATTAATAACCCTCTTTTTGGGCTTCGCCGCAGTCGGGTAAAAAGGGCAAAGGCCTCTTTGTATTCGGATAGTGTACCACGTTTCCTGAAGACGGTTTGGCAATTTCAGACATTTTTTTATTTTAGTCCAGGTTTCCTTTACGATCTTTTTCCTTCACTAATGTCAACGATGACAATGACAAACTCAGGAAAATCATAAAGATGAACTATAATTACCTGCTTAATACGATTCAAGTTTAGTAAAATCTATTTTCGCTTAACTGCCATACCTCACTTAATGTATTTCCGCATAACCTTGTGATTGACAAAGCGACCCATTTTGGAGTGTATTGATCGGTATAAGTTGGATACGTCTCGAGATAACGACGACGATGTCACGTGACGACATCCCGACGCTGAGGGCTCTGTTGATGTCGTGATCTATGTACTGAGGGACGACGGCAGCAGACACAATGGACGCACAAGATAGAATATGATAAGAGATGACGGTCCTTTGTGTGCTGGAGAATGTAAAGCCGGCTATTATGTTGGTAGCGTTAAAGAGACTTCTTGGGAAGCAAAAAGGGTAAACCTTTATTATTATCAAGCCAGTTGTTAGGTTAGGGGCCAATTTGATTCTGTCAATATAAGGCTGATGAAGGGGATAGCTTACACTATGGAAACTCAAACACACATTTCAAGTAAACCCGTGACAGGCAATTTTGCATAGCCAAAAAAAAAGGAGTTAATTATAAAACAAAATAACCCGACTGAAAAAACTGAAAAGAGCTGGTCATCTAGAGGAGCTGATTATTCTGATTGTTTATATTGTTTTTGTTTTTATTTCTAGGTCCCCATAAGATTTTCTTATGGGGTACAAAATTATCCTTCAACTCCTAACCGTTGAGGAGTTATACCTTCCATCATCAGCTCATCAACATGAAGTGATGACTGCTAGATGCGAATTGTTGAAAAGCTTAAGCAAAAGCACGAAACACGTACTTAATCAATGCCTATAAAATTTGAGGATTGCCCTCGATTTCTCAGGAATTCTATAATCAGAACCTGACTCGGTAACAATGGGACACCTCGGGAGTATCTCCTTTCAAAAACAAAAATAATTTTGTAAATCGGTCCACAATATTGACGAGCTGCGCGGACAACAAATTATATAATATAAATAAAAAAGAGTAGTTAAAAACTAAAAGAAATCCGACTGAAAAAACTGAAAAGCGAAAAACAAGGACATTTCAAAATGTGCTTGTTTTTTGCTATTCAGTTTTTTTAGTCGGATTTTTAGTTTTTTAACTACTTTTTTTTATTTCCAAGTTTTTAGTGATTTTGTGTTTGGTCTTTCGTTGGTCGCGTAAAATAATTCTTCGCAGATGATTTAACTTTTGTGTTTGTTTATAGGTTTTGTGACTTTGAATTTCTTTTAAACATACAAGTGTCATATATTGTTGTAATCTCCTTTAAAAACCCTTCATTTTGATACCCTATACTCGATTTTAATGGTTTTTTTTTAATCGGCTTTAAGGCTCCGAAAATCCGCAAACTTCCTTGTTTTTTTTCATTTTAATGACACTCGCGCCATCAAGGCGAATCTAACGACGTATATTTTATTCAAATCCCTTCATCCGTTTAGGAGTTATGAGGGAAGAAAGAAAAGGACATATCATACTCGCCAAACATATAACTCTCCTTGTGGGCTTCGCCGCAGTCGGGTAAAAAAAGGTCGCTATTCGTGTTTTTTTTAACCTTTTTGGAAGTCTGTTAAAAATAATGATGTTTTATATTGAACTTAGTAAAATAATTGATACTCAGCAGACGACATTACAAATTAATTGTGACCCCAGCGCCGTCCACAGCTTTATATGGAAATTATGCAAGCGAAGTCAGGGCGATCTGTATTCATGGCGCGACGGGCCAGAAAACGCGGCCATCTCGGCTGATTGCAGTCTCATCAGGACTTATTGCTGCGTGAACGATTATAGCTTCAGCTTCCACCGAAACATTTATTAGTTATTATGTTTTATGATTGATCTGCTTTTCAGCTAAGTTCAACTTATTCATACCGAGGGACGGGTGTTTATATTTTCTTCCGTGTTATTATTATTATTTTCTTTATTCTTATTATTATTATTATCATTCTCTTGTGTAATTCATTTTAGGTCAGCGCAGCATTGTCACATTCTTTCGTGTAAATAGTATTCAATTAATAACAATGTCTTGTCAAATCATACCTACTATGATTTGGCATGCTTTACTTTCAAGCTCTAACTGTACATCGCGCGTGTTGTTGGTAAAACTGTATTACCATTACCAACCACACGCGCTATGTAATGTGTGCACCGTGTAATCGCGCAGGCAAAAATGTGGTGAAGCTTGAGCGTGTGGTAGGCCCATAACACTGGCACATATCATTCTGTCATAATAACTATCTGTTATATTACTACGTGATCCATCCGCGTCCGCCTGCTCCCATTTGTCATGATAAGTGGCAATCATTTATTACTACTGAAACCACTTCCATCAATAAAGTAGCAAGCTAAGATCCCCCAAAGAAACATACCATTAGGTAATCCATTTATTGCTACTCATTCATAAGTTTGGTCGGAGGAACTTGTAATTCAGCGTGTTTCTCTCACACATATTGCGGAAGTATCCAATGATTTATGGAGACGTGTTCCGAAGTAACATTTATTATTTAAGACAAAAATATCTCCTTCCCTTAATAGTAATTACATTAGTTATTGGGAACGGCCGTACCACTTCCGAAGCTAAGATATCTCTACATAGCTATGGTAACGGACGGTATGGACGGCTAAACGAAGTTAGAAATGTGCTCCGGACTCCAGATTCCGGAAATTGAGTTATATAGCTACATCGTCAACACTGTGCTTGATTGCATAATACGGTCTCTCTTATTTATAGACCACCAGAAGAAAACTGCTTTCCGTTTAAAATAAATTAAAAATACTAGAAATAGAAACAACAAAGAAAACTAAACCTTAACCAACGCTACACAGAAAAGTCTCCCTAAAGTAGCTTAGTAACGCCAACTAAACGCAAGCTCACCTTCCACGTTATCTTCTAAAAACACAATATACCCGTGTCCGAGTTGTCCGACCAATAGATTACGTTGATGTGTACAAACAGTTTACATCGGCCCCCTATCCCGACATTAGCATCGTCATTAAAGTACACAACAACGACGTACACAAGCGACTTAGCTTTAAAGGCTTTTCTAACCTGCTGTCGTGTGCCTTACGTCGTGCCTACGTATGCCTTACGTCGGGCGTATTGTAACCCGCTGGCGAGGCACAGACTCTCGATTAACCCGTCGATGCCGCACTTGCTAGCTAGCGAGACGAGGTAATTAAAGCCCTCTCGGGGAACTCTCACCCCACTCTGACCGCGCTGTATACAGGCCTGTCAAGAGCTGAGCATAGCGGAATGTTTGCAAAGGAATGGGGTTCCCGGATAAACTCTGATGACCTATTACCATAAGATATTTGTCAAAAAGGAATGTTGTGATTCAGAAAAATAAATGTGAAGGAAAATCAGTGCTGTTACAGCCCCAAATCCTGTGGAAATTTCTAAGATAAAATAAAATAGTAAGTAAAATATTACATCAATTTTAAAATTATTTACCAAAGTTGAGATACGTTGAATATTAAACTTGAACCGAAACAAGCTGCAAGGCATTAAAGTTGTAAACTTCAGCCATTCACTTTGACCCTGGAAACATTGCCAACGATCTTAAGTTATTAATGTGGAAATAAATGTCGTTTAATACCTCAATTCCATCCGTAGAGAATTAACTTTTTTGCACACAAGTGTGTTTCAACAAATAGGTGTATTTACAGAAGTCGATAAGTCCGTCAATGTCTCTGTTGATTACACAAGCGTGTACCACAGGTCGTCGGCTCATCCACCCTCGACTACCGTAGAGAGACCCTCTGGATCTCCCCCATGTTTTTGTTTTTTACCGACAAGTGTACCAACATGGCGACGTCCAGGGCTCTGTGCTGAATTGTCAAACAAGTCACGTGGCAAACAAAGGGTTGCTGCACGGGGACTAATTATAGGGCGATCCGGCTAAATATTTGATGAGAAGAATAAACGACCTTTTAGAAATATAGACGTGTATTTATGAAGCCATAAGTCTTAATATAGGAAAGGTTGTGGCTTTGTCTCGTGAAAAGGTTTATTTTATTGCCCTGAAGGATATGATTTATCTGAGACTGAGCCCGGAAATTATAATATTATTATACGTTATTGGTTTTATGTAGTTACGTACGCTAGTCATGCGTTGTCATTTCATTTATATCTTCAAGAAAATATATAAAGGGTGTAAAAGTATCCTTAACGCAAACTAAGTGCACTTGTTCTCCCCACCACTGCGACCATTTGTTCTAGATCATACCTGGGAACCCCCTAGTTACGGAGATATTGGGGGTCAAAGTTCTAAATTTTGCACAGCTGTTTTTGAAAATACTAGTTTTTCAAAAGCATCCACTAGCACAATGTTTTAAGAGTGCTACATTGAGTTTTACCGTAAAATTAGATTTTTAACCCCAAAAAAAAAGTCGTTTTCCAGCAATAATTTTTGCGTTGGGGTACTTATTGATGTACAGAATGCTTGGTTGACGTTTGTGTGAAGGGTTAATTTACACCCTGTACGCAAATAATTCTCAAGATGAAGTTACTCAGTAACAATTTCTCATTTCTTGAAAGATTCGCAGAATTTCGTGACAATACGAGAAAGTCATTTTTTCCAACCCCATCCCTCGACCATTCGTTATCCGTATATTGAACTTGCTACAGGACAAGACGCTTGGCTGCCGGCCAACTCAGGAAATTGTTAAGTTCTACAAAGTTTTAATCCATTTAATGCTGCAGCTTACTACCCAGACAAGCATAGCACGCATTTATGTTGTGTAACTCACAGGGAGTTACACAACATAATTAAGGATTTAATTGCATGCAGAATTGAGTGAGTCTGTTAGGTTTGCTTGTAGCGTACCTATGATAAAATTTAGAATTGAAAATATCAATTTCCTTTGCCAGTTTATGCATTAATCTATTCCAATACCAGATAACAAATCACAACACAATGACAATCGTAATGTATGTGACTTCCCACAAACAAATAAAACCTCCTCGATACTAATATTTACACATTGTAAACGATAACTCCTAAACACGTCCCTACACGGAACAAGAAGGGATTCATTCGCAATAAGCAATACTTAGAGACGTTGAAACGACCCCTTCGTTTCAACGTCTCAGTATTGCTTCCTAGCGAGGAGCCTTGGGGGACGACGGCATTTCATCTACCCCACATGACGAGTAGTTGGTGATTTTTATGCACATTGAAGGGGAGTAATGCATTTTATTCGAAGGGACACGACTTTGAAGTCGGGAACTTTCGATTACAAAGAAGGGAAAGACGCAATGTGGTTTACTTAAACGAAAGCCTTGGAGCGTGCAATTTCATATATTTCATTTGAAATACAATTTACCTTTGATGCTGTTAAAACACGGTTTATATATTTCGTAGTTATTGCTGTAAGAGGCAAAACCATCATGTTATTGTTTAACATGATGGTTTTGCCTATAAAGTGCAGAATAGTCGATTTGGTTCACAGAGAGAGTCGCTTTTGATGACTTCGACGCCCTCTAGAGTCTAGACTTAGGTAAAGCTTGATTTAAATTGGAGCTGTTTGTCAAAATCTTGTAATACTAATCTTTGTATGAGCGTTTACCTATACTCATTATTATTTTTTGTCAGATGAGATGTGGAGCTCGGTGGAGTGCGGCGGCAGCAACGGGCGCGCGGTGCCGTGTGCGCGGGCGAAGCATTCGGCGACGTTGCTGTGCGGGCATCTGTACGTGTTCGGCGGGAGGGGCGCGGGGGGCGCAGTGCCGCTCAGGGACTTCTGGAGATACAGTCTTGGTAAGGCGAATTATGTCTTGGGCGAATTTAGAGTGTAAGTCAATAGGTAGATATAAGTACGTTTTTATAAATCAAAGGGAAAATGAAATAAAGAACCTCTTTAAAAAAAACTGCTTTGGTAAAAATACTTGACAAACATTAATCTACTCTCGAGAAGACAAACGCCTCCCTTTACATTCTAAATATGGAACACAAATATATTCATCACAGCACAATCTTGCGAACCGAATTGTCCTCCTTGTGGGACACCGACCTGAATACGGCTCTTCATATCAATCGAAGAGGCTGTCGTCACCAGTCGCTAGAGGGTCCTTCACAAAAACGTGACTTTTCTTCCTTCGAGCGCCTGCTGCAGCTTCCGACTGGCGTTAATTAGGTCGAGTCTCATCAACAGACTCAAACGCTAATTACGAGTTTAACTGCACGTATTGCGTAATGAGGCTTCTGTTTTATTCTGATTCAGATGTTTTAATTGAAAAGTTGAAAAGATTTTGATTTGATGCGGGAATTTGTTTAGTCTATAACTTGACGTTGTATATAACTGAACATTAATTAGAAATGGCATATATTTAAATAGATATCTGAATATTCCCTTTTTGAATTTTGAATAAAATATTACAAAGTTAAACCAAAAATACTGACTTGCACTCAAATTGTGCACACCAAATAAATCAAATTCAATATACTATTTAATGGTATTTGCAGAACTGTTTGACTGAATTGAAAAAAAAACCTAACCTAACTTGAACGATTTAGAGTGCAAGTTAGTATTTTTGATAAACAATTCATATTTTTCCGATGTACTGAACCACATTTTTAGGGTTCCGTATTCATATGGCAAAAAACAGAACCCTTGTAGATTCGTCATGTCTGTCTGTCCGTCCGTATGTCACAACTACTTTATTCGGAAATTATGAGGACTACATAGTTGGAACCTGGTACGTAGATGTATTCTGTGAACCGCTTTACGATTTTCATACAAAAACAAAAAATTAAGAGGGGATCCTCCCCATACATGGAACTGAAACTAAAAAAAAACTTTTTTCATCAAACCTACGAGTAGATGTGTGGGGCGTCTATGTGTCTATAAACAGGTCACAAAAATGACACTGAGGTTTCTAAAACCGTTATCTCTCAAAGTCAATCGATTGAAAGATATAGACTTCTAAAGTGGTAAAATGTGTAACTTTAAAAATTAAGAGAGTGAAAAAAAAATATATGCTGTAGATCGCAATAAAAACTTTCAACCAAAATTGGTTTGAACAATATATTGTAAATATTTTTTGAGATATCCTCGTAGCACATTTAAAAAACCACATTATATAACTTTGTCATTCATACAAACACTATGAAATACAAACTTAACACATAATATGTTTTCCAGTTGCTGCTTTAACAACAAGAAATAATACAAATTAAAGGCGGCTTCCCTACTATGATGGTGCAGAACCCTTCATGTGCAAGTCCGACTTGCACTTGGCCAGGTTTAAGGGTTCCGTAGTCAATATGGAACCCTTATAGTTTCGCCATGTCCTTCTGTCTGTCCGTCCATCCGTCCGTCCGCACTATATCTCAAAGACTAACTGCCGCACTCAGAGAGCTTTAATGATTACTTAGGCCATCACTTAGTAAAGGTTTTGACAGTTTTGTCATACAAAAGTATGTCAAATCTTTATTAAGTGGCGGCTTAAGTAATCTTTAAATAACTCTGAGTACCGCAATTAGTACTAGAAAGCTGTAATTTGGCATGAATATACGCCGACAAAGTGCTAAAGTAAAATATTGTTTTTTTTTTAAGATGTCCCCAGTACAGATTAAAGTGGGGATGATTTTTTTTCTCGTAAAGTCCATTGTGTGTGTGGGATGACGTTGGATAGGTCGTTAAAAACATTGCGTGTTTGCTCAAACAGTTTTTCGATGAAAGGATTCGTTTGTGAAATATTTTCCTATACATAATGTATGGGAGCGCAGGTCTTAGTTTATTTTATTTTTACAATAAAAATCATCGTTCGGAGGCAGGTAGGCAGGGTGGTTAATCAGTTTAGTAAGTTGACATATTTTGATGGGCAACTACGGAACCCTACATTGTTCGTGGTCCGACAAGCATTTGGGGGGTATGAGGAACAGGTTGTAAAGTTCTTCATCCCCTATAGAAAAGGGAGGATGGTCCGACTGGTGTTGTCTGGGCTAACTGTCCGACATTATTGTGTAAGTCGGAATTTTCTATACTAAAGGCTAATGTCGCGAATAACTTTAATAGCGCGGCGTAGGAATTGCCATTAGTGCGCATATGTTGCGATAGATGTCGCTGTCGCCACATGCACTTGGCCGGTGTTTTGATGCGAATTCGATAAAAAACGGTCATCTCGTTTTGTGTGCTTTTTTAGTTTTTTTTTTGTAGGACATGTTTAGTTAATCAATCGGTTTTTTTGCACAAGATATTTTTTTCTGGTATGCATTCAGTTAATTAGTTGAGTTAAAATTATACAGATATGCATTTAAAAATACCTAGGTATCCCATTAGAAATGTGATAATGCTAATGAGAGAGTATGCATTTTATGAGAAAGTATAGGATATATTGTATATAAGATATGGTGCTGGCGCTGCAGCGGTCCTCAACACAGAAAAATAAAACTATGAACTTGCTGCTTATCAGTCTGTCTTTCTGTTAAATCATCTTAAATTAAATTATTTAGTTTACTTCTTCTACTTATAAATATCGTTCCAGCAACTGGTAAATGGGAGAAGCTGGAGTGCCGCGGCGACCCCCCGCCCGCGCTGCAGGAGCACAGCGCCATCGCGCACTCGGTGGAGCTCTACGTGTTCGGAGGAGAGGCCGGAGCGCTCTCCAACGAGACGCCGCTTTGGATATACAATACAGAGGTAATGACCCACTATTGAATTCACTGGTTTGCTGATACCTAAGTTACCTAAGTAAATTGGGCCTTCAGGATTGATTAAACATAAGCAGTCATATCTAGAAAGATCTGAAGAGTATTAATTAAGCTTTTATAGTAACCTATATTGGTTAAAGGTCACAATCATAAGGACCGTCACCTTTGCCAACTTACCTACTACCTACATACTTGCGTTACCTATAAAAATATATTTTAGGACATCTCAATCCGGCTACAAACTAACCTCTTAAATAAAATATACTACCCCTTTAGAACAGTTCTTGAAGTGTTCACCATTAAGTTAGTAGTGGTACTTAGCATAAGCTCGCGTGCACAATATTGTCGTGTTGCACTTATTGGGCCAAGACTCCGGGACACGCGACTGGCCGGCTAGCGGCTATCGCTCCTCGTAATCTATGTAGGTCGAGGAGTACAGTTACGTAACGGGAAATGGAAGAAAAAACATCATTACAAATTAATTGTTGTACATTGTGTACTACAACCAGAACTACAGTATCAGGTGCAGCCTTCTGCCGCGATCTATCATACTTAGTATCTTAGTTATGTACCTATTACGCATGCAAGCGTTATTCGTCACTTAACTATCGCACATTGTCTTATCGTGGCTTCGTCATGATTCACACATTCTCCTGTTAATTCATTACAGTATACATTTTTTTTTTTCATTCGTCCTGGGCTGACTCTGAGTCCGCGAGGTGGATTATGCTCCACGTCCTTTCGCAGTGAGGAGGCTTGTGCCCCAATGCCAACAGTGGGGATATTATTATCTGATCGGAATGTTTAAACATTAGCTTTTCAAATTTTCTAGACAAGAATATGGCGCAAACTTCCGGGCCAGTCAGGATATACGTCCACTTCGACACTCAGGCGGAGAAGCTGCAAAGAGTCGCGGGGTGCAGCCCTAGGCCCACGCGGCCGTCGAGGCCACTCGGCGCACTCGCTGAAGGACTGCATGCTCATATACGGAGGCTACAAGGATCTAAGGGGCTCCACCAATGAGCTCTGGGCGTTTCATTACGGTGGGTGAAGTTCAGTATAGTTCCGCCCCTTATAACTTAAGGGACAAGCTGAACAAGCTGGTATAATCTCCAGATTGGCGAAAGTGTTAAATACTTATTTAGTGTTTCCTAAAACGAATTTCTCAGTACCAGTTCAGAGTTTGGTGGACCGAGTGAACGATAATATGGCTAGAACGGAATTATTGTATTATGAGATGGCGCAAAGTAGAAAACATGCCATAAATTGGTGTGTCCTTACACCAATTTTGGGGCTGATTACTTACAATAAGTTCTCAAACCGAACCTTGGAGGAATAAGTATTAGCTGTTCGTGTAAGCTATAGTCGTATTGCAGACTCGGAGTCGTGGCACCAGGTGCGCACGGTGGGCGCGGGCCCGGCGCGGCACCGGCACGCGGCGGCGCTGCACGACAACCGTCTGTACGTGCACGGCGGCCAGTGCGACCTGCGCGACTGCAGCGACCTCTGGTACTACGACACCAGTGAGTACAAACGACATTGTTTACACATCTTTTGCATTGCCGTGCTCATTTACGTCCTTGCTTATGCTGTTAATCGCGCACTTCGCATAACTGAGCAGAAAAATATGTAGTCTCAGATTGAACGCCATTGATTGAAGAAAAAATAAGAATTATGAAGTCTCATAGTTTCCATCTTTTCATTCTTTTAATTTTCTTTATAATCATCTGTTGTCCATCTTTTGAGTTTGCTTTTTATGGTGTTGGTTTTTTAGCAAATAAGTACTTTGTTCTTCCCAACATTTAGTTGGTTTGTCTGTTACCGGCAGTGTCTCGCGTGTGGAGCCAGGTGCGCACACCTGCCAAGCTGTCGCCATCAGCGCGCAGCGGCCACGCGGGACTGCGCGCCGGCGCACATCTCTACATCTTCGGCGGCGAGACGCAGGGACACTCCACCAACGAGCTATGGAGGTTCCACTTTGGTATAAACACGTCTTAAACGTAGTGCAATAATTCTCAAAGATTTATGTGGAAAAAACAATTTGTTTAACACGTATTTTATTAACTTACAGCAACAGAAACCTGGGAACGAATAATGCAAAGTATAAAATGGCCGTCGTCGCGTGTGAACTGCTGCGCGCTGCTGATACCGGCCGCGCCGCCGCGCGTGCGCTCGGCGCCGGCGGAGCGCGCGCGGCCGCCGCACGTGACGCGGCCGCAGCCTCCCGCCAGCCTGCTGAAGGAGATCTCCAAGCTGTCGTTCCACAACCGCAAGGCGGCGCGCTGCTCCTACAGTGCGCTGGCCGGGGACCGCGACTCCACGGAGAGCCTCGTGAGGCAGGAGGCCGCTGCGCTCTCCAAGTCTTACTCCGCTTACGTCATCGACAAGCGACAGCCCGCAGACGGAGACGAGAGCCCTCGAGATCGTGATATCATTGAATACAGATCAGACATGTCTCGAGAACCGATCTCTGTCCCTGACTTCGCCGACATGATTCTGCCCACGCCCGTGCTGTCTCCAGTAGAAGCTACGAAACTGATGTACCTCGACTCTGAAGAGGAAGAAGACATAAAGCGAGAAATGAGCACCAACAAGAGCAGAGATGCACCATCTTTCAAACTTGACGGCAAGGTCACTGTGGTCAGCATCCCCAAGTCTGCGTCTGTTAGATTTACCAAAGACACCATAATAACTGACGAGGGAGACGCAGAACTTTCCACTTCTGACTATGCCAGCGCTGAGCGAGTCAACAGATTGTCTGGTCATTCGATCGGTTTCAGCAATCCACACTATTTAGGTCCTGATGTGAGGAATTTGGGAGCCGCTCTAACTCCAGATTCGGGCGTAGGTCCCGGGGACATAGAACTCCAGGACCTGAGCGAGCGGCGCGCGCGGAGTGTGCCAAGGAACGGAGAGACTCAGCTGCACTTGCTGCTGGTGGGCGGCAAGGAGCCGCCGCACCTGGCGCTGCTGCAGAACCCGCTGTCCATGTGGACCTACCGGTTGTTGTAATTAGTAGTACTCGTTAGCTTAGATCTTCGTCCATTAGCGGAGCTAGGGTCCTCCAGGGCCGAACGTAACCGGCGACTTGACTAGACTATTTTTGTGGCTCTAACATTTAAGAAAGTGATCTTTATAGTAATGAAAATAGAGTTGAGAATCATGTGAACGTGCTTTTCGAATCGTTGACGTCCAAATTATTGATGTAAAGAAGATACTTAAGAGACTTAGTGTAGGTAGATACGTGTACGTTTGCGCACATTCTATAATGTACGCGGAAGTAGCGGTAACGCAGAATTACTGTTAAGTATCACATTGTTTTATGAAAATGCTTCCATTTTAATGTAACTGTTACTCAGTGTTCATCAAGCACTAAGAGACATTTTATATTCCTACTACGACACTTCTATATACTAAACAAACTTGGCTGCCATCTTTTTTTTGGCAAAGATTAAATATTAGGTACAGAAATTACGGGTGGCAATACTTGTTTACATAGACTATATGATATAGATCTTCTTTATTGTACCTAATGCGTTACCGATGCAGTGTCTACGTAGGTAAATGTAGCTACTATTGGTACAAAGCGTGCCAACACGAGTATTCCTAGATGTAACCGAAGATATTAATATTATGACTTGGCACAAATTATTTATTTAGACATTTTTATTCAGAGGCAATCTTAAGTAGATTGCCTCTGACTAAAAAGTACCTACAACGTTCGCCAATATACAGTTCCCGGACGGTACCGTTCTCAAATTAAATAGAGAAAAAACCAGCATAGCTATTCACAACCACTCGAACTCAAAACCGAAGCTATATAGCTAAGATTGTGATTCGAGGTTAAAAGGTTTTTTCCTTGCGTGATCGAATCAGAAATGAGGAAATCCGCATGAGAACCAAGGTTACCGACATAGCCCAAAGAATTGTCAAACTTAAGTGGCAGTTGGCAGGGCACATTGCTCGCAGAACGGATGGCCGATGGGGCCGGAAACCACTTTTCTGAAATAAAAACTCTTTGCTAAGATTTAAAAAAGTAGGTACCGTTCGTTTTTCGCATCTTGATAAACCGTGCGATTTACATTACATTACCGCACAAGTACGTAATGAGATACATTACGATATTGAAATTGGTAAAATAAGAGACCCTTTACGAGCTAATGTGTTATAGACCCTATATATTACCCTTTATATGTACAAGAGTATTACCTTCCCAAAGGTCGATGTGCAATATTTATCGCCGGGTACTGTAGCTCAGTGTGCAAAGGTACCTACATAATTCCATAATTGTTTTTATCGCATATTATACCTATTAAGTGTAAATCTTTTTTTTTGTTTCGTTCTGTGGTAGTATTACTCTGTGTGTGCTGCAAGGTACTTTTGGCGGATAACCAGCATCGTTCTAAAATTGACAGCTCGGTGCTGGTGTGTTGGTAAACCTGTCAATTATAGGGCGGTGGCTATGGAACTAAGCTAAATAAAGCCGAAATTTTACATAGTACTACGAGTAGATTAAATCAACAAGAAGATGAACAGTGCCCTCCTTGCAGTGCCAAGTACAAAGCACCATGCAGCACTATGTTAGTACGGTAGTACCTATTAAGGCTATTAATTACGGGTTCCGTATTAAGTTTTTCATTACCTCCTCATGTTTTCGTGTTGTTGGTTCATTTGTTGTATTAAGTTTTTTGAATTAGTAGACGATTATTTTGTTATTTTTGTATAATTAATTGTTTATAAACTTGCATTTTTACTGACATTATGAATTTATTGCCAATTATGATTAAGTGTTACCTACTATGTAGCATGGATTATTTAATTAAGCTTTTTTTGGTAGAATTTGATAGTAATAACTACAATGGGTAGTATGTACACGGGCATGAAAGGACTCACTGTCCAGTTTTGGCTTCACCACGTCTGGGGTTCAAGCCAAAATAGTATGTACCTACCTATAAGAAACGACTGGAGCTCCTTACATTTTCTTCTTCCATATATCTAACGTATACAGTTTTGTCTATCACTATAAAATATAGGTCTGATTATTATTGTGTAGGTACTCGTACATAGCAAATGTACATAAACTTCGTGTGCTGTTTCTTATTTTTAACTCACTCCAGGTCAGTTTTTGATCGATTTGGTCACCTGCGTAGTCTTATTTCCAATTAAATTACCTACTTCATAATACTTTTAAAATACCTACGGCCCGCCTCCATAAGCCACCACCTGTGGCCGGCCATAAGCCTAGGCAGTACATCTGAAAGTCATCCGTAGCATTTGCTAAGACTGAGTAGTGTGTAGCGGAACATTGGGTCCGGTAGTCATGTTTCTATCAAATACCCTTTGTTTATAAATCAGCGGATCAGGTACATACATAATAATTTGTTTGATATGAAATATTGTAAAGATGTGACGGTCAAAATGCAAAATTAAATACCTAGGTGTTTAAGTATGTTTATCAGTTGTCTAGTACCCATAACACAAGCTCTGGTTAGCTTGGGACTAGATGGCGTTGTGTGATAGTTGTGGAATATTATTATTATGATTATTGTTTTTGTAATGTTCTTCTTGGTAGACCAGTATCAGTAGCAAATTTGCAATGCACTGACTGTAGATTGGATTGATTAAGACTACCTACTACACAAGCAGGTAGGTATCTACATGAAAAACTCTCAAGAAAAACTGGTTCGTCGTAACGTGTCTTACGTATTTCTTGAGATCAAAATTACTTTAAGATTTTTTATTGCGAACGGTTCAACATTGAATTAGGTTATTTGGTGAATTTGCGATATACCTACATAAAATCATTCCATTAATAGTAAGTTTACGTTTGTAAAGCTTGTTTTCATTACTCATACTCTGAAAGTAGGTCATAACATGCCTGCGGAGCGGGTTGAAAGTATTACTTTTCAGCCCTAGGGAGAATCACTTTCAACTGACAGCTGTCAAATTATTAAAAAAAACTTGGTCTACATTTTTATTGAACCATGTTCCAACTTTTTATACAGCCATTCAATTACAGCGCGATTTAAAATAAAAATAACATAAAGTTGACTTTAGAATATAATTATATTTTGACTTTAATCTATTTTAGTTTTAAATTTCTCTAAAATAACATAGATTTCGACAACATTGCCATTTTTTTTAATGATGAACCTGAAAATACTGGCTGTATAGCTGGACGACCAGAGGACAAAAAAAGCGAGAAAGTGACAACATTTGATCAGCACAATTTTTTTCTTTAGTTTAATAATTTTGTTCTTATTTTCCTCGTATTCGTAATGAAAAGCACATTGTTTACCTCGGGTAAATTACTTATTTAGTCCCTCGAACTATTACACGGGGTATTTTTAAAATACCTCGTCTCGGGACTAAAAAAGTAACTTCCATCCCTTGCGTAACAATGTACTATTGCGTAGTTAGGTATGTATCTGATCGCATGGGCTCATGCATGGGTCATCATGGGCCAACTAACTAGACGTGCTATCTTCCAGGCCACTTTTTTAATAAACTTCAAATTATTGTGAAAAGAGTAGGACCTACGTTTCGATCGAGTACAATATTCGGAATATTATTAAAATGTAGTTATATCGAGCTCAGTCTTTTATTTTAACTCCCTCTGTTTTAAGGTATCATAGTTATAAAAGTAATGGATAGTCATGTTGATGGAGAGTAAGGCCAAAGAAGAATTCTGTGAGGATGATATGAAAGAGAAAGGAGTAAATGATGCCGTGACGTCCAAGGGCAGATGCCGGATTTTTTTCTGCGGGGGAAGGGTAGATTATAAACAAGAAAATTCACTAACATACGTAGCGTCGCGCGTTGGTGCGTAACTAAGCGCGATGTGGCCAATTGGCTACATTTCATGTTGCCATTTTTGAGGGCGGACAACGTATCTATAGTTTTAATATATCATTGAATAAAACAACGTTTTTATTTGAATGGTCACCATTTATTTGATAATTTTGTACAATTTTATTATAGAGGGTTACAGATATCGAGATCTGGGAATTAAATGATGGTGCAAGGCATAGTGCCATATTGACTACATACTTAAACATTAATTTTCTAGAAGCTTATAATTTAGGAGACAACGGTGAAGTGTGCATGTAGTGAGAGGAACACGTACAGCGTACGTTCAGTCCGTGAGCGCGGCGCCAGGCACACGCTGCCACGTGCGCCGCACGCAACTCCTGCACACGTGGGGCTTAGCCTGACTACAGTCCGTGGACATTTGTCTGCTGAGTCATCGTATTGCACCGTCAAATATCCATCGTCTGCGCAGGCTTTGAGATACTTCTGTTGCGAATATTCTCAAATAAAGAATACATATAAATATTTCTTACACTTCATTTTATTGTAGATACTATACACAGTCAAGAAAAATGATCAATTAATATCTAGCTCGTGATTTCAAAAAAACAATTGGCAATTTGACGATTTCATTAATGTGTGTAGATCGGCAAAAGTGACACATAGGTCTCGCTTTGGAACTCGTCCGGGTCGGGCTCGGGTGCCACTCGGCCGGTAGCGACTCGACTGCTGCGTGTCCACGGGCAACTAATACTTTTCGAGCGGCATCTCCGGTTCTGGACGCCTCGAAATCGAACACTACGTGCGGTCGTAAACCGCCTCGGGGGCGAATATTTACAAGAACACTTTGAATGCCAAGTAGACGTAGGAAATGATGAGGTTGTAAATTGTCTTGCTAACGGGCGATGGACGAGTTCCAATGCGAGTGGGCCGCGCTGCGTTACTGCGGCGCGACGTCGAACGAGACGCCGTACAGCACGTGGCACGCCGCCGCCGCCGCCAACTTGCGCGCTTCCTTCTTGTTGGACGCTGCAACAACACAAAATGTTCAAGCTTTCATTTAATTGAGTGCGTCAGTGGGGTGTTGTGGAAGTAAGACTCACCCTTGCCGGTGTAGGTGTCGCCGTCGACGTCGACGCCCATGGTGAACATGATGTTCTGCGGGCGGTCGCCTTCCACGCAGATCTCGCGATACTCCAGGTGCGGGCGCATGTACGTGAGTAGCATGCAGGGGTGCATGGCGGCGGCGTTGGGAGGCAGCTCCTTGCTCTTCTTGGGCGCCGGCTCCGACGGGGCTTCTGATGTCTGTGCCGAACATACATCGCGGTATTATACATGGCGGCAGATCTATTCGCGTAAACTTAAGGCCACGGCCAGAAGGTTCCTCCGCCTTAGCTTTATTACTTGAGATAGTGGACAAATATTTTGTATTTGTTGGTATGTTCAAATATAACCTCAGCAGATTCAAGTAGTAGGGCCTAAATAATAGATTATGTGTTTCTTGTTTAAAAGTCTTCGATATAGGGAATGCAATCTCGAGACGAGATCGCTAAGTCGAGATCTCGAAGGATCAGAAATTCGATCTTGGCATTTTCGGGATCTCGAATAGATTAGTTAGAAAACTGAAACATAATTTAAACTGCTTTGTAGTTGTGGTTTTGATTTCAGTAGCGAGTAAGATACAACATGAATTATTTAAAAATTGTTTTTTTTTTATATTTGTACTTAACTCATGTCAATGAACACAAAAATTTAGTACAGTAAAATCTCTTTTATGAAAGTACTAATTTTAACAAAATTATTGATTGTGATATCATTTTTTTTTAAATAATGCTATTTCCAAAACCACTCCTAAACCAGGAGTAATTACGAGTGATCAGTAAAACTAAAATGAGTAATATTGGTATGTAATAGCTTCTTATAAAACAAATAGTGTTGTCGCATAAACGGCATCCATAAGTCAGTCGCTATGTAAAACGGCATCTAATGTCAGTCGTATGCAGTCCAAGAGTTCCCCTCGCCAGTCTGCGACTTCCCGCGCGCAGGGAACAGGCGTCTTGCGTCGCTGACCACTGCCGCTCGATCTCGTCTATCTCAGCCGAGATCTTGTCATTTTATGCTTCGAGATCGATCTCGAAAAATGAAACGGGATTTCGCGAGATTGAGATTGCATTCCCTACTTCGATATTATCCTCTTTTATTGTGGGCGTGCTGTTCACACCATCTTTACCAGTCTGTTTTTCTAAATGAAGTCTTGTAATAAGCTGTCAGTTTGAGTCAGTATTTTTCATTGTTTTGTTTGGCTGCAAGTAATAAAGAAGTAATGCAAGTTAGTGCAGTCACCGATAGCGAGGTGGGCTTGAGCTGCGGCACCTTGTGTCCGTCGTACTCCCACTCGGAGAACAGCTTGTGCAGCGCGAAGGACGCCAGCTGTATCATGGGCAGCGCGGCCGCGTCGCCGGGCGCGCCGGCCGGGCCCGCCAGCGACGTCGCTGCCACATGCAACATATCTTCTATGACTTGTACTTATTGTTTGGAATTCATACACACACATTTTAGTAATGGCGTTGTCATAAAGGGTGTAAAAGCTCCCTTAACGCAAACGAAGGGCACTGGTTCTCCCCACCACTGCGATCATTTTTTGGTTCTAGACCATACCTGGGAACCCACTTGTTACAGAGATATTGGGGGTCAAAGTTCCAAATTTAGAACAGCTGTTTTTGTAAATACTAGTTATTCCAGTTAAAACTTTACTTAAATTACCTCCATGACCCGTTTACTATTCAAATTCCACTTGCACAATGTTATAATAGTGCTTCATTGAGTTTTACCGTGAAATGTGATTTTTGACCCCAAAAAAATATCGTTTCCCAGCAAAAAATTTTGCGTTGGGGTACCTAGTTTGATGTACAGAATGCTTGGTTGACGTATGTGTGATGGGTTAATTTACACCCTGTATATACGAGTTTCCGTTGGTACCCTAGTAAGCAAAAAGAAGTCAGGTCTATTGGGCGGCATAAATAATAAATGTATATTTTGCAAATAGCTTTTTACAAACACTTTTACAAGTCAATATTTTTTTAATACATGGGTCAATATCCTGCCTACTCCGAGAAAAAGAATCCAAAACAAACTCAGAGGTCATAATCAATTTTAAGGTCCAGACATAATCCGCCGCGGGAGGCGCTCCGGGCGTCGGGGGTCCCGCGATGACCTCCGGCCACCGTAGACGCGGGCCTGTGGACGGTGAGTGATGGGCTAACTCGCCGTCCGTCCGTCTCACGACGAAAACAGGCCGTGTCGACGGCGCGTTCGTGTTCCACGCGCGCCTCAAAGAGATGTCAGCAACATGGGAGGGGCCCGAAAGGGCCGACGCCTGTCGGGGCCGCGGGTAGTCCACCGGTTATCGCGGCCTCGACATAGAAGGCGAAGAAGGAACATGGGTGGTTTTTAGTCAGTAGAAGTCTGACACTCCCTTTCGCTCTGCCCAAGAGCGGGAGGGGTTATTCGATGATTTTACACCACCCAAAAAAAAAGGTCCAGACATAATCTTGGTATACACACATGAAGACTGTGCAGATTAGTGTCCGAGATGGTCTTTTGAAGAAAGCACCACAGTTGGTTCAAGTATTAGTGGAGCTAAACTTGTAATTGACTTGACTTGTCATAAAATCTCTAGTCAAGGTTAGGCCCTAACCACACACGATAAAGGCTAAGCAGATTAGAGTACTTCTCTACATCGACATACTGCCGTAAAGTGTGTGTTGACATAGCAAGGAGAGGTTAAGTAAACTCACTGCTGTCGCCGGGGATAATTTTGTTCATCTTCTTTATCATAAGGTCTCTTATCGCCTGCTCAGCTGCTGCGTTGCGTGCCATCAGTTTGTTGTCACCTGGGGAACAAATAGGCGCCTGTTATTCATCGACATTTCTCAGGATGACTTTATACAGTGTGAGTCTTTATAATGTGCACATACCGAAATGAGAGAATCTATGCTTAATTTTATCGATGGAAAGAATATTAAAAAAAAAAAAAAAAAATTTTTTATATTTTTTATGGAATTTTTAAAAAAAATGTCCACTACTGTGACCCCAGTGTAAACAAAACGGTGTAACTTTTAAACTTAATTATCTATCGCGATGAAACAAACTCTATAATGATTGGAAGTAAAATTCCTAATTAAATTAAAAATCTGGAAAAAAATTGACAACATTTCATATTTTTAACTTGTGAGTATTATTAAGTAATATAAAAGCAAATCCAAAACTAGGAAACCCATATTTTTTTGTTTTTCGAAATTATGTACTTTTCATTCATAATTTTAAGTTTCAAATTCGGCGCGTTCTAAAAAGACGTAAGCGCCAAATGACGTCATTCTTACGGTGGAATGGCGATATAACCTTTGCTTTACTGTGACACGACAAAAAAAATTGAAAAGTGTCACACTTGTCTTGTCGTTGTCACTTTGGCAGTTTGTCATACTCGTTGGCGCAGGCTGGTACAAAACAATATTTTGGTTCCTTTATTGGCGTACTTATATGTTTCTTTGGGATCCATTTTATTGGGGAAATATCAATCAAAAGTTACTAACAAAAAGCGTGTCGAGTTTGAAAAATAAATTGTTCAATTTTATGAAAAATTTAAACTTCAGTGACATTCAACATTGACAAATTGACGTCTTGTTTGACATTATTGTTTTCATAAAAAATATTGAATGCTTAGGCAAAGATAACTACATCATTCTGCCGTATATATGACGTCATCACATGTTTTTTGGTTTTCATTTTTTTTTCTCAGAAATAAAGGAATCTAAAAATAAATAAAATACATGTATGAACTCAGGATACGAAAATAAAGAAATGGTATTTTTATTTTAAGGTGGTGTCAGTTTTGAAATGTTGTGATTTGAAAATAAACATCTTTTTTTGGCAAAAATCTGTGTTTTTGTCATCAATTTTTACAATAATTATAAAATTTCTCAATAAAACGCCCCCATTACCTACCTTTTTTATTACTTTAACGTATTTTTCATCGTATTAGCTACCCAATAGTAAAAATGGCATGTTTATAACTCAAACATAACATTTTATATCAAAATGTTAAAAGATGGCACTCCGAACGCGCCATTTATTGTTCTCTTAAGGATGGTTTATTTGAGGTGATAATGAATACAAAAGAGTTCAATTAAAAACCATTTATTATTTGACACATAATTGAATGCATCAGGTTCTCAAAATGTCCACCTCGTTGTTGTAGGCACAAAGCCGCGAGTATTAAAATTTGTCCGCGCGTTCGGAGTGCCATCTTTTAACATTTCATATAAAATGATGTTTGAGTTATAAACATGCCATTTTTACTATACCTTTTTTTTACAAAATTAACGCCGAAGGGAGGTAATTAGGGGTTGAAAGTTTGTTGGGATATTTTTTGAAATACACGCTGGGGAAGCCGCGGGCAAAAGCTAAATAAATGATACTGCTATTAAACATAGTCTTTCTTATGTCAATGTCGATTATTCACGTGCAAGTCCTTTAGAATTTAGGTAAGTGTTTATAGCAAGGATGGGCTAGGTCATTTTACATTGTTTTTTTATGCCCCTTTTTACCGACGTTTTATAAGTGCCCATGTAGGCCTATGTGAAATAAAAATATTTTGATTTATTGATTTTGATTATGAATAGTGTTGTGTACCGTATCCTTTGTAGTTGTTTCCATCTATGGTGAGGTCGGCGCAGAAGTTGGGAGGGTTGTTGCCCTTGAAGCACTGCGACGCCGCCGAAGGCTCCACTTTGAATTGCTGGAAGACCATACACAAAGTAATCATAAATATTGAATGCATGTAAAGACATCTGTTCGTATCCGAACACAGATTTCAAGGTTTCAGTTTTATTGCGCTGGCTACATTTTGGAATGTGAGGTGTGGAGGAGAATTTCCTGCGGTCGTGGCGGAGGGCCTGGAGGATTGCTGAAAAGTCAGTATTATACATCAGGGATTCATCTGCTGGCTTGCGGGGCCTTCAAGTACCTATCAAGCGGGGACTCATCAACTCCAAAATAATCCGTATGGGCGTGGAGGAGAATTTCCTGCGGTCGTGGCGGAGGGCCTGAGGATTGCTGAAAATTCAGAATTTTACATCAGGGCTTCATCTGCTGGCTAGCGGGGCCTTCAAGTGTCAATCGGGGATTAAAACTTTAAATAACAGCCTATGAAGCAACCAAAAATTGGTTAAAGGCATTTTATTCATTTTGTACTGTGCAAGAAAGAGATGGCAACAAAATCAAGAATAAGAATAGTTTAATTTTTATTCTGGTTCTGGAACGCAAACAAAGTGAGTGAAGGCGGTGAAAGAAAGCACATTGAAAGTGACGCGGCATTCAAAAGGACCAATCAGAAGAAAGAAAACCGGGACTGCGTAAGTGGTACCAACCTAACCTGCGTTACGGAGCGTCGCCGTGAACTCGTGATTCGTCAACATCGTGTGTCGTCAGGTTGCCTGCTGTTGAAAAAACGCGTCGTGTGCTCCGAAACGATTTTGTCAATAATTCAATAATTCATCAATAGCTGCGCCATTTTGTATTGGTTTTTTTTTTCTTTGTTGGTGTTTGTGCACAACGAAATTGAACAAAGATCAAAGACATTCGGTTATTTAGAATACAAATTACAAGTGACACGCTAAAAGCGAAAAATAGTTGTTATTGCAATATTGTAAACAATCGGTACAATGACCGAATTACAAGAACATCAGGGGCTACGTAGTACCTATTACTCGATTATACAAATTTTCACAAAATAATCTCTCAGATATAAATAAAGAGTTGCTTAAAGAAAAGTGTAAGAAATTGTCAGAAGAATTTAAGGAGTATGAAAATCTAAATAATAGAATATTGTATTTGAGTCCTAACGATAAGGAAGATTATTGTGAAGTGGAAGAAAAATATTTCACTACAGTTTCCACTTTAAACACAGCACTTACTGCATTATCTGTTCACGAAGATATTAAACCTAAAGGTGAATTTAAAAGGTTACCTGTTGTAAACATAGCTTCATTTGATGGCAAAAATGTAGTGGATTTTCCACCGTTCATTAACATGTTTAAGTCTGTTATTGATTCAGATAGTCGGTTAAGTTTATGTGAAAAACTACATTATTTACGCTCATTCTTGACTGGGGAGGCTCTAGATCTTATAAAAAATTTAATGTTGAATGATGAAAATTATAATGTTGCATTGGAGCTGCTAAACAATAGATTTAACAATAAACTACTCATAGTTAATCATCATGTAAATAATATTCTGGAGTTGCCATTAGTCACAAAATGCACTGCTCAAGGATTGAGGTCTCTTGTTTCAGTAATAAACTTAAACATGGCTGCACTAAAGAATCTGAAGGAACCGGTGGAGCACTGGGACACCTTACTGGTTAATATAGTGTCTAAAAAGGTAGATAGCTACACCAACAGAGGGTTCCATCAGGAACGGCTTAGCAAGGAGATACCTAAGTTGTCCGAGTTTCTACATTTTCTAGAAAGGAGGGCTATTGCAATGGAAAACACCACTGATGATAAGTTGTCCCATTCTCAAAGGCCAGTTAAAGTAATGAGCGGTGTAAACACATCCAAGGCCGCATTATGTAAGTATTGTCAGCAGACACACAAGCTCTATGAGTGTTCAAAATTTAAATTGGCTTCTGATAAAGAAAGATTAGCCTTTGTTAATGACAACAAGCTTTGTAAAGTATGCTTAAATAGTCATAATGGAAAGTGTTTACTAAAAATAAAATGTGTTACGTGTGGGCAAAAGCATAATACGCTTTTGCATGATAATGCATCTTGTAATACATTATTGCTGGATAAACCGGAAAATAGTGCAAGAGGAGATCAGGTGGCATTAAACGCTACAGCTTACACAGATGTCTTATTGCCCACAGCTATGGTGCGCTTGGTAAAAGATGATGGCTCGTTTGTCACTGCTAGGGCTCTACTTGACTCAGGGAGTCAAGTATCATTTATCACTGAAAACTTGGCTGACAGCATTCAATGTAAATTAAGTAAGCATGATCAGCTTATCATAGGTGTGTGTCAGAGAGGTGAACAAAATGTAATGCGCAGGGCCAATTTCACTATTTACTCAACCATAAATAACTATAGCGTTGAAGTTTCATGCTGTGTTGTAAAAAATATTGCATGTCCATTACCACAGCAGTCATTTGATATTTCACAATTTACTTTTCCTTCTTATGTGAAACTGGCTGACAAAAATTTTAATAAGACTGGTGAACTATTGTTGCTATTGGGGTGTGACATATTTTTCCAGGTGCTGCGCCGTGAGTCCTTGCCAGTAACTCCATCAGGACCTTACCTGATAAACACAAGTTTGGGATATGTTGTAGCGGGCAGTCTGCCTATAACCTCAGGGGGAATAAGCTCTTCTAATCTTTGTTTGGTAATAAATCCATATAATATATAACTGTATAAAGGTATGTAATACATGCATTACTAAAGATAGTCAACTTGAAGAAACAATGTTAAAATTTTGGGAATGTGAAAATGTCCCCACGGTTTTCAAAGAGGATACCTCTGAACATGAACAAGCTGAACAAGTATTTCAGGATTTTGTCACATTAGAAAACAATAGGTTTAGGGTTGCTTTACCTTTAAAAGTTGATTTGTATGATACAGGGTTAGGTCATTCATTTCCCATGGCTTTGAGTAGATTGTATAACTTAGAAAGGAGATTTGCTATGATAATAACTTGTTTCAACAATATAAAAAATTTATATCAGATTATATACAGCAAGGTCATGCAAAATACTTAAATACTAAAAACAAAGACCTAGACATAGCTAAGTTAAACTTTATTCCTCATCATCCTGTTGTAAATCCTAATAGCAAAACAACACCAGTCAGGGCTGTGTTTGATGGAAGTGCAAAAACAAAAAATGGTTTAGCATTAAATGATATTTTGTTGAACAGACCCGTTGTCCAAAGTGATTTGTTTGACATATTGACTTTGTTGAGAACATTCAAATATGTATTGCTATGTGATGTTAAGGCTATGTACAGTACGATCAAACTATCTTGACAGGTCTCAACATAGGCTCTGCGAACTTTTGCGCATGTATACTCGCGAAGGAAACTGTTATTGCCAGATAAACAAATATACGATCAGAAAATACCAAATACAGTGAGAAAATACAAATGAAATAAATATCAAAACACTTTTAGATACCGTGTCTACATTTTTAACTCCATTTTCTTTTCCCCTTTCTACTGAGTTAAATCGTGAATAATTCGCCTTCTCGCCTGGCGATTTAAAACACTACTATACTTTGGTGGCATATTTGACGAAATAAGTGCCCACTAACTTTTCTAACAAATAATAAAAAATAACAGTAATAATAAAAACAACAAACAAAAACACAACGAAAACTTTTCTAATCGAATGTGCTCAAGACAGAGATAGCAACACAAACACCAAACAAATGCTGTCGTGTGACTGAGATATAATACCTCGTACCGAATATTGCCGAACTTGCACGAAGGTCACGAAGTTAACAAAAAGAGTGTAGGTAAGGTGTACAAGTGCATGTGCAATGGGTGTCGCTTAATCGATTATTCTTCGAATCGATTGAAATTAAGTAATAAAAAGATGTTTCTATTCAATTTTATATTGAGGTTTTAAATATTCGTAAACATTCGTTATTCAAGAAGTCTGTAATAGATTTCTAAAATATAAGTAAATCATGTCTTTTAACAGAGGAAACATAATTACTATATTTTTTTTTTGTAATAAAGGCGAAAACTCAATTATTAATGATGAAATTCACTTTATTAGTTAGTGTATTCACTTAAATATCTTCTAAACACTAATAATAACGTATTCCAAATAAAACTAATCGATTACGATATTTGATCGTTTAAAGGATTGATTGTGTTTATGTAAGGTGCATCTCTAGCCTAGACTACCGCCCCCTGAACTTCACCTCATGTCACCATTTGGTTCCTAATAAATGTTACTGCGCAGCGTTCTGCACGAAGTTCGGACCTGCCAAGATAATTTGTTCGAACTGTATAGACAAGTATTTCTTGATGAAAAATATTGTGAGTTGCAAAATATTCTTTGGCGCGAATCCAGGGAAAGTCCTGTTCAGTGTGTTCAATTGCAAACTGTTACATATGGTTTAAAAAGTTCTGCCTTCCTTGCCACTCGCTGCTTAGTTGAACTAGCGCATAGATTTAAGGATCAGTTTCCTTTAGCTGCATTTTGTTTGAAAAACTCGAGTTATGTCGACGATATACAATTTGGCAGTGATGATATTTATGAGTTAAACCAGACAAAGAATGAGCTTTGTAAATTATTAGGCATGGGTGGTTTTGAATTACATAAATGGTGTTCAAATGATATGAGCTTACTAGAAGACATTCCTGTTAATTTACATCAATTAGATAAAAAGGATTTTGATAAAAACTGTTTGTATGTTAAAACACTAGGGTTATTCTACAATGTGAAAACTGATAGTTTGGAAATACAATGTCCTGTAAAAGAATTAAAGCTTCAATATACTAAAAGGGAAATGCTTAGTTTTATAAGTAAATTTTTTGACCCACTCGGTCTTGTGGGACCTATGTTGGTCTCAGCAAAACTTCTAATGCAAGAAGTGTGGTTAAAGTAACGTTAAAGTAATAAAAAAGGTAGGTAATGGGGGCGTCTTATTGAGAAATTTTACGATTATTGTAAAAAGTTATGAAAAAAAAAAGTTTTTTAGATCAAAAAGCGTGTTTTTTTTCCATTGAGGGTAGTTTTTTTCCACAATTTTCATTTTACGAGGACGCCTAATTGCTTCCAATCATTATGGAGTTTGTTTTATCGCGATAGATAATTTAGTTTAAAAGTAACACCGTTTTGTTTACACTGGGGTCACAGTAGCAGACAAAATTTTTAAAAATTCCATATAAAATATTAAAAAATATTTAGATTTTTTTTAATAATTTTTCCGTCGATAAAATCAAGCATAGATTCCCCCATTTCGATATGTGCACATTATAAAGAATCAAACTGTTTATAAGAGTATTTGGTCCTGATAAATGTGTAACTATTAATTTATTTTGTTCTAAGTCTCGCATTAATCCTAAAAACAAAACACTTACAATACCTCGACTTGAACTTGAAAGTGCATTATTGTTAGCTAAATTGGCAAACAAAGTTATTACTAAATTAGCTTTAAAATATAATGTGCGTCCATTTTTATATTCAGACTCTCAAATAGTACTTGCGTGGCTTAAAACAGGACCTGTAAAGTTAAACATGTATGTTGCTAATAGAGTTAAGAAAATAATTCAGTTAACTTCCTCATGTAAATGGTTTTATGTCAACACTGCAGATAACCCAGCAGACTGTCTGTCGCGAGGTGTAAGCCCTTCTTCCTTGAAGGATAATTTACTGTGGTGGCATGGACCCAAGTGCATGGGGAATGCTGAATTTGTCCATGGCATTGTTGCACTGCCAATGTCAATGGAAGAAATACCCGAAATAAAAGAAACAAATCCTGTATTAAAGGCAAGCAATGTATGTATTATAGGCAATACGTTATTGATGATGTTAGAAAAATACTCAGATATAGAAAAAACTACTAGAATAATGGCATATGTGTTAAGATTTATAAATATTTGTAAGGCACAACACATCAAAGGTGTGCATAAATTCAGTCCAAACGAGCTAGATTCTGCACTGCAGACAATAATTAGTTTAGATCAGGGTCAACATTTTAAAAGTGAGATTCAATGCTTACTGACTGGTAATAGCTTAAAATCCAATTTGAGTAGTCTTAATCCTTTTCTTGATTCTTGCAAAGTATTAAGAGTAGGTGGTCGATTGCACAATGCAGACTTACCTTTTGCAGAGAAGCATCCAATAATCTTAGCCAAGAAATCGAATATTACTAAGGGGATTATATGGAGGCAACATATTACATTAAAACACGCAGGTCAAAGTTTAGTTCTTAGTAGCTTGAGTGAAAAATACTGGATTCTTAATGCTTCACGCGAAATAAAATCTGTTTTATATAAATGCATTATTTGCTTTAAATTAAAAGCTAAGAATGCTACCCAATTAATGGGATCTTTACCTTTGGATAGGGTAAATATGACAAGGCCATTTCAGATAGTTGGCACCGATTATGGTGGCCCTTTTAGTGTCAAGCAAACTCGCATTCGCAATCCAGTAATAACAAAATGCTATATTGTAATTTTCGTTTGTTTTGTAACTAAGGCCATACACATAGAACTAGCATCTGATATGTCAACAAAGACTTTCATGGGTTGCTTGAAAAGATTTATATCCAGAAGGAACAAGCCCACAAAAATGTATTGTGATAATGGGGCCTGTCATAAGGGGGCTGCTAATGTGTTAAAAGAATTGTATGATTTGCAAGCTTCCGCAAGTCACCAAGACACTGACATAGAATTCTGCAATTCAGAGAGAATATCCTTTAATTTCATACCAAGTTACTCCCCTGTGTTTGGTGGTTTGTGGGAAGCGGGTATTAAAAGTGTCAAGTATCATATGAAACGGGTAATAGGCAATTCAGTTTTAACTTATGAGGAATTGTATACTGTTATTGTTCAGATCGAAGGCATTCTTAACTCACGGCCGTTGACGCCTCTGTCTAGAGACCCAGATGATATGTCTTATTTAACACCTGGGCATTTTTTGACGGGATCACCATTGTCTTCTTATCCCGAATTAAATCTAAGTAATGTGAATGTTGGAAGATTATCCTTTTGGAAACAGTGTCAACAAATGCAACAATTATTTTGGAAAAAATGGCATAAATATTATTTGGTACTTTTGCAAAATAGACCAAAATGGAAAAGTATACAACCTAACTTAAAACCAGGTGACATGGTAATTTTAAAGTACGATAACATAAAACCACTTGACTGGCCAGTAGGAAGAATTTTAAATGTGATGCCTGGTAAAGATGGATGTGTTCGTGCCTTAGAAGTTAAGACTGCAAAGGGATCTGTTATCCGAACTAGTGTTACGAAAGTATGTCCTTTTCCTATAGATGAAGATAATTGTTAATTAGTAATTAAGTTTAGAATACTTGTAATTTTTTGGGTTCAACTATTTTGTGCAGAAGGTCAGAGGCGCCCCCAGTATGTTCGTATCCGAACACAGATTTCAAGGTTTCAGTTTTTATTGCGCTGGCTACATTTTGGAATGTGAGGTTTTTTGGCACTGGCAACAAGTGGATGCGATGGGAAGAAGAGAAAAACGAGTGTGCAACGTAAAACTGTTTTATAAACGTGCATTGATTAAAATAAAGATCATATCAAATTATAGAAATAAAGTGATTAAAAACTATTATAATTTTATTTATGTTCACGCCACGAACAACATCAATTATTAATGGAGCAGACGAACTATTGTAGTATTTACATTTCTTGAATGTGAATGTTATCACGGAGATATCGTGCTGGAGGGAAAGAATATGTATAGTCATCTCATATGACTGACAACCCCGAATCCGGTCCCTCGACCGTATTTCGTGGAAGTAGAACGGACAATCGAGTCCATTATCCGACCCCAGGCGCATTCTCCTCGCTCAACGTCATGTCTAGAGTACTATAATGTTTAGCTGTATCTTTTACTTATAAATATGACTTTAAAAAAATGTTATTGGTTTTTTGGCTGTGTAATGTGTAAATGATTTGGGGTTGGAGCAATGTTTGTAATTAGGGTATTTCACCAAAAAATCTAATTACTCCGTCAGATAGATTTCCAAAAAATAATGGACACGTATTTTTTTTTTTCACTTAATCAAAAGATGAAGACGATACAGTGCTTCGAAAAGTCGTTTCAAGTCGTGTGACGTCACAAGGTTAGTACTTTTTTACTCGGAAAGTAACGTCACAAGCCCCCGCCCCCCACTCATGATCTTTGACACGTTTTATTTTCGTCAATTTTAAACAAAAAAACACGTAGGTACCTAACTAATATTTTTCGATAATCTAACAGACGGACTAATTAGATTATTTTGGTGTGAAAACCCCTATTCTCATCTCATAAGTCACTTGCATTCTAGTAATACCATGTCTTTGAGCAATTGAACATCTACTTCTCTTGCAGCCATCCACATTCATACCCACAACATTCTCATTCCCTTGCATCACATGCCAGCCAACCATTGCTTGTATGTTAATATAAAACAAATAAGAGCCCGCACGTTGGCCACCTGTTCGTTGGGCATCATCTCGTTGAGCACCATGAGCGCGTTCTTGGGTGTCAGCAGTCGCCGCAGGTTCTCGTTCTGGCGACGACGACGCTCCTTGTTGCTCACTTTCTTCACTGTGACCGAAATAACATTAAATTACCACCGGATTTACAGAAAAGGTGGGCGGAGGACAATAGTACAAAACAAATAATAAAAATAAAATAGCTAGACTTTGGTCAGTGAAATGGCGGCAGGTCACGGGAACAATATGCGACTCCCGCATTCTCCTTAAACTCAAGGGGAAGATTTATAAAACCATGGTTAGACCTGCTGTCGTGTATAGATCAGAATGTTGGGCCACAAAAGGGATAAATGAAAGGCAATTGCATGTGGCTGAGATGTGAATGCTAAGGGGGATGTGTGATGTGACGCGAATGGATAAAATAAGGAATGAGTACATAACGAGGAAGTCTGAAAGTGGCGCCGTTGAATGAAAAGTTGTGTGGTAATCGATTGGCGTGGTATGGACATGTGATGCGAAGGAATGAAGAAAGTGTTGTGAGGAAAATGTTGAGTATGAATGTAGATGGGTATAAGAGTAGAGGAAGACCAAAGAAACGATGGATGGACTGTGTGAAGGATGATATGGCTAGGAAGGAGGTGACTACTGACATGACGAGAAATAGAGAGGTATGGAAGAAAAAGACATGTTGCGCCGACCCCAAATAAATTGGGATAAGGGCAGGAGAATGATGATGAGCTAGACTTTGGTCAATTAAATTTTAATCAATTAATTACGACGATAAAGCTGTGGAACAAAATCCACCAATTAGCAATTAATTTTATGGCGTAATCTATTTTTTTTTTAAACGTTGCCCCGCTCTAGGAATTTCGCCTGTATTGTGGGTGCGTACAAACATTTAAAGTCACATACACAAACACCCAGACTCGGAACAACTATCTGCAGGCCATACAAATATTTGTTACGTGCGGGGATCGAACCCGCGACACGCAGCGCAGCAGTCTAATCGCTCAGCCACTGCGCCAAAGGTGTCGACAAAAACAAATTCTCTACTGAACCTCCTTTTGAACCCCCGACGCAATAACGACAGAGTTATATGTCTGAAGTGTTTGCCTGGCTGTGTGTCTGCCTGTGGCATCGTAGCTCCTAAAGTTCTCGAACGGATGAACCGATTTAGATTTTGTTTCTTTTTGTTTGTATATTGTATTCTAATTGGCCCGCAATAACGTTTTAGACTTATTAAAATTATATATTGCCAAATTAGGATCATAATTACAATTGATTATACTCAAGTCAATACTGTTCAATTCAGTCAAAGTATGGCACACCTCGTTTTAAAGTGGTACAAGAATCTGTCAGGAGGTTGCTGTTACACAAATGTTTACCATTTGTGTAAATGTGAAAATGTACCTACTGAAATATAAATAAGATGACGGCGTTAGTTTTCCGTTAAAATATTGTTATTCAGCTAAAGTAGTCGTGAAAGTAGCTCTCACCTCCAGGTAGCTTGCTCTTCATCCAGTGCGGCCGAGCCGGCAAGCTGTCGTCGTCCCTGAACCCTTTCGAGCTGGCGTCCGATTCCCCCATCTTCACATCCTCGTCCACCAGCGCCTAACACATCAGTTATATTAATTCCTATGTCACGTTCCTTTATACCTAAGGCTAAGTTAATTATGCTGAAATACATGTAGCCGTTTTTAAGATGCTTTTGTTATTGATATCGGGTGTTTTGACCTTCGACTTGTCTGCGATTATGGTCCACGCTTTACACATGGTCACGCCGAAGACTTGTTCCTATGGGTATTAAGTAGGTCCCTAAACCTCATAACATTTTTCTTAATTAAACAATGCGTCTCATCGTGATACCGTTTGGAAGGACTGCGGGCAGGAGTGGTGCGGTGACTAATGCTAAGCCATGAAAGCTAAGAGTCACAAATCACTTTAAGTAGTCGGGAGCACGACTGTGTCGCAGGTGGCAGCACTAACACAATCAGCTCACCTGAACTGGTAGTGGTGGTTGCGCTGGCGGCTGCTGCTGCTTGCGCGGCGACGGCACGTACGGCTATCGACATAATACACTGTGGTAACACCGAGCATTTCCAACGTCTACTTAGTATGGCCCACGAGACAACCAGTCTCCCATCCGCGTCGGGTCAAATACGGTCTTGGGCTGTACTAGAAAGCAGCTCATAGTGAGGCGAACCGTATTTTGTGGGATGCGGATCGGATGCAGGACATATGCACCGATTACGTATTACATATTAGTGAGTACTCACTGCATAGCCCCTCTTTTTGCTGCGAGTGGGTTGTACCCACTGCCGCCGGTCGTTGTCCATACGCAGCCCGCCCGACACAAACTGGCGTTATTCAGCCAAGTGGGAGATGTGCTCCACCATTCACTCGCTCACTCGCACGTTCACGCATTCAAACGCAGCAAATTAAAACGGGAAAAGGAAACAGGATACTGCTGCCGAAAATGAAGCCATAGCTCGAAATTACAAGAAAAGTAAGTAAATAAAAAATCTTTGACATGTAAGAAGCAAACCTAGAATTGTAAATAAGGCACAGTTTGGAGTTTTCCAACCTTTCATCATCTCATACAGTGATGGTCGGTTCACATCACCCATCAACATCCATATTCCTATCATGTCTGTCACCCAGTAAAATTGCAACCTCATTGTTTCACCAATTGGAGACCACATGGCAATTTTGCATCGAGAAATTTCATAGTTACAATTTCAGAGGGTTGTCACATGCTAGAAATCTGGAGCAGCTTAGGTCTACTTAAGTCTAGAGAATGCTGTATGGTTATGAATTGTGATCTTCATGACCATACTAGTTTCTCAAACCACAGAGCTATCCTCCGAGTCTCGCGTCGAGATCTTGTGCAACACCTCGCCACAGGTGCGATAGTCAGCCAATAGAGCAAGACATAGGTGGATACCCAACACCGAGAGATAAACGGAATACAGAACCTTGCTCAGTGTCCCTTACAGTGAGCAAGTTTCTGTATTACGTTTTTGTCATACGACGTTGGGATAAGATGTCTGGACTTGAGATCAGGCAGAGGGTAGCTGAAGACTTTATGTGGCCAGTACCAGGGCTCTCGGGGCTCGCCATAGCACTGTGGTAACAGACATTATATTTTATTACTTGCTGTTGAGCAGCAGTCAGATTGACATTACAAAAAAATTGATTCAATCAATTTCTCCCTAAAACATTTAACATTTGACAGTCAAGTCTCATTTTACTGGCGAGACTATTGTCATTAGCAAGGTATTACTCTAAATATGTTTGTGCTAATGACACATTCATTCCAGAAAAACCCAATAGAATTATGAGTGCCTGAGAAGTAAAACAATTTCTTTGAGAGACAACTTTAAATGCAATAACCAACAATAATAAAACTGTCTGCTTGTCCCTTTTTACCATCCCGAATTTCAGCATAACAATTCAAATATATTTTGATAAAGTTACCTCAGCAGCAGATACAAATTGTCCTGGAGTATTGTAGCGCCCGGAGAATCGTGTATTATCTGTGGACCAAAAAAAAAAAATTGGTCTAGAATTTGAATTTTAAGTAAGGGAAATCTTGTGAGCCAAATATTATATTATTACCTATTGATTTTGGTACCGGCAGCCAATATTGGCAGAGATTTATAAATCTCCACTAATTCAAGATAATGCTGTTGTGCTAGACTTGCTTTGAAAACAAAGAAGAATTTGACTGCACAAGTTTTTTTACTACATCAGATAGCAAGAGCTTACAACACTGACAAATAAATAATGAGGGGTCATAATAATATGTTAGTACCTCTTATTCATCATAATTCTTTAGTTGTTTATTGAACTTTCAAAGTCGGTTTATAGAGTTTCGGTTTAGAGAGGTTTGTCTCTATGATCCGACAAATTCGATAGTTCGACACTGCCCTGCATAACGTTTGTCGGATTACCGGAGATGCACCGTAAATATTTGGTACATTATCTTTTTCTGGTGAAAAAGATGATGAAATTGAAAGAATTTTATTGCACTTTATGACCTATTTAACAATATTCACAATTTCTAAGCTTGGAAAACTATCACTAACATTTAACAAAAGTATTGCGAATATGCAACAAAGGCGTGCAGGGCGGCTGGCGATAATGAGATTATTGATCTGCCGCTGTTCTCAGTTCTATTGTTAGTCATTCTCGTGGAGCCCGTAGTCATAATGAGTCTGTGTTCGCATCTAAAAGCATTTAATTAGGAGCCACTCATTAGTAAATCAACGCCTAGTAACGTAAAAACATCATAATATAAGTACAGTAATAATAGTTTAGCCAGCCAGGTTACAAAAATAAGTTTATAGGAATATTTCAATGGACATTTTTAACTCACATTGTTTGTTGTTATATGACATTCTGCTGACTTGCTGAAATAGTTTTCTGGAAGCACTTATTTTGTCTACTTTTAGCAAAACTACTAAAAATCTAGGAATCAAATAATCAATCGACGTATTCAACGTCAAACAATTCACTCACACTCACAGACTAAAGATGGCGGGCGGAGCGGTTGTCAGCGGCGGATATATAAAAAGCTTTACTCTTTGGTTATCTCTAAGAGATTGTTTGTTTGTTTGAACGCGATAAACTCAGGAACTACTGGTTCGAATTGAAAAAAAATATATGTTGAGTATTCCATTTTCGAGTAATGCTATATACTATATAATATCACGCTTACAACCAATAGGAGCGGAGCATAAATGAAAAATGTCGCAGAAACGGGGAAAAAAAATTGAGAGCTACCGTTGGGTGCGCTGCTTAAACGGTTTACGTAACACAAATTAATATCATGTATGAAGGAATTGTTCCTCTTTAAAAGTTCAACAAAAAAGTCCACGACAGCATACATTTATCTATTAAGATTAACTCACTATAACCATTTTTTAATATTGAAATGTTGGGTTAATTAAAAAACTAAAAAATAACTAAAAAACTAAAATACCCGACTGAAAAAGCTGAAAAGCAAAAAACAAGCACATTTTAAATTAACCAAATCTATTCCATAGTTCATTCTATTTTCATTTCATAAAATTTAATATTCAAACGAACCCCGCCTGCTTCCAAGTTTTAAAATGTGCTTGTTTTTGTCTTTTCAGCTTTTTCAGTCGGGTATTTTAGTTTTTTAACAACTTGTTTTTTATTTTCAACTTTTTAGTTTTATTTTGTGTTTGTTCTTTCGTTGGCCGCGTAAAATTCTTCGCCGATGATTTAACTTTTGTGTTTGTTTATAGGTTTTGTGACTTAGAATTTCTTTTAATTAAACATATAAATGTCATATATTTTTGTAATCTCCTTTTGAAACCCTTCATTTTGATATGTACCCTACTCGATGATAGTTGTTTTTTTTTAATTCGGTGATATTGCCCCCAAAATCCGCCAATTTCTTTGTTTTTTTTTTAATTTTATTGTAGCCAGTGACACTCGCGCCATCAAGACGAATCGAAATATTCAAATTCAAATCCCTTCATCCGTTTAGGAGTTATGAGGGAACAAAGAAACGGACATACATATACAGTGTGTCCGGACATGGACTAGCGATATTCTAAATACTTAAATATAAGCTATTTTAAAGTACTATTACACTTAAGCTTGGGTCCAATACACTTCCCCGCTATGTGGCAGCCATTTTGTTTTTTTTGTTGAAATATGCTCTATGCGAGTACAAAAAAAATCATATATCTCAAAGTTTTAGTCATACTGAGATAAAAATAGGCTTATTCGGAAGGCAATAATATTGTCTACCGTCTGCATTACAAAGCAATGTGTTCACAATTCCATAACTTTTGAAAAAAAATGTGAAAGTCGAAAAAAAAAACAAAAAATTATGCAATTCAACCAATAATGGTTAATTACTACAAAAACAACCCCGAGAACTTTTTTATTTTTTATATTAGATCGACAGTTTTTGAGCTAAGCTACAATGCAACATAAAATTCACAACTGTATGTTTAATACTTTAAGAGTTATTGTTGTTTGAACATAGCGTATGCGCAAGCACAAAAGGCCTTTGTCGGAACCCTAAACAGGAAATCATTAAAAAAACATAACATTCATATTGAATTTTAATCTTCATTTAATATTGGAAAAAACATTAAATAAAATTCACACATTTTTAGACATACAGTTGTGAATTTTATGTTGTATTGTAGCTTAGCTCAAAAACTGTCGATCTAGTATAAAAAATAAAAAAGCTCTCGGGGTTGTTTTTGTAGTAATTAACCATTATTGGTTGAATTGCATAATTTTTTGTTTTTTTTTTCGACTTTCACATTTTTTTTCAAAAGTTATGGAATTGTGAACATATTGCTTTGTAGTGCAGACGGTAGACAATATTATTGCCTTTCGAATAAGCCTATTTTTATCTCAGTATGACTAAAACTTTGAGATATATGATTTTTTTTGTACTCGCATAGAGCATACTTCAACAAAAAAAACAAAATGGCTGCCACATAGCGGGGAAGTATATTGGACCTAAGCCTATAGTGTAATTGTACTTTAAAATAGCTTATATTTAAGTATTTAGAATATCGCTAGTCCATGTCCGGACACACTGTATACATACACGCCAAACACATAACCCTCCTTTTGGGCTTGGCCGCAGTTGGGTAAAAAAGGATTATTTTTTGCAAAACTTATTTAACCCGTATGTAATCAATCTACATATATCTAAATAAATTTATTTATTAGAACGGAAATTTAATATAGAATATTTGTGCCCTTTACTAGTTAAAACAAATATCAAGATAACGCAATTTAAAAAAATACGCGTAGATTCTGGACTCTGGGAAATTCAAACTCAAAATATTTATTGCACCATAATTTTTACAAGGTGATGGTTGCGCCGACCCCTAATAAATTGGGATAAGGGCAGGACAATGATGATGATTAAAAAGAGGAATGTTTAGATTTTTTATTTGTTACGATTTAACTCAAAAATGACTGTCAACTTTGAAAATTCGTTCAACATTTTATGGCTAAAAATAAAACTATGTTGGATATTAGATCTATCGAGGAAGGTGGCTCCCATATTATTATTATACTCTTTGGTTGTAGGCTATCTGTGACGCAGACGAAGTTGCGTGGGACAGTTAAGGATATAATATAATGTATTCCAAAGAGTATGTAGTATATAATTTAAATGTATTCTGTGGCCGACTGGCCAGTGGCCCAGTGGCTTACGCCGCGAGCGAGGGTTACAAGATTCTAAATAAAATACAAGTCATTTTCTATTAGATGCTAGCGACATGCTTGCTGCATACGACACGCCACAAATCACACAGATTCGCTGGACTTCTGGCTTCGAATAATATTCGTCGACACAAAAACAATATTGTTCAAAAATCATGAAAAATGCCCTTTTCTGGCAACATTGAAGTTTGTATAATCAATCTGTGATGTGCAAGAATTGCGTTCCAAAACCCCTTTCTATCAATTTTAACGTGAAAATGATAAGCTAAATTATTTATAAAATGTGAATAGAAAACATTGGTTGAAACAATTCATCTTATTTTAGCTACAAATCTACTAATTAGTGAGTAAAGTGGTCGGCACAGAGTACTATAATATAGGGGTCGGTACGATAGTTAGCAAGTAGTTTTAGCTTTATGCTCAGTAAAAAAAAATACGTGTTACGGACGCAACTTATCTGTCATTATTTGATAATTTTTATTAAAACTTTGTTGAAGTTAGTTGTTTCGCAATCGCATACAATTAGTTTAAATTAGTTCTTCCGAACTAAAATTCTTGTTGAAACGTCAGGATTTCAAGAATAAGTGCGATAAAAGAACGATGCGTTTTACGTTAACTTAGGAGTTATTTACTCAAATGGCTGGGGCGTTATGACCAGTAGCTAGTGGTCGTTGTTGATAGTTATTCAGTACGAAAATGCTCTTGCACTCAAATATCAAGCGGCAGTCAGTGTCATACGGATAGTTTAGATTATTTCACGAAAACAGGTAAGAACTCTTTCAGTATTGGTATGTAAAACCAACTGGTTTGATTTCTTTGACATGTAAGTTCAAATAGGTACAGTGTGTAAACATTCTGATAAACTATTGAAAGCAAACACAATTTACACGCTGATGTAGAAGGGATCACTAATAAGTGTCATCGAGAATGTTCAATGTTTACATAATATATTGTGGAATCTTGTGTTATACTTAATATAAAAGTGGGCTGCTATGTTTACACATTGAATGTAAAACTACTTCCAACAGGGTCACAAACGAAAACGTAATCTAACTAATCCATCGTTTTTATTCATATCTCAGATAATGTGTAGTGTAGGTAAATATACCACAAACCAATATTTTCAGTAATACTTCTAATTTATTGATATATCATTCTCTTTCAGTTCAAATGTCATAATCCGTGATGTCTTCGGTTCACTGCGTGGTGGTGTGGGAGTGGCAGTGCAATAGCCAGTGGCTGCCGCACACTCCTGGTGTCACGCGGACACTGGAGCGAGCGCATGCTAAGAAGCTGACAAGAGTAGTCCTTGCAGATGCGGACCCAGCGTTGAGAGGACATTATGTGAACCTCAGGACACTGACACAGTGTTTGGACACTCCAGGTGTGCTGAAGTTCAATTATTATACTTGATTTTTTATCCTCAAAAAAGCCTGAATAAAAATAAATTTATTGAGGCTTTTTCGATTTATTTTTAAAAATCTCGAAAATAAATTGGTGGAAGTTAGGCAGGCCAGGTTTTATACAAAAATCATCTAACTTCTTAGGGCAAAGTGGCATAATTATGATCACGACTGTCCTCTGAACAACAAGAAAATTCTTTCTTCCGTTTTAAGAACATCCTTATGTAATTCAATTAATCTAATTTGGATGAAGTACTTGTTTTAATTTGATAGATTTTACAAGCCTCAATTACTCATGATGATCCATGTTGTATTGTTATTTCACCAGAGGGTGGCAGTGTGGAGTGCCGCGTGCGTCGCGCGTGCTACAGCGTGACGTCACCGGCGGGGCGCGGCGTGCGCTGGGAGTGGGCGCGCTTCGTGTCGCCGCCGCTCGGTGGAGAGCTCAACTACGAGCCACTGCCCATGGAGGTAATAATGCTATACAAACTGTTTTTACATCCGATAACTCTGGGGTTGGGGTATCGTGTTATAGGCACTTGTCCCACAGCTGCACCAATGAGCTGCATGCATTCATAAGAAGTGAAAGTTTCTTTGCCTGAAAAGCGATTGTTGCTGAGTGAGTTTTCTTTCTGTTTTCCACAATTAGAGTTCTTCTACAACCAAAGGATGGAAATAACTATATCGTGTTATACAGGTACAATGTCTGCTAGAAGAGTCGTGGTCCGGCGGCGGCGAGACGGTGTCATTCGAGGGCTGGGTCGCGTCAGTGTCGCGTATGACGGCTAGGGGAGTGGGTGGGGGCGCGGGGGGCGTGGCCCTGCTGCGCCGCGCCCCGCACCCCCCCTACCCGCTGACGCGTCCGTCCCCGCCCCCCGCGCCGCACACGCTGCACCAGCACCCACAGCACCCGCCACCGCCGCCGGAGCGGGCGCCGCTAGAAGGTAAACATCATCTAAAATAATCTAAATGGTTCTGTGTTACATATTATTATTCAGTTATCCTGCTGTTATTGCACGCTAAAAACATTTTACTGCAACATGAGAAAGTTTAAGCCATATTGTCCACTGCTACATTACCTTATTACTTACAAATTACACATAGAATTAATTTATTGTATGGGCAAGCAGATACTTTCATAACATGTCTAAGTATTGTCTGTCTTGTTTCATTTTACTACATTGATCATATCATCAACCTAAAGGTCGTCGACCGCGCATCCCGCAACAGCATACGGGTTCCAGCGTGCACTCGGTGCAATCAGTGCAGTCAGTGCAATCAGTGCAATCGGTGCAATCAGTGCAGTCGCTGCAGTCCGTGCACTCAAGCCAATCGGCGCCGTCCAACGCCACGATACCGCGGCAAGGTGCCCGCAGTGCGTCGCCAAGAGACCGAGATCGAAAGCCCGGGCTCGCCAGGCAAATACTGCATAACTTGAATATATTCAGTAAGATTTCAAACCCATTATTTTATTTTCCAGCATTTTCCAACTTTTTAATGTCTTACTTGTGCGATCCACAGACTCTAACATTATCCTTGTATCAGGTCACAACAACAAGCAAACCGCAGCCGTAGTAGAAAGCAACAAACTCGAGGAAGAACTTGCAGAAGAACAGCGACAAACTGACACGGAGTGTAGCAGCACGCGCTCGGGCAGGCGACACAGTGTCGACACGGTGTCCACGTACCTCAGCCACGAGAGCAAGGAAAGCTTGCAGGTGAGCTAACTTTAACAAAATGACCAATCCACTACCATAATACAGATAATGTAGTTGCTGACAACCAATATGGGTTTAGAGTACACAAAAGTAATAAAACTGTCTTGGGTTTACAATCTCAAAAACAAAATAAAAACGATTGCCACCTATTTTGATCTTTTTAAGGTTTTTGACAGTCTGTCACTCTAGCTCAAGAAAGTGTAACCAATTGTTTTAGGAAGCTTTCCACTTGATATTTTTAAGAGTTATCTTAAGAGTCGCTCGCAGATAGTCAAAATAGATAACCGCATCAGTAAGGAAACATTTCTTAACCATGGAGTCTCACAGGGTAGTGTTACTGGTCCTATCCTGTTCCTTATATTTCTATTATATTTATACAATGATCTATGCAAAAGACAACGACCAAAATATATGGAGTCATGGTGTTTTTATCATTTCGCGGCCGTTAACTATATACCCATAGGAGAAAATAACGTATCACACAAAATTTTGTATGTCGTTAAAGCTAAGTCCAGACAGATTTAAATAAGTTTATACAGAATGTTCCTTGTGTGCTTATCAAAGCCAGATAATAGTGGTCAAAAGAATCATGATCTTGATTTTGGGGAAGAAAAAATCCGCTGTTTTAGTGTTATTGAAAATTCTTGGGCCGAATCCGAAGTTCTTTTTCGCTTTAATTGCACGAAAAATTAAGCTCAATCTGACCAGCTCAATCCGATTCTGTAAAGATGAATGTGGTGACTGCCTTATGCAACCTGTGGCAATTATGCGTGTGCAGCAAGCGGCGGTGGGCGAGCTGCTGAACTGCAGCGGCGGCAGCGACGACGGGTTCGCGTCGCCCGCGCCGCGCCACGCCAACACTGACATGCCCACCTCCGACGGAAGTATTGTTGGTGAGTATACAGACACACAGCCCTTTATTATCATCTTCTTAAGGTTGCCCCACATCTAACGTGTAGGTGTTGGGTATAATGGAATGCACTTTTGTATCGTTAAAATCCCGGGAAATCGAAATCGTCAATTTTTTTTTTTACTATATAATGCAGTCTCTCCAGTTTTGGAGCCATAGCGCTAGATAGCCTGAACGCGGCCCACTCTGCACCCAAGTTGCATTCTTCGGGATGTCTCCCTTTGTTGATGCTCTTTGCCAAATGAAAGAACATTGCCAAAGTAAACATAATGGTCAACCATCTCCAACTCTTCATTTTGACAGACAGATTTGCAGAGGTGTTGATGTTTGTCATAATCTTTGTCTTGGTCATATTCATCCTAAGACCCACTTTAAAAGAAGCATCTTACAGGTTTTTTTTTTTGTGGGGTTGGGAAATCATTAAATAACCCCTCCCGCTCTTGGGCAGAGCAAAAGAGAATGTCAGATTTCTACTGACTAAAAACTACCTATGTTCCTTCTTAGCCCTATAAATCGAGGCCGCGGTATCTCTTACAACATCCCGCAGCCCAGACGGGCGTCGGCCCTTCCATGTTGCTGACATCTCTTTGAGGCGCGCGTGGAACACGAACGCGACGTCGACACGGCCTGTCGTCGTCATAAGACGGACGGACGGCGAGCTAGTCCATTACTCACCGTCCACAGGCCCGCGTCTACGGTGGCCGGAAGCCGTCACGTGGCCCCAACGCCCGGAGCGTCTCCCGCGGCGGCTGGGACGAGCGGTTCTCTCCCTCTCACGTTCCGCCACCTCCTTCGCCAGCATCACTGCTTCGCAGAAGGAGGCGACGGCGTCCCATTCCTCCTCGCCCCGGACCATGGCTTGCACCAGGGCCGGACGCGCGAGCCGCCGCCAATCGTCGCTACGAGAACACACTTCCACGTTGTGCTCCACCGTGTCCTCCGACCGACGCAGGTCCTCACAGTGGTGACGTCGGGACGTTTCCTCCCGCTTGATTCGGTGAAGGTACCCCCGAAACACCGTGTCCTGTGAGGACCTGCGTCAGACGGAAGGTGAGGGCGCCGTGGCGCCTCTCAAGCCATTCCTCAAAGAGGGCACTTACCGCCGCTATCGTGGCGTGCCCTATTGTACAGGTCTTGAAGCAGTGTTTGAAGATCGCCGAAGTTTTCAGCAAAGAGAACAAGGTCGTCTGCAAATCTTAAATGCGACAGGTATGCACCATTGATGTTAACACCGCAACAGTCCCAATTTAAGCATTTCACGATGTCTTCGAGGACTGCTGTGAATAGTTTCGGTGAAATAGTGTCCCCCTGTCGCCTGACTTCCCGCTTGATCTGTACGGGTTTAGACAGTGAATGCATGCGAACCTGCGAAGTGGCCGAGGTGTATAGCGCCCACAGCACATCCACGTAGCGAGAGTCGATATGGCAGCGATGGGGAGCGTGGTCACTGGTCATGGTGTAGGCTTCCCCCAACAATTTTTTAATTTTTTTAAAAACCGATCAACCGATTTGAAAAAAAATGAACCAAATCAGTTCAAGTCATCTTCGAGTCGGTGAACATATCAATAAAAAAAAAGATTAAGGCGAATTGAGAACCTCCATTTTAAAGTCGGTTAATGAGATTTAGCATCTATTGTTGTTCTCTCCTAATCAGGTCAACATGTACCACCAATAACTAGAAAGAATTCAAGTATCGGTCCATTACTGGTGCATAATTTTGAAAGAGTTTTCTTTTCAACTCCTAACCAAAATTAAACATTTCCATGATATTTTAGATAGACTCTCCAATATCAACCTACATTCAACTCCTAACCATTGAGAAGTTGTACCTTCCATCATCAGCATCATGTAGATTAACATACGATTATGAATGACAGATGAACAGCTTTAGAAAATATATGAAAAACCCCTAAAAATGCCTATAAAGGACAATGTTCAGGGATATATAAGATATATGGAATCCCGTACCAAGTAGTTTCAAAATCAAACTTTGTTTTCTTATTGTCTACACTTATCATATTATCTTCTACAAAAGCTATTTCAGTAAACGACCGCCGAGTTTCGGAGTAATTCCAGCATAACCTCATAACCAGTGTAATAATAGGTCTTTACCTATGAATTTTTTTTTAATGTATTTTTTATTTGTATTAATCGGAGTAATCACCCATGCAATCAATGCATCTTTGCCAACGCAGTGGCAGTTTATTGATGCCCTTCTTAAAGAAATCAGGTGGTCGGGAGGCAACAAATTCTTCAAAGGCATTTTGTACTGCCTCTCGGGTATTGAAATTTTTCCCGCCAAGAAGTTATCCAAATTCTGGAAAAAGTAGTAGTAGGCGCAAGGTCTGGTGAGTAGGGCGGATGACGGAGAGCTTCCAACCCCAGTTCTTGCAACTTGGAGACCGTCTGCTGTGCAGTATGAGGTCGCGCGTTGTCGTGCAGGAGCAGCGGAGACGAGCGATTGACCAATGCTGGTTGGAGATGTGCCAGCTTCTCCATCATTGTGTTCAGTTCTTCACAGTACACATCTGCAGTAATGCTCACCCCGTTTGGTAAGAAGCTGTGATGAATCACACCGGCGCTAGACCACCAAACAGTAACCATCACTATTCTAGGGGTAAGTTTTCGTTTAGGGCATTGTTTAGGTGCTGAACCAGGATCCAACCAACTTGCTGAGCGCTTGCGGTTATCAAACAGAATCCATTTTTCATCGCAGGTAACAATGCGGTTCAAAATTCCTTCATTTGTGTGTCTGTTGAACAGTGCAAGGCACGTCTCGACGCGTACTTCGCGCTGGCGATCATTGAGTTCGTGGGGCACCCATTTGTCAAGCTTTTTTACCTTGCCAATTTGACGCAAATGGACCAATATTGTTTTGACGCTAACGTCGAAAGCTGCTGCTAATTCAGCCGTAGATTGTGTATCATCAGCTTCCACAATCGCCTTTAATTCGTAATTGTCGACCAAAGTCTTCGGAGGACCGCGAGGTTCATTTTTCAGGTCGAAATTTCCAGAACGGAAGCGAGCAAACCAATAACAGGTGGTGCGTTGGTTTGTAGTGTTAGCTCCGTAAACGTCGTTGATGTTGCGTGCCGCTTGTGCCGCGTTGCTGCCACGACGGTACTCATATTCCATAATTACTCGAATTTTTAACGTATCCATGATGACGAAAAATATTGAAAAGCGATGAAAATGTAACACTAATCAATAAACAAATGACTACTTTTGGAAAAAAAACATGTTTTTAAAATAAAATTAATTTGAAATTAGAATTCTTAGCCAAAAAAAAATTATTTTGATTTGAAATGGCCAGTACTGCAGAACGGCAATTTCATAGGTAAAGACCTAATATTAAAAAAATAATATTTATGTATGAGTGTGAGTGAGTGATATTATTTATAAATGTGTGGTGTACTCCAAATAAAAATATAAGTTGAGGTAAAAAATTCGGGCGCCTGGAGTGCACACAAAACTATGCCAAAGATAGACTAACCTGCGGGAGCTTGAGACTTTTAATATTCAAGCGGGAAGGTATCAATAAAAATCGAGCATGAAAATTATAGAGCGATTTTATTACCCGAAGGCTGCTGGTGGAAATACACAAGAGAATTCCTTTCTATTATTAATAGCTAAAACTAAAATGAAACAATCTTTTAAGACCTGTCATTATTGCACTTTACCAAATAGATGATCTACGTTATGTATCACAAACCATACCAAATTCCGTCGATTATGCCAACAACCAAAAGATTAACGCTCATCTTGGTGATATGCATTTCCGCTGGGATACCAAAGGCGGTCCAAGATATATTTTGGTAGGGGCGAGCGTCTAAAATTTTAAGTAGTAGAAAAAATGTCATTATTGCACTTTACCAAATAGATGATCTACGTTATGTATCACAAACCATACCAAATTCCGTCGATTATGCCAACAACCAAAAGATTAACGCTCATCTTGGTGATATGCATTTCCGCTGGGATACCAAAGGCGGTCCAAGATATATTTTGGTAGGGGCGAGCGTCTAAAATTTTAAGTAGTAGAAAAAAACGCCTTGTGGCTGAAAACAAACATGATTATTCGTTAGCTGATATTCAGCGTTGGTAAAAACAATTGGCGACCGAGGTGGTTGCGACCAAATGCAATCAAACTCACCGTTTCTTCCAAAATATCAAACTGTGGTCATCAGTAGATGAATGAATCCAGACAAATAAGTACTTAATCAAGTTAAAAGATCCTGAAACAATGAAATATCGGAACTATTAGCGTCTGCTATCAATATAGCCATGACAACGCGGAACGGACCGAAATCACGATAAAATTCACTTACCATAAAAAATATGAGCTATCCAATTAGGATGCTGACAAGGGCAATCGGCTACCACATAATTGGGATTAGATGCCGCCCATCTGAAGTAATACTTCAAGATTTATATCGGCGCTGAAATTACGCCATTCTGTCCAAAAGCTATAGGTCGAAAAGTGACAAATGTCAACGTCAACTTGACAGCCTCAAAAAGAAAAAGCCAGTGTGACCACTTCACGATTCTAAATCAACCAAAAATGAATTCTTATATGGCAACACGACCGTGGTGCCTACAAATTAAATCAAATAATACGTATCATGTAACAGGCTTAAAAGACTCGTTACACCAGACGATATGTATATTTATTGACATACCTGAAATCATGCACAAACAGAGTAATCCACTTATATTAGTATGAATTACGAGTTCACAAATTACCAACAAGATGTACTTCTCAACGCACATTACAATAATATTAATTAATCTCATAACTAAAAACACAGACTGACGTTAATCAAATGTCAGCAGGGATTTAGGGATGTGATCGATAAATCGAAATCTTTAGTAAGAAAATCGATTGTGTCAATTAGTAATACTAAATCGATTTGATGTACTGGTTTTACTTAATGTTACTGTTATGCAACAAGAAAATAGCAAAAGTAAAACATATAATTCGTAGAATGTTTTTGAAGCAAATGTTATAGTTATTTATTACACAAAAGAAACAATTGGCATGACTGTATAGTAGATTCATTAAAAAAGTATTAAGTGCATTCTACATCTCTATGACTGGTTGTGTAAATTCCATAATGGGAGTAAAACAATATTCATACTTTTAAACTTTAAATTAAATTTCCAGGCGCAAAATTGAATCCCTGACGCATAATGTCGTAAAGAAATATGTAATTACTATAACTTATTGATCTTGAAACTCGAGAATTCTTGGTACGAGTTCTGGGATCCCATCATCAGATCCTGGTGTGGTTAGGAGTGTTTATAAATGTGTACTTTTCGAAATTATATGAGAAGATAATAATATGCCCTATATGCATGTATATGTATGCGGTATCGGTAACTGTTAACCAAACACACTTTATACAACGATAAGATTCAAGAAAAAGTAGGCTGCAAAAGCGAGCGAAGCAAGCACTAAAATGTTAATCTTTTTAGATCATGTTCCACATGTTCCTTTTCTAAACTTTCTGTTGGATATGATTACCTATTAAGGCCTCGGGGCAAGGGAATTCTAATTCATTTCAGCCTCTGTCAATATCGGTCGATTAAGCAAAAATCCTATAGGGGCACTATTTCCAGCACCAGCTGCATTTTGAGCCAGAAAAACCTCTTCTTTTGTTTGGTAGGATTGACACATCTTGAATAATTTCGCACCAATTAAAATTGAAGCCAATTGTAACGCGACACGACCATTATGCGCGGCAAGCCCGAAGGCAGGGTCGCCATGTAGGGATAGGTGTGATTGAGTAGACGACTCGATGTGTAATACTCACGTTTATTAACAAATCATTCAATATATAGACTTAAGCTACTTACACATACAGTCATGGGTATGGGACCCACACTACATGTCAATCCAAAGGCAGAAAAAAAAGCTCCTGTAATTCAAATTTTTTGGTTATAAATATAGGCGCGACTGGACTTTTATGCGTATGGACATATGCGCAAATATAATTATTCATCACTATTTTCCAGTCTGTCTGCAATTTCCCATTAACAATCACAACTGCATACACCCTCCATATTTACTCTGTAAGTCACGCAAGTGAGGCTCAACAGTCCATGCGCACAAATAATACCTTTTCGCGATAGTAAGTTGGCGCAATAGTGTAGTTAATTAAAAAAAAATAATTAGTCTGTCAGATAGATTTCCAAAAAATATTGGACACGTATTTTTTCTTTTTACGATACATATATTGCTTTGAAACCTCGTGTAACGTCATATTCTAAGACATTACTATGGCATTTTTTACCGGTCAGTGACGTCAAACGACAAACCCCAACTCAAATCTTTGACGCGTTTTATCTTCGTAATTTTTTATTGATTTTATAAAACAAAAAATACGTATCCACTAGTTTTTGATAATCTAACAGACGGACTAATTAGCAAGAATTAAACCACTTACAAGTCACTTAACTGCCAAACTTCGGCCAGCATTTGGTAATCCGGGTTAAGAACCTCGCCTTAGAACCACATTTTTTTAAGTCAGTAAACATCCCTATTGTCCTAGAGCCATATTGTTTGGGGGTATATGAAAATGTAGCAAATGTGTTTGCCAGGGGTAGACGAGGCGTCATCGCAGGTGTGCGTGTGGGTGCGCGCCGTGGAGTGTCCGCAGTGGGGCGCGCTGTGTCCCGCCTGCCTCGCGCCGCTCGACGCCTGCGCCGCGCCCGCAGTCGCGCTCACCGGCTGCCAGCACATGCTGCACCTGCACTGCCTCAACCGGCAGCTCGAGAGACTGCGAGCCAGCCAGGTGGGACATACATACATATAGCCTGCCTCGCGCCGAACAGTAGCGCTATAACCGTTTTGTGTCGCAGGAGCCGCTGTACATCGAGTGCCTGGTCTGCGGGCGCATGTACGGACGCACGCCGGCGCCGTGCTCGGCTGGCTCACAGCCACGTGGAAGCATGGCGTGGGCGCTGCAGCCCGTGGCACTGCCGCAGCACCCGCACTGCACCTCCTCCATACTCGTCACATACAAGTACGTCACTACACACACACTACACTAACTGACAACTTTGTCAAGCTATTATTGAGACTATAGCACCGTTCTTAGCCTTAATATTTAATTTGTGTGTAGACCAAGGACTTTTTCCAGACCATAGGAAAAACAGCAAGGTTATACCACTTTTCACATCCGGTTACAGTAAAGACACCAATAAGTATAGACCCGTATCCGTTTTGCCTGTTATCAGCAAGGTGTTTGAAAAGGTTATGCTTAATCAATACTCAACTACTTTAAGGGCCTGTTTCACCACCCTCAAGTAAAGTGTCGAGTAGGCTAATCGCCAGTTAAAGTGACCCGTAACTTCACGTGCGAGTTTCACGACGTTTGAGTAGCACTAATCGTAGGATTAACCGACCCGTAACTTACTTGCCACTGCTTCTGCTAATTAGCGTGTTTTACTCGACGATTAAATATTGTCTGTTGTCATTTCTTGCTTAACACTAACGATTATTTTAAAATAAACGAACAAAAATGGATTTAATTGATCATCAGTTGGATGAATTAGAATATTCTACGACGCAAAGAGTAGCGAGAATTCGTGTCTTGCACTTGCACTTGTACGATTCAAGCCCTCATATTTGACCTTCAATGTTTTGGTCGATATGCCTCCAGATCGAGCATTAAATTCATTTTGAATGCTTTCCCAAGCGGCGTCTTTCATTTTCCCCGTCGAAGCATCACTTTGTTTATTCTCCAACACAGCATGGTATTTTTGTACAAGTGATACTATAATATCCCTCTCATGTAGGGAAAAGTTTGCACTTCTATCTCTTTTAACTTTATTCATGATAATTAAATAGGTAAGTACTTATTAACTAAACAAATTAAAATCACACGCGTAGTATTTCCAACCATTCAGACAGTAGACAGTCACACAAATAATCGCACACAATGCACAAATGACAGCTGCAGTGACGTTTGACGAGTGACATTGACGTAATATTGAACGAATGTGACGTATGATTTGTAACGTTACTCACTTAACCAGTAAGTTGTTACTCGGAGCTTATTTTTCGTTTGTGAAATTGACAAAAGATACTCGTAACCTTTACTTGCTGATTAACGTTAATTAAGAAGTAACTAATCAACGCTTTACTTGGAGATGGTGAACGAGGCCCTAACACCAATAAAATTTTACATGAGAAGCAGTATGGTTTCACCAAAGGACGTTGTACGACTGACGCCGGTGTCACCTTATTAAAACACATATTTACTGCGTGGGAAGGAGCACAAGATGCCAGAGGAATCTTCTGTGACCTCTCGAAAGCATTTGATTGCGGTAACCACGAAACTCTTTTCTTGAAACTTGAACATTACGGTTTAGGGAAACTTGCGGGAATTAAACTGATTTAACGAAATCCTATTTAAACGATAGACATCAGCAAGTGCAAATAAATGGTGTCAATTCAATGAGCTTAAAAGTAAGAATTGGTGTACCGCAAGGTTCGATATTAGGTTCTTTCCTCTTTTTGGTCGTTAATGATCTACTCCATTTATTTAATAATTTGTATAATGTATTTTTTTGTGCGCTCTATTCAATCCTACTGAGCCAACTATTACTAATTCTACTGATACTATCGTAGGTTGCACATATTATTCACAATATGCTTGTAAAGCGGTTTCTTGACTAGTTATTCGTGTAAGACACCAAAGAGCTTGAACATAGGTGTTTAATCTGTAAAAGATTTTGTTAATGTATAAATTTCCATGAGATGATTAGGATCTAATGACTTCCCAACGAACAGTATGGTATTGTATATTGCTATGTCGTGACAGCTTCCAGTCGGGGCGGCAGGGCGCGATGCACCCGGCGCCGGGCGCGCCGTACTACGCGGTGGGCTTCCCGCGACACTCGCTGCTGCCCGACACGCAGCTCGGCCGACAGGTACGTCACGCGCCACGCGCGCAGCCCACACCGGCGTAGCTCACACGTGCACTGTGCAGGTGCTGGCTGCCCTGCGCGCGGCGTGGGAGCGCGGCGTGCTGTTCACGGTGAGCGCGTCGCTGACCACCGGGCGCGAGCACGTGGTGGCGTGGCGCGTGGCGCCGCCGCCCGCCGCGCCCGCGCACTACGCCGCGCCCGCGCAGCCCGGCCGCCTGCTGCGCCACGCGCTGTGCCGCCTGCACGCCTTGCTGCCGCACGTCGCCATGCCCTCGCCGCACAGCGACTGACGCTGATACAAGGTGACTTCACCAGGTCTTTATTCAATTCAGCGTGAAACACAAAGAGCGACTGCGGGCTCAAAAGTATGCTGAATATAATTCTGTGTTGGACCAAAACGAGCAGAACCGGCCTGTATCCGTTCTTTGTTTATTTCGCGCTTTATTCAAAACAAAAATCATAACGAACGTACAACGATAATTTGCAATGTTTTACCCCTTTAGGTTCAAAAGGACCACTTCCTAAAGCGTCCACTTTCCTAAATCGTACACTTACCAAAATAGTAATTCCCTAAATGGCTATTTCCCATTTCGTCCACTCTCCCAAATCGTCCACTTCCCCAAATGGTAATTCCCTAAATGTCTTGTTATCATTTCGTCCACTTTCCCAAAACGTGAACTTTCCCAAATCGTCCACTTCCCAAAATGGTAATTCCCTAAATGTCTATTTCCTATTTCGTCCACTTTCCCAAAACGTTCCCTCTCCCAAATCGACCACTCTCCCAAATCGTCCACTCTTCCAAATCGTCCACTTCCCAAAAAAGTTATTCACTAAATGTCTATTTCCCATTTCGTCCACTTTCCCAAAACGTCCACTCTCCCAAATCGTCCACTCTCAAAAATCGTCCACTCTCCCAAATCGTCCACTTCCCAAAATGGTAATTCCCTAAATGTCTTTTTCCCATTTCGTCCACTTTCCCAAAACTTCCACTCGCCCAAAACGTCCACTCGCCCATATCGTCCACTGCCCCAAATGGTAATTCCCTAAATGTCTATTTATCATTTCGTCCACTTTCCCAAAACGTGAACTTTCCCAAATCGTCCACATCCCAAAATGGTAATTCCCTAAATGTCTATTTCCCATTTCGTCCACTTTCCCAAAACGTCCTCTTTCCCAAATCGTCCACTTCCCAAAAAAGTAATTCACTAAATGTCTATTTCCCATTTCGTCCACTTTCCCAAAACGTTCACTCTCCCAAATCGTCCACTCTCAAAAATCGTCCACTCTCCCAAATCGTCCACTTCCCAAAATGGTAATTCCCTAAATGTCTATTTCCTATTTCGTCCACTTTCCCAAAACGTCCACTCGCCCAAATTGTCTACACTCCTAAATCGTCCACTTCCCAATATGGGAATTCCCTAAATGTCTATTTAACATTTCGTCCACTCTCCCAAATCGCCCACTCTCCCAAATTGTCCACTTCCCAAAATGGTAATTCCCTAAATTTCTATTTCCCATTCCGTTCACTTTCCCAAAAGGTCCACTCTCCCAAATTGTCCACTTCCAATAATGTCAACTTTCCTAATAGGTTTTTCTTTTTTTTATCAGTGTTACTGGTCTCTTCATAGTGAACTGTAACAATCCAACAGTCAAAACGTCCACTCTCCCAAAATATCTAATTCACATAGTCAGAAATTATAAACAACTAGCCGACCTGGCAGACGTCGTCCTGCAAGTTTCTTGGATGCTGTACGAGGAAATGATAGATATTTCTATGACAAGAAACTGTATTGAGTTAACTAATATGTTATATTATGTTGTCCAAGAAGAGTGAGAGTTTACAAGCGAAAGGTGCGCGCTGGCAGACTATTTTCTACGCGTACTTGCCACTCTAATACTGGTTTGCGCTCATCTGTTCGCGGGATGATAGATACCATGAGACCTTTGAACATAATTTGACATTTTTGCATGTTCTTCCAGTAAGTTCAAAGGGCTCATACTCAGGGAGTTTTTTTTGTAAATAGACCTTCAGGGACTTACCATTTTGGGAAGTGGTCATTTTGAACCTAAAGGGTTTTTTTACCCGTATTGTATACATGTGTCAACTTTAAAAGAATAACAGTAGGTGATCAACTGAGATCAGAAATCCATCAAATTTTTACACTTAAAATACACTTTTTAACATAATTACATTAAGTTACAAAATACTACATTTGCGACAATAATAAATCGAAAAACGAACCAACGAATATTTTATAATACGAATAAAAACTTTTATAAACTTATTAATAACAAAGTGATAGTTAATTAATATTTTTTATACACTATTATACTTAAATTCAAAGACTGCTTCGGTAGATCTGCATTTATCTGTAACAACATGCCTATACTTTATCTAAAGGATTTGAAAAACACAATAATTATGTAGAATGAACTATTTTTTTATACAAATTGGTATTGTCGAATGCAAGTTGTATTGGTATAGTGTAGTGCACTATGGAATTGGCACTGCTTAAAAGCCATGACATTATTTAGTAGTATCTTAGTTAACTGCAATTTTATAAAAGACGTTTTTATACATTAGAATAAATTATAGATGTTTCTATTCCCCATTTTGGGTATTGTAAAGTAAATATATGACTCGTCTTCCAAACGACGCAATAAGTGTCTTCCTTTTACATGTTATGTACTATTGGTAGCTGTATTATACTTAAGAGACTGAAATATATTTGTTATGTTACAAATAATGTTATATGTATACATGATAAAGTTAAGTTACTTTATGCCCCTTTTCACTATTACATTTAGACATTTATTCAGGTTTCTATAAGTGAGTTAAAACGCCGCATTAGTTTGATATCGTCACGAATACTTTAATATTTAAACTAAGCTTCTCGAAACGAAATGATGTATGTTAATATAATTGTTGATAAGTCAACCAGCATCCCATTTGTGTAACACATTTTTAATAAATTTTGTTCATAATTATGACGAATAACTCTAGAAATGGTGTTAAACTGTCCAAATAATGATACGGAAAATAGTAGCAAGCATCCATTCGTCACCGTTTATAAATATAATCCGTATTTAGCTGTATTTGTTTAGTTAAGTTTAAGTATCTTGCCAGTAAGAGAGATGTGCAACATTGCCGCACGTGGGACGATGGCGCTAGCGTCGACACGACTTGTAGTGTGTAATGTTTAGTACTTAGGACAGTCGTTCAATATACGTCGTACAGAAAGGACGCCTTTTCCTTTTTGTCTGAAGCATCCTCCCATCTCTCTCGTAAACCGTCTTGATACATTACTTGATCTTCGATAGTATGGACAGATCCTCCTTAAATGTACCAAAGATGCCGTGGAACACGATTTGGGAAGCCTGCTGCTCTTCCGTTTGGCCGCATATAGTGAACTTGTTGGGAAGACACCTACAACCGAGTGGAGCTAAAGAAGTCGCAGAAGGCGCGTGTATTTTTCTGCTCTTTGCACATTGATAACGGGAAGAACATTCGAGTTGCCTGTCTACCAGTTGTTGCTAGCAGTATTTCAGCCACAAGAGTTGTAAGTGTGGCTATTTCAGAGGCCCTCCTTGTGTTCTTCGTAAGTTCGACGATGTTGTCAATGCAGGGAATATGGGACATGGTTCTCTTGACCGCTGAGGCGTACTTTCTCCTATACATCCCTTCGCTGCGGAGCATACATATTCAGGCAGTCATTGGACAATCGACGACCTCCTTTCTGGCGGGAACAAACAATACCCTCAATCAATACATGGTGTGCACCAGACAACCCATATTTAGATACTGGAAAACTCTTGTGTGCACCCCAATCTTGGTTATGGGCATATTATTATGACCATGGCGCAATTCATTGACACGCAACGCATATGATGAAAACATATTAAGATACGGGCCCATGCATGGGTCAATACCAGTGAGCATTGTTGCTCTGTTCAAAAACCTTATATTCCAACCCATACCTCTTGATTACCTCAAGCCAGTTGGCCTTTAATATGTCAGTTTGCATAGCATAATCTGCTCCTTTAAAGTGAATTTTTGAAGGAGGTTCCTGCAGTTTTCTTTATAATTTTCGTGTCTGCTTGATCTTTGACACCTTGACGATGTATGTTGTGGAGAGTAAATATAATGCTAATTATATGATTCCCAACAGTGATACTGTTAGTTGCATCCTCTTGCAAATTGGTATCGGATGAATCTACATCTAAAGAAGCTGCTGGTTGAGCAAGGAAGGCAAGCTTCAAGATTTCTTTATGCATATCTGTTTTAATAGAAAGGCATTTGAACTTTCGCTTCGCATTCAAATCAATTTTGGGTTTCTTCGCATCTTCTATCGGCTGTAGAGTATCAGGATCGACTATAATATCATCAGCTTTTCTCTTTAAAGTTGCAGAAGTAGATGGTGTTGCCATAATTAAGGTAAACAGTTGTTGAGCTTGCTACTGCAATTTTAAAATACTTTAAGGATCTGTCCATACTATCGAAGATCACTAATGTAAGATGGCTTACGACAGCAGATAGGAGGATGCTTCAGACAACAAGGAAAAGGCGTCCTTTCTGTACGACGTATGTTGAACGGCTTTCCTGATCACTAAACATACACACTACAGACTGTTAGCTAAAGTGTGGACCTTTATCCTCGATACAATGGGTAACTAAATGGTTTGTCTGTAGTAAACCGACATTTCTCCATTTAGAGTTATATTCGACTAGGATTGACCGGTACGAAGTTAAATAGTTGTAGTTACCTATCCCATATTTTTAATTAAGTGTCCAAAAAAATGTGTTAACCACTAAAACGATAATCAACTCTAAACTTATGCAAATTAAGTGGATTAACTATCGCATAAAATTTATTTGAAATTTTGACGTAAACTCAATTAATAACAAAAACCTTTTAATTTGTAATATGTACTAAAGTCTACACACTATAAGTAATATTTATTATAGTTAAGTTCAGTTTGTTCAACGTGACAACATAATGTAATTAGTAAAATGTACCCGTAAGGACCTCTCGCCAAACTAGCGCCACCTAGGAACACGACGCTCAAACTATCTCCTCTCGTGCCTTAGTAGGGTAGCCAAAGAATAAGACACACTTTACTCACTAGGGTGTTACTGCCCGCTTTCACTAACTCGATGTATCAGAATGAAAGCCTAAATATTATTTTGCTGCATTGACTCAGTGCTTCTATTTAGGCATTCATTTAGGTTCTGCTTAGTTTTAGTTTAAAAACCCGTTTTCTGACCGATCTGACATGTTGGCTGATTATTTTTACAGCGGCGTGTTATGGTTGGGTAAAGTGAGTCTTATTTCAATGACCTTTACTCGAATATTTTTCTCGAATATACCTAGTTATATGTATAATTATATATTTTTTTAAATTAATTGTAATGTTTGCCATCGCATGTCTTCCGATGAAACATTCTTCCAGTAAGCTTTATTGTTATATATCAAGAATTAATTATATTTAAGACATCAGCTATTATTTACAAATATTATTTTAAGTTTAATTAGGTATAGAACTTGTAAAGAAAACAATTATACATGAAACTGTTTGCTGAGCCACGTTTTTTATGAAATCAAATTATTTTTGTATATCAGAAAGGCAGCTTATACATCTTTGTTTTACATTTCATGGGCATACTGTATAGGACAGTACAGCTCGCGGATAACCTTATTACATTTTGTCCCGTGGCCGTTTTCACGTATTCACCAAATTGAGAGCTTTTTCAAAAAACGTTTGTTGTGTATCAAAAGCTCACGAGTAAAACTGTACAAAGATCTTGTGGCGCATGGTCATAAATATGAATTTTCCCTGCCATATACTTTTTTTCAAAACATTTCACAAATGTTAGTCAACAATGCAACGCAGCGGCCCATTCTTAACGTGATTCGAGTGCTAAAAGATCCTTGTAGCGCTGCGCGGCGTACTGTCCGTGTACATTGAAGCGAAAACAAAATAAAAATATTTATTTGCACTCGCTGGAGTTATTGTTAAGTAAATACTTAGAGTCGCCAAACTCACGACCGCCAAATGTTGCCATACTCTGAACACTACGACGACTGCTTGCCAAAGTTACACAAACTGACAGCGCCCCGGAGTCTATATGATGTCGTGTAATATTTACAATGTAAGAGATATTATATTGTTTCATAAATAAAGTTATTTATAAATTAACAATTTGTTTCTTACACCTTAAAGACTAACATAGATATGAAAACCAAATGTGTTTATTTATTAGACCCTTTAAACCAATTTTTTACTTACCTGCTGAGATATGATTCCAGTTTGCATTGAGGCCAACACCCTTTTTGTTTCTTGGGCAGAGCGAAAAGGAGCGTCAGACTTCTACTGACTAAAAACTACCCATGTTCCTTCTTCGCCCTATATGTCGAGACCGCGGTAACTTGTGAACAACCCGCAGCCCCGACGGGCATTGAGGCCATCACCCTGTAGTATAGTTTTTCGTCATGTCACCCTGTCAGTCGGTGGAAGTTATTTCAGTGTTTGTCAAAAGCGTGACGTCAGTTGCAAGTTGTGTGTGTACATGACTTACGTTACGCTATAGTTTGGAAAACTTTCTACTAGTATTGTTTTTCTGTATTTGTAATTGTTAAGGGTGCTTCATACCGTAGGTTAGAAAACGCATGATTGTTCTGTGCGAAACCAGAGTAAAGCAGCAGCATTCTTTGACGGAGTAGTGTATAATACTCTGTGTAGTCTCTATGGTAGCACACTCAAAGCAGCACTAACGGATCCCAATCTCATTTGTCCCCGATTTTATACTTACATAGGTAGTTAGAAAGCACCTTACGCGGATCGACTTGACTGTGCAAGCTTTTAAAAGGTATCGGGTAAGGTGCTGGTTGGTCAAATTTAGTCATTTTCGCCGCTCGACCCAAACAGAATCTTCTGATAAAGCCTTAACTGTTGTCTAGGTATTATTCAACATTTACCGACTGTCAGAATATTATCTAGAACGAACTTGAACGCGAACAATGAACGCTTCATCTCAAACAGTAGCTCTCCTTAATCTTCTTGCAAATACAAACAATTTGCGCTAGGATGTCTAACCGATAAAATCTATATATTTACATAACATTTATTATAACCGATCTTATTGTCTACCACATAGAGCCCACTTTAAATTTAGGTGCATCCAATTTGCAAATGCTATCGAAGAACAAAAAGGTGCAGTTATTTATAGATAAAAGTTTGATATATAATATGCAGGATGATTATTTTACCCAGAAATATACTTACAACTAGTCAAGATGGTCGGTGATACCAGACGCTTCCTATTAGAGGATATCCTGAGTGAGAAGCAGGTGCATCATATCGTGAAGAAGGCTATTGGGGCGGATGTGTGGACCCTGCATGGATGTGACGTCAGGAAAGCCACGGACGGTCTGGCCGGGTTCCTGGGTGACCACATGCGGGCCACACTATACGTGACAGTGGAGGGCGAGGTGAAGAACGTTCACCTGTTCATCAAGTGTATCCCGATGAAGAACAAGCCCAAAGCGGAGTTCATTGACAATAATCAGTATTTCAAGAGAGAGCGGTACATGTTCCAAGTGCTGGAAGAAATCCGGGATGATAATGGTGAGTGAATAATTATTTTACTCTTTGAGTGGGAATAATTTATTTCTGGAAGCTTTTCTGTAGAATGTATGAAGGAGTGTCCAAGTGCCTATCACTACGTACATATTATAAAATAAAGTCCTCCGACGCGTCTGTCTGTCCGTCTGACTGAAACTACTGTACCGATTTTCATGCTGTTTTCACCAACGCATAGAGTGGTTCTCGAGGAAGGTTTTAGTATATAACTTTTTGAAATTCAACTCCTAAAGGAGTTAAATGGGGGATGAAAAATTGTTGGGAGAACCCCGGGCCGGAAATTATTACAAACATATTGCACAGATAAAACCCCTCAATATTTTAAGAAATTATTACCAACAATAGTCATTTGATTTTATTTATTCCTCTCAAAATGTATCCATAACATGTCTTGCAGACCCGAACCCCTGGTGTCCAAAGGCCTACATCTACACTGACTCAATGATCGTGATGCCCGACCTGGCGGTGGAAGGCTACTCCTCGCGCCACTATCTGGACACCCTAGACTATCAGCATGAAATGTTCGGAGTCGTCACCCTGGCGCGATTCCATGCCGCCTTCACCAACTACGAGACGAAGAAGTCCATTCTCAACAACCACCCTTACAACTCCAATGAAGAATGTGGAAGTCTGCTGGATGAACCAGCATTCTGTGACTCCCCATTTCTAAAATCTTGCGCGAAACTTACTGCTAACTTCCTCAAAGCTCACTCTGCGAAGTCTTACCGAAACTTGTTTGATTTGGAGCAGAAACTAGCGCAACAATACTTAGTAGCATGTGAAACTGTCAAGGAGTATAAGGGAACTTTAAATGTCCTGATACATAAAGATTTGTGGGTGAACAACATGATGTTCAAGTATGACGACAACGTCTTGACTAACGCTATGATTGTGGACTTCCAGCTTGTGCGGTACACACCTCCCGCTTTTGATCTGATGACCTTCATGTACTTGACTACTTCTAGGAGTTTTAGAGAGAAGCATGAGAAAGAAATCTACGATAAATACTTCTCAGTGTTCTGCGACAATTTGACTGAAGATTCTAAGCAAAGAATAAAAGATTTGGGTTACGATAAGGACAGTTTCCTGTACTGGTGTGAGCAATGTCGTATGTTTGGTGTTCTGGAGCCGGCTGCCATCCACCCGTTCATCTTGATGCACCCTATGGCTGCGCAGGCGACGTTCGACGACCCGGAGACGTACGACCGGTACGTGAACGAGGACCGCTCGGAACCCGTACTTGCGTACGCGCAGACCTGCGACGTGTACCGCGAGAGGCTGCTGGAGATCTCCGAGGAGTTCGTGGAGAGATACGTGCTCAATGAACTGTGATAACGATGTATTTTTAAACTAACTAATAAATCTTGACCTAACATAAAGCGTGGTTAATTCATTAGAAGCCCTTCTAATTAACTAAAGAAAATACTAAGAGAGTTTCTTCGCTTGATTGAGATACTATTACGAAGGCAGGTTTATAGGATTCCGCTGCCGAATGGCAAAAAACGTTATACAGTGTGTCCGGACATGGACTAGCGATATTCTAAATACTTAAATATAAGCTATTTTAAAGTACTATTACACTATAGGCTTGGGTCCAATACACTTCCCCGCTATGTGGCAGCCATTTTGTTTTTTTTGTTGAAATATGCTCTATGCGAGTACAAAAAAAATCATATATCTCAAAGTTTTAGTCATACTGAGATAAAAATAGGCTTATTCGGAAGGCAATAATATTGTCTACCGTCTGCATTACAAAGCAATGTGTTCACAATTCCATAACTTTTGAAAAAAAATGTGAAAGTCGAAAAAAAAAACAAAAAATTATGCAATTCAACCAATAATGGTTAATTACTACAAAAACAACCCCGAGAACTTTTTTATTTTTTATACTAGATCGACAGTTTTTGAGCTAAGCTACAATGCAACATAAAATTCACAACTGTATGTTTAATACTTTAAGAGTTATTGTTGTTTGAACATAGCGTATGCGCAAGCACAAAAGGCCTTTGTCGGAACCCTAAACAGGAAATCATTAAAAAAACATAACATTCATATTGAATTTTAATCTTCATTTAATATTGGAAAAAACATTAAATAAAATTCAATATGAATGTTATGTTTTTAGGGTTCCGTACCTCAAAAGGTAAAAACGGAACCCTTATAGGATCACTTTGTTGTCCGTCTGTCTGTCTGTCTGTCTGTCTGTCTGTCAAGACCTTTTTTCTCAGGAACGCGTGGAGGTATCAAGCTGAAATTCATATCAAATACTCAAGTCTATGGTCTCTTGGAGCTGTGAAAAAATCAAACTTCTAAGTCAACGCGATCAAAAGATACTCCCGTTTATGCCGCAAATTTTCGACACTCGCAAGGGAATCAAAACCTACAGGGTACTTCCCGTGAACTCAGAATCTTGAAATTTGGTACGAAGCAACGTCTTATAACACAGATAAAGGAAAAATTGCGAAAAGCATAAATTTTTAGTTACATCATATAATAAAAATATTTTTAATAATTAAAAAAAAAATAATAAAAAGCGACTCCCCTACTACGATGGTACGGAACCCTTCATGTGCGAGTAGGACTCGCACTTGGCCGGTTTTTAATGATTTCCTGTTTAGGGTTCCGACAAAGGCCTTTTGTGCTTGCGCATACGCTATGTTCATACAACAATAACTCTTAAAGTATTAGACATACAGTTGTGAATTTTATGTTGTATTGTAGCTTAGCTCAAAAACTGTCGATCTAGTATAAAAAATAAAAAAGCTCTCGGGGTTGTTTTTGTAGTAATTAACCATTATTGGTTGAATTGCATAATTTTTTGTTTTTTTTTTCGACTTTCACATTTTTTTTCAAAAGTTATGGAATTGTGAACATATTGCTTTGTAGTGCAGACGGTAGACAATATTATTGCCTTTCGAATAAGCCTATTTTTATCTCAGTATGACTAAAACTTTGAGATATATGATTTTTTTTGTACTCGCATAGAGCATACTTCAACAAAAAAAACAAAATGGCTGCCACATAGCGGGGAAGTATATTGGACCTAAGCCTATAGTGTAATTGTACTTTAAAATAGCTTATATTTAAGTATTTAGAATATCGCTAGTCCATGTCCGGACACACTGTATAAACCATTGTATATTCGTCCTGTCTGTTTGTCACACTCACAGCCATTGTACTCGAGAAGAGCAGGTGTCGGTGGAGTGATGTGCAAAAAATGAAAAAAAAAATATTGTAAATGATGCAAATCTAAAAAAACCTAGTTTTCTAGTGTACATAGATCAACCTCGTCGCCAACTAGTAGTAGTGTGACAAGTCTCTCTTATCCTCGTGAGCTGGTGGTGAGTAGACGCGTCGACACAGTGTAAAGATAAACAGTAAACCCACTTGATTGCTAGATCCTTTTTGTGAATAAACATAAGTGGCTTTTGTAGATCTGTGGCGGTACTTTATGGGTAGGCAGAAGCCTGAAAGACTGTTTAATATCCAGTAATTGGGCTGTGATGCAGGTCAGACAGGCAGCCGCGCCTTGTAAATTATGGTTAGACGTGAAACCGACCCTTACATACTTGAGAAATAATTTGGTAGATGTAACGATGGTTTTAGGGTTATCGACAGGCATTTTGTTATTGTTGCACCTCACTCATACAGGATGTAAATTAACCCTTCATACAGCCGTCACCCAAGCATTCTGTACATCAAACTAAGTAGGTACCCCCTACGCAAAAATTTGTTTTTTTTTTAACTTTGACCCCCAATATCACCGTAACTAGGCGGTTCCCAGGTATGGTATTGAACAAAAAAATATCACTGGTGGGGAGAACAAGTTCCCTTCGTTTCCGTTAAGGGTACTTTACACTCTTTATCTATACCTAACATAACCACTCTCATCATAAGTCTTGACTAGCTGACTCAGTCGATGCGACAGCCCCGACTTACATGTACCTTACCTGTTACTTGAAGCTTGCTTAGAAACGCTTTTCATGAGTGTCTTGTGCCGATTCCGAAGATTAGTTTCTAGTTGAAAAAAAATATGTTAATACAAATATGAATCTGCTGTGGCGGTGTGAGCGGCGAGTGGTGATGCAAGAGAGGCGCCATATGGCCGCATCCATGTGGCCGCCCGGTAAGGACTCGCCGGCCGGCTGCCTAGGGCTGCCAACTCCTGTCTTCTTTTACCACTCCACTACAATTATATTGCAACGGGATCATTCTCAGTTCACTCCTACAGTTTTCTGAAATGGACGTAGATATACAGAGTTCTCTATTTTTTGTATTCTACATGTATCGTGTACCGTGTCAAACCCTTATCCTGAAACATGCATGAAACTAATTTCAGAGCAGTTTTCGCACCAACACATCTAAATCTCATAGCTTCAGTTGAGTTGTACACAAGGGTACCTAAAGGAAGTGATTAGTGTACCAAGATTTGATTCCGACAGCGTTAACTGTAGGTACTTCTTTCCCGAGGTGTAAATCCTCATTGAATGTCCTCCGCCTTGGGGAGAGTGGAGGGGTCTTTCAGGATCGTACTAACTATACCCCGGTTGACCCTCGGGAAGTCTAATCTAATGCGACTTCCGTAGCTCCCAATGGCCCCCGTTAATCGATATCTGTACCTCCTAAAATCTCCACCATTTTTGAAACTATCAATGTTACATTACCAACAAAGTAAATGATTGATGACCCTACACTATGACACAGTTAGCGATCTTACTATGGACATGTCACGACACTCGGCTCTCCTTATCGAGAGTGTAAAATAGCCTGTTTACAGCTAATGCAGTTTATTTGCGATCAATGCGCCGAATCTTACGTAACTACAGGTACCTAAAAGAGCCGCAAAAAGCTATGAGTAATGTGAGAGAGTTCCATGAGACGTCAGTACCACGAGATTTGACGTCCTCTTTCCTGTATCCTTTTCATTAGATACTTCAGCTTACGAATATGATGATGAAGGGAGCTTCAATAGTTACTCCACAGTTGTATTGTGTCTAGCTGTTTATATTTGTAAAATGAAATGGTTGTGAAGACATTCTAGGAGAAATACCTATTGCGGGAAAACGTTTTTTCTTGATAGGCAGGATCAGTACGACGTCATCGTCATCACCGAATGCTGATATCACAGCCGGCAGGTACATCAATCATAAGTCGAACTCCAAGGAGGTTTTTTTGGAGTTCTTTGCAGGATTGCCCTAAAACAAGGGGTTTTGACGCGTGTGCGAGTGTAGTACCTAAGTGTAAGTACTGCACAAGTGAACAGAAACCTAAAATAGTTAAGTCATATAAGAAAGGTTATATAAGCATTCAGTAGTACTAGAGTAAGTAGTATTTTCCCTTATATAGTCCCACAATTTCCCACAACAGTAGCGAAGTTGCACAGTGTCTACATAAGTGTGAGGTGACCCGTGCTACAAGGACTCAGCAGGCTTGAAGGGTAGCGGGCCCGGCTACCTGACCTGCCAGCCACCTGACCGGGTGCCCAGCCGTGACGCTGCGCACGGTGCAACAATAAGCTCATTGTGTCTTCGGCGCGGACGCGTGATACAAGGATGTCCGTATTTGCATTTAAGCTAAAAACTGTAATTTTGAGCTTCTTATCTGCTTTTGCCAAGCAGATAAAACTAACTTAGGTACATATTTATCTGGGGATCAAACAAAGTCGTTCTTTCTTTATCGTGCGGTTAGTGCCTAAGTAGTTAAAGCAGAGAATTATGACACTTTCTCTGGTTCACATAATTATAATTATGCTAATGATGCTTTTGATTGACTGTGTGAAAGATTAACATGAAACGAAAGGATTGACTGTTTTGAAGATGACATGGCTAGAAAGGCAGATGAGAATATTTATGTGATGACTGGCTATTAAAGCGGTGTGGAAGAGGAATTCATACTGTGCCGTCCAGTAATACATTTTAAATCCTGAGAAAAGGTGACATGACATACAACGGCAATTTTGTTCCTAACTAATAAAGGATAATTGCAGAACAAATAGTTTCCTTGTTAATTAGTCCAAATATATGTACCTATATATCAAAGTCATACAACACAATAGTATCGCAAAGTAAACATTTAATGAGCTCAATGTAAATGTTACGTAGATATTTAGGTATGCACACAGGAGAGCTAAGTGATATCTATTTATAGGAACTTTATCAGCAAAACTAATCGTGCTCCTTGTAAGGTCACCGAATTTATTGTTTGTCAGGGAACATGGTCTCTGTAACAATAATTTTGTTATTAAGTACTTGAACTTGTGAGTCAGGGGCTCGATAAGGCAGGCAGGAGCACTTCCATTCACTGCATGGTAAATTAGTGAGGGCCATTGGTCAGAAGAGAAGTGTTTGCGATTGTTGCTAAGGAAACTTATTAAACACTACAGAGGGTTTATAGAGCTAAAGTGTTTCGTAGGTCTACAACGACTTTCAGACGGCATGATAATCTTTCGGTGACTTTTTTCAATGCGATTAATCTTATCTGCTTTGGACCTTTTTTCTATGATCATAAGCTCTGATTGAATATCACTTGGTCTAGGGCCTCTGGATTATAATTATAGACCATACTTAGATTCTAGATAAAGTCTTTCAAAGTCCAACAACTAGTCTTACCAGAGGATATCGTATTACCCAGTATTAACTGGGATGTGGATGTCTGATAGGCAGTTGCTCCATGTAAAATACTGGAACTCAGCTGCATCCGGTTGGACTGGAAGTCGACCCATGATGACTAACTAGGTACTTGTCTCGTCTACTCTGATATACTTACAACTTGATACCTACAGCTGTTTTTATTTACGAGTCTTTGATCACGTCAACACCTCATAAGTATCGTAATGACATCGAAAGCCGACAGCTTACAAGTTTTTCATTAAAATAAACGAGTGACACTAAATGTTTGCAAAAAGTTAATAATATTCACTTGTTAATTAACAGCCAGAAGCCCGTGATTGGTGCAGACTGGAAGGTCGCCGTTGGCTTCGCTTGCATCAGACTGTAAATCTGTCGTTTGTGATACGCATCGCATCGTTTACATGGCATTTAATATGATTCAGTTATACCCAGTAGGGTTGCATGAAAGTACGAGTAGGTATTACCTAAACTATGCCGTGGTCAACTTAGTTTAATACTTTTAGCTACTAATTGTCTGTGTAGGCCTTCCATTGCCTTTCCCACGTTCATACCTATTTTGGTTCAAAAGTACCGTTCATACCGTTGGCTGCCGCTCTCTTAAGCTATAATTGTATAGATGTGGATATATTTTAATTTGTGCTAAATAAATACTTCTTTCTTTCAAATGTCTGAAAAAAGTTTGATTTAAAGAATTAATTTTAATCGACCCTTAACAGTTTGTAGCTTTCTTTCAGGAATAGCTTTGAATATAAGCTAAGAACCATAACTTATCTAATCTAGGGGGCATGGCAGTGCCCCTCCCCCCGCCTAGTCGAGCAATAAAGCGGCACGGCCGGCCGTCCGTTTCTCAAACCAGTTTAGGCCATTTTCGACCTCCTCTATCACTTCGTTGTGGATAAAACTAGAAGCCTGAATTTTTAGTAACCAATTAGGCATTGTATAAACACGGCATATTTAATTCTATTTGAACCAGTAGTTTAAGAATTATAACTTATCAAAGTTCCTTAGTTTTGTCACTCACTGACTGACTGACCGATCATCAAAAGTAGATTGACTAGGCCACTGCATCACATTAGCCAATGCGATCAAGCCTAGCGGGAAGGCTAAGTTCAGCCGCATACGCCGTCAGAAAAGTAAGACAATTCACTGACGTTGATACAGCACGGTTAGTCTACTTCAGTTATTTTCACAGCGTTATGTCATACGGTATTCTGCTGTGGGGCAAAGCTGCTGATATTCAAAATATATTTGTTCTGCAGAAGCGAGCGGTTCGTGCAATTTATCAGCTGGGTGCCCGAGTTTCTCTTAGAGATTTTTTTAAGGAGATTGGTATCCTCACTGTTGCTTCTCAGTTCATCTTTGCCAACATTTTATATATTAAACAAAATATCCACCTGTACACTAAAAACAGTGATATTCACAACTTTAACACTAGAAATAAGCATAAACTACGCGCTCCTTTTCACCGGCTTCACAAAGTTCATAATTCATTCGTCGGGCTTGGTATAACATTTTATAACAAACTGCCATCTTCTTTTCTAGACTTGCCATTTAATGCGTTTAAAGCCAAAGTAAAATCTAATCTTTGTTTAAAAGCGTACTATTCCATTAACGACTACTTAAATGATAAGAACAGTTGGTCGCTGAGTTGAACACAAGACAATGTTTGTTATTTATTTATGTTCTTTCTCCAAGATTAGTTTACTGATATGTTATGTCTTTTTTTTATTATTATTATATACTTTTTTATACTTGCCTTGTACTATTGTATCGAGTCTGGTTCTTCTAACCAACCTAACAGACAGATGTGTGCTGGGGAGTTTGTTCCGCCACTTCTTCTTTCCAGCAAAAACACTAGGAAGTGTCGAAGGGGGGGCGTTTTGGGGGACTGTCTCTTGTAAATAAGTAAAGTAAAGTAAATTTTGACGTTCGAAAAGTGCTGATTATCAGCCTAGTTTGAATAAATGAGTTTTGATTTTGATTTTGATTTTGATGGCGATTAGCTATTACAATGGCCAGTTTAACATTGGCGAATGCGATGCGATGGCCAAGTCAATCTATTTATTTAAAACATCAAAGATACGTTTAAGTAGGGACTGAATATATTAACTGACTTGGTATTACATGGATTTCACTACTTTATACGGTAAAAGAACTGAGTTGCGCAACTTGGCTTTTTCAACAAGTTTTGTTTTTAGTGGGATATTGTTTTGCTTTGTAGCTGCATCGAAAACAGCCTAATTTACTATTAAGTATTTTTATATTATTTCATAAGTTAACTCCAAATAGGTACTTGGTCATTTAGACAGCCCTGCCATTCACCCCTGTAGTGGGACAAGGGCGGCGTGTCGCCCAATACGGCGCGTCAATGTCTCCTCTCGGTTTCACGCTGATAATATGTTTTATAGCCAGTATGTTGCTCTTGCTACATTTGTTGCTGTCATTGTGCTTATTTCCACGGTGCTCGAGCAATCGAATGAGCGTCAACATTTATGTTTTTGTGGTTCTGTGTTAGTCATTGTCATGTTGTTGATTGCTTGCTAAAGATAGTAAATTATATACCAGATACCTGAACCTGCGATCTTTAATAATGAAGTATATGCAGCTGTTTTGTTTTCGGAGTAGGTTTAGTTAAAATTTTACACTAAGTTTACCATTCTTTATTAGAGTTTTTCATCACATTCGAACAACATCTTATTTTTCTTATCCTAATACTTAGGTATTAATAGGCTTATAACTATGGTTTGGCGTAAAGTCACTGTGATTCCAACAGATGATCCAGACGGCACGGTTGACACAGTGGCTGAGCGATCTGAGTGCTGCGCCGCGTGTCGCAGGTTCGATCCCCGCATGGAACAAGTATTTATGACCTACAGATAGTTATTTTTCTTATTCTAATACTTAGGTATTAATAGGCTTATAACTATGGTTTGGCGTAAAGTCACTGTGATTCCAACAGATGATCCAGACGGCACGGTTGACACAGTGGCTGAGCGATCTGAGTGCTGCGCCGCGTGTCGCAGGTTCGATCCCCGCATGGAACAAGTATTTATGACCTACAGATAGTTATTTTTCTTATTCTAATACTTAGGTATTAATAGGCTTATAACTATGGTTTGGCGTAAAGTCACTGTGATTCCAACAGATGATCCAGACGGCACGGTTGACACAGTGGCTGAGCGATCTGAGTGCTGCGCCGCGTGTCGCAGGTTCGATCCCCGCATGGAACAAGTATTTATGACCTACAGATAGTTTTGTTCCGGGTCTGGGTATTTGTGTATGTGAGTTTAAATGTTTGTGAACGCACCCATGATACAGGAGAAATTCCTAGTGTGGGGCAACGTTTAAAAAAAAAACACTACTACTTTTGCCCCCTTACTACTTCTTGTTATTTCAATTATTTGTTGACGTTGTGAGAAACCACAAACTTAAATATTCCTCCTACTTCACGTAACATTACCACATATTCCAGCAATCAGTACACTCCTATAATTTCCTATAAATACCATATGTTAAACATGAAGGCACACAAACGCGCGCAAACATGCACCCGCGTTATATGGGTCACTAGTTTCAAAACAAGCATTAATAGGAAAATACTTTCCGAGAAGTGCACCTTGTGACGTCACACGCCTTGAACTCATTTGATTGTGGGGCTGTTGACGCTGCATGTCAACAAGCAGTCAGACTTTATAATATCGGGCATGGCTTAATTGATGATTTATGGGAATTATGCATTTTTATGTCGCGATTTCGATAAACTACTTTTCGTTAGAAATAAATACCACTGGAACACAAATGCTGACTTCGAACTATGGTGGCGCTATTCCCTACGATTGAGTAATTTCACCCAATTGGGAGAAAACTTTTTTGGCTACTCAATAGGGGATCGGACTGGGTCAAAAAAAAATGATTCTAATTAGTCCGTCAGTTAGATTATCGAAAAATATTGGATACGTGTTTTTTGTTTTATCAAATTAATAAAAATTTACGAAGATAAGACGCGTCAAAGATCATGAGTGGGTTGTGACGTCATTTGTTGGTGAAAAATGTACTACCATATGACGTCTTCATTTTTTGTTTATGTAAAAAAAATACGTGTCCAATATTTTTTGAAAATCTATCTGACGGACTAATTATTTTTTTTTTCCGATCCCCTATTCAGGTGGTAGTTATGTATTTTATAGGTATCTCCTTTGCTTTAGCAGTATTGAGTAGGTATCTATAGCATTGACCCCAATGACTCGCTAGACTAGTCAGATTTTATTTCTAAAATTCCTCGAAACGGTGGGATCTTGTAAATAGTTAGTATTCACTCATTGCGGTTTGTGCTCATCCGAACAGTTCGATACATGGCCGTTTCAGTGATTAACAAACAATTATTTATAAACTCAATGTTATTCTGAGAACAGCCTCCAAGCTCACGAGCATTGTCAACAAAACTGGCATCATGTCTGTCATCATCTTCCTGCTCTTATGCCATTCTAATTGGGGTCGGTCAACACGTTTTCTTTTACTGATCTTCCCTGATACGTCACGGTAGCATTAACTCCTTTCTCTTTCATATAATTCCTCACACAATCCATTCATCTTTTCTTTGCCTTTCTCTCCCTCTCCATCCTGCATCAATTTATATCCATCACTATTTTCAATGCGTTTGCCATGCCATTGCGCCAATCGGGGATACTTTTTAGTTACGCTGCCTATAAGACCAGCTGCTCTTATAGTACTCTTTATTTTATAACTTGTTGTATATAATCAGTAGATAAGGCATTATTAATGTTGTTAGATTGCACATCATTTGTCATGCGGTCGTGATCGACAAATGCGCACGTTTTTTCAAACCACTCTCTATCGAAAGGTTCTCCGTAGATCTACAGTAATTAATAGAAAGTTTCAATTAAATGTATGTTTTAAATTAAAAGTGTAAACATTTGAGAGTGACTAGAGTAAGAAACATACTTTGTTTTCTTATAAGGAAAAGTAATTCTTTCTAAAATACCAATAAAAACAAAAAGTGTCTTATTTATTAGAAAGCGTGCCTATTTTCTTAATAGTTCCAAAAATAGTATGGTTTGGCATGGTCACAAATGTCACGAGAATTTGAGTAAAATTAATAACTTCACTTAGCTACAGATAAAAGTCTCTAATGTGACATTATTATAAATCACTTTCTATGTCCACTTAGTTTTTGGATCTACTATAATAAATATATTTTCGATAAGCGTTTAATTTGGTCACTTTATCATCCTCAGCCCAACCTTATGCACCGACTGCTTGGCTTGTGTCTCCCATTCCATTGCTTGCTTCAATCTCCACGCTCCTGTGGATCTCTAGTCTCATCCTGGTTCTTCCCGCGATGGTTATATAATATTTTGTCATTAAGGTGGAAGCTCACATCTGGCCCGCGAAATTCTAATTTTCTTACGTTTTTGGCAATTTGCAGGCCAGTGCTTGGTTGTATGTAAATGAAAATTTGATTTGCGACTGTAAGACGTATGAAGTTACCGAATTATAACCATCAAAATTATCAATACAACCCTCCAAGTTCATTTTCATGTCAAGATTGATTTTTGCATGTAAAAGTCATTCTTTAGTAATTTAGTCGTCGTTCTTTAGTAGTTAGTAATTTTGATGGTTATAATTCGGTAACTTCATACGTCTTACAGTCGCAAATCAAATTTTCATAAACATACAACCAAGCACTGGCCTGCAAATTGCCAAAAACGTAAGAAAATTAGAATTTGGCGGGCCAGATGTGAGCTTCCACCTTAAGTACCTAGTGACTTGAATTTATAGGTAAGTAGGTAGTTAGCATTTTAATGCCAAGACTTGAAAGAATATGCCGTCAACAAATAGGTATGGTAAAACTTAATTCTCACTTGTACACAATAATAAAACTGAGAGTTTATTTATTACAGATTTATCCTATTCCTAGCCTTCATTGACGATGTTATAAAATAAATTATTCCCTATTATCCATTGTGTGACAGTATTTTCCTTACAAGTCAGCCAAGATTTCTTAGATATTATTGAAATAACTCAGCAATAAAAGAATTGCAGAAATATTCTAAGTATGACTTGATGTTTACAACTTAAAGGCACGTACGGGCAGTCTCAAAACTCAACCAACTCATTCAAACTCTTCGGGCATAACCTGCTGAGTAGGTAACTGAATCCAGACTGACCTCAGCATAAAAACTATCTTTGAAGGTAAAAGTAACAAGTGGATAGTTCCTGATCCTCAATAGAAAGGGAGGATGCTCCGACCCATAGATCTATAATCCAACCACATGGGCGTTGTCTCTGGCACCGGCAGCAGGAGGCTATTGACCGACGACGGTTGTTGTCGGGCACTGCTTGTGCAATGTTATATGTGTTTGTCTTAAAGTGAGATAAGTAGTTCACACAGTGGATTCTGCTACATATCTTGTGTCTTATAAGTACCCACATTTGAGACCGTTACACTCCATACAGAGTGAGAGCTTTAGTTATAGCTTCCATTTTTGTCTACAGTCATGATTATAACAACAATAACATATAGCTATCCCAAAATAAGATATTCACGATCTAACAGGCCGTAGCTAATGTGATTTCTGTGCAGTTCGCGGTTGGTGTCGAATGGCGGCAGTTGCAACAGCGCGCCCTGCGGCTTCGCTTGCGAAATGCTGTAAGTAATCCCTTCGGTAGTTACGAGTTTTACTTAGCGGGCCGACGAAAGCGCTTTTGAAAGATTCAGGGTGCTGTAAGTATATCATTGGTATCATAGGGCCCTGCCATCTGCCTGCTGCGGCCAAATTTTGGGCCGATTCAATTTAAATTGTATCGGCACGCTAAGAAGTAAAAAATTAGTTTACATGGGGTTCCTCGGAACATGGAAATAAAAAAATAAGTTTAAAAACTAAAACCCGACTACGAATAAAAACGCAGAAAAGAATTAAACAGGAAAAATCGTCTAGTAAGTAGATAATTTGATAAATTATAGAGGATAGTCGTAGTCGCATGCCACCTTGCTAATGGCAACTAGCAGCTGACTTCTGTATCAGTGAGAACGCCATGAATAGTAGTAGTAGTATCAGTGGCATGCGACTACGACTGTCCTCTATAATTTATCAAATTATAGAGGATAGTCGTAGTCGCATGCCACCTTGCTAATGGCAACTAGCAGCTGACTTCTGTATCAGTGAGAACGCCATGAATAGTAGTAGTAGTATCAGTGGCATGCGACTACGACTGTCCTCTATAATTTATCAAATTATAGAGGATAGTCGTAGTCGCATGCCACCTTGCTAATGGCAACTAGCAGCTGACTTCTGTATCAGTGAGAACGCCATGAATAGTAGTAGTAGTATCAGTGGCATGCGACTACGACTGTCCTCTATAATTTATCAAATTATAGAGGATAGTCGTAGTCGCATGCCACCTTGCTAATGGCAACTAGCAGCTGACTTCTGTATCAGTGAGAACGCCATGAATAGTAGTAGTAGTATCAGTGGCATGCGACTACGACTGTCCTCTATAATTTATCAAATTATAGAGGATAGTCGTAGTCGCATGCCACCTTGCTAATGGCAACTAGCAGCTGACTTCTGTATCAGTGAGAACGCCATGAATAGTAGTAGTAGTATCAGTGGCATGCGACTACGACTGTCCTCTATAATTTATCAAATTATAGAGGATAGTCGTAGTCGCATGCCACCTTGCTAATGGCAACTAGCAGCTGACTTCTGTATCAGTGAGAACGCCATGAATAGTAGTAGTAGTATCAGTGGCATGCGACTACGACTGTCCTCTATAATTTATCAAATTATAGAGGATAGTCGTAGTCGCATGCCACCTTGCTAATGGCAACTAGCAGCTGACTTCTGTATCAGTGAGAACGCCATGAATAGTAGTAGTAGTATCAGTGGCATGCGACTACGACTGTCCTCTATAATTTATCAAATTATAGAGGATAGTCGTAGTCGCATGCCACCTTGCTAATGGCAACTAGCAGCTGACTTCTGTATCAGTGAGAACGCCATGAATAGTAGTAGTAGTATCAGTGGCATGCGACTACGACTGTCCTCTATAATTTATCAAATTATAGAGGATAGTCGTAGTCGCATGCCACCTTGCTAATGGCAACTAGCAGCTGACTTCTGTATCAGTGAGAACGCCATGAATAGTAGTAGTAGTATCAGTGGCATGCGACTACGACTGTCCTCTATAATTTATCAAATTATAGAGGATAGTCGTAGTCGCATGCCACCTTGCTAATGGCAACTAGCAGCTGACTTCTGTATCAGTGAGAACGCCATGAATAGTAGTAGTAGTATCAGTGGCATGCGACTACGACTGTCCTCTATAATTTATCAAATTATAGAGGATAGTCGTAGTCGCATGCCACCTTGCTAATGGCAACTAGCAGCTGACTTCTGTATCAGTGAGAACGCCATGAATAGTAGTAGTAGTATCAGTGGCATGCGACTACGACTGTCCTCTGTAATTTATCAAATTATAGAGGATAGTCGTAGTCGCATGCCACCTTGCTAATGGCAACTAGCAGCTGACTTCTGTATCAGTGAGAACGCCATGAATAGTAGTAGTAGTATCAGTGGCATGCGACTACGACTGTCCTCTATAATTTATCAAATTATAGAGGATAGTCGTAGTCGCATGCCACCTTGCTAATGGCAACTAGCAGCTGACTTCTGTATCAGTGAGAACGCCATGAATAGTAGTAGTAGTATCAGTGGCATGCGACTACGACTGTCCTCTATAATTTATCAAATTATAGAGGATAGTCGTAGTCGCATGCCACCTTGCTAATGGCAACTAGCAGCTGACTTCTGTATCAGTGAGAACGCCATGAATAGTAGTAGTAGTATCAGTGGCATGCGACTACGACTGTCCTCTATAATTTATCAAATTATAGAGGATAGTCGTAGTCGCATGCCACCTTGCTAATGGCAACTAGCAGCTGACTTCTGTATCTGTGAGAACGCCATGAATAGTAGTAGTAGTATCAGTGGCATGCGACTACGACTGTCCTCTATAATTTATCAAATTATAGAGGATAGTCGTAGTCGCATGCCACCTTGCTAATGGCAACTAGCAGCTGACTTCTGTATCAGTGAGAACGCCATGAATAGTAGTAGTAGTATCAGTGGCATGCGACTACGACTGTCCTCTGTAATTTATCAAATTATAGAGGATAGTCGTAGTCGCATGCCACCTTGCTAATGGCAACTAGCAGCTGACTTCTGTATCAGTGAGAACGCCATGAATAGTAGTAGTAGTATCAGTGGCATGCGACTACGACTGTCCTCTATAATTTATCAAATTATCTACTTACTAGACGATTTTTTTGTTTAATTATTTTCTGCATTGAATTTTATTTTTGTGTGTTATTCAATAAAAACGTAATAATATGTTGCTTTCAGAATGTAATATTATACTTAATGATGGTTTGTTATTTACATAATACGAGTAAATAACACAGACTAGACCACGAGTACTGTTTGACCGCAATCTAAACGTATATTTTGACTTGAACTATAATATATAATACATATTTGTAATGTACTCGCCAAGACCTTTCATTTGATACCAAACATGTTATGATTATCTCAATTTAATTTTTTTCGACCTTAGAATTTGACATTTAAATTCCGTCATATAAAGAAATATTAAAATTTACATAGCCTATGTCACCCGCGTTATTCTTACGAATCTATTGACACCTCATTTATTAAAGTACCTACAGTAGTCTAGGCGCTACGGTGGAACATACAAACATACATACATAGACTGCCAAAATCATTATCCTTCCTTTTGGCTTCGCCGTAGTCGGGTAAAAACGTTGGTCGCTGAAATTGTAATCAATCAAAACACACAGGCTTGCCCAATAACTGACGACTAGGCTAAAATTTTAGACCTTACACCAAGAGCTTTTAAAAGCACCACCATGTGCGTGCGTGCGTGTGTGTGTGTTGGCCATTCTTTTAATTATTCCCCTTTCTCAGGAATATGTTGGAAACTCTGCCTTGTCCAATCCGGAAGCCATGTTAAATCAGAAACAATCACCTCATCTCCGTCAGTTGGTCTGTGAAGGCTGCGCCTACGCAGCGATTGGTCATGCGCTCTACGAGTCGCGCGTTTATTAATGAGCGCTGTCTTTCTTGTCTATTCTTGCTAAGTGCGATTTACCTTATGAATATTATTAATTGTAGATATGTAATTAGCCAAATCTGTTTAAGATAGAAGCGCGTCAAATTTTCTTAATTTTTTGCCAATTGCCGGTTAGTGTCAAGCTAACGACACGGTAAAGAAAGAATAAAGTTCATTTAATCCCATTGAATGCCCGTTTCATTTTATTTGCAACAAACGTGGTACCTAAAAATGGTAAAATAATAATTATGTAGTGCAATGACGCATTTCGCCATTAAGTTGGCATGCAAACATTAATGATTATGATGCTTAGTTCAAAACACAGTAACGTTCTGTGAAACAGGCATTAAATTATATATGACTAAAGTGCATTCCTAAGTTTAAGTTTAACTCAGCACACAATATAAAATAAACAAACAAAGACATTTTTAACATAAACAGGGAGAAGTTGCACTGATGTAGTAAGCCAATAGTGATATAGTCAGGGCCGTGATTTATATTTTAATCAACATACAACCTGACACTGACTTGTTAATGTTTGATAGTAAAACGTAATTTGAGTTACGCGGGCTACCCTCGCACTCCCACCCCCTCTTATGGTCAAAGGAACGTCTTTCCCTTCGGTAATCTCATTGAAAAAGAGGTAGATCTTCAATATGCTCATAAATATATTACTCTATTATCGGTATTGTTAATTATAGATTGCGATCGATTAGTAGTAAGAAGAAAAGCATTGAAATAACTTAGTAAATGTTAATGCTTAAAAGGCCACATTCAATTGATATCCAAAAAAAGAGAACCGATTCTTAGGTTAAATGTTTAAAAAAAATCATACACACGAATAGAGAACACCTCTTTTTTTGGAAGTCGGTTAAAAAGTGAAGTGTGCGATATCAACACTCAACTCACTTGAGTAGGTGGTAGGTACTACCATCTGTGAACTTTTAAATTATATAGTGAGATGGCCCGTTGGCCCTGAAAATCTTTAGGCTTATTTATTTTTCAAAAGGTTCCCATTGATGCATCATTTAATTAAGGAGCTGCCCTTTTCAAAATGATGTCATTGCCACAACCGTGGTCATTCATCATATATTCATGTAAGAAATGCAACACTCTTCATAGAGGGCTATCGCGCTGCGTGCGTGTATTGTCACGCGCTGGCCCATCGTGTGCACGTGAGACTGGCCATCGTGCGCCACGCAGCGCACGTGCGATTGCCTATGACTATGTTATTTGAAGAGAACGACAACATAGACATAGCTTCACCAACATGTGTCTAGCCTTTTCGCAAGATATTGGAGTCGATTTCCTAATTATGATCTAACTGGATGCAGTTCGAGGTAGTATCAAATTTATTAAGATTTAAGTTGGAAATGTGAATTGGCAGTGAGCTTGTCTCACAGGCGAACGACTAATAAAGGAAGATTGAAATAGCATTCCATTTAGTAACATTACGTAGGCTATATTTTTTTCAGAGATAAATGTTTTTTTTTTGGTTGGTGGAAAGTCATCACATAACCACTCTCGCTCTTGTCCAGAGCAAAAGGGAGTGTCAGACTTCTACTGACTAAAAACCACCTATGTTCCTTCTTAGCCGTATATGTGGATGCCGCGGTAACTTGTGAACAACCCGCAGCGCCGACGGGACATAAATGGTCCTTCATCGTCATCTCAGTCTGCAGAGAACACAGCGTTATATCTACCACTACCTACGATGAGTGGGAGGCTCGGGATATTCTCGTATAAACTGGAAACTCGTGGAACTGATGTCCGCCTATCATCACCAAGTTCGACTTATCCTACCACAGACATCCTGTCTGTTCTTCTAGGCCTGGCCTTCTAGGCCCTACCGATGATGGCCGTTGGCTATGTAAGTTTGTGTACCAAAACCTCAATGCAAGCTAGTTCCTCTTATAACACTACAGGTAATCAATTACACACTACGCCATAGAAAATACCTAATTTCCCTACATAAGGTGATTTCATTGACAGCTCAGGTGCGTAGGCGCCGCTGACGTCACCGCGTCGCGCGCACCCTTATATGGCGACACTCCCGCGCAGCCTCGCGGCGACAGCTCGGCGTAATCCGATTAGCAAGCGTTGATTATTTCGCATGTTCACGGAGAATTACTAAGTCTTAAGTCGGGAACGGCTTAATTCTATATTAATTAAGAGAGACGTGGCTCCTAGCTGAAATGGTCACCTTACCGTACCATTCCATTAATGGTTCTATGATCCATGTATCTTGAATGTGTAAGTATTCCGAGATGCGTACAGACGCTATAGTTATTTTTTGTTTACAAGAACCTGGGGGTTCTGAAGGAACACGCCTCTTTATATTTTTTGAGAGTTTTAATTTTTATTCAACATAGGTAATTTTGGTACAAATTAAGTTTTTAAGTTACGCCACTCTGTGCGAGATGTTGCAAATTAGTTGATATTCGTAGGCGTTTTATTATGTACTTGGTTAGGTATAGTGATGTGAACTCAGGTGGAATCCACCCACACATTATCGATCTGCAGGTGTTATGTCATGTTCATCAGACACATAGACTGAGTGTGCATTTCCTAGGAATCATCATCATCATCTGTCTAGCCTACTGGATGCAGCTGAGCACCAGTATTTCACATGGACCACCTGCCTATCTGAACTCCTTAGGTGTGTTAGAATCGAATAGGTTGTCAGTCAATGTTAGTCAATGTTGAATTCTGTACGTTTTTAGGGTTCCGTACCTCAAAAGGTTAATGTTTTTCAATTGTAATGTTAAGTTTGATCGATGGTACGGAACCCTTCACTGTTTAAAATGTTACAATAAAATACCCCTCACATTCTTCAACTGAATAAGACGAAATTTAAATCTTGTATAAAACGCACACTATGTAGGCAAGCATACTATAAGTTGGGGGATTACATTGATGATGAAAATGCTTGGCTCAATGCTGGTTCTGCTCCACAACCATAGGGGCAAATAAATCGATTATCATGTGAAGTAATTGTAGAAGCTAGAGAAGATTGTAAAGATATCTTTGCGTTATTTAGATTCGATATCTTAATATTATATAATTGCATTGCACATGTGTGAGTACTATGTACTAAAAAGCCACTTTTTACATTTAGTTTTTTTTTTAGTGCCCTAGTGGCTGAGAGAATGTCATGCTCACTCAAATGTCTCGCTGATGGTGGCGTGTGTGTCGGATCATTTAGCTCCCTTCAAAATGGTTGAGCTGAATGGCGCTGATCCATGCGTCATGTTCGTGAACGGGCGCTGTCAGTGGAGACTGGTCATCTCTTAGTTGCCATGGTTTATAAATATATATATATCTTTTGATTTGTTTATTATATCTTTTTACTCCGGACGCTCTTAACTTGCACGTCTTGCTACATAGTTCTCACATAATATACCATCTCAACATGGATGATGTAATGTACCAAGATTTTGTAACAATATTCTGATTTAAAAGAGTGTCCATGGAGTTTCTTGCCCGTTCTTCTCCATTGAGATCTACGCTAGGGAACTGGCAACTACAGTACTTTCACAAGTTATTATGCCTTGTGACTGTGACTGTAGCTTAGGAGTGCAATACGTTGTTTCGGGGGTTGCTGCGTCGGGTTGCGCGGCGCCGGATGTTACCGGCGGCGAGTGCTGTGGGTGCGGGGGCGCGCGGCGGCGCGGGGCGGTGGGTGCGCGGGGCTCCGGGTCGCGGGGCGGCGGTTGCGCGTTGCGGCGTGCATTCGTTGTTCCGTGATTCGAGGTCTCGTGCATTCGTTGTTGCGGTGTGCGTCGCTGCGTGCTTTTTTGCTTGCAGTGTTCGTCGTTGCGGGCATTCGGCGGCGTGTGGTTCGGCGTGGTGGCTTTCGGAATGACGTATTGCACTCGTAGTTTTTCGTAGTGGAGAGCACATCCGACTTGCACTTGGCCAGTTTTTGTCTCACCAGTAGCCCCTTCAGCGCTAAACACAGATCTTCTAATGGCCGATGAAGGGAAGATAGTTTGAAACAATCACCAGAGACTGTAATCATCACAGTGTCATAGCATTCATTGTCTATTGATATCTATCACCTATATACTTTACAATGCGTTGGTGCGAAGCAACTTGGAAACTAGTGCTATCATCTGGAATCCTTATGAGGTGAAGTATTCCCAGATGCTAGAAAAAATGCAATAGTATATTGTTATCCAAGGGGTGAAAATTACTTATTTCGTCTCGAGACGGGGTTTGGCGCCCGTACCGTAGTGAGGGCGCTAATAGTTCGAAGAACTAAAAAAGTAATTTACCCGAGGTAAACACTGTGCCTTTCACTACGAATACGAGGAAGATAAGAATATAATTACTAACTAACGAAAAAATGAGTGTTGATCAAATGTTATCGCTTTCCCGCTTGTTTTTGGTACATGGTAGCTATAATATACAGCCAGTTTTTTCAGCTCAGTAAGATGCTCGATGACCTCAGTAGAGCTTCCGAAAGAGTGGGTCTTAAAATAAATATGGACAAAACCAAGGTCATGTTGAATGCCCATGTAACACCCACTTCTATCAAGATCGGAGACTCTACACTCGAAGTTGTAAACGATTATGTCTACCTTGGACAAACGGTCCAGTTAGGTAGGTCCAACTTTGAGAAAGAGGTCAATCGTCGAATCCGACTCGGCTGGGCAGCGTTTGGGAAGCTGAGTAGTATCTTCTCGTCCAACTTACCACAGTGTCTCAGGACGAAAGTCTATGACCAGTGTGTGTTGCCAGTGATTACATACGGGACGTGGTCGCTCACAATGGGCATCAGAAAGCTCAAAGTCACCCAAAGAGCAAGGGAGAGAGCTATGCTCGGAGTTACTTTGCGTGATCGAATCAAAAATGAGGACATCCGCATGAGAACCAAGGTTACCGACATAGCCCGAAGAATTGCCAAACTTAAGTGGCAGTGGGCAGGACGGATGGCCGATGGGGTCGAAAAGTTCTGGAGTGTCAACCGCGAACCGGAAGACGTTGCGTTGGAAGGCCTCCCACTAGGTGGACCGATGACCTGGTGAAGGTTGCGGGGATCCGCTAGATGCGAGACGCACGGGACCGGTCAATGTGGCGACACATAGGGGAGGCCTATGTCCAGCAGTGGACGTCTTTCGGCTGAAATGATGATGATGATGATTTTTCATGTTCATCATTAAAAAATGGCAAAGATTTTGTGGAATTCTATGTTATTTTAGAGAAATTATTATTATTATTATTATTATTATATTTCTAAATACATACATATTATAGATAATTTTTTTTTATAATTTTTATAATTTTTTTTAAATAGTTAAAACGAAATAATATTAAAGTCATAATATAATTATATTCTTAAGTTAACTTTGTTATTTTACTTTTAAATCGCGCCGTAATTGAGTGGCTGTATAAAAAGTTGGAACATAGTTCAATAAAAATGTGAAAATAGACCAAGTTTTTTTTTTATAATTTCAAATTCAAATTCAAATTCAAATTATTTATTAATAGCCAAGTACTTATAACATACCAATTTGAACGGTGATCCCCAAACTAGACGTTAGTCTGTATCTTGGGGAGCTGTCAGTTGAAAGTGATTCTCCCTAGGGCTGAAAAGTAGTACTTTCAACCCGCTCCGCAGGCATGTTATGACCTACTTTCAATGAGTAATGAAAAATAAATTTACCCGATACCTGTACTTGAGGCAGTTTGGGGTCTACCCTTTCTACCCGCTTATCTATCCAACTCTCTTTGTAATAGGGGTGGTTGGGTAGGTACTTTAAGTTGGAAGTAAGGTGCAACCTCGCTCTCGTAAAATACTTATATTTTTTTGGTTTTTCGTGGTGTGTTAAATAATCCACAAATATTAGAATCTATAGGTTTACTTGTTCCAGACAGGAGGCTACGGTTGGGACCGAGGGAGGGGCTTTTTCAAGTCCCGGTATCGTGTACTAACTTATTAAAGTTTGCACCAGTGATTCGAGCAATGCGAACACTGAATAGTGTGTCCATATTTTCTTGTTCTTTGGCGGAATTCCAGAGGGTGACACTTAGTATGTTGTCCACTGTATAGCTGTGTTCCTACCCAGACCCGTTACTTGGGACTGGACTTTTAGCAATTTATGGACTTCTTTTGTTAGCTTGGGTCTTACCTGTTAAAACAAATATATGTGTTAATGAATAAATAAACAAATATTATTTCGGTAGGTATATATGTTGTTGCTTGTGTGATAGATAATCGAGGGGAGGCAGACAAAGGTGCACACACATTTCGTCAGTTATTTACAGATCCCATATTAATATTCCCGATTAAACAACATATTAATAGTAAATCATGTAGAGAACTACAGTCTGGTTCTGAATTGTGTTTGTAATGTGAAATTACATGATATATTATGAAAGGAATCAATAATTAATTTCGTACTTTCCCCTATAATATTGCTATTGTTTACACCAGGGTAACCAGAGCTAGGGAGAAACTGCGCAACTCTAGACTTATGGCAGATAACTCTTTAATTTACGGTCCTCTTGAACTGTTCAACATTAAGTATCCGTTCGGTAATTAATGTAAATCTTATGTAAAGTATAGCCTGTTGGGTAGGTCAGCAGTTGGAGCGTTTCTAAGCTTGTACTATTGGAACAGACTGATCAGCCTCAAGCTGCTACGCTGGGCTACTCTGTGTAGCCCTGCCCAATGTAAGGGTCCTAAAATTAGAAATTAGAACGAAGATATAATTCATATTATATCTAAAATCTATCACACAACTTTATTTATTCTTTAACTTAGATTTACGGGTAAGGCTTCCTTAGTAGCCCGTCCGGACTGCGGGATGTTGTAAGAGATAACGCGGCCTCGACATAAAGGGCCAAAAAGGAACATGGGTGGTTTTTAGTCAACAGAAGTCTGACACTCGCGCGGGAGGGGAAAAATAAGGCTTCCTTAGTAAGGGGGGTGTGTTTCATGGAATTTAGGTAGGGATAGGTAAGTTTTTGAATAATCGGTGATCATAAATAGCACACACGCTGTAAATTGTGTATATTAGTCGTGCCTTTGTTCTAAAATAGCTGTATTTGGTGCGCGTGGGCAAGTGACTGCGGTGATCTATGCGATCGGATATCTTCGCAGATAACGCCTCGCAGTCTGTGGGGACCATATCGTTTGATTTAGTCAGGTGACGTGATAGGCTTAGCGGAGGATTGTCCGACGTCTGTGCGGGGGTGCAGACCGGTTTGATTCTTGAATGACAGAGTATTTTTTCTAGCATCTCGAGAAAAGCGAAATGCTTTGAAAGCGGAAACCCATTGCCTTTTTGCTATCGTAGTGGTGCGATTCTAAATTGTGCGCGACTTTTTGTGCCGAAAGTATTGTATGGAGGAAAATTTGTACAGCACGAAATGTTCGCGCACAGGATCGTTTCCACCAGTATAAAGCTGTGAGCTCATGAGCGAGTCCACCGAAAAAAAATTGTGCACCACACTGTGACTCATACCTACCAGTAGAATCGCACCATAAGGTTTTCGCCATAAAACAGTTTTGGTTTTTGTGTTCTCAATAAAATCAAAGACAAATATAATAATAATCTACCAAGTATACAACTTCTCATCTCTTCTCCCAACTTTGCTACTGGGTTGCCCAAATAGGTACCTAAATCTTCTTATCTTTAAATATGGTGTGTTACTCGTAGGCTACAGGAAAACACATATTAGAACCTGTCTTCCACTTCCCCTTAAATTCCCTTAGAAACATAGGTCAGCAAATATGAAAGTTCTAATTAATCGATTATATTTTCAGATTACCTCGCCTTGTGTTTCATATCTGCAATAAACTATACTTACCTACTCGGATGATTTACCTCATTCAATAAACTCGTAACTCCTAAAAGGATATTCTCCATACTAGTATTGAGATACCGCCGACGCAGCCGCGGCCTAGGCGCAGCCTCCGTTTCGGCTTCCATCGGCCATACTTCCTGGCTCGAAAATTTATGAAGTATTTGATTTATTCTGTCACACACTGTGATTAATTTGCTATTTCCTTTTACGTAGCGATCGCGGATTAGATACAATATGACAGGTTGAAATACGACCGCGCTAGTAAACGATTAAGTACTTGCTTCGACTTTAGCGGGCGCTTAGTCACTTTTCATGTTAGCAGGCATGGAAATTAATTGATGACAGGCTTCTATTGAATGGAAATAGCATTAAGGTCTGAGCATCATGTATTTGTTTGATCCTAGCTTTAATTTTCAACATCCGTTTTAATTTAAATAGGTGCTAGTATTTAAATCCATGTCATTAGTTAAGGCCAAGGTTGTATGTAAAGCAGCTGTGGCCAGATTGTCATCTTGAACAGGGAGTTAGTCATGGTCTAGTACTTATCACAACAAAATCAATAAAGGGTGTAAAAGTACCCTTAACGCAAACGAAGGCACTTGTTCTCCCCACCACTGCGATCATTTTTTGGTTCTAAACCATACCTGGGAACCTTGTTACGGAGATATTGGGGGTCAAAGTTTCAAATTTTGCACAGCTGTTTTTGTAAATACTTGTTTTTCAGGTTAAAACATTACTTAAATTACCTCCATGGCCCGTTTACCATTCAAAGCATCCACTAGCAGAATGTTTTAATAGTGCTACATTGAGTTTTTTAAAATGTGATTTTTGACCCCAAAAAAAGGTCATTTCCCAGAAAAAAAAAATCCGTAGGGGTACGTAGTTTGATGTACAGAATGCTTGGTTGACGTATGTGTGAAGGGTTAATTTACACCCTGTTACACCCTGTATTGATGTTATTAATGAGTATCTAGTTTGTGCCCACGGCTATGTGCCTAGCTTCTATTCTAGGTTTTATTTTCATCTCAATGCGTCCAGCTGTATCGGTGTAACTGACACACAACTTAAATGTTGTTGAATGTTGTTGTTCTTCAATGTTGTTGTTGTTGTTGTTGTTGTCTTAAATGTTGTTCATGTTGTATAGCGTTAGTTAAATATCAATGGCAACATGACATTAATTAATTTCTACTTAATTCCTACTTAATTTAAGGTTCAAAGCCCTGTTTAATCTTACACGGTGACATTCTGTCCTTCCACTAAGATACTACTTTAGCTCATCGAGTGTGCCATATAAGTGAGTGCTAGGCATTTATGAAGTCATCGACGTGTTATGCTCCAATTCCATAAATTCAGATGACCATACTTTTATCGCATCGCTTTACAAACAAGCCTGTTGAATTATTTTGCAGTTATTTTGAGCAATGATGTAAAGTAAATAATATTTTGTGTCTTAGCTTCACTTGCTCTATTATGTGACCAGATGGCGATGACAGGTATATTAAAATAGATCCTTAGTTTAGCAAACCTAGTTGGTACAGGACATAATTTAAAAGATCATGGCATCGCGTTACAATGTGACTGGGACCCAGAAACCGAAATGAATCCTTTCTGCTCCTACTCTATTATAGCAGAAGATCTGGAGGTAGGTTTTTGTTTGTCTTCTATGAAATGTAAAAAACAGCAGGGCTTGTTACGACAAGGTGACATAATGGCAATCTTATGCAAATCTCTGTCGTAAAGGACGCCATTGCTGATAAATAAGGCTTTTAAGCTTGAATATTGTGATACATTTTATTGCTGTTATCATCCAAACGATAATATTAGAGGTTTTACTGGAAATAAACCCGGAGGATGTAGCAAAACTGTCTCCTTAGGGTGAACATTAGAACGCACTGATCAGCATGTTGTTGCATCTTTCAAATTCAATTCACCCTTGCATAAAGTCTTTGGTTTTTTTATGATTTTTTTAAATTGGATCACGCAGTTTTGCCTGCCGGTCTATTCTCTGGGTGCCTTAAGTATAAGCCCTCCAGCCAGGGGCTCCACATATTATTATCTACTGATGATGCTTTACTTTAGCCAGCGGTAGATGGCGTGCTTCTTCCAATTTGCTCCGACTTTCGGTATCTCGGTTCACTCGTGTAATGCGATGACGAAATAGATCGTAGTGTAAAGCACAGAATTAGCACTGGATTTGAAATTGGCACATGGATGTGTTTTATGTTGGGCCATAAAAGGGATAAATGAGAGGCAATTGCGTGTGGCTGAGATGAGAATGCTAAGGGGGATATGTGGTGTGACGCGAATGGATACAATAAGAAATGAGTACATAAGAGGAAGTCTGAAAGTGACGCCGGTGAATGAAAAGTAGTGTGGTAATCGATTGGCGGGGTATTAAAATGTGATGCGAAGGAATGAAGAAAGTGTTGTGAGGAAAATGTTGAGTATGAATGGTAGATGGCTATAAGAGTACCTAGAGGAAGACCAAAGAAGCGATGGATGAACTGTGGGAAGGAGAATATGGCTAGAAAGGATGTGACTACTGACATGACGAGAAATAGAGAGGTATGGAAGCAGAAGACATGTTGCGCCGACCCCAAATAAATTGGGATAAGGGCAGGAGAATGATGATGATGCTATAATACTTTCTCATCCATAGGTAAGTAGCAAGTGGCCAACGATACTATGTTTATGATATGACTGCAGAATGATTGCACACCGTGTCCCGTGTCAAAACAATGAGCCGTGCGTGAGCGCAGCGTTTTAATAAACACTAGTATCTATTTTGGTTAGAATTAATATCAGTAGTAGTAATTTGGATAGTACATATAAGTAGCACCGATGGAGCAGTAACACTTAAAGCTGACCGACTGCCGTCCAAAACACAAATTACTGACTTTGCTCAATAAACTGCTAAGCTGATAAGGGACTGGGTTCGCCAGGGGGTCTGCCGCATGTCTACCATATGTAGCTGTGGGGCTAACTAGTATCTTTGTGGAGCGCCGACACAGCTAGAAAGCTACGCGAAGGACCTCGTAGAAGACGGTGGCACGAGCTGGACAAAGTCAACCACAACCAGTGGCCCACATAAGCCCAGGTTGAAAGAGATGGCAGTCATGGAGACAGCTTTTCTCCAGCCGTTGGATGACGTAGGTTAACATTACCTAACAGTTTGCTCATCAGCTTGATATAACAATTTGCACAACCGCTGTAATAATGCATCATGTGCCATTTTCCTTTCCTTTTTCTCAGCTATGCTTGGGTCGGCTTCCAGTCTAACCGGATGCAGCTTATTACCAGTATTTTACCTGTTGCGACTGCCTATTGGCTATGGCATGGCTACCTTTCTACCTGTAACGACAGCCATAGATCTATAAATGGCAGCTGGGTTTGGACCCAAACTCGGTATATAATAGATGGTGGTGGTGGTGGTGGTGGTACCCATCCAAAGACCAACCTAGGCAACCAAGACCTAACCTAAAGATCTAATCGAGCGGCAACGAGCTCCTCGTAATGCAAGTTATAAATTGCATTTAATCATCATAAATCTTAATGTAAAACGATGGGAATATTGTTATTAATCATAATTATTGTATTCGTTCAGTGTTAACTTTGTTTATCAGCTCATCGTGTGCTCGTAAAACTGAGAGAAATAGGTCGAAGTAGTGTTCGCAGGCTGGTTGGTCGGTGAAGTAACCAAGGCTCGGTTTCCGTTCTAGTCTATGGCAGGGGAGGATGTAGTGGAGTTAGAAGGTAACTTTTTGCCATTATTTATTTCCATGCTTTCAAATAATTTTATAATTATCGAGCATAGAACGTCTAAAAAATTTGTTTTGATCAGGTCAACTGTGCCTCGATAGCTCTGCAGGCATTAGACATCGGCTGTCATTGGCAGTTATTGCATTACTAGTCAGAAACCCCAAAGGAGAATGACCAAAAGCCGTCCCAAAAAGTATCATTAAATGTTTTAGTAATTATTTTCATATTTTTTTATGACTTTATGCGTCAGGGATTTGAACTTTATATAGGTAAGTCAATGAGTCTTGCGGAGGGATACCGTCATATCAAGGAAACAAACTTTGGCGAAGAGTTTGGGACTTTCAGCAGCGTCACAGGAGATTTCGATGTGCTCATTTTAAACTACTGGTTTTTATTATAACAGACCTATAATAGAGCATGTGTTCTAATTAATTGTTAATCAGCTCATGTGTGTGTATTGTGTCGCTGGACAATGCGTGGTGGCGCTGGTGCACGATTGTGATGCTAATTCGTGACATTACCTTGCGACTGTGCAGGTTTGCGTGGTTGGGTTCGGACAGCTGCAATTTTATCAAAAATATAATAGGAAAACGTATGCACACATAATATCCAAAAATATTTCTGTCCTTTTAGGCGCCGCCCGCCACAGTGGGCCAACAAGTAGGTAGAATGAGATTGTTTAGAACAAAAACCAAAATTTCTATATTATGTTAGTATTTGTTGCCTAATATTACGTGAATAAATATATTGGAAGAAAAAAAATTATAGAACTCCATGACGCGCGACGTAGCACGGTGGCACCCAAAGTCCGGAATATACATATATTTGTTTAATGTTTTGGCAATTATCACGTTATCATTAATAGCCTTCTCCTATCATATCATTTTTCTACCAATTATTTAACTTTAGCCTACCTGTTCCTCCATCCAGCAACATTTACATCAATAACTCTTGATATTCTTACGTATGTAATAACTAAAAAAACCTTGATTTTTTCTAAGGTTTTATACTACAAATGGATTGAATTAATAGAGATAGACGTTTCTATAGTTTACCTTTATTTGCAAAAGTACACAAACGGTAAAGTAATCGTTTGACTATTGAAACCAGTTGTCATAACATTTTAATTATTTTATCAAAGTACAACGTGATTACGCCCACAAGGCTCGCCAGTTTCCCCACCGGAGTGTCCCCACGTTGCCGTCGTGGTGGGGCTTGTGTGTCTCAGTGATCCTTGGAGCTCTGCCGGTAGATATACTCATGCCGGAAAGGTCCAAGTGTGAGAGACCAGACAAAGAGGGACAGGCGAGGGGTGCACCGCCCGGAGACGTGAACAGTGTTCGGGTTTTCGGGCGGTGTACCTGTCGAAGGAGGTTATTCTACTTGCTGCTCTCTGGTTCGCGTCTGCTCATCAGACGTGACTGTGAGAGCAGTGAGTAGGCGGAGGAAGAGAGGTTGGGTGTAGGGACCATACCCTTTAAAAGGAAAACGAAAAAAATGAATAAGACAAATGATAAGATTTTACCCCAGGGCGGTACCAGCTGCTTAGCAGCTGGAGAATCCGCCACGTCTCCTTTGGAGGCGTCATGCCCCACGTATTCTGGGGGGGGCATCAGCTGTCTTAATCCGCTTGCCAGTGGCAACAAGAGCCGAGGAGGCTCCCGGTCCGAAGGTGCTGTGACCGGTAGTGATGTAGATCAGGTGGGTGTGCCTGACAAGGTGTCGGGTGTGTGCGGAGAGGATGCTCCCGTGAACAAATTCTGGCGGGGGAGTTCGCTGGGGGGACGGCAGGATGCGGGGTCGGATTCTGACTCCGTATCTGGCGTCGGCTCGGCGGGCTCCGGACGCGAGAGTTTTGAGATTACGGCGGACAACGCGGAGCGCTTCCGCAAGCGGCCGAGAGCGGAGGACGGTAAGGGGTCGTCTTCCAGCGGTGAGCGGCTGGCCTCGGCCCGAAAAGTCCCCAAAAAAGGTGGGGGCCGAGGTAGAGGAGAAGGGTCCGCATCCAAAGAGGCTGCGAGGCGAGCCGCAGAACGTGCTGAGGAGGGGCGCCACCTTGGTCGGAGGGTGCTCTCCTCATCGTCTTCCGGTGGTGACCCTGAGACCGGTGGTAAGCCCGGTGAGCCGGAGATTGGCGTTGAGCCCAATACTGGCGATGGCTCCGACTGTGAGCGCTTGGCCGGGTTTGCGGAGATCGTGCGGAATGCAATCCGCGACGTGGGCCTAAAGAGGACGTATGCGTCGAAGACCAAGGCCATCAGCGCCGCCTCGACCTCCATTTTGGCGGCAGCGAAGGCTCTGTGTGGTAGGCCTCCGTCGGACGAGATGTCCGTATTGCGGGCGGAGGTCACCCGTTCCGCGGCTGCCATGCAGGACCTCCGAGAGGAAAATGGGCGGCTTCGATCGGAATTGGCAGGGCTCCGAAAAGCCGACCCTAAGGAGGTCCTTCAAAAGGGGCGTGAGCGCGGGCAAAGCCAGCCTCAAGCTGCCGAGGACCGGGACCCGAACCTGGTTCGGCAGGAGCTGGCTGATCTCCGCAGACGGCTCTCCTTCATGGAGGGCATTGTCCTGCGCACCTCATTGGGGGCGAAAACATTCGCGGACGCTACGGCCGGCGACCCCAAGGCGGGGCCGTCCGGCCGGCCCAATAGCGGGGCTGCAAAGTCCGCTGGGAAGCCGGCCCCAGCGAAACCAGCGCCGGGGCCGGCTAATAAGACGGCGGCCCCGCAGAAGGGCAAGGCGGAACCCCCCCCTCCGAAGGGTAAGATGCCTGCCCAGAAAAAGGGCAAGGCGCCTGCCCAGAAAAAGGGCAAGGCCGCAGTGGCGAAGGGCATGGCGGCAGCAGCAAAGGAGCCGGTGCCAGAAGCGGACCCACCACCCACACCCCCTTCGCCCCCAAAGCCTCCCGAGGCCGAGGAAGGTTGGCTGGTGGCTGGGGATAAGCGTAAGGGGCGAAAGGCGGCCCAAAAGGCGAGGCGGGCCGAGCGTAAGCGCCGGCAAAAGAAGCGAAGCGTCGCGGCGAAACTTCGTGCCCCTAAAACCGCAGCTGTAGTGGTAACACTACAGCCGGATGCGGAGAAGAGGGGCATGACGTACCGGCAGCTTATTACGCAAGCGAAGGCGATGGTGCACCTCGAGGACCTGGGGATCACCGGGGGCCTCCGGCTTCGAGTCACCGCGACAGGGGCTCGAATGCTGGAGATTCCCGCGGACTCCAGCGCCTCGGCTGCAGACGCTCTGGCTGAAAAGCTCAGAGCGTCTTTGAATGCGGACGAGGTCCGAGTGTCCAGGCCCGTTAAGTGCGCAAGCCTGCGCATTATGGGTTTGGATGACTCGGTCTTCGAGGAAGAGGTGGTGGCCGCCGTCACTGCGGCCGGCGGGTGCTCTGCCGAGCAAGTTAAGGCGGGCACCTTACGTCCGGACCGAGGGGGCATGCTTACCGTAACGGTTAGCTGCCCTGTGACGGCGGCGAAGAAAATTGCGGAGGGCCACACCCTGAAGGTTGGCTGGTCGAGGGCGCAGGTCAAGCTGCTTGAGCCCAGACCTCTGAGGTGCTTCCGGTGCCACGTGGGGCACCATGTAGGGTGCCGTTGCACCTCGGAGGTGGACCGCAGCGAACTATGCTTTCGCTGCGGTCAGCCCGGTCACAAGGCCGCGGCTTGCCTGGCCACGCCGCACTGCAATGCATGTGCGGCGGCTGGGAAGCCGGCCGAGCACCGGGCAGGGAGCAAGGCCTGCGCTCCACCCGCTAAGGCCAAGGGAAAGGAAAGGTCCTCCGCCACCACCAACCCTACCGTCGCCAACGCCGCAGCCGCCGCCGCTGCTGCCAACGCCGCCACCGCCGCAACTCCCGCTGCGGTAGCGCCACAAGAGGCCCCGGAGGGGGCTGAAATGGACTGCCATTAATGGCCCCATTAAGCCTCCTCCAGGCGAATATCAACCACTGCGCCTGCGCTCAGGATCTCCTGCTCCAGAGCATGGCGCAGTGGTCGATCAACATCGCCGTGGTCGCTGAGCCCTATTTTGTCCCGCCCAGGCCAGACTGGGTGGAAGACCTTAGCGGCTCAGTGGCCATAATTGCGTCGGCCGCCGCCGGTACCCCGGCCCTTGAGATGGTCAGGAAGGGTCAGGGGTGCGTTGCAGCACGGTTCGGGGAGATCGTAGTAGCGGGAGTCTACTTCTCTCCGAGCCGAACTCTCGCCGAGTTCCAAAACTCCCTCAGGGAGTTAAGTGTCGTCATCGGAGGCTATTCCCTCCCGGTACTAGTGCTCGGGGACTTCAACGCCAAAAGCTTGGCTTGGGGTTCCCGTTACACAGATGTGCGGGGTGGGATGGTCGAGTGCTGGGCTCTGGAAACGGGCCTGGACATCCTGAACCGGGGTTCTGTACCCACGTGTGTGCGGATGCGGGGCGAGTCGGTGGTGGACATTTCGTTCGCCAGCCCCGCTCTGTCACGGCGTGTCGTCGACTGGCGCGTCATGGAGGGGGTGGAGTCCTATTCCGACCACCGGTATATCCGGTTTGAGGTCTCTGCCCAGTCCTCAAGCGCGCCGGTCCCACAGACCCCGAGTGGTCCGCGTTGGGCGCTGAAGCAGTTGGACCGGGAGCTCCTCCTGGAAGCCTCGATCGTGTGGGCCTGGGGGTCATCACCGGTCAGGCCCACCGACGTCAACACCGAGGCAGGTTGGTTCCAGGAGGCCATGTCCGAGATATGCGACATGGCAATGCCCCGAGTCCGGCCAGGAAGCGCCCGGCGTCAGGTGTACTGGTGGTCGCGAGAACTGTCGCACCTGCGTCAGCAGTGTGTGGCGGCGCGGCGCCGGTATGCCAGGCATCGCAGGCTCCGCATTCGTCCTCCGAATGCGGAAGCCATTGAGGCGGAGCTTTATGAGAGGTACAGAGCGGCGAAGACCGCCCTCCGCGAGGCTCGTCGGCAGGCCAAGGATCAGGCCCGCGAGGAGATGCTGGAGACTCTCAACAGAGATCCGTGGGGGCGCCCTTATAAGATGGTGCGGAATCAACTCCGTACCCGGGCCCCCCCGCTGACGCAGAGTCTCCGGCCTGAGCTCGTGGAGAGCGTGGTGAGCGCTCTGTTCCCTTCGCGAGGGGAGCATCCTCCCCCGCCAATGGCTCCGCCACCTGCGGTGCCGGAAGCGGACCTTTAGCGGACGACGTTCCGGAGGTGACTGGGGTAGACCTGAGAGTGGCGGTACGGAGGCTGAATGCCAAAAATACCGCCCCGGGACCCGATGGCTTGCCTGGCAAAGCCTGGGTCCTGGCCTCAGAGGCTCTTGGGCCCCGACTGGAGGGGCTCTTAAGCGCATGTATGGAAAGAGGCCAGTTCCCGCTTCGTTGGAAGACGGGGAAGCTGGTCCTCATCCAGAAGCCGGGGCGCCCTGCGGACTCGCCGTCCGCATACCGGCCTATTGTGCTGCTCGACGAGGTGGGCAAGCTCTTTGAAAGAGTAATTGCAAACCGCCTCGCCGAGCACCTTGAGGGAATGGGTCCGGATCTTGCGGAACACCAGTTCGGTTTCCGCAAGAGGCGCTCGACGGTGGATGCCATCATGCGCGTGAGAGCCCTCACGACGGGGGTTGCGGTCTCTCGGGGCGGTGTAGTCTTGGCGGTGTCTCTCGACATCGCCAACGCCTTTAACACCATGCCCTGGAGCTGCATTAGGGAGGCACTCCGGTATCACCGGGTGCCGGCCTACCTTCGTCGTGTAGTCGGGGACTATTTGACAGATAGGGCTGTCATCTACCCTGGTCAAGACGGAGAATGGAACCGGCGAGAGATGTCGTGCGGTGTTCCACAGGGGTCGGTTCTGGGGCCGCCCCTGTGGAACATCGGTTACGACTGGGTGCTGCGGTCCGACCTCCCTAGCGGCGTCAGCGTCGTCTGTTACGCGGACGATACGCTGGTGCTAGCTCAGGGTGGGTCGTACGAGGCGGCGGCCGACAATTTGACACGCGGGGTTGCGATAGTCGTGGAGAGGATCCGGCAGCTGGGTCTCGAGGTGGCGCTTCACAAGTCGGAGGCTATAGGCTTCCATGGACGTGGGAATGCGCTGCCGGCGGGATCCCAGTTAATGGTGGGAGGGGTTCCCATCGGCGTCGAGTGTACTTTGAAGTACCTAGGACTCGTCCTCGACAGCCGGTGGAACTTCGTGAAGCATTTCCGACGTTTGGCTCCCAGACTGGAGCGGGCCGCGGCTGCCTTCAGGTGGCTTCTGCCCAATCTGGGGGGGCCAAACGCCTCCTGCCGGAGGCTCTATGCGGGGATCGTGCGGTCCATGGCCCTTTACGGGGCCCCGGTGTGGGCGCCTGCTTTGAGGAAGCGGGCCGCCCACTACCTGAACGTGCCCCAGAAGGCCATGGCCGTAAGGCTGGTACGGGGGTACCGCACGATCTCCCGCGATGCGGCGAACCTCCTTGCCGGATTGCCGCCATGGGATCTGGAGGCGATAGTCCTCGCGCGCCTGCATGAATGGCGCGCGGAGGCGCTACACCGGGGGGTCACTCCGTTGCCACGGCAAATTGCTGCGCAGCGGACAGACCTCCGGTGCGATCTCATGGCGACATGGAGACAGCGACTGTCGCAACCTCGTGCAGGGCACGCCACGATAGTGGCGATAAGTCCCCTCTTTGAGGAGTGGTTAGAGAGACGCCACGGCGCCCTCACCTTCCGTCTGACGCAGGTCCTCACCGGACATGGCTGTTTCGGGAGGTACCTGCACCGAATCAGGCGGGAGGAAACGCCCGGATGCCACCATTGTGAAGATCGGCCGGAGGACACGGTGGAGCACACCGTTGAGGTGTGCCCCGCTTGGGCAGAGCCCCGCCGTGTTCTCGTAGCGGCAATTGGCGGCGGCGACCTCTCGCGCCCGGCCCTGGTGCAAGCCATGGTCCGGTGCGAGGAGGAATGGGACGCCGTCGCCTCCTTCTGCGAAGCAGTGATGCTAGCGAAGGAGGCGGCGGAACGCGAGAGGGAGAGAACCTCTCGTCCCAGCCGCCGCGGTAGGCGTTCCGGGCGTCGGGGGCCACGTGATGACTTCCGGCCACCGTAGACGCGGGCCTGTGGACGGTGAGTGATGGGCTAGCTCGCTGTCCGGCCGTCTTATGACGACAACAGGCCGTGTCGACGGCGCGTTCGTGTTCCACGCGCGCCTCAAAGAGATGTCAGCAACATGGAAGGGGCCCGCAAGGGCCGACGCCCGTCAGGGCTGCGGAATGTTGTAAGAGATCCCGCACCCTCGACATATAGGGCTAAGAAGGAACATGGGTGGTTTTTAGTCAGTAGAAGTCTGACACTCCCTTTCACTCTGCCCAAGAGCGGGAGGGGTTATTAGATGATTTCCCACCCCCAAAAAAAAAAAAAAAAAAGAAAAAAAAAAAAGGCTCGCCAGTTTACATTCACGTACATAGGTAATATTATTAAGATGGGTTTATTTAGCATTACATCTCCATTCAAGTGGCCATTCCGTAAACAAAACCCGATGCCATTTTATCATTTATCTCGCGGGATAAAAGTACCCTCATCGAAGCCTAGAGACGGGAAGGTGTTACCCGTCATTTCGATAACTTTTGGTTTTAGTCCCTCTTAAGTAGTCCATAGTTCCATACTACTAACAAGAACGGACAAAAATGACAAGAAACAAGAACAGACAAAAACAACGAGAACAAGTGACTAGAATGGATAAAGTAAGGAATTAGTATAAGTTTGAAAGTGGCACCTGTTACCGAATAATTGTAAGGAATTCGTCCATCTTGTTATGGTCATGTATTGTAATGAGGAGAGATGGAACGTATGTGACTATACAAACTTTTCCACAAAAAAGTAATGAATAGACTTTTGTTGAAGTCGGTTTGATTTTTTTTGTTAAAAAGTTTTTATTTTTCACTTTTTAGTGGTTCACATGTGCTTACCCCTTCAAAGCGTACCGGCGTCATGTTATGTTATGAAATGGTGTAAACAATAGACAGACATGAGATTTCAGCAATCCCAGTTCATTTGCTATCATTTATTGAGGGATCGAGTTACCTATCTCTGAAGTTCTTCATGAGATCTTCACCAAAGTGAAATGGGATCACTCCGAGAAGGGTATCTTCCAAAAACTACTCAAATCACTTCAAGTGTGCATATAAAATTTGAAGAGTTCTCTATATTTCTCCAGGATCCCTTCATCAGATCCTGACTTGATGATCATGGGACCACCTGGGAAGTATACCCTTTCAAACAAGACAAAAAAAATCGAAACGAACAAACATAAAAAAAAGATACCACGAATTGTACCTAACCTTCTCCTTTTGGAAATCGGTTAAACAAGTATGGATATAAAGATTGATGGATGGAGAGGAAGGCCAAATAAAAATCCGATATGAATGATGTGTGAGGCATAATAAAAACGGCGGCGGCGACCTCTCGCGTCCGGCCCTGGTGCAAGCCGTGGTCCGGGGCGAGGACGAATGGGACGCCGTCGCCTCCTTCTGCGAAGCAGTGATGCTAGCGAAGGAGGTGGCAGAACGTGAGAGGCAGAGAACCTCACGTCTCAGCCGCCGTGGGAGACGCTCTGGGCGTCGGGGGCCACGTGACGTCTTCCGGCCACCGTAGACGCGGGCCTGTGTACGGTAGTGATGGGCTAGCTCGCCGTCCGTCCGTCTTATGACGACGACAGGCCGTGTCGACGGCGCGTTCGTGTTCCACGCGCGCCTCAAAGAGATGTCAGCAACATGGAAGGGGCCGACGCCCGTCGGCGCTGCGGAATGCTGTAAGAGATACCGTGGCCTTGACATATAGGGCAGTAGAAGTCTGACACTCCCTTTCGCTCTGCCCAAGAGCGGGAGGGATTATTTGATGACTTCCCACCCCCCAAAACAAAAAAAAAAGCCATGATATGAATGAGAAAGGAGTAAATGATGCCGTGATGTCTAATAAGGAAGAAAGGTAGAAGAAAACGTGTTGCGGCGACCCCAAATAGAATGTTAAGGGCAGGGAGATGGTGATAAAGTACCGTCTATACTTAGGAATCTTCTAGCTACGGAAATATTTAAATCTCTTAACAGACTGCGTGCCCAAGTCTAATTGGCCTACCACTCATCCAATCTGGCTAGATGGGGTGTAACCGACCCATCTCAGATAGAATGCGAGTGCGGAGCCCCAACACAGGATATACCACACTTCCTCTCTTGCCCGTTGTGCCCACAGAATACTTAGTTGATGGCTTTACGCAGGGTCCGTTTTCTCTTTAGTATTGTGTTAAGAATTTCTTTCAAAACACTGATAGTGAAAGAAAAGTCTGCTGTGAGGTACTCGTAATACTACGCCTCAGATCAAGTTGAGCGAGTATTTAAATAAAGCTGTACAATATTACATTGTCACACTCATTCCATGGTACAGTGTATTGTATGTATGTATAAAAAAGGACATACATACGTATGTCAGCAAAAAACAAGCACATTTTAAATTAAACAAAACTTGCAAACAGGCGGTGTCCATTCTATTTTCATTTCATAATTTAATATTCAAATGAACCCAGCCTGCTTCCAAGTTTTGTTTAATTTAAAATGTGCTTGTTTTTTGCTTTTCTGTTTTTTCAGTCGGGTTTTTTAGTTTTTAACTACTTTTTTTTTAATTTATAAAATTTTAAAACGTTTCAAATATCGTGAGCGGGGGCTGGTGCCGACATGTATCAAACTATGACGTCGCGCGACTTTTCGAAGCAGTGTATAATCTTCATTTATGGTTTACGTGAAAATTGAAAAACGACGTGTCCAATAGTTATTTGGAAATCTACCCGACGGACTAACTAGATTTTTTTGTCAACTACCCTATTAATACACATAATACACATTCGGAACTGAAGCCGATAAAAGCTGAAGTACCGCAAGGAAGTGTCCTAGGTCCCGCCTTGTACTTATTGTACACTTGCGATATTCCTGAGCTAGAAAACAATACCATTGCCACATTTGCAGACGACACAGCTATAATGGCCACAGGTGTCTCTCAAGAAGAAGCAGTGAAAAAAGTTCAAACAGCCGTCAATATCATCTTTGACTGGACAAAAAAATGGCGTGTGAAACTTAATGAAACAAAATCTGTTCACATAGACTTCACAAACAAAAAGCAAAATTTTTATCGGATAAACATAAACGGTCATGTCATACCATACGAAAATACAGCCAAATACTTAGGCATGACATTAGACGCAAAGCTTCGCTGGAAAGCTCATGTTAAAAAGAAACGCGACGAGCTAGAGCTTCGCTACAAGTCGATGTACTGGCTGATAGGAAAACATTCTTCGATTTCAGTACACAACAAAGTTCTTTTGTACAAACAAACAAACTTTTTTAAACTTCAGAAACGTTGCATCCGAGTTATAAACAAGGCATGGTTCTTAGACAGCTGTAAACCTCTTTTTCACAAACATAAAATTCTTCCACTGCCTTGTATGTATGTAAGAGACATCTGCATTTTTATAAAAAAGCACATGCATTACTTTCTCCAACGTAGTGAAGTTCTACCCAGACAAAAACGTCTTAAGTTTCGCAACCTATTATACCATCCACCTTGTCGTAAAGAAATTTATAGGAAAAATGTTTTTAACATGTGCATTACGATTTATAACAACTTGCCAAATGAATTGAAATTATTACAAGGTAATTTATTTAAAACCAGGTTAACCGAGTGGCTCCAAACTAACTGCTTCTATAGCATTAAGGAGTTTATGGACCATAAAAAAATATAATTAAATTAAGAGTTGATAAAATGAATGTTTACCTAATTATTTAATATTTGTATAATGTATTTAATTAAAATAATGTAAATCATTAATATAATAATAATGATGTAGTAATAATGATGTGTAATAGTAATGTGTAGTAATAATGTGAACCTAATAATAATGTTTTAAATAATAGATGCTTACTAATACATTAAAGATAATATAGTAAGGACATGAATATTTAAAAAATTTGCACGCTTGCTTGCAGGCAGAATACTGTGACTCTTAGGCTGTAAGATCTTCCTATAAAAAAATGTATTTCTGGCAAATAAACATTTTGATTTGATTTGATTTGATTTGATTTAATGTGCCCTGGTACATTCGAAATGACGACCTACATCGGGACCTCAAAGTAGACCTCGTCATAGACATAATCAAAAATAACGCCGAAGCACATGAACGAAGGCTTCACCATCATGTGAACATCGAGGCTATCCAGCTCCTCGACACCACGGACATAGTGAGAAGGCTTAAAAGGCCAAACCTTTCGAGCTAATTTAGTGAAGTGTTAGTATAATGTAGTGAAGTGAGTGCTACCCATAAAAAACACAAGAACAAAGTGTCTTCCCTTTAATAGAGACAATAAGAAAAGTGTTAATGGACACATTCTTAGACGTAGTCTCCCTAGCAAATTAAGTCAAATTAGAATTACTCATTAGCTTTAGTATTAAGCTAGATGGTATTTCTTATGATGCTACCGTATTAGGACATGATACAAAAAAAAAAAAACTACCCTATTGAGGTGAAAGAGTGCTTTTGAAAAAGAAAGAAAGAAAAAAATATTAACATATATTCAATTCACCCTAAGGTAAACAGAGCAGCGGTGGCCACAAAAAAAAAAGTTTCCCAACAAACATTTTTGTTTAGGGCTACTTAGATTGATGTACAGAATGCTTGATTGACGTATGTGTGAAGGGTTGATTTACACCCTGTATGTTTAGGATGGCTTCAGGAGTTCAGGTGCGACCGGAATTTCAAAGCAAGTTCATCATCAACATTCTCCTGCTCTTATCACAATTTCTTTAGAGTTTGGAGCCAGCGCAGCATGTCTTCCCTTCTATACAAAACCAAATTGCTATAAAGAAATGCAAAAAAATATTTTCACAGATCATAATTATTAATGTAAATTTAACAGATTTGGAAATTATTTGCATTTTGGAGTCAATTGGTTTTTAAATCAATCAAAAAGCCAACCACGAAAATGTAAGCCTACATTTAGGGGGTCATAATATAATATACTAGACCCCAAGACATACAGGACACAAACAACTTACCTTTAAAGGCTCAATAATCATCACCTTAGTAATAAACCTGTTCTAGCTCACAATGAATATTAATTAGCCGTTTCCGTTAGTTTTAAAACAAATGGCGATTATTCTAGCCGCGTTAGTAATTAGTATGAGTGGTCCATGCAGGCCATTACTACGAAGGCTGGCTCTGAGCTGAATGGAACAGTGAGCTGGTTATCTTGAGTCACTGTTTCAGAAGGTCATGTGGAGGCGACCTGTTGGTTAGGTATTTGTGAATGTGATTAAACAAGAAGTTTTCTTGACTTTGTCTTTGTAGTCAAAATAATAGCGATGAATGGTCTGTTCTTAACACTGTTCAGCAGAAAAACTTAGTCATTTTTAGGGAGCTTTCTTTTGTATGCTACTGTTCTGTCTACTGCAATCAAAATGTTTTAGCTGTGGGCCCGTAAAGCTCAGGATTGGTGTCCTGAAACATTGATACGAGGTCGTGGCAGACCACGAAGGAGATGGCGGGACGAGCTGGATGTCTTCCTTGAGAATTCGAGAGACGTTGCACTGAATCGTGACCGTTGGAAGGAATGGAGGGAGGCCTTTGCTCAGCAGTGGGACAACACAGGCTACCTATAATAATAATATTCAAATTAATTTTGACCCATTCTTTTCCATAGCCATTCTAGTATTCCCAATTATTGACTTGTTATTTGCATTCACTGCTTTTCTAAATTGTTCTTCGAAGCTTTCGTTTGCCTCTATCAATGCCATCTCATTTAGCAGCAATGCCGTGAACTTGATGACATTGAGCTTGAAGTTTGTCTAATAGAACACAATAGGTACCTACCTCTTAGTTAACGGTTTCAGTAATACCTACTTCATCACAAAAACGTTGCTCACACAATAGGTTCTACAAAAGAAATGAGAACGAGTAACCGCAAATATTACGTGATCTTTAAAACCAATCCTTGCGCCACTCACGGATGGGTGGGCGATTATCAGCAACAAGTGATGTCATCGGCTTAAACACTACCTCTTTGTGGGATGCAGACATTGAATCAGTTCGGCCTAGGCTTAAGGTCTTAGGCCTTTTACGAGTGAGACCTACGCTTAGTTTCATATTTGGCTCCAAAATATTCTAGGAGAGCTGCTTGAACCTTGGACGACAAAGCTACGAATGAGTACTTACATCTTGCTGATGCACATGAGCTTAAAGATCTTTCGGGCTTTCTAAACAGAAGGTAAGAATAACGGTCATCATCATATCGCCACGTTATGAAACTGAACCATTTGCGGGGGTTTGCGTGTTTCTTGACTAACCCTTAGGTAAATGTGATCACACAGTTAGATACCAAAGTTGCTCAGATAACTAAAAACTAATAAGGCTTCCCAGGATTGATGGGATCATAACGATCATTATTGATGCAGCATTCAAAATAAATAATATGAAAATGTTAATATTGTCTCCAGAGGCATACGAAATAACTGCGACTGGCAAAACCTGGGCCCTTTTAGGGTGACCTGCAATAGGTCACGGCTCCATTGATATATTAACTTGCTTTTAACTCATACTCAGTTAAGAGACTAATAAACATTTTTTCCTCCAGGTCAGTATGGAAATCCAAGTCCATAAACAATGTTACAAGGCGAACAAATTCCTTAAATTCAATCGGTCCAGTATGGAAGTTGTCAAGTATCTAGTGCCCGTAATGTTGGTATTTTTATGGACCTTATCGAGGCCGTGCGATTCTCAGCTCTCATTATGTAATATCTACTTTGTAACACCCTGGAACCTGCTCCTATGGCAACAAGGCATGAATATGTTAGACAGTTCCTCGCAGATGCTCTGAATTCGTTTGATAAAATTTCAACATTTGCATTGATTCAAGTTCCCTAAGGATATGTGGCAGTGATGCAATCACCTTTTATTCCAAGAAGGGACTTCTTATAGCAAGGAAAAGAGAACACAAAAACGAAACAAGATCCACAGTAAAAGTCCCGTTACTTCGCAAAGGTTGACCTCGAGCCATCAATAACTGATAATCATCTGCGACAGTTTGCTCTTCTTGCGTCCTCGTCCGCTGGTAGGTACTACGTTCTGAAGCCTCCGTTATTATTCGCGAGAAATCAGAAAACAAATGCTGTAGACCCAATTTCTTCGCAAGGTTCATTTGTTTAGCCGGATCAGCGGTTTGTTCCGGTTTTTCAACAATGGTGCTCGCCTGTCATTGTCCAGTATCGGTTCCATCGCTACCACCGACCATTGTGCAAGCGAAACCACTTTACGATACATTATTGTCTTAAATATTATCTGGTGGAGCATTTATCTTTTTAAGATAATTGTCTTGTAAATCATTCCTTTCATTAGCAGTACCTTCGTGTAAAGTTAATTCATGTTGTATCCCAATAGCAGTCTAACGTGTTTAGATCAAGTTCGAGGCAACATTTTCTGTGATCAAAACTATAGTGACAAATTGTAAAACGATAGATAGACACAAAAATGTCGGTCGTTACTTGTAGCCATAAACGCTGGCTGTCGAAGAACAGGCTTTTATCGCATCAAAATAAATAACACACTTAGACTAATTAGTGAGTCGTGTGTGTGTATTGTGGCATCGCTTTCTCGGAACGCGTTTCGATAAGTGTATAAGTTGTATCTTTTAGGGCACGAAAGCCTGCGGGAGAGGGTTGAGGGAGGAGTAGGAGGTGCGCGCGCGCATCCCGCGGCGAGCCGGCGCGGGTCAGCCCGGCCGCGCAGTGATCGCTCGGACGCCAACTGCGCCGCACGCCACGTTGACCCACGCTCGCACCTCAAAGCCGCTCCTCGCGAAAAAACACAATAAAACCAATCGACCCCGAGTGACCCCAAAAGTGCATACCGAGCGGCCGACACGAACGAAACGACTTCGCGAAGACACAGAATAAAAACTAACTCTAACGCTTTGCAGTAACACGTGAGCTTTATTAACTTATAAGTTATAATTAACATAAAGGTGGAAATTAAACTGTGCACTGGAAGATATCTGAGTTTTGAGCAATTGTTTAAAATTTCAATGGTAACGGGCGAGCAGTGTTAGCGGCCGGTGGCTGTGCTCACACACAGGTAAGTTTGACTTATGTATAATTTAAATTACGATCTCATGTTTCGCTCAGCTGAGCGCTCAGATGGCGGGGTATTTGACAGTTGTATTTTTTAAACGTGTCCACGCATTAATTAAGGTTTAGGCTCACGTATTCATTCAGATACAGCCACATATTTTCTTTCAAGTTTGATATGTTTGTACTGCATGAGTAATATCGACCTAATGATCAAATTCTTCAAGTGTTGGTAATTGTTTGCATACGTTGGTGTTTGTCTCTTCAGTGGAATGCGCCGGCTTTGTCCCTTGTGTGTTGAGAACTGTTGTCATCATAACAAATATCTTGGCGTCTAGGTGCGCGGCGGCAGGTTCGGATGCTCTTGTTTGCACACCTGCTTCTCGGATTCTTCTACCTACTTTATAATCTTTGGCGTCTCATAACTTTCATAAGTTACCCTTTATCTGAACCCGGTATTCCTTAAGTTTGTTGTCAGTAGCGATAAATGTTTGTCCGACACTTGGTCGTTGTAATCCTAAATAAACTCGTTGTGGTCTTTATCACCTATTTTGGTAGACACACATAATGCTTGTGTGTTTGCCTTAGGAGGTAACTTTGAGTCATCAACATCATCAAGTTCTATAAGATGTTAGTTATTTTTAGGATCCTTAACATACTTAATCTTAGTCTCCATCATTTATTAAACCATTGAGTTTGTTTTAAGTCTGATGTCACCCATATTTAATACAAAGTTAAAAATGAAATAAACAAAAATACTAAAATGACATGCCACTTTTGAAAACCAAATCAAAACACACTCAATTCAATGTAAACACGAACATCAACAAATAGGCACATTGTTTAGTAATATTCATTGAATGGCATAAAACTCACTGTTTATGAATAACAAGAAACAGACCCAAACGAATCAATGAGCACTGCAATACGTCGTACTACATCTTATCACCCTGGTTACTATAATAATTATAAGAAAATCGACGATTCGTTTGGTGCTAAGAAATATTTAGATGATCCTTACTCTATAAAGTATTTTCAAATATGATAATATGTCAGGCTACGGCAACGGAAATGGTGTATTGACGAATGTCTATGTTGTCAAAAGCCTTTGTGTTTTTGTAATGTGGTGCATCGACAAAACTTTACCTTGAGGAACTCTTTCATCTATTCAGATCAAAACATAATATCGGCTGAGGGTTTACGTTTAATTTCCTTTTATATTCTTAAGCAAAACTTTTATGTCATTATGTTGATGACCACAGAGGACCATATACCTACATGGTACTCTGCCGTAGGTATGTATATATAGCGTACCTGTGAGGCGGGTTGCAATCAGGTTCTGGTTTCTCGAAATAGTCTTACGCGATGTTGAATAACACTTTTTCCCACGCAGCCATTATTAAATGAGTTATTAAAACAATTATCGAAAATAATAATAAAAGATTACGTGTTATGAATGAAAGCGAATTTGATAAATCCGTTGTGAGATACATACCTACTTCTTTAGTTTCGATACATATAGAAATGGTACAAAGCAGAATTCCAATGCTTTTCAATAGAATGAATCCTTTTTGAGCTGCGTAATATTAAAAGTCCTTCAGTCCTGACCACTAACCACATGTTATGACAACATTACAATTGTTATTATATGAAATCAAGTTGAGTCTATCGAAAGCCTCACTGAAAACAATTTTGAACGACGCGACAGTACTTTTATTAAATTTAAATGTTGATCATGTATAATAAACTACACATACACGTTGTGCAATGCCCCCCTACTTAAAGTGGACTCTATTCGAGACCTCGGTGTTATCTTTGATTCGAAGCTTTGCTTAGACTTACACATAGGAAAAATTGTTAATAAAGCGTACCAACTATACGGATTTGTAATGCGTTTAACAGTTGATTTTAAAAAACCATTTTCCTATATCTGCTTGTATAAGTCGCTCGTACGCTCTCAATTGGAGTATGCCGTGTCCGTCTGGAGTCCCTACTACAAAAAGTACGTTGAGATGATTGAGTGTGTGCAATACAAATTCTTGCGCACTATGCATTATAGATGCTGCGGACATTATTTACCATACCAAGATTTACTTGTGAAGTATAAGCTCGCAACACTTGAAAGTAGACGTAGGTACTTAGAAGCTGTGAATCTATATAATATTGTAAAAAATACATTTGACTGCATGGAACTGTCCAATATGATATGTTATGCGGTTCCTAGGACGATCCTCAAGCGAAAGGTCCGCGCTGGCAAATTATTTTCAGTTGGTATTTGCAAATCCAACTCAGGCTTGCGTTCGCCTGTTCGCAGAATGGTTGATTCCTACAACAGCACTTTTGAACACATCGATATTTTTGCATATGCTCCCCATAAGTTTAAAAGTCTAATACTAAACGAACTTTCGTGAATATTACCTTTATACACTATTTGTACTTAGTTTTGTTACCGTAGCGATGATTGTTATTTTCACTTTATGTATGCTTTTAATTAATCTGTGAACAGCGTTGTGGGCTGCAATATGATCAATAAGTCTTGTATATTTATATGATGTTTATGTTTTATATTGTAGCTGTTTGCTGTTCCATTTGAATAAAAATAAAAAATAAAATAAAAATGTCCTTGTTAATTAAATGGTTACAAATGAACTTAATGTATTGTAACCCAGTTAGAATTCTAACAAATATAATAATCTGGACTGGGGACCATTGTGCCAAAGAAAGTTTAAGCATGACGTGAATATTGAGGAGACGATTATGAGAAAGATGAGGGGGACTGTCATCATAATTTGACTACAGACATTATTATGGTTGGTTCGAGACGGGAGTGACGTGACTATTGGAACATTGGTGCCGCGTGTCTAAAAACATTGGCGTAAACACAGGCAGATGCAGTAGTAGTAGAAGTCTACTTCGCTACCAAAACTATGAATAGGTTCTAACTTTTACGCAGTTGAAGGTTTCTCTAATAAGTGAATCGCAAATCTTCTGCCTACGCTCGAAACAATACCCGTTAAGCCTTATTTATAAAAGTAGTAATTATTTTAATTACACATGTGATGTGCAGGCCATACACTATAGTCATGACATCATCTTTCTCAAATCCAAGGCTTTGGTTTTGGTAAAATATCTGTTGTTTACTTTTAATGTTTAGACTTTAGAGCATTCGCTCAGATGGAACTGATTGGTGTTCATGTGAGTTCTTCTTTGAGAGCAAAATGTATCTATGCTGCAGATAATTATGCTGCAATTAAGTCCTAAGTTAAAGTTAGATTCCTAATTGAATGTCACCTCACCGATTTTCATGAATGAGACCATTATCATCCTAAGTTTTTATTTCGTCAATGAGACTATCGGCATTTCTACAACTGAAGTCTTGTCTAAGCAGTCGCGTTAAATTCTGCGTAAGCCTACTCGTAATTACTTGTCAAACTTGATTTTCGTTTTGGAGATGGACTAGAATTTCGAATGTTATCTCATGGTTATGTTATTTATTTAAATTAGGTATATTACCCATCCAAATCTGTCATGTGATGATTTCGTCTGTATAATTGTTCTTGGGTGAAATCATTTTAATATCTTACTTATAAATGGCAATTATAGCGTGAACAAAGCCTTAAAAAGTGTAGGTTTTGTTTTCAATATGTTTTGTCTGTCTGCCTGTGTGCGTATTGACTGGTTACACGTTGACCGTGACATATTCCTTGCATTATAGTGATTCATAAAGCAGTATTGTTGGTTTTGTGTTATATAAAGTAATTTTTATTTTTCATCTGACTACATAGATAATATTAATAAGATATCGCGTTTAAGTTCATTATCAATTTAAACATCCCAAATTATCTCAAGATGGACTCTCGCTGATGCATCCATCAATGATACAACTGTTTGCACAGATCCCACAGGTCATTGAATGACGGGAATCTGTGCAAACAGTTGTATCATTTATTTTAATCCCATTTTTGGCATTTCTTGTACATACTTATAACGCTTCTTAAAAGAAAAAAAACCTTACTGTAAATTTTCTATAATTGACAAAAACCTTCCATACCGTTTTTAATTTCGATAAAAGCTTTACTTAAGTTATTTTTCTTTTTTGCTCTATCTTTGCAAAAGTTTTCTCTGAATGATAGACAACACATGCCACATATCAGTTAAGCTTTGCATAATAGTCGATAGTCATGACGTATCAACCTTTGCAGACGGTGTCTATCTCGAATAGAAGGCATGTCGTAACTTCGTAAGTTGTATAACGTAACGTTATCATTGATGCACGTGTCTTTTGGACAATTAACGTTGTTGTAGTACACATCATGTTTGGGGCTCGTTTCGTATGTTGAGGTGATGAACTTTTTTAACATTGATGTTAGGTTTAGGATGGTGGTATTAACACTATCAATACCGTGAGGTTGTAAAATTCAATAAGCAAACTGTCGTTTTTCGAATTGGATGACCTGCAAAAGTGCTGACAACGCACTAACGCAGACAGAATCGGAACCATAATGGACCGGAATGTGCCAGACAAAGACAAATGTTTTGCACATATTTATAAAGGTAACGTGATAACCTGAAATGATGCTAGATGTGCAAATATTCGTATGACCGCATTGATCACACAAACCCCTCTGTGTCCCGGCACAACATTAAACGCAACGCATCCTATTACTAGTCTAGCAACTATTTAGCCACAAATTGTATCTAATTGAGCATTATAATTAATTAGCTCCATATCATGTCTAATTCGGTGTATGACACGTCGAGTGCGCTCAGCTAGGACTCCGTGCTAACCGCTTCTGATAGTGAGGAGTAGGTACTTACCTGATAGTGCGTGCGACGAGTTTGATACTGTGCGCCTATTGAACGTGACATTCGTCTAGTTTATTTATGACTATGAGTATATTACTAAATACTGTAGATATTGTATTATTGAAGATTTATCTATGTTTACTTACTCAGTTATTATTTCATTTGTTGTTGGGAAATCGACTGCTTATATTGAGATACCAAGTTATTTATTAAATAAGGAAGGATTTTAGGAGTCTATCTTGAAGACTTTTTAAGTGCATATATTTTCTATTTAATTGTAACTTATTACTTAGAATCAAATTGATGACCCCTAGCTCGTCAAAACATTATGAGTCTAGAATAGTATTTTTAAATAGAGTTTAATTACTAATTCTATGAAAATCCGTCATGCTAATACAAGTAAAATCTCACCACGTTACAAATAAATCCATCAACATTACAACAACAATCTAAATCAATTTGACTCGCAGACATCAAACTCAACAAACACGAACAAATAAAAACTTTCTAACAACATAATTAGTATACAATGGGACCCCATCTTTGTGGCAGCCGCGGCAAGCAGCCATGAAGGCAGCCGTAAGAAATGCACGGCGCTTCTCGCCTGGGTGCGCAAGCGCGGCTCACGTGCGATCCCATGGCGTAATGGGGCCCATTTGTAAGCTGATGAGCTTAATTTAATAGTAGATAGCGAGATGAGCGAGGTGAGATGAGCTGTGTGCCGTTCAATATGTTGAGGGGTCGGTTTTGGATTCTATATCTTAGGAACGATTTTAAGGTCAAAATGAAAGAAAATGCTTGCTATAAAATTATTTATTTGCTAGGCTATATTGATTATTTCAATAAGTAGTAGTAGGTGATTAGACAATGACGGCATTTCACATTCAATACAAAGAAGCCATTTCACATTTACTTAATGTAACTGTCCGTAAAACATGGCTTATTCTAGAGCTAAACAAACAAAAACAATATACACGTTTTAATTCTTCATAAAACAGTAATCAAACTCCGCTCAGCTCAGCTCCACTTCGACCGCTCCCACAGCTCTTGAACAGGTGGCTACGAAAGTAAAAAGTAGTAGGCAAGCCTCTCACGCCACACACGGAGTACATGCGGTACACGGCAGTCATTAGACGATACATGCCTTGCATACTGCTGAGTCTAGCAAGAATACTTTCAATACGATTTGTTTGAATTGACATTGCGTCTTTGCATCTTGTTATAAGATATTTCAAGATTTTTTTGAAATCATTCATGAACACACTCTTCTTAATTCTTCTACCCTTATCCCAATTTATTCGGTTTTGGCATAGCATGACTTCTCCATTAATCATAAAAAAAAATTAATAAGCATGCTACCTAAACTTGTTTTTGTACCGAAGTTTTAAGATCACAGTAAAAGCCTCTGACGTGCATCACCATTTTCATTCTCCTGCATTTATCCAAAATTCATTTGGGGTCGGAGCAGCACGCCTTCTTCCATAACTGCACAAAAATGATCTTGTTTCAAGCTCATTCACGGCCTATGAACAAGACAAGAAAAAGTTGCGTACTTAAAAGACCCTACCTTTCTTTCTGCACTACATTTACCATGGATGTAAGTTACACATTTACTTTACCTTCAGGGAATACAACCGTGATGTTATGTAAACTCTCCGCTTCCTCAAACTTCGTCCTTGACAGCTGCTCTATCAGCACGGCTATCGCGTTCCATCGGCAGTGACCAGTGGCCGCGCCATCAATCACCGGTCTATCGTCTGACCGTCTGAGCGAGCATTACGCGTCATGACCGCCCACCTCCTCGCAACTGAATAACTGATGCAATGCCATTACTGCCACTTAAACAATGGCGAGGGTTTACAGGGTTCTCACTTAAAATCAAAGCGGGATGTTGTGATGAAGCATAGGTACATACGAATACGGTCTCTCAAAAACAATAAGGAAAACAGACGTACCGGAAAAAAATATGTATGTATAGGTATGAACAGTTCATTCAACAGTAGTAATAAATTCAATAGTGACAACATTGACAAAAAGATGCAAGAATGTTTACACTTCTTATTATGAAACACCAAAGTGCGTTGACTTTGTGATCATCATAATTTATTGACACATAGTATAAATGACTTGTTTTTTTTTTTGTACTAAATATATAAACTAAACTAACCTAAAAACAAACTAACTATAAAAGGGCATCGAAAAACTCCTCCTCAACGCTGTCAGCAGGTAAAGTGCCCAAGAGACTGGCAGCGTTGCCGCTTTGTATGGCAACACTTAGCCTCTGGCCAAAGAAAAAGCCAGCCCTTGGGTCAGGGGAAGCGTCAACAAGGCGTTTGGAAATATCCCTGAAAAGGCTGTGGGCACTAGGACCATGGCCCTAGAGTTTCAACCCCAAACGGCTCGAAAATATAGTTTCCACAAAGGTTACTATATTTACGCCGATTGTTCCGTTTTTTTTGTTATTTGATGTAGGCTCTAATTTATCCTTTCGCTATACTGATGTCATGATCTCATGATGTTACGTGCGTCGTGTTTGACGGAGGCTTGCTAACGCACTATTTAATTTATATTCTCGGCCTATAATGTTCCCACTGCAGGGACTAAGGCTTTCTCTCTAGGAGAGGGATCGGTTATAATTCACCACGCGGGCGCAGTGCGGGTCGGTATATGTCACATGTCTCCGATTTTTGTTTTTGATCAAGGACATGCCGGTTTCCTCACGATGTTTTCCTTCACCGTTTTGAGAACAGCGGTGATGAAATAAATTACACAAAGTAATGCGCCTGCCTGGGTTTAAACCCTCGACTTATTGTTCGTAAGTCAGGGCCGCCGCCACTGGGCCACCGCTGCTCTATTTTATTTTACTAGTTCATTATAGGATTTACCAATTCGAATGATATAATGAATGGTTAACAATTTCCCAATAATTCAGCTATTATCATGTTCAGGTTACGGCGTAGCACCGTAGCCTCGTAGCCACGGGAATGCTACGACAATCCCTAAACTCTCAAAAAACGTTTCAAATGATCAAGAATCTTTAAAGTGTCCTTATTATTGAACACCATAAGTTGGTGTTGAGGTCTTTGTAACAGGGCTAGTAGCCAAAGATTTTTTTTCTTTATTTATCATTTCTTCGCGTATAAAAAGTGACAAAAGGCTGCAAGAATTAATTTCCAAAAACTACACAATAGCGCAGACCCTATGCAAGATGCCGCGGGATCATGTTCGCGACAGAACTACGGCGATTAGTATCGAACTGGTGACGTCACTGGCGCACGCGCCGGTTCAGCCATCAGGTGGTGGCGTGAAATGTATCAGGCGGTTCATTAAAGTAACTCGGTCTGTTTGTACCTGATATCGTTCCACACATTTACGTCTGCACGGACTTCGAGGAAATTTCGTACTAGTAGACGATGGCCTGGACGTAGGCCAGTTGAAATCACGAATATGTTCCCGTGGGATCAATTCCAACCGCAACGCGTGTGAAGCTGTGGACAAAACCTACAATGTTATCATTTAAATTCTGAGAACTGATTTGATGCCCTTTTCTAGGCAAAATACTTATACATAAACTCACACCTATTGTCCCATGGGGGCAGGCAGATCCTTACATACTCCTTTGCCTCGTCCACATTCATACATCTGTTCATCACGCACGTCTGGTTGCGAGTACTTTTCTAGACAAGAGAGTGTTTAAACATATTTATTTTTAGTCTTAGTACTAAACCGATAAGGAATTCAAAACAATATGAGCCTTACTTTAGTGAAGGCAATCTATGTAAATAAGGCTTCCAATTTATTGCACGAATTAATTCATTTTCAGCACATAAATGTTAATTTTCAGTTAATACCCTCATAAATGTGATTGTCCTAAATTGATAACAGTATTTTCGCCAAGAATTAATTAATGTTTGTTTTTCTTCTGTTATTTTTATTGAAATGCAAAGAAAACAGGCAATAGGTATTACTTGGTTTATTGTTGTTTTAAAAGGTTAGAATGATTTTGATTGTATTGCCATGTCTGTATTATTTTGGTCATTTAAATTAAATTAAGTCTAAAGTGAAGAAATTGTACTAGAAAAAGTAATCTGATTATTCCATCAATTAAATAATACAAAGCTTGGAAATAATGGTAATGGCAACATCCAAATCATCATTATCTGAGTGTCCTGTCTATGCTCTAAGGCGTGTTATTAACGTAAAGCTATTAATGTGAGTACGTGACTGCAAATAATATCAAAACGCAATTATTGTATAACTTATTGCTATGTTTATATCAAAATATTCAGCTCAACCTACACGCACTACTTGTTCGCAACTTAGTTTTTTTGTTCGCTCGATGTGACTAGAATTCTTAAGTCGATAATATTCGTAGGCGATGTCATTCATTGAATCATAATATACACTAATGTGTGTGAGTACCTGCTGATGTCATCAGTTTTTTTATTGTTTTCCTCTAGATTGCACGGATCATCAGTTTGGTAGACGCGTTTTATTGTACGAAGAAAACGCGCCTATTTTCTTGCACAAGTATGACTCTTAGTTTCGCCATCAATCTCGATACAGGATTATTCCTGTTTTCTATAATTAATTTTGACAAAAGTTACAAAATATTTTGCAAAAATAATAAAAAAAACCGCCGCATCTGTGGTCGGACTTAGCGTGGGCGCGCGAGTGCACAGATCGAGCGATTGTTTCATCTAGCGCCCCCGCGCCGATTAGCGGCTGCTAGCACTCCGCCGCCCGCCCGGCTAAGTGTCGCTCGTCCGCGGCCCATCTTAGCCACAGTCTAACATTAGTCTCCAGGAGCGAGGAGTAGGAGACAGAGCCTCTGTTTTTGATAGCATTGGTGAGTGATAGAAATGTAATGATTTAAAGTGAGAGGCCTTAAGGAACGCAAGGACTATTTAGAAAAACTCCATGGAAAAGTTTGTGAAAAAGGATAAATCTTAAAATATGTTTTTGTGATTAAAATAAATAAGGAGTCTGTTATGCATTTGGACGTACGGAACCCTAAAATGGAACAAAAGCTTTAATTTCGCTATGGGAAAACTTGTGAAAACTTCGTTGTTACTTCGTAAAGTGCGCCAAATTCTGGAAAAGAACATTCTTTATTAGCGTTTTAAAGGCGCTTCCTTGTGTAATTTGATAACAGTATTATTTGAGCAAAACCAACTAAAATTCTTTCTTTGATTTTTATTTATTTAGGAGGACATAAACGTGTTAAGAACCTATTAACCGTTTTAAAGAGCTGTCAGTGTCTAAATGCCACTATTGCAGCTTTTGAACGCGGTTTAAAAATGTGATGATCGAGTACGTCGATGGATGCTCACTATTTGATTGGCCTGTTGGTCTAGTGGTTAGTGACCCTAACTGCTATGCCGGAGGTCGTGGGTTCGATTCCCACCCAGGACAAATGTTTGTGTGATGAGCACGATCATTTGTTCTGTGTCTGGGTGTAATTTATCTATAATATGTATGTATTTAGAAATATAGAAGTATGTTTATCAGTTGTCTAGTACCCATAACACAAGCTCTGCTTAGCTTTTGACTAGATGGCGTTGTGTGATAGTTGTGGAATATTATTATTATTATTATTATTATAATACCTCCTGTTACTTTCTTAAGGGCCTCTGTCTGCGTATCTGACCCATCTCTCGCAAGTCTCCAATGCCACTTGCAGCTTTTGAACGTGGCTTAAATGTAGCGTTCATATCATTGGTGAATGCTCAGATACTTCCTATTAATTTTTACAATATCTCTGAATGTCTGACCCATGTCTCGAAAGTCGGCCACAATTCCAGACTTATCCTTGCGTAGGTTTTAAACCTTGATCAACAATAATTATAGGTTAAACAAAAATGTGAAGTGACATGAAACTTATTTGTCTAACGTAACGATTGTCTCATAAATTGAGAAAAAACTGTTTTAAAGTCAATGAGTGTGGGTTTAGTGGTGGGCACAGCATTTGTCTTGTCATCTGCTACACAAATATTGCTTTTAAAAGTAACTGTTGAATTCTTTAGCCCGTTTTGGCGGAGTTACCAAGTCAGAATTTAACCTAATAAAAAAATTGGTATTTTAAGAAACATCAAAATCGAATTCGTATTTTTTTGCAATTGTTTACGAATCTTTATCTTATATTACTTTTTAGTCTGATCGATATCCGTAGTGACTTTGTTTACGTGCATTATTTTATGCTCAATGTGATAACAGCATGACTGTTGTCCCTAAAGAGTTAAGCAGAGGTGTACTGGTACCTTCTGTATATCCATATTCCGCCAGTTATCCCATTTACTAGGGTGCGAGCCTATTGCCATCTTATCCAGACTCTGACCAGATCTCTGATATTCCTCATTTGAAAATCCAATAACTCTGCTCAAACTAGGAATCGTACTTAAGACCTTAGCAGCAGCGCTTATGATCACCAAAGCAACGAGTCAGCCAAACTTTTTGAAAGCTTGACAATTTTATTGACATCTGTTACAATCAAGCTCAAAGATGAACTAATTTTTAGATTCCGATTCAAACATCCAAGTTTTTGCGCCTCTATTTTCCTAAGTGCGGGTTGCACTTCCCTGCATATCTCCCAAAGGATTGATATTCTTTTAAAAATGTGTCTTCTTCTCAGAAAGATTTGATTTCTTTAAGCAAGTGAGCATTTATTGGAGTATTGATTAGTACTTTAGTTTCTGCTGCCTCCATCGACAGATCATCAACGTCATGCGTCATCAAATGATCTCGGTATCATATAACAGTAACAACCTTTTCCTGTTAATCGCCGCTTGATCACGATGTGTATCGCACAGAGGCTCTTTATCCAAGATGGCGATAGATTTAGACATGACTTCATCTCCTCAATGTCAGATGTCCTCTGCAGCAATAAACATTCAGCTTCATTTACTTGTTTGTTTCTTTTGTCGTGATTAATATTTGCTGAAGTGAAGTCATTCTGTCTGCTGTCGGTCCTGTGATTGGAGTTTACTCAGTTACCGTTGAACTATTAAATTGTGAATTGTTTTCGTGGAAAAGCCTACTAAGTTTTGCTTTTTTTAACCGACTTCAAAAAGGAGGAGGTTCTTATCTACTTAGAGATGATGATTTCTCTGTTTCAATCTTTCAAATTAGTGCTTGTGCTTAGCCAGCAGTCTTGATGAAACTTATGTAGATCAAAGTTACCTATGCAATTTCGTAAGTTAAGGGTTTTCTAGTCATCTAGGTTTCTAAAACACTAGGAAGTGCCGTAGGGTGGGCGTTTTGGGGGACTGTCTCTTGTAAATAAGTAAAGTAAATTTTGACGTTCGAAAAGTGCTGATTATCAGCCTAATTTGAATAAATGACTTGATTTTGATTTGATTTATTAATATGCTTTTAATATTTTTAAGGTAAATGAGTTTACCTCTGATAGTTGTGCTTTATTATTACGGTACTTATACAACTCATGTACAATTACCACCACAGGAATATATTAATTATTACTAATTAGATCAAAACTAATTAATTTCGTTTTCCTCTTAGTTTTGTGAAGCACTTTAATGTTTCATTATAAATACCAAGAATTTTGTTCAGGTATAAACAAACAGTGATTCGTAAAAATCATTGGAATTTATGTTAGTTGACGTAGTTTTATCAAATACAATGCTATTTATCCTCTAAGGCAAATGACAGGTCAATCTATATTTGTATCTAGTAAACAATTCGTATTGTTTGCTACTAATTGTTTAGGTGGATGACACATTCAAACATTCCTAGATAGTTCTTTCTTTTTCCTGCTGCACGTTTTAACCGATCCTCTTCCTCCTATTTTTTTTGATTTGTGCTTGTAATTTTACAAGTCATCATTAGCAACAACACGTACTTCATTCATACTCCCTTAGTTAACTTCCTATCGCTCCTTACCCATAACTCGATAATATTTTATGGACTTTAAAATCATGCACTACATTTAAATCTGCTTTATATTCAAGATCATCTATCACCGTTTTGTTATTTATTTAGTCCCCAAGGTGCACCTCCAAATCACCTTCATACCGAATAGATGCATGTAATGTCTACAGACATATAATATAGATATTTAACCTGCAATTTCATTGTCATCTCAAAAAGGAATTTTATAACTAGTGTAAGCTGGCCGTCACTGGAGAAAAGGCTTTACTAAAATGACGTCACTGTTCACTAATCCTTGACACTAAAGTCTTAAACCTGTCCTTATGACTAATATAATGTATATTTACGCCTGCATTCATATAGTACCAGCTAGTGTGCTCATGAGTTGCCGATGTGTGTGTAAGCGCATTGAACAAACATTCGACATTCTGTCAAAGGAAATTATGTAAAACGGGTGCTTGTACGATTACTACTTTACTATAGTGGGTTTGTTTAAATAATAGTGTTTTTATAATGTTTTTGTTGTGTTTCGCGAATAATGTAGGTACCTAAGTGAGTTAATAATAATCTAGAGCCCATTTGCAAGGACTGTTCATGTGTAAATATTAAGGACAGTGGATATGATTTGAAATAGATTAGTGCTCTGTTGATTTAGGCACTTGGTGTTAATATTCTTCAAGTAAGTACCTAGTTACTTAATTTTGTATTATATTTTAAATATGCAATGTGTCCGTCTGTGTGACCGCGAAGTTATTCTAAACAACGTTACAGATTTTGATGCGATTGTCACCATCATTTAAAGAATTTGTTCCGGAAAGTTTTGTACCCTAATAGCAGGAGCAGTTTATAGTAGTGATAGGTCAGCCGACGATTTAATTGTGAATAATATAATTTGTGATGGTTTTATCATTTATTGAATTTGTTGATGACTTATGGTGAGTTGTTGAGGATTCCCAGTAAAAAAGAAACATGTAGGTAGATTACCTAATTTCTAAAGAAGTGACTCAAACAAGTCATACATTTTCATCAATACCGTCTCCGCTGCAATTATGTCACTGATGCTTTTGGAATACTGAATTTCATAACAGATAGTTATTGTAAGGGGACCGATATTGGGCCGCGGGTAGTCCTCTGGTTATCGCGGCCTCGACATAGAGGGCGAAGAAGGAACATGGGTGGTTTTTAGTCAGTAGAAGTCTGACACTCCCTTTCGCTCTGCCCAAGAGCGGGAGGGGTTATTCGATGATTTTACACCCACCAAAAAAAAAAAAAAAAAAAAGGGGACCGATATTGTGAATTGCGACAGAAAGCTGACCATAGGACCTACATGGTAAAATACATTTTTTTTTCAAACCTTTCGAATTCAGCTCATAAGACAGTTCAGTACATTTGAGAATGTTTCATTAATTTTGTGACTTCTTTAATAAAAGGCATACACACCTTTTCCTCAAACTATTTGTAAAGAATAGTAAAAGATACAGCCCTCATCACACGAACCTTCTTCACATAGAGGTCTTCCTTAGCCACCACAACTTCAAGACAAGTAATCCCACCCTTCCTTACGATAACCCACCTACCTGCGTATCTGCCCCACTTACTTACACAAAAGGGTCCCTAGAGCGTGCACTGCGCACTCGTGTACAGTGGTCTCAGACCGGCTCCTGTGCGTAACGCCGTGAAGGCTATCCGCGGACCGAGTGCGCTTGTATGTACGAATATAGGTTGCTATAGTTTTGGTAAGGTGAGATACAAGGTCATTTCAGGAAAATTATATTCGAGAGAAGAATTATTCGTTTCGTTTTTTCACTGAAATGACAACAATCACTCGTGATAGTTTTTGGAATCGGCACACGCGAGAGCTATAAGTGAAACACAAACACAGGATAAGGCAGAAACAATCTATAAGCAAAAACAATAATAGAAAAGTCCAAAATGACAATTGACTTGTCCTACCAAAAAAGCTTAGGCTTGTCGGAAGCCTTACTAAAAATACTAAAGTAATTATTTCAGTCCTCAGATTTCCGTATGCTCGTTTGGTTTTCAACATGTTAAATTAGTTGAAATCCTTCTTAAAACATACCTAGGAATCTGTCGAAGTGTTATTAATGTACCGGTTAAAACGATCACTATCTCCCTTGACCGTATCTAATTTAGTAGTAAAGCCTTGTTGAGTAACTGCGTCCTCTTGCGTAAGTAGTGTAACATAAAAGAGACAATAGTTATGTACCTGCTTGACTTACAGGTTAATATGTTAGCTAATGGTAGGATCGGCAGCAGGGACGGGCTGCGCTGTGGTATTTAAGGATGGGCACTTAGTAAAGCGGTCATGGCTTGTGCAACAACGGTACTATGTTTAAACCCTTGCAAACCTAGCACAGTTATATTAAGTTTTTCTTATTCTTTACTTACCAATTTCTCAAATTCGGTTTTATTGAACCAGCATCACGTTTTCAGAATGTTGTACTGATTTTTAACCTGATCAAAGTAAGAACCAATTATTATTTCGTGATATCTGACTCGTATCCAAAACAGAAGTGTGAGCTCATAGATAGTTTCCCACTAGAAAGTAAAGCCGAGTCAGGCGTAGTACATGTAGTGCGTCGTATTGTGAGAACAGCCGGCGCGGGCGCAGGCGTCGGGTTGCGTCCGCCGAAACATGCCACGACAGGGTTCTCGGAACATAGACGTGGGTACAGCAAGCAGTTCGGCGAGGAATATTAGCGATAAAGGTACTAGACTACTACGTTGAGAAGATAGGGAACTTGGGTAATGAGAAGTCTTTACAATCTTAAAGATATCAGTCGTTTAAGAAAAAGAAAATAATAATTTATGGTCATAGGGCCCAGACAAAGTCACCACTCCACCGATAACAATAATGTTGTTAATCATAGTAAAAACCAAACTATCGAAAATGTTGTCAGTCAGAAATACAAAACACATTGCCACTTGTCTAGGCTACAAGCATTCAGCTAAGGTATAGCTGTTAGCTATCGCATATCGACTTTAACCAACAAGTTCCCATCTATCTGGGCCTGTAACTGTAACACAGTGTGTTGCATAAATATTAAGCTGTCGACAGCGTTGCTTGGATTATAATTGTTAAATCGGTTGACCCTAATACCAGAGTTAGAACTTATGCCGATGCATTCGTCGATGCTGCGGTGGGCATAAATATTTTGGTTTATTTCCATGTTATAAGTATGCAATGCAGTAGGAAACAATAATTGCAATTCACAGAATTTTAGCTACCTTCGGCATAGTAACGCCTTTCAAGTGACCCTCAGCAGTGTCACGGTCTCATGGTGCGGGTAAATTAACTCATAACTCCAAGCTGTCTGTGGGCGGAACTAAACGCTTATAAGGCGTTTAGGCGCCATATTAGGACGTGCACAAATTAACTTTTATTTACCGATCCTCCGAATATCTTCGCCTCTTTAGGAAACCTGCAATGATTTGGGATGTTCAACTTTAAGTGGTTGGCGTTAGGGATCGGTTTGATCGGGATGCTCATTGCAATGTTTCAGTATCTTAGCCAGGTTTGGTAACTTGTTTATAATCCAGTTCTATGTATTTCACACGAAGTCAAAGATTGTTTTTTGTCGTGTGCTCTAAAATGTTTATTTCGGATCCAATAACAAAATTATTGGCACAAAAACGTTACTTATTACACGATTGTCAAAATTGAAAACAACGAGGAAAACTGTTCTAAAATTTTCTCTTTTCCACAAAAAACAATGCAAACATTACCATAACAACTACTCTATGTGTAGAGGACCGCATGGAAAGCTATATTATTGACATCTCAATGACGCGCGGAGAATGCTCCACGACCGCGGTATTGCACGCGATTCATTCTATTCTACTCATAATTGTTATAAAACAAACACTATTGACTAGATAATAGCTTACAATTAACAATTATATTCACATTTCTAATTTGATCACTTTCCCTATCCTCTGGGGTCTCTACTACTGGATATAAATATCTCAATGTTTTTAGGAATAAACAATCAATTTCGGATTTTTATTCTTTTACAAATTATTCATCTGGCTGCATATTACTTACGTAATCACCAGTATCCCTTAAACTTTCAGAATAATTGGCCTTTAATTTAACTTCAAATTCACCAAACATTGGCCCAACACAGCCTACCGTCATTTCTTTCGCCAATAGCCAACGCCAACATTGGCAAGCGTTTGGCCGCGTCCCACGGTCGTCTAAACCAGTTCGGTGCAGGACCTAGGTACTCGCCATATAGTGCATGTAGTACTTACATATAGCCTGTAGGCTATAAGATACTTGTAGGCCTGTTTTATGATAGCAGGTGGTGATACGATGCGCTGTTTTGTTGCATTTAGGTTGAGAATGGAGAAAGTTTGCGAGTTGTTGTACCTACGTTTGTTTAGAATCCAAATCGGGCATACGGGACGTAACCAAGGGTTAACCAACACCGAAACAATAGTTGTTAATTTTTGTAAATGATTTTCTTATGTTCGCATTGCCTACATGCAGTTACTATAAGGATCTGTCCATTAGCACTCGAACACAATTGATCATGAATTCATGACTGATCGACCACAGTGACAGCACTCACAGCAGTAGTAGGACGGACAGGCTTCGTGGGCGGGTGATTCAACTGGCTTCATTTGTTTGTTTGTTTCAAATGTGTTACAAGATCTTAATAATAATAAAATAGTTCATATGGACCCTCTGTCGGGCACAACAATTTTTTTTACAATAATGATAGTAGCATTTAAGGTATATTAATTATAAATTAAATAATCATAAGAAAAAATTAAAACAATTAAGTAAAATAATAAAAGTCGGTAAATAGAATACAATTATAGTCAAATGCATCATGTCAAATGCCCAGGCAGGCACATTACTTTGTGTAATTTATTTCATCACCGCTGCTCTCAAAACGGTGAAGGAAAACATCGTGAGGAAACCGGCATGTCGTAGAACCAAAAAAATTCGAAGACATGTGACATCTACCAATCCGCACTGGGCCCGCGTGGTAGATTATAGCTCATTCCCTCTCAAAGAGAGGAGGCCTGTGTCCCAGCAGTAGGAACATTAACAGGCTGTTGATGATGATGCATCATGTCAATAAAATAATAATCAAAATGCACTACTTTACAAGGTTAGCTTCCAATTCTGTGGGTATCTTGTACTTTCCTACACTAGTTTACAAGGTTAGCTTAGGAAGGGAAACTAGGATTGGATTTTATAGTTTTTTTTTTGTAAATGGCCTTTCGCAGGTCAACCTAGAATGTTGTCAGCTGCTTAACCGGGCTATTCTGTAAGTATCTTGAAAGGCTAACCAGCAAGGCTATTACGTATCTTTTAAATGTCAGTGGCTATCATATTGTCCATGGATTAACTGTCAAATTGGTTATGGTTTAGTACAAAATGGTACCATTTGACAGTTAATTGATGGACACTGTCATTTAAAAGAAACGCAATAGCCCTGCAGGACACAAAAAACTATAAAACTTCGATAATGTGTCATCGAAGTTTTATAGTTTTCTGTAGCAAAAATACACCTTCGTTATTCGTAAACTCTATTCTAGTTCTATTTAGGGTGAAACGATTGTCAATTGTTGTAGAATTTTCAACAGCTCTTTGTAAAAACTTGGCATGTCTCTCGACAAAAAACGACAAATGGAATTTAGTTTTAAAGCGTTTCGTATTCCTACAACGCTTTCCGGCAGTATTGAAATAAGGTTTTCGATAGCTTATGTCATTGGTAAAAATCTTTGACTTATCTATTGACATTTGACATTGACCCTGATATAATGTCACTTCGTCTAGATACCCTGCTCCTAGATCGTATTTATTCATAAAAGAAGATAAATTAATTGACTTATTCTGGACACCATTACCTGCAGCAATCAGTATAATGACACTCCTCGCTTTAGCCATTCCGTAATGTCAACTTCAACAAGATACACATCTTATCCAATCAACCCAGGTACTTTTTAAAGTCTAAAATTAAAACTGCCACGGAAACGGAAATGATCGCTAAGTTTGCACAGATAAAGCTAAGCCTGATCTCATGTTTACTTACTGAAGTGACGTCATCGTCGAAAGAAACTTGTAACTTTTTTATTGCATGTTAGTGTAGTGCTAACATGGTGGGTGTCGCATAAATTGAACGATTTAAGGAATTATTGTTTTTGATGTTAAAATTACTGAATTGGTGTCAATTGTGGGAATTGTATAAACGTTAGATTTGATAGACTTCACTTTACATACTTAAAATCAAGGCTGTATCTATCATGCAAGTTTTCTCTCCCTAAAACTTGCATGATACAGCTAATAGACCAATAGTACAGGTCAAGATTCATGATTCAAGATTATTTATTTGCATGAAATATTATCGTACAATATGGTCTTAAAAATAAAAGGTTTCACATAGGAATTTCGCTTGCATTTAATATCAACTTCTTAGATTCGTTCAGTCCTAATCCATACAATACCTACGATTTTTACTAATAACTACTTTTTCAGTGTCAAATAAGAATTTACCAATTTGGCACACATTTGAAAACATATAAAATTCCACAGTATTTTAATGGTAAATTGTTTGATCAATTAAAATGTTTTTCATTACTCATATTCTGAAAGTAGGTCATAACATGCCTGCGGAGCGGATTGAAAGTACTACTTTTCAGCCCTAAGGAGAATCGCTTCCAACTGACAGCTGTCAATTTTTTTAAAAATAAAATTGGTCTTTTTCACATTTTTATTGAACCATGTTCCAAATTTTTATACAGTCACTCAATTACAGCGCGATTTAAAATTAAAATAACACAAAGTCCTTAAGATTAAAATTATAATAATACTTAAATATAGTTTAGCTTGAACTATTTCTTGAAGCTTGAAGAGTATCCATGAAGTTTCTTGCCATTCTTCTCATGAGACCAACGCTTTGGAATCGGCAACTACAGTACACTGACAGTTATTATGCCTTGTGAGTGGGACTGTAGCTTAGTTTAATAGCTTATTAAAATTTAGTATTTGTTCGACTATTCAAAAGAGCCTGTAACTGGCCAACTTGAAATAAATGATTTTGATTTGATTTGATTTGATTTCTCTAAAATTACATAGATTTTGATAAAATCTTTGCCATTTTTTTAATGATGAACATGAAATAATTATACTGGCTGTATAGCTGGACCTCAGACCAAGTAAAAAGTAAAACTACGCCTCGCCGTGTACATACACAATACACGCACACACGTACAACATATAGGTACTACGCCTTGGTCTCAAACTTTTTTTTTGGTCTGAGACGTGTGTGCGTGGATGCGAGGCGTAGTTTGACCGGCCTCATTTTGCTGCTTGCAGATTTCCGTCTATACTTTTTATTTGGTCTGAGAGCTGGACGACCAGAGGACAAAAAAAAAACAAAATAAGCGGGAAAACGACAACATCCGATCAACACTTATTTTTTCTTTATTTAATCATTTATGTTCTTATTCCTCGTATTCGTAATGAAAAGCAGAGTGTTTACCTCGGGTAAATTACTTATTTAGTCCCTCGAACTATTAGCGCCCTCACTACGTTACGGCCTTACGGGCGCCAAACCCCGTTTCGGGACTAAATAAGTAACTTCCACCTCTTTGGTTACAATGTACTGTTCCATGTCTTATCGCAAAAAGGGTTTACCTGGCGTGTCAACAAATTAAACTTATTAAAAGTTCTATAAAGTTGGCAAGGGTGTGTCTGTTATAGTAAGTACCTTGTTCTTAAAATTCTAGCTTAACGCCCAGATATGTATGCTGGGGAGTTTATTCCGCACACAAGGGCGGGCGTTTGGAAACTCTCATGTAATGTTGACGTTTTGAGCATGACATTATCTCATTCGAGAATATATGTAAGTAATATTAAATGCAAACAAACACTCAAGTAAATCACAGCTCGTGTTACCTCGGGGACCTTCGGGCCAATTCGGGGTGACGTCACCGGCGCAGCCGCATCCTCTGCAGCGCCTTGCGGCTGACAAGGTCAAACTAATGCCAATATGAACATCATTAATGTATGTCATCGTTATGTCTCTGTTTTGACTGGATTTTTACTATTTCAATTAATTTATTAGACGGGTTTTTAAAGATGTCACTTTTGATTCGAATTTGCTGTTTGTTGTGAACAAGTGTTGTTATTTGATTTAGTGTGCAATCTGATATTAATATTGTATCACCTCTTTGAGTTCAGTAGTTACTGAAAAACTTATGTTGAAAGTTATAGCAGAACTACGCAACGCTACAAAGGTCCACTTGTTTTGACACTCTAGTCTAGCTGGTCTTTTCACAAACTTACCCTGTTCGTCACCGCCTAGACAATCTTCCCTTCCCTCTAAAATAGTTGTTTTTTTATGTATGTTCCCCGATTACTCGAAGATGGCTAGACCGATTTCTCTTCTTTTTTTTTTTGTCTTGTTTAAAACTACTACTACTATTGTTTACACCAGTTCATAACCTAACATCACGCCGGTACACTTTGAAAGGTGGCTGTTATAACTTTTTACAAAAAATAAAGGACAAATAAGTAAAAAATAAACTTTAGAACAAAAGTCAGTTAAAATTAAATCAAACAAACAAAAGTCACCGACTTCAACAACTGATTTTCCGATGAATTCGTCGGTAGTTTTTATTTTAATTTTAAAATAAACTTTAGAACAAAAATCCCCAATAGACTTCCGTTCTCAATTGAGAACCTCCTCCTTTTGGAAGTCGGTTAAAACATTACAGTTTTTGGTAGAAAAGGATTATCAACAGGGGTGGTCCTTTACAACTAAGATCCTAATTCCTCAGACCTTGCAGCGTATTGTAAATGCACCTATAATACTCGTATTACCTACAGAGTATTACAAACCACTTCTGCAGGCCCTTTGTATACAAATTGAGTGATATACGCTTTGGAGTGTGGCCAGCTCAGACCATTGTGTGAACGCCATGCGCCATAATAAGTGGAAGTAGAAAGAAATGTTTATTTATGTTCGTATCATGGTTTATTTATAGACTCGATATGGTCATAGTGTCTATTTATAACCCTCGAGATACCTACCCAGACATAAACCATACAAGTTTACGATAACTAACGAATTCGGTACTCAGGACTTGTCAAGAACCTAAAAAGTACTGTAAGACAATAGACCATCGTCTGACAATACTTTTTGGTCTTGGTCTAATAAAACTAATTTTCAGTTTTCCTGAAACTGCACTTCTGGCGGTATCTTTCCACAACGAAGGGGTACACCAGACAGACCAGATTTGCGCGTCGGGCTGCGGGATCTTGTAAGAGATACCGCGTATTCGACATAAAGGGCTAAGAAGGAACATGGGTGGTTTTTAGTCAGTAGAAATCTGACACTGCCTTTCGCTCTGCCCAAGAGCGGGAGGGGTTATTCAATGATTTTCCTCCCTCCAAAAACTTATTCTAAATCGGGTACCATCTATCTGGCTGAAACTTGATACTCCGAAATTTATTTGGCATAACACCATACTTGTCATTCTTCTTTGAACTAATGTGTTTAAGGCAAAATAGTTATTTAATAGAAATAAATCGTTTGGCCGAATGTTTAAATGTCCGAATTTACAATGGCAGAATTTTATTTTTTTTATGCTGCATTTTACACGTATATGAAATTAAATGTATGCCGAAAGACGATTCTGATTGTGAACTTTCAGCAATATGATGGTTGGTTTGGATGAGATTCTGGAAATGAAGTTTATGCTCAAAAATGATTCCGACTTACAAAATTTTGCGTTTTGAATTTACGATAAATGAGTGTTCGCCAAATGATTTTCGGCGAAATGGCGTTTCTGTCATCCACTGCTATGCAAAATAAAATTCGGACATAATTTCTACTTTAAAATGTAGACCCTTCTAAATCATACGGTGTTCATTTTGGAGGTTCTGGTATCCCAAAAGATTCTGACTTGTTTTATGTGATACAGTCGTAGATAGTACTACTTACTAACTAATATCGTGTGCTTTTACTACATGCTAATATTGCTAATTACTAATCTATTATAGCACTAGGTTATCATCCGGCGGTATATTCTATTATAAACATTTGATGTAATTTGTAAACAAACCGCTGCTCTTTGATCTTCACCTACCTACTCCTACCATTTAGATTAGATGCAATCAAAATTACATGCAGTTCTATGTAAGACCGACAATTGTATAAACGTTTCCTACGGCATTTAGTTAATTAGAAACAGAGTAATATTGTTGAAATGTCAGTCGAAATCCGCTTAACCTTGATCTTCAAGTATTCAACAACAAAGACACGTGAGTGAGTAGAATAAGTTAAACTGAAGTAACTTTCGCTTGGGAAGTTTGCCCGTTTGTAAGGAAATTGTCACTTTCTTCTAAAACATACCTACAACAATATTATGCATACTAAAGTGACGTAGGTACTGAACTGCTGTTGGATTAAACATTTTGAAACGGTAAATTGAAAATTTGTACATTTGAAGACATGTATTGGAACGGGTTAATAGACTATGGCCTTATTGCAATTTAAAGTTGTACCTACCTATGGCCCCAAATAAATACATGGGACTCTAAAAATCTATAAGTATTTTAGTTTATGTCCGAAACTGTATCGCCATACGTCGTACTGTTTCATCTGATTATGTAATACCTTCTTAAAAATCAGAATTCTGCTACTTTTATTAGTAGGCTACAGCCACTTTGGCGACTTCTCACTCACAGCCACTAGCCCAGATTACCTCCATCGATATCCTGCTATACGAATGCTTTCACTCTCATGTGCTGATCAATTCTGTCCACATCTCTGGCTTACATTCAGGACGCGTAACTGCTACACGCATCAGTTTGACAGTTCTGCGAGAATTCTATCGGTACCGGATATCTGTAGCTCTACCATGAGTTGTCATAGACAACTTACTCGCTAACGTTGAACTCGCTAGCGTGCTAACGTGTATCAAATAGATTTCGATAATGCTTGCACCATGAGATTTACGGAGTCTTACGAAGGCGCTAATGTAAGCTCGATAGATTGTGTCGTCTAGCTAACTTCACTCTACTCATGTTTTGTTTCTTTCTTTCCCACTAATAAGAGGAGAGATCGATATATACACAAATAAACCGACAAAATTATGACTTAGTTATTAGACTACTGTAGTATTTAGTGGTTTTTGAATTTTTATTCCTTATAATATGTCACTGTCGTGTATTCAATTTGTTATTTTGTTTGTTGACCTTGTGTCACAGAGCTTGTTTAACAGTTTACATTAGTAGATTCAAACAGATTATTTAAAACAATGAGGACCCTGTGCCTCAGTTTCAATTGTTGGTAGAGTGGTACCTTTAGTTCTAATGAAACTCGTTGTGTTGACATCAAATCCGTAACATTATTCATACATATTCACAAACCTTTAAAGTATTCTTTAAAGAGTCTATAATGTTTAATAAACTTTCATTCATTTATATTTTGCAATTGGTGTCTAACATGAATTCTCATTTCGGAAAATCATTTTTCGAAATTCACGTTATTCACGTCGTTGGTCTTCAAATTCAGCGGCCACTAACATATTTCATACCAAATAAGCTTTGCAGACATTATTTTGACTGCATTAGACTCAAAAACGTACATAATTTTGTTGTAAACATATGTTTCACACGCCAAAATGCTAGTGAGCTACGTAACCACTATAGTAAGCGAATTATTCGATAGGTTCAGTGAAATTAGTGACTCATGGTACCGTTTTGTATGGTGACAGCTGAAAAACGTTAGTAACTATAGAATAGATTACGTTAGGTTTTTAACCTATCGTCATCTATAGTGCTCATGTTACGGATTGTAATTCTTTCCGTGACCGCTAGAGGCGCTGTACGATATTTCATACAAATAATTTACGTAGACGCTTGCGAGATTTGGCTGTGTAAACTCATGGTAGAGGTACTGATGAGGCGTGAATCAGGTGACGTTCTTACGCAGCGATGTGGATGACATATTGATGAAATCAAGTTATTATCTGACTTGGGTTGAAAAATAATTTTCACTATCAAAAGGCTTCGCTCAATGTTTACGAATGATATATCAATGATTGTGTATGTGAAGTTTAAATGTGTGTAAACGCACACACGATACAAAAGAAATTCTTAGTGTGGAGCAACTTTTTTTTTTTAAAAGATAAAAAAGATGATAGGTACTTACGCATAATTCGGTAGGACCACTTGTAATGGATAATGAATGGGCCATAGGTTTAGCATACGAGTCCTTCAACGGCAATGATTGGTTGTTGAACAAACGTGTTGTAAAATTCATAATTATCATATCGGCCGGAAAAAGTCCTCGGCTGGGGGTTATTTCAAGCTTCGTCACGTTGCCCGGTCCTGAGCTTCTCTCAATGAATTCTCTTGACTTTCACCAGGCATCGGTCCATCTTGTGGCAGCCCTCCATCAGCTGTAGGTACCTTCTGTTTTTGGTACATGGTTATCACTCCTGATACACTTTGGACTAAAGATATCGAATTCCATCTATTTTACCACGTAAAGCGAAATAAGGCTGAAATCAGCACTTTTAAACGTTAAAGTTTAAAAGAAACAATCCCACAAAATGCCCAATCAACACTTCCTTGTGTTTTGGCTGGGAATTAAAATGGCAGAACAAACTTCCCAGCAACACATCTGTGTGTTAGGTTAGATCAAGTTTTTAAGGTGACTTTAAAAAATAACTTATGATGGACATTAATTACTTGTTTTTCTAATTTTTTACTCCATTTCGGTGACAAAAAGTTTAATCCTTCTCACCAATTATCGGAATGTCAGAACATCAATATTTAAGAACCTGTTCACGTATTACGATTCGTTGGTCGTCAATTGATGTCGTTCGCCTCCCATTGTGTCACCGTGTTACACGTATTTGTGGACATAGATCAGGTGGACCGAGGAAGAAAAAAAATGGGTTGCCTTGCCAAGAACTCCGAAAAAGATGATCTGCCTTATATCCATGTTGACAAATATAGGTAGAGGAGACACCTGAGAGTCCAGACGAGTTATTCCGTTCTGATCCCCAAAAACAAATACCTTATGGGATCAGTTTTATTTTAAATTATTTTATATTCTGGTCTGATCCCCCGTAAAAGATTATAATAAATGAATTTAATCTTTTATTCTGATCGGATACCTGACACATTCACAGGTTGCAATCGAATACAAAAACAAAAATATATGAACAAAAGATTTCCACGACGACTATCGATAGGTTCCCCAAAAGGTTGCTCATGCATGTCACTCGAATACGTGTTTGACTTTACTAACATCATTGTTACAGAGGAATGTTACTCTGTATACGCCCCAACTGTGTATATAGGTAACTGAAATTCACTGTTTTATAGGATCACAGAAGAATCATTAAATCTTGGATAGCCAGCCACTATTCTGTTTAATCACTCTTACGTAATGCCAATAAAAAACTAATCAAATAAAAACATGACCCCGTCCAGACACCCAAAATCTTTATAGTCCTCAGTGAGTTAGTCACCAGGTAGGCATTCAACTTAGCCGCGATCTACGCAACGGTGTGAGTCACGGTCAGGTTGCGCGGGCGCCGCTGACCGAACGGGGTGGCCCTACCTGAGTATTCTGACCTTAGGAGCGGCCCTTACCTCTGTACAGGAGCAAGCAATAGACCCCAATTTATTAGTCTGCTATAAGTATTTGTTTGGTTTGTCTACAGCACTGATGGATGAGATCATACTGTGAAGTTATTTTCTCGATTGTTTTCAAAATTCAATTTAGTTCAATTCACCTATTTAATTCTGATACAAAGATCCATAAAACATTGTTAGTTAGTATTTTTAATATGATGTTAGTAGGCAGTTGATTTATCAAAAAACACATACAGACGAATACACACTCACAATACCAAATCATAACTCAATGTAACAAAAAAGGAAAAGGAATTCGTAAGGGTCACACCAGATGTCATTTCGTAATTTCTGTATACCGGGCCTACCTATAAGATAAAAGGCGTAACTTTAAGTGTGTATGTTTTTTAAACAAGAGTACCTATGCAGTCAATATACATAAAGAAAGAAACATAATTTGGTTAACAAAAAGACTGTAAACATGAACAAGATAGTACATTTATATCCAATACTTAATTCCCTGCAGCGTGTTTTCACGAAATGCTTTGAAAATTTGTTACAAATCGACGTAACTTTGCACCAACAGTTTGCGTTTCCTTTCTACCTCGATCAGTTGCTCTATGCGCGTGAGTCACTAGCAGGTTCAGCAGGCCCTATGTCTGCGCAAGCCCTACCTGCGCCTGCGCCTGCGCACGGAGTCCTGTGACCTTTTGGAAGTGCCTTACTGCCCAACTGTATCGAAATTATTGCGTTTAACCTGCCCTGCCTGCATTGTATGCGTGATAGAACTATGAATGGTTTATATGTTGGAGATATGTACCTTTCAAAACCACTGTAACACATCAGCATTTAACCCTTAACCCTTAACCCTTTTAACCCTTTCCCAAATATGGGGGTCGGCATCCAGGCTAATCGAGTGCTCCTGTATATCAGTATTTTAAGTGGAGTCAACAAATCTGGCAGAATATTTAATTTAAAGATAGGTGAATCTGAACAAAAAAGAAGTTATATATTTCAAAAGTACTGAAATGCTAGCAAGTAAAAAACGTGTGACGCTGACCCTATAACATAGAACAAGCACAGTAACATGATGTTGTATAATATTTCCGAAGTTGTTGATGAGGTAATGCTCATTAATAATTAAGACAAAAACAGCTCGGCCTTAGCTAACCAGCACAGACCCCCCATCCATCACTCCCCATCAGCACACCCATTAATGTCGTACTTGCAACACTAGCCCCGTCACGCTGCTCCGTCCATTTATCACTAGCCATTAGTTTGGGCTACTAGGCCGATCGCCGTGACAGGCGGCAGCCATTAGGTGACATCATGGCGCATTGAGACACTAGTGTTTTGGCTAGGAGGAAATGTTCTGGAATGCTCAGGAAACATCGCCGCTTGAGACGGCCTCTGTGGTCTAGTGTTCCTTCTCGTGCGTTGAGTTCGATACCCTAGTGTTTTACTCATGGGATATCTAAGAAGCAACCCGAAGCCTGAGTTTCTGCCCGCTTGATAGCAATAGGCTCCATATTACACCTATGACATAAAATTAAAATATGAACTACAACTAGGAAATATTTTGTACACCTCTGCCTTACTCTCCATGGAATACAAGCGCGATGATAAGTAAAGTGGTGTAAAAATGTTGATGTATGATGAAGACGTCCCTAAGACACCGCGGCCGCGCCTCTAGTCTGGCATTCGGAATTCCTCGTGCATGTATGCAGCCGGTTCATTTAGTCATGCATTTCTCACAGCTGCCGCGATATAATTTCACGGAATCATATTAAAGTATGGATCATGACTGTGATACTCCCATTACTTTGTAATTGTCTCGAGAAGGGTTCTTGGATAGTTTAATTACGATGTTCTCGAAGTTCGTAGAATGCAAATTTCCGTTGCGAGTGTCTAAAATTGCAACTGTTACTCTATACAGGGTGGAATTTTGGAATGCCACCTGGAGGGAAAGTACCTACTCTTAATACTGCAGATAGAAAATTTTACTCAAAGGAAACATTCCTTTATTTTTGAATAGAAAGCAAACTGCATTCAAAGATTTTCGAAAATTCTCTTCTCCCACACCCGGGAATCGAACCGGCTAAAATCTGAAAAAATTATACCTTGTACTTTTATTGCATCGATCGTTAGGGTCAATTTAAGGATGAAACCTCTCTAACAAACATGATAAATTAAATGAAAGGAAAACCAGGAAATCTGAAGTTACAAATTCAATGAGTCAAGTTAAAGCTCTTTAACTAACATCCATCTTTTGTAATGCAGTTGAGAGTTGAAGTTCAGAAAACGATTTAATAATATTCACCACAACACTTTATTAAAGGTTACTAGAAATGAATTCGTTAAAAGAATAAATTTGTGTATCCAAGAGAATGGAGCCCATTTCGAGCAACTATACTCCATAAAAGATAGCTTGATCTCTGCGACATAATTATGTCAATTTGACATTCCTAGGGCTTCCAGGATATCAAAAATTGTCGATAAAAATTATCGACGTTTCGTACTATTATTGATGCTCATGTAACATATAATTGGGTTTAATTAAGAAATTGGATTTTATTTATTCACTATTATTTTAGATCAAGTATGTACAAATGTAAATAATGTTATGATATTAAAATATACAATAAAATTAAAAGAAAAATTTATAATTTATTTTAATTTTAGTTTTATTTAAAAAAACTCGATAGGTCTGTGGTTGCGATGAATCATCGCCCATCACTAATTAGGTCGGCATGCCCATAAAGTATGACATTGACAGGTACTGTCTGCAGTACTATGAAATTCAGTACTTCATAGGCGTGAATTTACTGACAGCTGTCGCAGAGATCAAGCTATCTTTTATGGAGTATAATTAGTTAGTTTACCATTTTTTTAAATTAATTTAAGATTTCCTGGTTTTCCTTTCATTTAATTTATCATGTTTGTTAAAGAGATTTCATCCTTATAATTGACCCTAACGATCGATGCAATAAAAGTACAGGGTATAATTTTTTTCAGATTTTAGCCGGTTCGATTCCCGGGTGTGGGAGAAGAGAATTTTCGAAAATCTTTGAATGCAGTTTGCTTTCTATTCAAAAATAAAGGAATGTTTCCTTTAAGTAAAATTTTCTATTTGCAGTATTAAGAGTACTTTCCCTCCAGGTGGCATTACAAAATTCCATCCTGTATATCAAAAACTTGGTATTCTATCACAATGTTGTCTTATTTAAGCCAAAGGTGGCCTGATAGGGAATGCCTAGTGGCATTATGTACTACTTCTGTACATAAACTTTAAATAAATAAACAAAGTATTTAGGGGAGTGTATCAGTTCTCACTGCTGGGGTACAAAGTCTGCCTCCTTTCTGTGGTAGGGAGTGGCCAGTGGTAGCGTAAAATAAACATAATTTTAATGAAAAAAGATTAACTCCAACTAAACGACCTCAGTATCTAGGACACGTAACTAAAATTAAAGTAAAATAAAAACCTCAATGCACTCGTTTTTGCCGAGTGGTACCGAGATAAAAGTTATCTGACTCCTTATAAGATGCTGTAAGAGGGGCAAGGGCGCCGGGGTGGCGTATGTGTGCCATATATGGCCAGACCTTTGGGCCACTTGGCCATATGGCGCGAGGAACGAGGTTGAGCTACATTGACAGATGGCTCACGACCAATACTTTAGTGTTAGCTATTAGGAATGTGTCAATGAACATGTGTTATTGTGACTTATATGCTGAACTGGACATGGTGTTTGTTTTGTAAACTAGATTTCTTTTATTGCGAAGCTGACAGCCAATATCTTAATTGACTTGATTAGATTCCTGTTGATAGCCTACATGACTTCCATTTGACACATGACAGTTCTTAAGGCGCAGAACGAACGCCACCGCACTCTTATTTTATGAATACGAGAAGTCACGGAGACTGGACTTGTTTACACTTGATAGCAATATAGTCGCCTGATAATACTGTAAGGCACTTTGCATAACAGTACTGGTAAAATGTGTGAGGATCCACGGGCTAACGGTTCAGGGATCCAAACTTACCACCAGACTTTTTCTTGTTTCTGGTACTCAAGCAGAATGGCCTAGGCTCCTAGCCTACCAGTGACGGTGTGACCGTCGACTACCAAGGCAAAGGTCTGAAGTTCTAATCCAAGACACGCACACACACGCGTTTTGTATTTAGAACAGTTGCTTCGGTGAAGGAAAACATCGTCAGGAAATCAGCATGCCTGAGCGACATTTCTCGACGACATTATTACAGCCAAGTCCACCCAAGTGCTGCGTAAAAGCTCTAACAGGTTGAGAACTAACCACACGACAAAGAAAGAAGACTGGCACTCGAACGACGCAGCAATGTAGAGAATGATCTTTTTTCTCTCGTTTCCAATTCACCCACGTTCATTCATCAAATGGATACTTCGACGGTCACCCATAAATCCGGCAATGAGTCGCTGCACAGCTCGGCGACCACTAATTGTGTGTCACTTGCGTCTCCAAGGTCCATCAATTGCACCGCGCGCCAATCGTGACACGAGCGAGATTCATACAAGTTCATTTAGCAATCACTTAAGTGTTAATTGGCTGTGATATAGTCATCATATACGTGCTTATAAATAGCTCTATTTTCCCGGGAAGACTGTTGTGTTTGTGTATGCTTTGATGATTGTATCTGAAGGCTTTAAATTGGCTCGGTTTGATTCGCTAGTATTCGGTTCAGTTCAGTGGAAAACACTTTCAAACTGTTTTGTATTTCCCTAAGTTCCTAAAGGTTGACATCTAAGACAGGCAAAAGTAATTTATCTAGAGTGATTCAATTAATTAAGCCCCATTTAATTGTGTTAGTAGAGGAAATCAGACACATTTTGATGTGTGTCTCAGATCAACTCATCACGACGGAACCACATTGTACGAGAGCGATTGTTTAATTAGCTGTCGTTCGTTTGAGTTTAATATATTACGGTATTGAGTATAGTAGGGTGAAGACTGTAATTTGTTATTTAATTACTGGCTGAGCCGTGATTCTCGGTTGTGGAGCATTACTGGAGCTCGCATTCCAGTCATCCTGTGTTTGGCAGTCTAGAGTGTAAGATGTGGGCTGCGTTTACCTGTCAGATAAACTGATTACTCTCTTCCTGAATCTTGAGTATTGAAAAATTATTAGCCCGGCTTAGATCCACCCTGCCAACAGGTTGCCCTTGAAAATACAATTATCGCACTCAACTAGTATGTGGATTAAATCCTGTTCGGCTTCCAGTCTAACCTCATGCAGCTGAGTACCATCATTTTATGCGGAGCGACCGCCTAACTGGCTTCTATAAGAACTATACTTATCCCTCGTGGTAATACAGGTTGTCAGTCATTCGGGCTTCAACCTGAACCAACTTTCAAAGATCTTCGAAAGATAGCCGGGACAACTGGTTAAGGATTAAGTTTACGGTTCAATTGTGATGATGAGTTGAATTTATTGCGTGTGGGAGTCAGGTTGACTGTTGTTTATTTAGGTTTCATCTACTAATTTAACCTTTATGGTCTTTATTAGGATTCGTTGAATAGAATGTCATCATTACAATCACGACGTACTTACTAGTTACCAGTTTTGTAACAAATATCAATAGGTTAACTGATTCAAAACTGATGGAAAACAAAGTGTTTGTATTATGTAGACTTAGTAAAGTAGATAATGTTTGGTTATTTATTTATTTACCAATATTCGAATGTTCATTTTAATGCAACTCGTTAATTACTCCGCACTTTTATAATTATGATTCCTTTCATCTAGGGGAGCGATTCTACCCCTCTTGGGCAGAGCGAAAGGGAATGTCAGACTTGTACTGACTAAAACCTCCCATGTTCCTTCTTAGCCCTTTATGCCGAGGCCGCGCTATCTCTAGCGAACAACTCGTAGCCCCGACGGGAGAAGAATTTAAACTTTGTTCATCTTTCATAATTTACACACATTATTCCAGATAATTGATCGTTCTTCCACTTGAGCTCATACCTAGTTGATCTAACAGTCAAAGTTATTAATGGTTTAATAGTATATTAACTGGTATTTTTTGTTGTTTCCAGGATGTCTGAAGGCGACGTGTCGTTGATCCGCGACGAGGACTTACTGCGCCGCATGGTGAGTTCCCTTTATTCTTAAAATTTTTCAAAAACATCGTAGCTGTGTTAGTTAGTTCTTTACTGACGTATATCTAGTATGTAAGTAATAGAAGGCCCTAAATACTACTGTGTGGATAAATCTATCATTATATGGAGGTAATGTTACATAATTTATTATTGAGCCTCCACTACCAGCTTGATTAAATGAGTATCCTTTTTGAATAGTCAAAGACAATAATAAAATTAAATAATCTACATTGTATTGTATCCGAATGAAAAATCAAAAGCTACCGCCTGACAGAAAACATAAGCAATGTTGCTCAACTTACACTAGTGCTACAAAAGCGTTAGGTGCTAGTTATACCCACTCGATTCACAATCTCTCTTTTTCTTGTGGTTAGTGCCTAAACTGATGTCAAAGTGTTTGTTCCGCTCATAGGCCTTGACTTAACACGCACTCAAGAAAATCTCTCAGGCATGGTGGTTTCGTCACGAAGTTTTCCTTCACCAAACCAAGTGATATCTAACTGCACAAAGAAAAATTCGAGGTCTTAGCATCTAACTTGAGACCTATGACTTGGCAGTTCGATTGCCACTCCAGCCAAGTGGTATGGCAATCGGACTGCCAAGTCACAATGACAAATAAATATCTAATGTCTGTGTATCTATGTAGTATCTTCATGACGATTTAGAAAGTATTTTATAAAAGCCAAAAAATCACAATCACAAGCCTTAGAAGTTCGAATAGCATAAACCATAATAATTGAAGCTTTAATTAGGAAGCTATAAGACTTAAATTAACATACCCACCGTAACATTTCAGTGGCAGCAGACGGAGGACTTCTCCCGCAAGAAAGAGATTCGCGCGCACATGTACCGGCTGCGAGAGGAGCGCCTGCGCAACCTGTACTCACCCGAACCCACTCGAGATGGGAAAGGTAACGCCCTTCCTTACTGTCACTGACTTGTGTAGTGAGTAGTGGGGGTAGATAGAAACAAACCTTGTATTTAAACAAAAGTTGAACAATGTTTGATTGAGCTATATGAAAACATATTGTATAAACTTTTGTTTGCTCTAATTTCGAGGCTTTGGAATGTATGTAGTTCAGAAACGTAGTTTTTTGTAGATAGCTGAAAAACCTTGAATGACGTTAATTTGTAGTACATGCTTGGGGATTTAATATGAAGGACAATGTGTGTAGTGATTTTTGTGCGATCTGCTTTTATTTTTTTTTAAATCAATAAGCAGTGATGAACCAGTTATAATATTCTGTTTTAATTTATTAATGTGTGAATTATTCAACGTGTTTGATGTTTTTTATACCCCAACATTTCACACTCTTGTTTTATTTTTAAATATGAATGTCAGCCTTCCCAAACACCATAAGTTAGCGTCGATGTGCCCGAATTCAACAGGTAGTGAGTTCAGTGCTGCGCAAGGCCACGTCAAGTCGTTCGCGGACCAGAGCTTCCAGTCGATGAAGAGCAAGGAGGTCCGCGACGCGGGCTCCCCGCCCAAGGAGTTCACGTACCGCGGCCAAGGTGCCTGCACGATACATCCTACCTAACCTAACAGAACTAACGCTTATTAACCGGTAACGGTGTACACAGTCCATGATAAGATTCTAATGCTACTCTCTTTGCAGATCTGAAGGCCCTGTCCAATGCTGGATGGAACGTGGAGTCGGAGAACAAGACCACAGACGACGGGCATACGCACGTCAAGTCTGTCCACGCCAACATCGAGGGCAGATACGACGTGGATGGCGGCAAAGGACAGTTCGCAGCCGTGGACCATCACAAAGAAGCCGTCACCGAGTACCACGATGACAACAGCAGCCTGAAGCGCAACGAGACGTCCTCGAACACGGCCGCTCGTGAGCACGTCGTCCGCAAGACTGACGACGGGACACAGATTTCGTCTACCACCAGTTCTTCAACCTCCTCGTCCAAGTTCCAGCAGATGTCTTCGACGAAACATGAATCGGTGCCATATTTGACCAACGACGACTATGACCTACGAAGTTATGATACTAACCGCAATGAAGACGCGTCCTCTTTAACAAGAAGACAGATCACGAAAACTAATGACTACGAACAAAACTTGAGGAACAATGATTATGAAGAAAATTTGAAGAAGAATGACTATCAGCGAAATGTAAGAAAAGATGACTACCAACAAAATGTAAGAAAAGAGGACTACCAACCTGTGAGGAAGAATGAATCTGAACACAGTGTTAAGAAGAATGACTACGAACAGAATGTGACAAGAAGCGATTATGAGACTGGGGAGCTCGTTTCCAGGAAGATCGATTACCCTGACGACAACACCAGAGTGATTGTAGAGACGCGGTGCCTGCCTGACGGCACTCGAGTTACCAGCACCAAGAGAGAATTCCGGGCTCCAGTTCAAAGTACCCGCTCTGAACAATCGTACCAGACAAGGGAAAACAAGTCCTACTCCACTCAACAGCGATCGGATGCCAGGGAATCCTCAAAGATCATTAGGCACGTGGTTGACGACCGTGCCACTGATATTGTTGATTCTCAAAGACACGTTGATGACTCTGACTTTAAAAGACAAATAGCCCAGTATACGACGAAGAATAACGAAGATAACGTGGATGTGCAGCGCCATGACAGAACCGTTAACAAGACCGAAAGAGTGGTAGATCATTCTAAAGTAGATGATGACTATTCACAAACCACTCGCCATGTGACACGCGTCAATAAAGTTATTGAATCCTCGGCTAAAGATGACCACGTGCAAACGCATCAAACCCATCACCGGAAATATGATACCACCAACTTCCGCCGTGACACAGTTACTCCGCATGACACAGTCACTCCTCGCGACAGTCGCCCTGAAACAGTAAAGCCGCGTGACAGTCGTCCTGAGACATTTACACCTCGCAATGAACGCCCGGGAGCAAAAGCACCTAGCAGTGATCGCCCAGATAAAACTACACCGCGTGATAGTCGCCCTGAAACTTTTACCCCGCGTAACGAACGCCCTGATGATTATAGACCGCGTAGTGAACGTCCTGAGACTTGCACCCCGCGCAATGAGCGTCCCGAAACATTGACCCCACGGAGTGAACGTCCTGACTCATTCACCCCGCGCAGTGAACGCCCTGTCACAGATACGCCACGCGATGACCACCCTGGTCAACCAAAGGATAACATGCAACATCAAACAAAGCACACTGAGGAAAGAGTCCATCACGTCACTAGGGACAAGAAAGTTGAAGAAACCGTAGAGAGGAAGACTGATCACTATCAAACCACGTACCAAACTGACTTCCCCCAGAAGAAGATCAGCAACGATTGGAGCCCGTCACACCAGGCGTGGGCTAGCACACTGCGCGCTGATACTCCTACGACCACTCGACCATCAACCAGGGCTTCATCTCCTGGTAGCAGGACTTTCAAGTCAAGCACATCTTCGCTAAGAAGTAGTGTAAGCCCTGATAAAACCACGCGGAAACCATTAAGCCGTGGTAGTAGCCCCAACAAAATTGATAGATACTCGCCGACTCGTACTGTCTCTGACAGACACTCTACTACTTCTACGCATTCCGTTACTGAAGTAAAGACGCACAAGTATACAAGTCCCGATGATAAAAGACCACCAACCGGTCGTTCTCCAACTAGACCCGGTTATAGCCCCGAGAGGAAGCCTCAAGATCATCGTCAGAGACCTAGCGCAAGTCCGGAGAAAAGGCCTCAAGACCTGCCCTTTAAATCTAGCACTAGCCCAGACAGGAAACTAACACAGAAAGGTTCTCCAATGACCAACTACCCTAGAACCACGTCTCCGACTCGTCCAGTAAATCGTGGTGAGTCACCAACTAGGCCGCAAGCAAGCCCAGACAGAAAACCAACTCACAATACTTCTCCTAGTTCAGGTTCTCCACGTACAACTCCCGACAGAACCAATGATAGTTTCCCTGAAGATATTTCTAAGAAACCAAGTCAGAGCCCAGAGAGGAAACCAATTCGTCCAAGTCCTACTTCTGAAAACCCTCGAACCACTTCTCCTACTCGACCTTACTATCCCACAGACAGTACCAAAAGACCTAGCACAAGTCCTGACCGCAAGCGTGGTTATCAGCCAACTAGTCCTGCTATTGATAGACCCGATAAACCTACTGACAAACATCTTCAGGATGACACTCCAAAACGAGGAAGTGTGAGTCCTGATAGAAAACCGGGCTATATGAGTCCTGCGCACAAACCGTCTGATAGCCTTAAGTCTCCTGCAAAGCCATCGGACAAAACGTCACCAAGTAAACACACTCCCTCACAAAGCCCTGAGCGCAAACCTCAGGACAAAGCTAAAACTACAACGAAAATACAAGCTGATCACTACAAGTTTATCGACGAGGAAACGAAAATGTACACTCGTTCTGATAAAACTGACACCAAGTATCAGAAAAGTTCGCCATCTGGGCATGACCATCCCTCTCCAAGAGATAAGGATTCCTCACCCACAAGAAAGAGTCCTAGCAAGGATACTCCTGACTTCCCGAGAAAGAGGTCACCTTCGCCTAAAGAGCATGTTACTTTTATTGACCAACGTGACCAGGTTGATAAGACTCAAGTAAAAACAACTGACTTTATTGAAAAAAAAACATCAAAACCTCGCTCTCCAAAGGATGAAGATTCTCCTACAGATAAAACTGCTCCTAGAGAATCATCGCCATCGAAATATGGAACTTATGATAAGAAAAAGCCTTATGATCATGACGTCACTGAGGTAACCACAACAACTACTGAGAATACTAAAGATGTCAAGTTTGATTCATTAACTCGCCGTGAAAAATCTCCGAAGAAAACATCTGAACAGCCATCGTCTCCCACCAAGAAGGCACCACGAGACAGTGTATCTCCGGTGAAATCTCCTTCTAAAGACACTAAATTCAAGCATACTACTGATTTTATTTCTATTGAGAGAACTAATGAACAGGTTAATAAAAATACCACTAAAGATCATCCTAGGAAACTGGTTACTCCATCATCTAGCCCCACCAGGAAGCCCAAGCCAACTGACACTGAGCCATCGACTGGTCAAAGCTCTCCTACTACTTCTGTGAGTGGCTTTGTGTACTTTAGCTCGCCACGGACTGAGAAGACCGTTGTCACTGATCTGGACGGCCAGGAATATTACTCTGAAACGCATTCAGTAGACGAAAACATCATTCATAAAAGACCAGAAAGTCTCGATGTAAATAGATCTCAATCTCCCTCAAAGATCCCTTGCAGATCTCCATCTCCCGAGAAACTTGTCTCTCCGGCTAAGGATAGCCTACCAAGAAAGAGCTCTTTAAAGAAACCTACAACCGAGATAACCCAGGCATCTCCTATCGAAAAACCACCATCTAGTTTCCGTGTCTCTCCGACAGAGGAACCAAAAGATTTGGCACATAAAGTGGTGAAAAAAGACCGCCCGGAAGGGACTACTTCTGATACTACTGTTGGTAAACCAAAACCACCTCTAGAACGTAGAGAAACTTATGAAGACCGCTGCCGCAAGATTCTGGGCATGATGGACGATACCACTACAACCGAAACTGTCAAGAAAACGACTTATTTGAAGGAACCAGAAACTAACTTGAGCTCCCCTAGTGTCTCACCTTGTCGCAGTCCTGCTCCAAAAGAAACACCTTTTGAATATCCAACTGTCAAGAAAACTACTGACACCAAAACTGATGTCACTGACTTCATATCTCGTGAACAGGATCACATCGTTAAAACAACCACCACTCGTCGTGAGGATGCTCTTATTGACAAAAAACCCAAAACTCCGCGAGAGAGCTCTCCGACTAAACTTCAAGATATTATCACAAGCGACAAAACAATTTTAAAGCACGCTACGAACACTAAAGATACGGAAGAAATCAAGAAAATTGCCACAACAGAATATCCTTCGGCAAGGCAAAGTCCTGAGCGAAAGCCAAACCAGCCATCGGGAGAGGTCCCTAACAGAGTGAACAATGACGATACTCCGGAAGCTCGTGGAAGTCCTGATCGAACAACAACAAAAGATTCAGAGTATCCTCATACCACAGGTTCTTCCAATCGTCGACCATCAGGTACATCTCCGAGGTCAAGCCTGAGCCCTGAAAGGAAACCAGGATTTCAGCCAACTGAGAAAAAGCCTGGCAACAAACACCCAGATGAAACTACTCCAATTACTCCGGGCTACATGAAAACTACATCAGATGTTTCATCTAAATATGACACCACGACTGAGGAGATCACAGTAACGACCAACACACGGGAAAGGAAACCTTCACGACCTTCAGAGTCTCCAACTAGGAAAACCTCTTCTGATAAACCATCAGGGCTTGGTCAGCCGTCTGACAAGAGTCCACAGCGCAAACCAAGCTTTGATCAAAAAGCACCAAGTAAAACAACCCCGAAGAAAAAACCTACTGACGAGTTCCCAATGGAAGCATCTCCATCTAGACCTGGTTTTAATAAAACTACTACTTCTATGGTAGTTGAATACGATTCTTCGTCTACAACTGAAGATTTGGAAGACTCTACTACTACAAAATCTACAAAAACAAGGCTATCTTCCCGTCCTTCAGGGTCTCCCACACGTCAAGCACCTAAACCTTCAGATGACACTCCTGAGAGAAAACCATTGAAGCCTAAAGATTCATCACCGACAAGACCTGGCTACATGATGACTACTGCTTCAATGACGTCTAAGTTTGAGGCCACGTCCACTGAGGATCTTCAAGAGACAACCACTTCTGAGACCACTCAAACAAGACGTAGTTCTCCCCGACCTTCTGATTCGCCTACACGTAAGGCTTCCAAACCTTTGGGTGATTCTCGCCCATCAGATCAGAGCCCTGATCGGAAGCCGCACAGTCGTGACCAGCCATCTCCTACTAGATCTAGCCCCGAGAAAAAGCCCACTGCGAAGTATCCACAAGTTACTTCCCAAACTAACGCAAAGCCCGAGAAAATACCTAATTATATGAAGACAACCTCGTCCATCTCATTGAAATATGACACTGTTTCTACAACAGAAGATGTTGAAGAGACTACATCTTTGAAAACCTTAGAAAGACGTAATTCTCAACGTCCATCAGATTCACCGACATGGAAAACTTCGCAACCTGAAGACTATCCACGTAAACCTTCGCTGGGGTCTCCTCAGCAAACAGACAAGAGTCCTCAACGCAAGTCTAAAGATGAAACTTTTCCTAAAAAAGCTAGTCCTGAGAAAGAACCCGCTGATAAATACCCTAAAGAACGGTCACCGACTAGGCAGACACCTAGCACAAATAAAACTCCTGGGTTCATGAAGACAACTACATCTCATATCCACAAACAAGACACAGTGTCCGCGACTAAGGACTTTTTGGAAACCTGTAGAACAGAAATGGCTGAGAAGCATTCCCCTCGATCCTCTGATTCACCTCTCCGCAAACCCTCAAAGCCAGGAGATAAGCCTGAGCCGGAGTCAGACTCCCCTCGATCAGTTTCACCGTCTAGATTTTATCCGGAAAATATAACATCTAGGAAAAGTGTTAGCCCCGATAGGAAGCCCGGCCACCAGCAACTGACTGAGCCGCATGGTAGAAAGCCTACTGATAAGCACCCGAGAGAAACTTCTCCTTCCAAGCAAACTACCAGCCCGGACAGTCCTGGCTACATGAGAACGACGACCTCTGTCAGCACCAGAGAGGACACCACAGAGATTTACGAAAACGACGTCTCTAAAACAAAGCAAAACAGATACCCATCCTCTCGCCCTACAGAATTACCCACCCAAAAGATTTCAAAATCTGATGGTGCTCCAGATAAGCCTCATTTGGACAGAAGTCCTAACCACTTGTCAAGATATGATGAAACTTCACCTCGAGCTAGTCCTGAAAGACAAACAGGTACCAGATATCTAAAAGACACATCACCGTCTAGAAAAATACAAACTTCTGATGAGAAGGAATCAACTCATTTGAAATCCACAACAACTGTAAGGTCTACTTATGATTCCACCTTGGAGGATATTCAGAAGACTACAAAGTCCAAAGTTACCGAAGATCACCACTACACTTCTCGACCATCAGACACTTCACCTTCAAGAAGGGCTCCGAAACCTGCCGATGTTCCTAAGTCCGCCCCTGAATATCCTCGAACGCAGTCACCTACCAAGCAACAGCCTGGCGATTCTACGAACCGACCATCTGGGCCTAAAGAGAGTCCAACCAAAAGCCCTGGACGAAAATATCCACAGGAATCATCTCCAACCCGGGCAAGCTCTAGCCCGGATAGAAAACCAAGCTACATGAAGCCGACTGCTTCAGTTACGTCTAAGTTTGAAACCACTTCTACTACTAAAGTGTTTGAGACCACTAAAGATTTCGTAGAAAAGCATCCTTCGCCAAGATCATCAGTATCACCTTCACGCCGCGTTCCACACGAGCTATCAAATACAAATCCTGGCTATCTGCAGCAACCAGATGAGTCTAGACAGCTCCGTACTCCTTCTCCCATGAAGAAAACGACCAATGTCACTGAAGTGAGCACAGACTTCCTCATGTCCGAGAGAGAACAAGAAATTTTGGACAGAGTTCAAAAATCTCTTAGAAAACTGTCTCCAGAACGTAAAGAAAAGTCACCAAGTCGCGAGAAGAGCCCTGGTAAGACAACAACTAGCTTGCAAGATATTGATATAACGAGCCATACTGAAATAGATGATGAATCATTAACTGAAGATGACACAGAGATCACAGAGAAGGTCTTGACCGCTAAAGTCACATCTCGTCCTGTAAAACCTAAGGATGAAAAACCAAAAGATCACAAAGTGCCAAGCAAGCTTTCTACCAGAACTGTTTCTCCAACTAAAAAACCTTCAGGTATTGCTACACCCACTAAGCTAGACAAAAGTCCAGATTCACAAACTAAAGCTAGAAGTATTTCGCCGAAAAAACCTGTTTCGCCATCTGAGAGGCCCCAATCTCCTCAGGTTTCAAAGCCAAGTGGCATTAAACCTAAGGAACAGATACCGTCTCATCTGACTAGGAAGCCAACACCTGCTACGTTAAATGTGACTAAAGTAGAAAAGACAGCAACCGATTCGAAGAAAATGACTAATATTAGTTCTGTTACCAAGCAGAATAGTTTTACTCGGACTACAACAGGTCGAACTCCTACGAAGACCATTCCAACACCAACAGGTCGCCCAAGCGAATCCGAATCTAAGCGAACCCCGACTCCTAAGGGAATCAGAGAAAGCGTGATTCCTACAAAGAAAGACAATGACACAAAGGTCACGCGCACTGTTAGTGATATTACCATAAAGTCAAAGAAAACATCGCCTCAAAGAATGAAGTCGAAACCAGAAATAACAGTGAGTGACGTATCCACTAAAACAACTACTAAGACTACGAAGTCATCTCACAGAGAACCACATTCAAAATTGCCGAGTAAACCTAAGTCTGCCACGACACTAAACACATCAACTGATGAAGATGATGTTATTATTGATGTCCAGCAGTCTAAATCATCCAGGGAGAACTCACCGGACCGAATCTGTCCAACTCCAGTCAATTTCGGAGAAGATGTAGGAACTCCTCGCTATCCCGACGAAGTGAGTGAACCAGATGATGAATTCAACAGACGAACACATCACACCATCCATGAAGCTGAGACCATCGTCGATGATATTGTTGAAATCTGTGAAGATGATGAGCTATTTGTCAGGAAAACTTATATCGACACTGTCACCGATGATGACGAAAGCCTTCTCAGCGTAACCGACAAGGTATCTAGGTTCACAAAAGGTGTCGATACAGTGACTAAGCCTAAAGATATTACTACAACATTTAAAGATACTGAAAGAAGAGTTCATTCCGATTATATTGATGAAAGGCTGAAATCGGATGAGTGCTTACTGTCTGTATCAGAAAAAGTTAACAAGTTTGCTAAAGGACCACGGGATACAAGAGATAGTAAGAGTCCCTCGCGTAGAGTCACAGATGAGTACGACAAAAATACTGTTTATCAAGATGACTACACAAAACTTAGTGTACATGACAAAGCACACTTGTTTGTAGAGACAGCAGAAAACGTCAAAGCACCTAAAGTGAAACCGACCCCACAAAGGGTTGAACGTCCTGACTTGACTAACGTTGATGACTCATTAAAGAGTGATGACTGCTTACTCAGTGTGTCCGACAAAGTACATAAGTTTGTTAAAACAGCTGAGCAATTCTTGACGGAATCGCATGAAGTCGAGGAAAAGGAAAAAAAAATTAAGGAACAACACGACAAGATCATGCAAAAGATAGTCGATGATGCTGATGATGAGGAGTACGAGATTGAGACAGCTACATATACCGAAGATGTAGAAGTTACAGATAGGAGAAAGACACCAGACCGTGGACAGCGAGACGATAAGCCACTTAAGCCGAAGGAAACTACATCATCAGTTCCGAAAGTTAAGAACTACAGCAGCCCTAATAAAAAGCCGATGGAAAGGACGCCAACTGTCAAAATAACGACTCTCCGCAGTAGTGAGGCCGTAAAGAAAGCGAAGGCTTTGTTTGAAAACATAGCAACAACTACTCAAAAAACGAAAGAAACTACACCTGGTAAAACTGCAAAGTTGACAGACATCGGTGTGATGAAAAAGTCTCCTAAGACTGATTCAACCACCGTTCTACATCCTTCTGTAGAAGATGGCTCTCCTTATATAACGGACGTGGATAGTGAAGTGGATGCCGCTCCTCACACGCCGAAAGACCGTCCGACAAGTGGTACGCTTACTCAACCGCACTATCCTCGTGATGATAAACCACGAAGTAGCCCATCTCGTTTAGCTGCCCAATCACCCGAAGTACCAAGGTCAAGGTCTCCGATGCGTCAAACTGTGGTAACAACAACTACGACTAAAACTCTTTTATCAAGATATCCAGCTTCACCGAGAGCCGAATCCCCGAAGCAACGGCCCGAGAATGATAAGCCCGATAAAGTTCCCGGTTACCTACGTCCCACAAAAACAAGCCAAATCAAGGAAGAGACTAAGGTGGTTGAGGAAACCGAAGTGAGCAGCCGACGAGGGAGTGGCAAGTTTGGAATAGAGCTACGAAGGACCAGTGTTGAAAGGTCAACGGCGAGTAGCGAGCGTAGGCGTAGTGTCGAACACCCCTGCATCGAAGACATCTTCGACCTGGACCTCCTGGAACAAATGGTCAGTAAGCACAAGATTTGCATGCTCATTATACTTATTTATCTTTCCATATTTTATTTATACTTTTCCTGACTATGTTCTAATTTTCAGTTGGAAAAGGTCGTTGGTTACGAGCAGAGGCGACGCATCAGATCCCAAATTCGTATAGCTAAGAAGAAGGTAGAGAGCGACCACACTAACACTTATACTAAAACAACCAGACAGACTATGTCTACTCAAAAGCTGAGGTCTCCTGAGCGCCTACAGACAAGGTCACCAGAACGGGCTCCAAAGTCTTCTCTCCACAAAACCACGTCTCCCGATCGTCACGCAAAAACTCCTCAAAGATCGGGCCCTGAACGCACCCACCCTAGAGAGCAGGTGCAACCAGTGCTGAACGGACATGCAAAGGAACCAAGTAAAGTTGTAAGTGACAGACGCCCGCACAGCCCTGAAAAACCCACTCCCAAATCTGCACCAAAAACAAAGAGCCCTGTTCGTCATCCCAGTCCAGACAAGAAGACCCGAACTCAGTCTCCTAACAAAATAGCTACTTCGAAACCTAAACCTAATCGTTTCAATGAGTATGCATCCGCTTACATGAAAAAAGTAGGCCTGAGTGAAGCTGATAAGATCAGATTTGCCGAAGCTAAATCAAAGAAAGCGGCTGAAGAAAAACAGAGAACAGTTGAACATACAGAAGAACACAAAATAGTGGAAGAATATTCTACGGCTAAAAGTTTTACTGAGAGGACTTCGTCTAGGGATGTCATAGAAGTGGTACAAATGAACGGAACTAACAGAAGGTCTCCGTCACCAGAAAAGCAACAGAGTCCGGAGAGAAGGGCCCAAAGCCCGGAACGGAATGCTCGGTATCCGGAGCGAGCTGCACAAAGTCCGGAACGAATAGTTCAACACTCAGAGCGTAAGGCTCAAAGCCCGGATCGCAAAGTTCAATACCCGGAGCGAAAAGCACAAAGTCCAGAGCGTAAAGCGCATCATCCGGAGCGAAAAGCGCAAGGCCCTGAGCGTAAAACACAATACCCACACGGAAAAGCACAAAGCCCGGAACGTAAAGCACAATACCCGGACCGAAAGGCACAAAGCCCGGAACGTAAAGCACAATACCCGGACCGAAAGGCACAAAGCCCGGAACGTAAAGCACTATACCCGGACCGAAAGGCACAAAGCCCGGAACGTAAAGCTCAATACCCGGACCGAAAGGCACAAAGCCCGGAACGTAAAGCACAATACCCGGACCGAGCGGCTCAAAGCCCGGAACGTAAAGCACAATACCCGGACCGAAAGGCACAAAGCCCGGAACGTAAAGCTCACAGCCCTGAGCGTATCTACGACGACCGTACACCTAGTCCAGGACATAAACAACTGAGAACAGAACCAAATAAAAAAGAGACCATCATAAAAACTGTGTACGAAATTGAGAAGAAGATACCACAAAAGTTAGCCCAAGAAGAAAAACCGTCGTGGGTGACCAACAGGAACCTCAAGAAAATCAGCTCAGAGACTAGGACGTTCAGTAGTAAGAAGATTGAGGAGAAGCCGAAGTACAGGCCTGCTAGTCCGTCTAAAGTGATCACGAAACCGATTGACGTGATCACGTCGAGCTATGGGCCTGGACCAGTGGACTCCGATGGCAAACCACTCTTCGGTATTAGGGCTTTGAGGAACGGCGCGTCTAACTACCAAGGTAAGCACTCTCGCCACAACTTACGAAATTTTATTCAGCTACCAATTAAACCTGAGTCAAAATCTTTATTTATTAATTTTTTCAAACCGTTATGGACTCGTATGGAAAGTTGAATATGAAAAATTTCGCAATTATATGAATCAGTAGGTCGTTGTACCATACTTTATCGTGATAGAGGATTACTTCCAAACGTCCTAAAAGGGTTAGGTACACAACCGCGCCGCGAAGTTTGTTTGTAGAATACATTTAATAGTTTTGGTAAATAGAGGACATAACTGACAAGTTCATCGTGCAGTTATTTAAGGTGGAAGCTCACATCTGGCCCGCGAAATTCTAATTTTCTTACGTTTTTGGCAATTTGCAGGCCAGTGCTTGGTTGTATGTCTATGAAAATTTGATTTGCGACTGTAAGACGTATGAAGTTACCGAATTATAACCATCAAAATTACTAACTACTAAAGAACGACGACTAAATTACTAAAGAATGACTTTTACATGCAAAAATCAATCTTGACATGAAAATGAACTTGGAGGGTTGTATTGATAATTTTGATGGTTAATTAGAATTTCGCGGGCCAGATGTGAGCTTCCACCTTAAGTAAAGCGATTTACAAAAGGAATGGCTGACAGACTTATAGACTGTATTATATTACTACTGCATGTACAATAGGGGATCGGACTAAGTCAAAAAAAACATGATTCTAATTAGTCCGGCAGTTAGATTATCGAAAAAAATTGGATACCTACGTGTTTTTTTTATCAAATTAATCAAAATTGACGAAGATAAGATGTGGTTGTGCCGTCATTTGTAGATAAAAAATGTACTATCATATGACGTTTTCGAAGAGTTCACGAGTTTTCGAAGCACTGTATTGTCTTCATTTTTTGTTTATGTGAAAAAAGAAAAAATACGTGTCCAATATTTTTTGGAAATCTATCTGACGGACTAATTAGTTTTTTTTGTCCGATCACCTATTCTTAGACGAGGACGCTAGCACTCTATTTAACAAAAGTTAAATCTTTGATTGGGTGCCAGAGCTCATCGAAAACACTCTGTGTTACCTTAGTTGTAAAGCTGCATAGTGTATAATGTAGTGTTTTTTTGTACAGCGGAGTGTAATAAAACTTTTTTATATATATTAACTTGTACAGGGTTCAAAACATTCAACAACACAAAGAGAATTCAAGCTCTCTCGTAAGAAACAGTAGGAATTAAATAACAGTGAGCTAAACTGAGGTATCACCTTCACATGAATTGTAAAAAAAACCTGTCTAAAAAAGTCTTATCAAAAGAAGTTCAGTCAGGTTTCGTTCAGTAATTACTTTTATAATGTTATCGGAGCCATTCAATGGTATTGAGGTCAATGTTAAGAAGTTGTCACCAACGGTAACACATGACGTCACAAACTTTCTAGTTTTCGGTCGATTTTCAGATCAACTGAAAGCTGACGCGTCCTTATTTAGTACTAAAGTCATACGAATTACTAAGCGGTGTGTATCTTGAATCATATAATTGTTCTCAAAGTAAATGTTAGCTCAGCTGAATGCGACTATTTCTGTCCAAAGTGTACAGTAGTTGTCTAAGTGTGGAACCGTCTTGACTGAATCTCTGAAGAGTTAAATTTGTTGGTGAGTTTAACTTGGATTTAACTTTGTTTTTAAGGATATCACGCTGTACCTAATACGTTAACTTAGTTTCATTTAGAAGCTGGTTAACCAACTTGGGTGTGCACTTACAAAGACTAAGAAAGAATGCCATCCTTTGAAATTCCATTTAAGTTATACTGTAGCAAAATGTTTTGTTGAGCAAATATAGAAATTGCAAGACTACGTACTCCTTACGGTTCCGCACCTAGTATTGTTGCCTTGTATGCTTGGCAACGTTTATTTTGTTCACCTGTGCAAAGGACGTCTAGAATAGTATTCTAAAATTAATATAATCTGAGTAATATTTTCGGTCATTTTCCTGACATTTATTTTCCTCCTGCAACCGGATTATATTATTTTGTCTAAGATGTTCAACGATATTTTAAATCGCTGTCATTACACCGACACTGGTCATTCGGTCAACAGTCAGACTCACAAATATTTTTCAACCCAGTGAAAGGCACGGTGATCCGCTCAGAGTACCACTCCCGCAACGGAGGGGAACCAGAGGGTTCAGTCTCCGTGACCGCCTACTCCACGGAGCCCGAGGACCTGGAGCGTCTGCTGCAGGGTCAGGGGGAGCCCCCCTCCCGCATCCACGGCCTGGCTGCCATCACCACCACGAAGAAGTTCGGAGGTGATACTGGAACCACGTTGAAGGAAGCTCACGGGGTAAGGGCCGTTTCGATTTGTCATAGCAATGTGAGGTTAGCGCGCTACTTGATATTACAATGAAGATTTATGTATGCCTTTGTTGTCTATTTAGTTGTTTTTAATTTGTGCAAATGTTTCCCATTCTCAACAATCCACAAGAACCCATTTTAAATTTAACATTTTTCTATATTCAACTGACTCTGATAGCTTAAGTTCCTAAACACATAGATAACACACTGCTAGATTCCTTTAAAAACAACAAGATAATTTTTATAAATAAACAAATACCCACTATCTTAAGAATTCCAGCTATGTAAAAACACACTGTCTTCCGGTTGATATGCTTATACTCGTAATACCTATAAATTTATCGAATCTGCAATCATACAAATATGCACGTTATCTCCCATAGCGAGATGACCGCGCGGCGATAGACCAGTTCACCCACAGCGACCGAAGAGTCTCCGACACTAAGATAGAAGACATCAGCGAGAGACACTTCGACAGCAGACGTGAAGAGATCGTAGGAGAGACCAGACGCTACGAAACCAGAAGGGAAGAGATCGGAGGCCAAACTAGACGCATCGAAAGTAGAAGAGAAGAGGTCATAGGAGACAGTAGTAGACAGGCAAGGGAACAGTTCGTAGACAGTGCAAAAGACAGGAGAGAAGATAAAACAGAGAGGATGCAGAGACGAGTGGAGAACGTGGAGAAGAGGGCAGATAGGACGCAGGAGAGGAAGGAAAGGGTAGAGAGACCAGATGACAAGAAGACCGTCAGGCAGAGCTCGGTGAAGTCGCTCACGGAGAAATATATCAAGAGTGCCAGTGAGTACATTAACATCACTTTTATTAACAATAGGTGACTCAGACAACGCAAAAACTAACAACTTCCGTCAAAATATAGGTACTACCATTAACTAATGACCGTACGTATGTATTAAGTACAGTTACCTCAAAACATTGACTTACTCATAACTCAGTCATCATGGGAAAATACTTTTCTCTGACTTTGGGATAATACTCAAATAGCTATAGTTCTCAAAAAGTAATCGTAATATTTCGTCTATTTCCTCAAAAGGTAGACATAGATGTATCTCGAAGAATAAATAGTAAACCAGTACTTCGCCAGCCAAAATTTAAGGCTCTTGGCTGCTACTAAAATTTCCAGATGGTAAAACCTAAAGAGTCAAAGTTATTTGTCCGATTTAGGTATCTAAACCAGGACCTCGTGCTTCGTAGAAGTGTCTATAAAGGGAGTAAAAGTACCCTTAACGCAAACGAAGGGAACTTCTTCTTCCCACCACAGCGATCATTTTTTGGTTTTAGACCATACCTGGGAACCCCCTAGTTACGGAGATATTGAGGGTCTAAGTTCCAAATTATGCACAGCTGTTTTTGTAAATACTAGTTTTTCAGGATATAACTTTACTTAAATTACCTCCATGACCCGTTTCATCCACTAGCACAATGTTTTAAGAGTGCTACATAGAGTTTTACCGTAAAATGTGATTATTGACCCCAAAAAAAAAGTCGTATCCCAGCAAAAAAATCTGCGTTGGGGTACTTAGTTTGATGTACAGAAGGCTTGGTTGACGTTTGAGTGAAGGGTTAATTTACACCCTGTATGTATGATCACATTGATCACTAAGCCAATGAGGAAATATTATATTTATGACAAGCTTGTTTGTTTATTCATAAGTATTGAATCAGCCATTTCAGGGTCTAGAGAAGTTCTTATACAAGCCCAATGAGGCAACAGAGCTGTCAGAACAGCCGAACAAGCCCACGTTTGCGCCCGCGCCGGTCTAATGAAGGCAATCGGAGCGTAATCGTAACAAACATTGCTTAAATATCACGATTTTTTCTTTTTTTCGTCATTGACAACGGATAGCGAAATCTATGGCAATGATAACGCAATAGAAAACAAACTATTGTTTGTACACGACTCGTTTATTAATTTCGGTTAAGTAACAAATTCTGACTGTGTCGTTGGTCCATTCTGAGCATGACGTGCCGCCGGGTTCGATTACCGAGTCGGGCAAATTGTTTTTGGACTTTTCCATCAGAGATTACTCAGGAGCAGCCACGGAGTCTGGATTTTTACCCGTTTGTTGGCAATAAGGCTCGCCCCCTTCAGGGAATGTTAACATAACTAGTGAAATGTGGGTGACACCTCTGCCATCCTTCGACCATTGACAGGCGTGATGGTATGTTGTGTGTAGCTAATTCTAAGTGAGCTATGTGATGAAGATAAAACAATAGGTCTCATATTATTTCATATCTTCAGTACTTAATGATCATCCATAATAAAGTAACGTTTGAAAAAAACATAGTTTTTCGCCCGTGCTCGCTTCTACTACCACTGGCTACCCATACTGAGTGAAATGCAATATTAGTATTACCTACGTTTATGTTAATTCTATTCAGTTGTTAAGCAAGCTACACTAACTAACAAATTAAGTAGGTAATTCTATCGGGTCGACTCTTATTGTAAACAATGAAATGTGTCACCTCATATAAAATCCAAAATCAAGCAAAAACATGTTTTGATGCGATACTTAACCACCAAAGGTTTTACGCTTAAATTGCATCTAAACAGGTAACAACTTGATACATTTTCCCGCCAAAATCCCATGGAAATTAATGAATACTTTCGTGATATCACATAATAACAACGTAACGTAAACGCACGCGAGCGCGTTAGCGTGCACCTCTTTACGTAATAGCTTTCATACTTTCATATTGCACTGGCTGCGTTTACGTTTTCAGTCGTCAACTGCCTCTCGGACTAACCCGACGAGGTTTTGCGAGCGGTACTATTTACATGTGGTGTGCTTTCTGAATATTTCGTTTTAAAATGGATACAAACAAGGATTGTAGTTATAATTTTAAGTTGTTGCTTAGTATTTACCAGAGGTTAGGTAAGTGGGATTTTTAACAGTTTTTTTTTTGTAATCATCATAACAATGCTTAGAAAATAATTACTATTCAAAACATAACAATCACAATGCGAAGTTAACGTATTGTTGTGTTTTGAATAATAACTACGTATTTCTTATGACATTCTAACACTATTTATTTTTAACGGTGTTTGCCCTTAACTAGGGCAAAATAAAAGAGTTTTTTTTTCCAATCGCAATGCATATTAAACAGTGCATTCTACATTACTTTAAAGTTGGTAACTTTGTGTCTAATTTTTATAAGGTTTTTATTTCTTTAATATAAAGTCTAGTTCCATTAGGAAGTGTGTCACGGGCTCACGGCTTTTCAAAGCACTTCTGCATTTTTTTTGTCAAAACATAACGAAACGCTGAATTTACAAAAAACATACCAATGTACACAAGTAAACTAAAGCAGAACTTGATTTGTAACAAAGCTTTTCGCTTAGTCAGTATTTTTTTGCAGTCTGTCTACAACTCGTCAGGAAATAGCCACATACCTCTGGAAATAATTCAAAAACAATATTCGCATGAATATCTGGATTAGGTACAGACAGAACCGGGAGGTGTGACAAAAAAAAGAGGAGGCTTATTGCTATCAGTGGGTGATTCTAGCATGATATTTATGATGATAGGAAGATCATGACTAATCATCAATTCATTCACTACGGATATTTACAATCATGTTGGCATACTTCGTTACATTATCAGATTTCAACGGGCTGTTGGGCTATCTTATCTTATTCACACGGCTGATTACTCATCTCGCGTGTTGTGACCGCAGAGGTCAACTACCTATTTAAATGTCATTAGTATGAGTTGCCCCGCGGTGTTGCCCGCACTAAACACACGAGACACGATGACTTACGGGAAGTTGTCAAATACTTTAAAGTAAATGTCTCTGGTACTGATCATGTCGTCATTGTGTCGAAGTTTGTTATTCGATGTTTTGACAATTTGAACGTTAATACAGGATGTTTACGCACCGATGATTTCTGATTATGACTTACTATACGAATCATCTATTATTTTGGCCATTTTTTCCTTTCAAAATCAAATTATTACGATTTTTAAAGAAACAGTAGAATTCGAGCTAAGATAGTATAATATTATGCCTTCATAGATGCTTCTAGCTAATTGCCATCAAACGGGCACAAATCCAGATTCCGTGTCTGCTCCTGAGCTATTCCTGATGGAATAACCCAATATCACTTTACACGTCCCGGGGATCAAACCTAGGACCTGATATTAAGTATAATTGTCCACTAATCATTCCTCTTCCCTCTACGTAGACGAAAGCTCCAAAACTGAGCGCACCACATACCCGAAGGCTGGCCTGATCCTGCGCACCGCAACCATGAAGGACAGCGTCTCCAGCGACTCCTCAGCACACGCTGGTAAGCCACCTTTTTCTCATTGGGTATCACTTGCTCCTCTTTGAAGAACATCGTAAAACAGGACAATATTCATAATTAGCCAACAGCAGTCGTCTAATACTGCACATATAGGTCCTCTATTTGTTTAACTTTGAACTCGTATTCATTGATAACAAGTATTTGAAATTGTTTGTTGGCAAAAATGTTTTTTTTTTAATTCTTTGTGGACATCCCGAGTCTCGATATAACCGTTAATACGTCAATGTCCATCCGTTAAACGTCCATCCTGCATAATAGAGGGTAACCTCATTGCGATTAACCGACCTCATATCCACTCTAGCCAGCTAGTTGATAATAGGGTATTTTACCAAAAAAATCGAATTAGTCCGCCAGATAGATTTTGAAAAAACGAATGGACACGTATTTTTTCACTTAAACAAAAGATGAAGACGATACAGTGCTTCGAAAAGTCGATCCTTTTTTTTTCGATAATCTACCAGACGAAGTAATTAGATATTATAGTAATTAGTAATTAGACTTCTACTGACTAAAAACCATCCATGATCCTTCTTAGTCTGTTGTGTCGAGGCCGCGGTATCTTTCGAACAACCGGCAACCCCTACGGAACCAATACTGACCCTTCCATCCCCCCCAGGTCTAACCCGCACGGACAGCGAGCACAGCCTGGGCTCCGTGGAGGACACAGTGGTGACCACGGAGTGCGTGGACGGCGGCGTGCGGACCGTCACCACCACCACCAGTCGCCACGGCACCACCACCCACCAGGGGGCGCGGGGGGAGAAGTCCTTCCTCGACAGCAGCACCAAGGTCACTGGAGTACAGGATATATTGACGAGGATGAAGAATGCTGATATAGGTAAGTTATGGAATTAATTTACTCAGTCCTAATTGCAGATTGTATAGTTAGTGACCTATCTAAAGCATCAGGCCAAAACTTAGGGTATGTATCAATCACATTGTCATTTTCAGCCTATAATGTTCCCACTGCTGGGACTTAGGCCTCCGCTCTATGAGAGGGAACGGGGTATAATCCACCAAGCCATGTCACATCTGCCAACCTGCGCTGGGCCCAGGTTGGCAGATGTGACATGTCTTCGAATTTTTTCTTCTAAGGTTTCGTCACGATGTTTTACGGCACCGTTTCTGGAGCAGTGGTGCTCGATGAACTTAATTACGCAAAGTTATGCGCCTTACTGGGTTCAAACCTACGACTTACTTAGTAAGTCAGCACCAGTGATCAACCGAAAATCGTTCACTGCTGGCTGACTGACAGGCATAGGCCTTCCCAAGCGTCTGCCCAAGGTCCTGTGCATATTGCTCCATCTTCTGAATGTCATTTCGACCCTTTATATGAATTGGTAGTTTCATCACCTCAGTACCTCATTTGTATTAAAATATCAGTTATCTTTGCATGACATTACTTAGATAAATGTCATTGGAAACCACTCTTGGCACCAACATGTTTGATGGAAAGTCGATGAGAACCTCTCAGCTTGCCAACACATCTAAGTAATTCCTGCCACTTTCTCCACACCGCGCTGATTATCCCATTTGTCACGTTTGGCAGAACTATTGATTTCCTATACACCTGTGAAATACGAGGTGTAGGTATGAGGAAGCGCTGGGGAAGATGATTAGGATATCTTGGAATGGTCACCCAGAGTTAGATGTGAGACACTGTCCTGAAAAATCATTGCCAAGATGTGGGATATTTAACAAAATAAAGGTTTACTAGTGTGCCTACGTATAGAGAACATAAACAGTCACAAATGAAAAGACGATAGTAGGTTTGTAGCCAGTCAGGCACTGTTCATTGCAGTTTTAAGGACATTGAAGGAAATCGCAGTCTGGAAAATGGTATGTCGTAAAACCAGTGATTCGAAGACATAATGTCATCCAACAAATTGCACGATGCCCACGTGGTGGATTACATGCCACTTATTTACTCAATGAAGAGGCTTGTAGCCAGAACAATGACCTTTTCACAACACATTTTTAATTGTCGTGTAAACGAAGATCACATGACAAGACCATATTGGTCAGTAGGACAGTAATTAGCTCAATTAAAAAAGCTAATTGTCTCACACGGTCTGCTGGCCGCGATAATAAGTAGCTATCGTTTTAATGTTAACTCAATATCGTAAAAAAATGGGGTAACATTCAACACGCAATGTCCGTGGATACTGTGTGGAGATGTATCATGCATTCAAGGCAAGAAAACTTCCGCTTGCAAATGAGTACAAATTAATTTCAGTAGAGGTATCTTCTAGACTTTATTATACCATGAGAACTTCCCTTAAAATCCCTTATAAGTTTAGTTCAGAATCTTAACAGTACCTAGTGACGTATTCACTAGAAGTTTTCAAAAGGAACTTCTCGTGAATCACGACCACGACTTCTGATAAACTAATAATAATAAACTTTTTTTTGCAACAACCAAGAGAAGATTTGCTATATTCACATAATAGGTATGTGAAATACCAAGCGGGTATGGCTATCAATTTATTACAACTGTAATGGTGGGACTATACTGCCTTGTCGTCAAGAAATCATCTTGAGCTGAATATCTAAAAATATTGAAAGTCAATGCAAGAAGTTCAACGTGGTGTCAAGTCACGTCGTCCCTGGCTTTTTCTGATCGCCTCAAGCCAATTCTGACCCGTCATTCTCTTCTCAGCTTTTATGTAGTTTCAAAATGTCTGCCCAAAAGCTAACCCTCCTTCTTCCCCCCAGTGATCCAGGAGGGCGACACGACGGAGGACGCGGAGGCTCGCGCGCTGCTCAACAAGTTCCTGGGTGCCACCGTGCTGATGGCCGGCATGCAGAGCTACGTCACGGAGAAGCCCACCGGCAAGCTCACCGTCAAGCAGGTACGTGGGGGATCAGTCATCGTAAACGTGGTGAACGTTTTGGGATACAAAGAAGTTGATAACTTATTTTTTCTGGGCGTAGCGGAAAGGATCGTCAGACTTCTACTGACTAAAACCCTGCCATGTTCGGGCCGGGGTATCTCTTTCGTACAGCCCCGCAGCCCCGGCAGGTGTCAGCCCTTGCGGTCACTTTCCAGGAAGTTTATAGCTGGATGTAGCAATTAAGTAGAAAGATGTTTTATTGATTTTGTTGGTCGTTAAAGCATTGTAAATGAATCATTATGGAATTCGGCAACACTAATTATTATTTAATTAGTTATTCGAATATTTTCCATTTTCAACAAAGAGACGTCACAAAGTTATCCATAAGTAGGTAAGGTCGTGTGCGGCGAGTCTTTGGTTAAGTATATTTTTAGTTGCCAATAGTATCTACGTGCTACTACGGTGTAAATGACCTACATACAAGAATTTTCGCGGAAGCGCGCTAAACGCAAAACACACACACAACACATTGTCCTATGGAACAGCCAAGCTAGTGTCTTAAAAGTCGCTTCGTTATTTATCAATACTGTTTGCATACCTACATGTTCAAAAACGATATTCAAAGCGGCAGTTCTCTATGGCACCTATACTCTTGTAGTCTTGCTACACCCGGGAAAAGCGTTGTGTATTCCTATTCTTAACGTGTAACCCGGTAACCACACAATATATCACGCAGGTGTTAGTCCAATACAATATTATGCTAAATACAACACTGCAGTGCATTCACACTGTGAATACATTCAGAAAACTCACTTGTAATGACGGTCCAAAACAAACACAAATAATGGCTAAAGTGCATGTTGTACGCGACAGTGGTAAACTGAGATGTCGGTAAAGACAACCATCAACCTATCGACATTACCGTCTATCGTCATTTCCACAGCGAGCCACTTCGGTTTGCGGTTGGAATCGGCTTCCTTCAGAATAGCTCTTGTAGGTTCCGATAAACGTAGCAACAGCTAAATTAATCACTAACAGTCATCCCCAGTCGCGACAATGATCACTAAACTTGGTTAGGTATGAACCCTCTGGTGAATGCCTAACTCTGAAATGCAGTAGTCGCAAACCTTCTGGCACCCCTGTACTTGTCTCAAAGTTGCAGTATCGTGTGCAGTGCGCTTGGCACGAGACGCGCATGAATCACGCGCATATGCGCTCGGGCATTGATTTATTTATTTATTTGAGGCGCGCAGTAATGGCCTACTAATGATGGCTTTTTAATACAACCGGCGCGGCGGCGCAGTGTAGCGCGAGTGATTGGCAGCTTAGATTTGTGGGGCAGGCAGCTATGCAGGTGCTTCGCACTAACAGTTAGGGGTTGCGAAGATAGGTTATTTTTTTTAAATCAAATTCTTCGTCTTTATTTAAATGAGACTAATAATTAGAACTTTTTTAACCTTTTTCATTTATGGCAGAACCCAAACGGGCGCTAAACTCCCGCCCTTCACACTTTTGTACTATTTTCCCATAGATAAGAAACTATCATTATTGTCCTAGCCACCGTTGCCCTACGCCGTACGGCACTTTTCGAAAAGAAAACCTTTATAAATTGACGAAATCCGTGCGAAAACATTCATCTTCTGTATTGGACCCTCACGAATTGCTATGAAGTTCCCGCTCGAAACCACAAATAGAGTCTGACAGTATGATTGTTATCGCTGACTTGTATAGTCTAGGTCAAAGGAACCAACGTTGAAAGACAAAATCATTAAATCAATTCGGGATAGGAATAGTACGTTCATAGAGAACGAAATAAACAGCAGACGCCTAGAATTCGTAAACCGATCTCTCCACGGCGGCGTGCGGCGCGCGGCGTAGCAGTGCGCCACGAAACCTTTTTTTATCAAAGATTGGCACCCCTAGAATTTAACTTAAAAATAAACACTATAACTCCTTATTAGGCGATCAATATGACAAAGAAGCATGTCCAAATACGCTGGTGATGAATAAGGATGAATTGCGCAGCCGGCAGCACGCGGACATGCCACGCGTGGTCTCCACACGCGTGCGAATTTGTTTATCATTTGTAGTAATGTGGGGCAATGTTAGTAATACAACAGATTTCGTAAGACGTAAAGCACAGATCCAGTAACTTAGCATCTGGTTAGACTGGAAAATGAGAGAAGCTTTTCTCCTCTCTTGCGGAAGGATTAAATTATGACATTATGTATGACTTCTTCAGGACTAAAGCAGTAGTAGCTGTGTTAAAATCGTCTATTAAAACTAAATAAAGCAATTAACAGGCCCTTTTTAATTGTCATGGAGTTTGTCAGTAAGTTGATGCTGTTGCCCGTTCCAAAACGTAGAATCGCTTTGGAGAAAAACGTGCAAGCCATTTCAGGGATACTAATAATGAGCCTTACCATAGCCCTTTCATCTAATAAGTCAAAAGAAAAGCGATATGTTTCAATATTTAAAACTTCTAACACTTAATCAAAGTTTTAATTTACTGAACAAAGCTGTATTTGTACGATGTTTAAAGTCGATCAGTTAACCGAGCCCTGTTAAATCTGGCCGCAAGGTTATTTCATGGTATGTAACTGTGACCCACTTCAACCCATTACACAAGAAGGTCAATGAAAAGTAAACAAACATTCTTCTTTTACAACACACCAGACATTATTTATTTATTTATTAAAACTTTATGCACAAGTAATGAAACCGTACAAAGGCGGACTTAATGCCTTGGGCATTTTCTACCAGTCTACCTTAGGGTGATGCAGAGACATCACACACACATCACGCATCACGCATTATCTCCACAAACTTTGTATAAAGAGGTTATTATTTCTTAAAATTCTTGAAACATTTAAACAATTCTGAATTTCAATGAAAGCCAAGACCGGTAACGAAAGATTTAAAAGTTTTTCCGCTGAAAAATCTTTGTGACAGCCCACGTGTGGGCCAAATATCTTCCCATCATTACCCTTGTACCCCACATGTACGTTACTACGAATCGCGACGTTCTCGTAAACAAAAGCTTTGGGATGCGCAAGCGCCGTCTTATTGCCGTTTAAAGCCACGCGTTCTAGCGCGGAAAGCGATGAAAATCCTATGCAAAAATAACACAGTCGGCCCGACATTTCACCACCATTTACTACTTAACGCCTTAACTCACGTCATATGTCAAGGAAATATTAGCTTTATTAACTTCTGGGTTGGTTTTTGTGGGGGTGAAAATAGCGCGTGATGTGTGTGGCACTATATTTGGGGCGGTGACGTCAAAGCGGGCGGCGCGCGCAGTCAGTCCCCGACTCCCGCGCATGGCACGCGCCGACACGCCATGATAACCATTAGCAAGTAAACCATAATATTATGGTCTAAGTAATAACTAATTAGTGCAGTAGTACCGCGTGTAACATACACCGGTGTAGACCCTTACATAGTGACAATCGGATACCTTCAGGATTTGCTCTACTTTTTGTGGTGAGTTCACACTCGACGTTTTTTTTACTACTTTTAACACACTAACCATTTTGAATGCATGAGATAATCAATTAATAAATCCCTGTAGTGCAATTATAATTTTTTAAATGAAGTTAATTTGTTGCGATTTTTTATTTCTGTGTTAAAATAGACTGAAAATGTGCTTGAAAATTGAAAAATGTTTGAGTCGGTTATATTTTTACCGATCGTCTTTTGTCGGCGTGAGTTAAAATCCGCCGTTGACGTCACGCGAGCTTTCAGCGGACTTTGAACTTTAACACTAAAATAGATAATTAATTTAGTGATTTATTTTCATTAAAGAAATGTAATAGACATCATAAATATTTTAAACCTTTATGCCAAGACAAATCTACTACATTTATCAGCCAAAACGTTTGCCGCCATTTTCCTAATTCCTATAAGTTTTCTCTCTGTTTTTTATTATACCTATGAAGTAATCTGAGCGATTAACTTTTACGCTAGAAGCATTATCACCGATAGCTATTCTTTACATATAGGTTACTAGATCGTCACCTATAAACACCAACAGATACAGTCACGACCCGCTTCCTGAAACTGAATTGTAGTGGAAAATGGACCATGATTTTACAAGTATCTTATTAAAAAGGTACTTGCAAGAACATCTTGTAAAATATCATTGAACACCCTCCTTCCTTTATTTCAAAATTGTGCTTTCTGTTCTGCGATAATCACGAACATTTCTACCTGTGACCCACACTACACACAGTCAGTTCACCCGTCCAACATGACCGTGCGTCTGTCAAGCACGTGTCACCCGGAGGTCGCTTGCGACACACAACCGCTAGAATTAAACAACAAATAAAAGAGTTTGTAGTAGAAATAGTCAAGGGCAGGTGTCGAAGACTTTCTTAAAATATAAGATTTTGGTGAGTGAGCGAAAGATATTTCCTGCGTTCAAATGCATAAACGATTTTCAATGAAAGTTCTCTCAAATTAGGTTGGTTACTAGGAAGAAACAGCCTCACTGCAAACATAATTATTCACAAACAAACAACCACTTTTTCAAAAATAAAAAATAAGAAACCGTTCAACCATTTCGCCAGCTCAGCCACCACACAGCAAATAATACAAAAATTAAATATTATATTTTCTCTACAATTACAGCTCGTTTTCCGCAACGAGCAGCACAAACCACAGCTATTACATACAGCTTGCGAACAGCACAAAACAAATGATATGCTTGCTATTTATTTAACTACATCATCTGAAGTTGTTGGAGGTAAAGTCAAGTTCAGACGGGACCACCATCGCGATATTTCTGCTACAAAAATAAACATTGTACAATAGCAAAACCTTAACATTAATAAGAGTTATTGAGGTTCAACAAAGGTTAATAAAAAAAAACAAATGAAACAGTCAATGCACATCTCCTGCTATTTACTGGTGAAGTAAATATTGTCTCTTACAATACAAACCCATTAACGCAATTAGTTTTGTTTAAGTAGAAGTCTTAGTATAGAATACATTAAAAAATCACATGCAATGATAACCTCACGCTTTGTAGCAGAATAGAAACAACGGAACACCAATCACTAATGATCCTTGATTAATGTTACTGTCTCTACCTCCTTTATTAAGTAAATCCATTTTTTTTATTTTCACAATCGACCACTTGAAACGTCGAAATGTTAAAATTGACCTTACTGTACTTGTTCCATCTGTGCAAAATCTTATCCCCGTTGGACAGCGGTGATTATGTTAAATTACATTGTTTTCACAATATTATTACTGGGTTATTATCTTTCTCCGCTTACCAGCATCTCAAGTAATGGCAGATGTTTATCTAGGCAGCCGTAATGGCGACTCTATCCATTCTTAGCTGGATAGTTGCGGCGGGGCAGATATGTATCAGCAGGATTGATGGTTAATTGAGAAACGGGGCTAAACTGACCTTTTGATAATAGTTATACTGACTACATTAGTAGCTTAAGGTTCTTACCAAAGTACCTATAACTTCGTGAAAAAAAATATTTTGTGCTATGTATTACCTCCCGAATTTCACATAACAATCCCCATTTAACAATTCAATGTTTTATCGAATTAACTCTAACTAACTTAATAACTGATTTTCTATTAATCGCCATGATTAAAGAAATCAAACGGTTTCATGGAATCTTCACAACCACCTACTGCCCCAAACAAATCAAGTCATCTAAGTAAATAGCATAATAAATGATTTACCAATGAACACCTTTCACTAACACATGTGTTCTCATACGATGATCAGCACATTTAAGAGACAGGAAGTGACATATGCCTCATCATGATCACTGTGATGTAATAGGTGTAAGCTTGACACCTTATTATAGTAATTTCACTTATCTTTCACTTGTAGTTTAATCTGCGGTCATGAATACGTTCTTAGATAAGCTTTCAATTGCTTAATCATTTCCATATTTCCATAAGTTTGTTATATCGACTACAAGTATATAAGTTTCATAGTTTAGTTGTTTTGTAGGACTTGACTAAGTTTAAAAGCTCTTTAAGTCAAAGAACAGATTAGAAGTCTTGAACGATAGGCCAATATCAATTGGGGTAACGAAGGGTAGCATCTCGAGACTCTTAATATTTTAAGATCTGTTTTCTTCTTTTGTTTGAAAAATCATATCCAAAGTGCAGTGCAGTGGAATGACAAAGTCAATGTCACTACAGAACAATATGGAATTCAAAGCGCTATAAAGAATATAATTTGTGAAAAATATTTTGCGAAAACGTTGACATATATCATTAATATTCCATGTTTAATCTCAGTTCTCATTACATTGTTTTGAGTTTAATTTAATGCGAAACTTTATGTATCCGGCGGTATGCGTCAAACGTACGACATTTACGTTATATCTCCAAATTATAATTCAGACGAATGTTTCACATGTCTTACTGTTTTTAATCTTTCTCAAGGATGATGTCTTTTGGCACTTTCCTAGAATTATATTAATAGCAGATTTTTTGGAGGTAAATAAAAATTGTAGATCTTACGATGCACGTGGGAGCATTAACCCTTACGCTTGAAGCTAAGAGTAGATGTAGTAAGATGAGTTTTATTCATATATCACGATCAGTTGATTTATAAATGCAATTTCCTTACAGTATTTTCCATCTTCACCAATTCCTAAATTATCTTTTTCTTAGCAACCCCTTCTTCATCCTTTAAAAGGCTTCAAAGTATACACAGTATACAGCAGCTATACAGTTATGCATTCAAGATACCACAAACAAACAAAAAAAATAAAAGTTGTTCCCCACAACAATAAAATCCCTCACAATCGTGACTAGGAACTTTATAAAGCGATAAGTTTTATAAAACTTACTTCACCTGAAACAATGAGATTACATAACAAAGATCACAAATGGTGACAAGCATAAAACGTGGTAATTAATTGGCAATCAAAGACTCATCAATTAGCCGGCAATTGAATGGGTCGAAGTGCTGTGTCACTTGCCAGGCGAGGGTAGGATACGGTCGTAGTGCTGGCGAGAGCGAGGGCGGATAGCGATGGGTTTGTCAGTATTGGTAAACAATCTTGTAATGTAAAATATATATGGTAACATTGCGAAATGCCCGTATTTGCAAAATTAGGAGAGTCATAGTTAATTCTTAGTAAATACAAGTTAGACTGTAGTCTTTTCATAGCAGATTCAACCAGAAAGCAATTTCATGATTGTGTGTTTGGCGTATATTGACTGATTCGTCCCATGAAAGTTTAATTCACCTGATCCAGTGTCAAATACAGTTGAATTAGGTAATTGAAACATTGTCAACTGAGCTCGATCTTCACTTTGATTAGCTAAACAATGCAGCTTAAACGAAACCAAACTTCGTCTCAATCGACATTCACACATTCAAATGTCAGCTGTCCGCTTCCGCGTCCACACATCGCGTCTCAGGTCATAGCACGTTATGAGCGGTCGTTGACCGATGCGCCTGCGACGATTATAATAGCACGCCAATCTCGCGCCAACACAACTAAGTCACCACGGTTATTAGGTCTCTTGAGGACTTGCAAAGGTATCGGACTAAAATTGCCAATTAAAAAAAAAGACGAATGCACCATTCGTCAGTCTCCTGGATTGATTTTGTTGATTTCATCTTTAGATTTCTTCTCAGCTACGTTCTGTGTTCTTCATGAACTGCAACTTTATTCCTGAAATCCCTTAATAAACAAATATTTTAAACTAGCTTATGCCCGTGGCTTCGCCCCCGTGGTGTTTGATAATGGTCCTACGGGATCATATTAACGGGATAAAAAGTAGCCTATGTTTAATCCAGGTCAGGTCGGGGGCTATCGGTGTGCAAAATTTCGTACAAATCCGTTTGGTAATTTTTGCGTGAAACATCCATCCATCTATTCTCACAAACTTTCCCATTTACTCGTAATATTAATAATAGGATGTAGTTTTTTTGGTAGAGCTAATATCACCGAGTGTCAAGCCAAATTTTCCAAACATGGTTTTTATGAAATCATTTGTATGAGCCGAAATATGCCTATTGCTTGACATTAGTTTACTCCAATCATCGCCATGTTTGCACGTCGTGGGCCTCTTTCATCCAGCAGATTTCTCAATATTTGCAAAACGTCTTGAATCTAACAATAAATTATAGCTACGTATGGAACATTTATCACAAGTAAATACTGGCTATTTGGAATACATCGGTATACGCGGTGGTACCACGCACATCGTACACATGCTCTCTACTCGGAGCTCGTGAAGCCACAAGGGCTCTATTAATACCTCAAGTAGTGCAAGGTGAAGCGAGTGGCTCCACGCCTATAATAAATACGTTTAATGCTTGATAGGAGAGGAAAGTGAAAATAACTCAATTGCTCTCTTAGTTAGGAAAATCAATCGATGCAGCATCTTGTTAGCATCTGTTATCAGGGCGGGATGTAATGGCACATGCAACTAAACTGAAATCTAAAACTGAATCTGAAAGTAGTAAAACCAACTGAACTCAAATAAACAGTGATAATATCGAATTCTAAAAAGGAAACAGTAATTTCAGGAAATAAAAGCTAGGTCACTTGTTACAACAATACAACCAATTTTCGCAATAACTCTTTGTGACAATAATTTAACAATGCTTACTTTATTTAAAACACGGAACACAATGACGCCAAAACATATTTCCAGAACAGATTTTCCGAACCAGGAAAAACTGTCCCCAAACCAAACAAAACCCTTTATTTCCGTCGCATCATTGAGGGAACATCTCCGCAGTGGGAGTTGGTCCCTTTGTCCAAGTCTGACAGCCAGAAATACTGCTGTGACGTATGTGTGAGATCTTCCTAGTCACGCCACGTGGGGAGCGCGTGCGGTGACTTTGTACTGAGGTACGGGGAAAAGGGTCGCGTTGTTTGTTTGTGTGCACGGTTGTGACTGAAGTGGACGTGTGGATTTGATTGAGCGTTTGTTTTGCGAATATTTAGTCTTTAGGGCTGTATTTATGATCCATTTCAGTGGAATGATGCTATTGAACTTTGCATTTGATTATCACAAAATATAGCCATCCTTTCTCTCTATTCTTTCAGAATCTTTAAGTTAACGCTTTAGCCAACATGTTGATTGATACTAAATCAGGAACCAGGCAAATATTTTCAACACATAATATTTTATGTGTTGAAAATCGTCGGTTGGAAAATCGGTCCGATTCATTCTCATCTAAGACGATCACGTGTTTATTGTTAATGATTCTAATTCCTCTATTCTCTTCTATAATTAGTACTCCTTATCACCTCTGAGAATAAACCAATCTGCAGCATCCCAACTGTTTGGCATCTGTCGGTTCATACGTCTTCCTCCTACGACACTGCCACATGCGCCACGTTTTTGCGATCTCCTACCTACGTACACACTGAACACATCGCACGGAAACCATGATCATAATCTTTTCGTTATAAAATCGACCATAAATTGTAGTCTGGAGCAAAACCAGATCTGTCATGAATGTCAATAGTTAGTACACTGTGAAACTTACAGCTGGTACGGCTGAACACATGTTACGATCCTTACATTCTGATTTAGCCTCGTTCACGTTCTACATCTCATTAGTAAATCGTCATACCCTTACATCCTGAAACGAGCTATACGCGTCAGACAGCAGAAGTAGCTATAACTGTGTTTATTGTCTCCGGTAATAGTTCGTTGGAAGAACATGAGTTCATCTACATTATTGTTGAGTTTCTGTTTAGCCTGTCACACACTGCTCTGACAAAGACTGATTGAAGACAAAGCCAGACGACATTACTCGACAAACAATGTCAAACACTTACACTACACATTTTCTCAATTTTCCTTATTTCATTTCACCAAAACCCGTCGGCCATCAGCCCCGCGCGCGCGCCTCTCTGTTGGTCCCGTGCCAAGCTGCGTACAAACACAAGCTAACGACCTTACGTCTCTGCTTCCCTATATCCACATATGGAGCGCAATAGTATAAGGGCCAAGGTTTACAAAGAAATTGTGAGAATTTAGGTAGAAATATTTTATTAATTGTCGGGCATTATTAAACTACATCGTGGCATTGACTCCTTTAGACTTTTCCTGATTTCGTGTGCCAAGTTTTTGTTTAGGAATCGCGAAATATTTATGGTTGTGGATATTATAATATTATTACATAGCGACTGTTAGACGGTGAGAATTAAACAGATCTTTTGGAGCATACTAATAAAAAAACTCTTTCAACAACAGTTACAAGTTTTTCCTATTGTTATTTTCACTGCAAATGTTTCGAAGCTTCTGTAACTTTCACAAATATAGATAGAAGACTCTTAATTATAGTTTTCATAGCTTGTGAATAGCCTAATAAGAAACTAGTGCCAATTTTCTTCTACAAATTAGAAAGTATGACATCCACACACGTTTCCCCAGGGCGTAAGACATGTTCGGTACGGTCATTACCTTTCAATCAAAGGAAAGTCTAATAAACTCATTACAGATTTACAACGCTGCCATTGCCACAATATAAACTTTACTACTTTGAGAAAAGAGTTTCACATCCCGAAGTTTATATCATTTTGTCCGGACGGAGGTGCTAAGATGCGGAGGCCTAAGAAATTTTTAATTAATTTATTGTAATGCTTGTTGAAAATGGCTCTCGTTAGTAGCGTTACTGATTTGATGAAGTCAAGACATCAATTTATATTCATGTAAAACAAGGAAACGAATTGAAATGCTTAGAATACAACGAACCTAATTAGTTAAAGTGAGCATAAAACCACATAAAAAGATAACAGCTATAATAATAGCAGGTTATTTTCTCTTTAACAACTAAAATGGAAATCACCACCTTCTTACAGCCATAATTGTGTCAAAATGAATATTCAGTGCTGCTGCTACCGTTGTGAGGAGACGGCGTGAATGTGGGCGGAACGGAAAGCAAGTCATGTATATGGATGTAATAATAACAATTGGCTTAATTGCGTATATAACAGTAATTATTGCAAGTTAACGGTGCATGTCTTACTGCAAATTAAGAGCTTATGAATGCTATTAAAGAGTAAGAAGAAATTGTTCTCATTAACCTTGCTCGTTAGCACTATGTCCAGGTCCCGGGGATAATTTTTATCTCAGTTCTCATGCAGCATATTCTTCTTCTTCTTCGCCTCTGTTTTAAGTAGATCATTTCTGAAACCTTGAGCATCCTCCAGTCATTGCCCTTAAGGTGACTTTAAACCTTTTTTATATGACCCATCGTGATCTTGATGCTGCACGATTACTACTTACCCTAATTAGGAGAGTAGTGTTACACCTATAAATAGAAACAGAGTATGAAACAAAAGGCGTGAATGTTCGTGGGAACGGTCAGTGTTCCCAGCCGGCTGAGCCAGAACACGCGACAGTTGGAACACGATGCCAAGTGCTGGCTCTTATTTTTACTATGTTCATTATTATTGCACATGATGCGGATAGCGTTTGAGCTATGTGTGATAATTTATGATTTGAGATTATGCTTTTAACACTAGCAGTAATACCAATTACTAATGAACCCTACCTTAACATTGAAGACAACACGAAAGTCTTAGTCGGGTTACCCAGTTATTGGGTCGTGGAGGTAAGAAAGGCAATCCCCCAACTCCAACATTAAGGAAAAGACTAGGCAAACTGAAGTTGATGATGATAACTGGCTTATCAATGAATTAATTATGAAAGATTTAAATCACTACGGTAACGCTCACACTTACGTCAGTATCGGAAAGCAAAATCAATTTGCGAAATTTCGTTTCAATATTTTTAGGGAAATACATAAATACAGCGAATAAAGCTGTTTCGTAATAAAATTTGTATGATTTCCCGTCATTACGACTTTCGCTGCCAATTATATCTGTATTTTATCGAAATAAAGAGCTGCAGAAGTGCCATGCGATTGATTCAAGGCTCTGCCATTTGTAGTGAGTAAGTCTTTGCTGCAAATCTCATCAAGTCTTGTCTTTAGATTTATCCTTCCACTAGCCTTAGCTCCTGCGGTAGGTACTAATAAACTATGGGTCGTTTCCCAAGGCATCGTCAACCTTTCTAATAATCACATCTTTTGTCTCTTCACTTCTCTTTTCTTTATCTCTACTTTCCAATTCTCAACTATGAGATTCTTCAAACACATGTAAATTACCCTCCTGTGCATCCACAAATGAATTTGTTTTATAATCTGATAGAAATATGCGAACGTCTATAATGAAATCTAGCGGCACGGCAGCGGCAGTGCCCCCGCCAAGTCGAGCAATAAAGCGGCACAGCCGTACCATCCTTTTCTCGAACCAGTTCAGGCCATTTTCGACCTCCTATAACTTCGTTGTGGATAAAACTAGAAGGCCTGAATTGTTAGTAACCAATTAGGCATTGTATGAACACGGTCTATTTAAAATTTCATTCAATTTGAATCAGTAGTTTAAGAATTATAACTAATCAAAGTTCCTTAGTTTTGTCACTCACTGACTGACTGACTAACTGACTGACTGACTGATTGACCGATCATCAAAAGTCTAAGGCAGTTCTAGCAGACATAGAAGCTTCAAATTTAGAATACAATTAGTGTACAAACCATGCAAAAACTAAAAAAGTATACAATTTCAGTCTAGTTTTCTAGATATACTAAGTGCATAAATAACTTTGTAATCCCATATAATTGTATAGGATTACAAAGTTAAAGTTACAGTTTCAGGGAATGAATTTTACGAGTTATTAAATTAAACATACGTCCTAGTTTCTGATTGGTCTGAAATTTTGCACGTATATGTATATCGCCTATCAATGCAATATTATGATGATATGGAACTGATCTGATGATGGAACTGGAAGTTGGCCATAGGAACTCCATTTTAGAATTTCATAGCCCCATCGAGTTTGGACTCGTTTGATTCGTCTTGTCGAGTAGTTCGTCTTAAGATGGTGTCCAGGGTCTGTTGATGGAGCTGGAAGGTGACCATAGGAATTCCGTTATAAAACGACATAACCCTATCGAGTTTGGACTCGTTTGATTTGTCTTGTCGAGTAGTTTGTCTTTAGATGATGTTCAGGGTTCTAAATAGTTCTGATGATGGAGCTGGAAGGTGGCCATAGGAATTCCGTTATAAAACTACATACCCCATCGAGTTTGAGCTCATTTGATTTGTCTTGATGAGTACTCTGTCTTTAGTTGGTAACCAGGATCTGATGATGGAGCTGGAAGGTGGCCATAGGAATTCCGTTGTAGAACGACATAACCCATCGAGCTTAGACTCGTTTGATTCGTTTTGACGAGTATTTTGTCTTTGGATGGTCTCCAAGATCTGTTGATGGAGCTTGAAGGTGGCCATAGGAATTCCGTTATAAACGACTACGGTACTTTAGCAGTACTTCAAATCGATCAATGAGACTGCTCCTAATTCGAATAAACCTATGTATTGTTGATTCATTAAACTAAATAGATAGAATGAGAGACGCTACAAAAAGAAATGAGATCCCACCCAAAACAAAACTTGTAAAAAAAACCAAGCCGCGCAACTCACTTTTACCGTAAAAAGTAGTGAGATCCATGTAATACCAAGTCAGTAAATATATTTAATCCCTACTTAAAAACCTTTGATGTTTTAAATAAAAGATTGACTTGGCCATTGCATTCGCCAATGTTAAACAGGCCATTGTAATAGCTAATCGCCATGGCATTGGCCAATGTGATGCAGTGGCCAAGTCAATCTTGTATTTAAAACATCAAAGGTTTTTAAGTAGGGATTAAATATATTTACTGACTTGGTACCTATTACATGGATCTCACTACTTTTTACGGTAAAAGTGAGTTGCGCGGCTTGGCTTTTTTTACAAGTTTTGTTTTTGGTGGGATAATGGTTTTTCTGTAGTGTTCTGAGATATTGTATGGTTCAGTTTTTGTCTCCGCGCAATCTACTAGTTTTTACTCGGATATAATATTACATTGCTCTTTCCTATTTTTCCATTACATCTGACGTTTTTGCTAAATTGTCACTTTTTGTGTTGTTCAGATTGATTTCGATATAATCGTTGCTGTTATATTCTGTTTTTAAGTTAATTTCAAGTCTATTAGTCGTACTTACGATGCTTTATTTGCATTTATGTATTTCATTTCCTTTTCATCAGCATCAATACCCGCCTAAGTGAAGACTGACTCCGGAAAACATTACCCGCCTTTCATCTCCGCAGTAGGGAAAGGAAATGGCGTAAGTTTTCCGTCACGAGGTGTCATCAGCATTAGATCTGTGGCTAGCCGATAGAGGCCGCTTTACAAAAACGTCCGTTAAACTTAAACGTGCTAATGGCAGTCGCGTGCGCAGCTTCTCGAGCATGCGCAGTAGAACGTATCGGTGCAAAACCTAGACGAGCTAGACGTTATACACTGCAGTTACTAAGTCACAAGAATAACTGTCATCAATTTTGCTTGTATCCAAGTATATTGGATTAAAAGATTCCAGTCTTTCAGGATTTTCATAAAACGGATAATAGTTGACAGATTTTCTGCATCCGTTATGACGTAGGTAAATAGAGGATTGTTTTGGCTTTTGAGTTTGATTATTCAATATACTAGTTTACATGCAAATTACCTATGTATTATTCACTTCAATGTCATCTCCTCTGGGTACAATCAAACCACTCATGTAATATCAGCAAATAAACTAACACACCTATTAGTGATTTGTTAAGTTGTTTGACAATTACGAGCTGTTAATTAAATATTACATAAATAATATGTGTAAATTGTACAAAACACTATTTACAGCTCATTTAAATGATAATGGTCGAAGGTGAGCCTCGTGATCACATCCAAATTACATAAAGTAGGTATGTATTGCTGTATAATGGTATGATCATCTGCTATTACTTTGCAAGGGCAACGGGTATCGTTAGATGTCACATTAAAATACCAAGATGTTCATTGGTAGAACGGACCAGTCTCATTTAATACTAGCCGATGCCCGCGGCTTCGCCCACTTGGATGTCCACGCCTAGAGCCTATGTTCTTTCTCGGACTATCTGTGTACCAAATTTAATTTCAGTAGTTTTGCCGTGAAAGCGCCACAGGCAGACAGACAAAGTTAATTTCGCATTTATAATAATAGTAAGGATAGGCAACCGTTACTGAACATACTGGCATTCTGCTAAATATGACTGGACTTGAAACTTGTAATACACAGTTAGATTTCCATGCACACTTGCATGGAAATCTAACTGTGTATTACAAGTGCAATGAGCATATTTCAACCGCAAAGCTAGGTACATGTAAAATATTTCGTAATTACAAACACATTAGCCAAATAGTTCTAGCCATTGCAATCCAGTCGTACATTACATTATGTAGTACATTACTCTTCAATTAAATCCAAATTTACCTAAATGCTTTGATGGCACCTACGTGGGTTTGGCAGTGGCACATGCAATTTTTTATTTATCAAACGTTTAACACATTAATTTACACCAATTTCATGATTAAGAATTAAATAAAGAGCATTTCAATTGCGTTATGAAGAGAGCAATATCAGTGCTGTCCCAGAAGATTTCACACTCAATGCTAAAATATGTTTAAACATTACAACGCTTTCGATAACAATAATTCAAACATCAGTTTTCCTTACGCAAGCTGGACCAGAAACGATTAAACTAACAGCAGCATTATCTACAATTCTACACTTTCCCACAAAGTCAGGTCATGAACTCAAGAAGCCCTTTACAGGAGGTGTGTTTTACATCACTACCATAACAATATCGATAACTGTATAGCGACGTCAACAGTTAACATACTATCTGATCAGATTCCACACATGCCAAGAATAAGATAACATACGAATCGCACATCGTCATAGGTATTATCTGTATCAACATCATACAACAATATTACAGTATTCAACCTCTTTGGCTCATAAAACTTCACTTTTCCGTAAATAAAGAACCCTCGTGTTTATGACATGTTACGAAACTCCGCGTAAGGAACACTTTCTTATAATTAATATATTTTAATCTTACATCTCCGTCCGCATATTGGTTGAAACATTTATTACTACTATATTTTTTTCAGATGAATACTTTATGTCAATAATTATATCCGGATTTTGCAAGTTTCGTAAAACAATAATGTCGTAATAACAAGGAAAACAACGAAAAATATCCTCCTGCTAATTTACGTAAGTGTGTTTCCTTGATGGAGTATTTATGACGACGTTAAAATAAGCTCATTATACCTAATCCTTGGCATTATCTATTTTAATCCTCCTTACTACGCTAAAACGCTACCCTAACTGAAATATAAAGTCAAAGAAAGAATCATAAACATTTCCTTAACTTGTATTTCCTAAAAGATTTCCAAAATTATAATCCTGAAAGAAGACAGCCAATTCAACACTGGAAAATGGATTGGTGAGGGGTCACCAATCCATTAGAAATAGAAATAGTACAGAAACTAGCAAACATTGTGGTGATAGATGTAGTTCGCCAGAGGATTAAATACATGAAGGTCAAAACCTAAAACAAGTAATCCTACAGAACACACTCATGTTCAGCCATAAGTTAGACCACGTATCATCTTTCGTCTTGCACAATTTATCCACAATCCCGCGATCCCGCCACTTCCCGCCACTGCGGATCTATTGGAAGCGGAGATGCGCGCACGCAGTTTTATTTTTACGTCGCAGTTTCGGAGCGACCTGCCAAAAATGTGGCCCAGTGATCTTCTGAAATATAACGCACCTATTATTATTATACGACGCGATTGTGGATCAATTGCATGTAATAGGGTCAGGTTTTAATGTCAGTCGGGAGGAATGGGGAGTCTTCAGTGAGGAAGACTATATAGTTCTAGGAAGCTTTTCTGTTACGGATTTGTAGGTTATTAGACGTAATAACTTTGAATCTGACCTAGTAGATTGGCATGTTTTACTATGCGATTTTCTATCTGTGCACCAGTCACTCACACAGGCACTAGACGCAGCTAGACGCAGCAGTATAGTTAGACTGGAAGTCTAAGACTCTAATATAGTTTTTAGCGTTTTCAAGACAACATTGAAGGATATTTCGACGGCAGATGAGGAGTCTATAAGCTGACCCTGACTAGACAGGGAGAAATAAATTCCATACCACATCAATATAAAACGTTACGTAGCTAACCAGAAACTCGGTAAGTATTTTAGCGCCCATCTGCAACATAGCAGCCGCTTTACAAACCATCATCCACAGATCATCCAAACATCTCAATCTCCGGCCAGCTGTAACAACTACTAAAGAAGATTATCTCATCTCTCTTTATTTTCTCAACTGAAGTATTTGCGAATAAAATAAAACGCGTGTAGCATATTACAATATTCGCATATCTAGACTCCCACGCTGTTCTGCCTGTAGGTAAATAAACTATCAAAACACCACGCTATCTTTTTAGACGGGGTACATAAACAAACAAATCACAATAAACATACATAAGTTAGAATGTTTTTTAAATAATTAAAAGGTCTAGATAGAACGACGAACGGTCATCTGACAATAAAGTAACAAAGACATGGGTAATAAAGAAAATGGCCTCAAAATTAATACAGCTTGCCAATTAATTACGGGAAACATGAAGCAGAATTGATCTATTCTGCAAGTGAAGTTACAGATAAGAAACTTTCTACCTTTGCCTCTGAAAGCTTCAGATGTCTGCCTAGGGAAGCTTACAACTACGACAAAACCAAATAGGTAATATAGGCCGACTAATACACGACTAGTACCGAATAAAACGGTTATTAGGTCATCAATACTTACAAACGATATGTTTGTATTGTCCAACCACTAGCTAATAGATTCGGCGCCTCACAGACTAAACAAGGTCCCCACATAGCCACATCAAAGGGCCTGCCTACTTGGCACGCACTGATGACTGAGTCACGTCCATATCGTGTCCTATCACTGATGTCAACGAACGCCTACGTATGCTTTACTTTGTTTTGGATGCCAATCATTGAGTGATGATTGTTTCACTTCAAATATAGTTCAAGTCATTTAGAGGAAAGTTCTAGATTATATCGAGTGGTAATCTCGATGAACAAAGTGTTATTTTGGAAAATATAAGAGCCTTAGCATAGATCCACCACTATTGCAAAAGTGTCTTTACCTTGGAAACCACTTTGTCCACTTCTAAATTTTTATCATTCCTGTCTCCAACTGAAATAACTGCGACCAAAAATATCGGGAACACTTGCAGAGTATTAGTTTGTTTGCATTCTTGTGCAAGGACACGAGACATTGTCCCTGCTGGAATTAGCCCGGGCGCAGTGGCTGCGGGCTGCCGGCAGGAATGCAACAAGACCTAGTCCTCTGGCATTCGGGCCATTTGACCTACTGACTCACGCGCTAAGTATAGCCCACTGACTGACAACACGCAGCAATCGGTAAATAGCTGGGCGAGTGTCACAGACGCGAGGGAGACGGTTCATGAGAAAATTAAGAAAAATTGGTTTATGTGATGTTGTCATGATCTTTTGTTGAGGATAAAGTGTATTTCCCAGCATCAATAATTAGATAGTTACTTTTTAAGAGATTCTAGAAAATACAAAGACGTCATTTTATTATCATATCTATGGAAGGGAATGTACCATCACTGTTTTAACAGCCGAGAGTGAATCATCGACATAAATAAAACTAAACGTTTTATTGCCTACTAATGCCACCATGCAATTCGATTCAGGGGATCTTAAACAAACTCCATATTAAAAGCAAATGGAAAACTTTTTCATAAATCAGCTGCAACTGAGCACTCTATCATTTGGTCAGGCAATTGATCATAACACGACACAATTATGCTGCTCGCGGCGGACGACAAATTGGCCAACATGGCGGACAGGCAACAGCTGACCGTCTTCCTGGTGCATCATGTAAACACAACGGGCCTATCGCTGAAGACACCAGCACTAATATAGAACACGTCATAAGTTTAGTGTCTGGACGTAAAAGTGGTCAGTTCCGCGTTGGAGCGGCGCCCGCGCAGGATAAACACACGCTGTTCATCACCCGTGTCATGAATATCATGTGTTAGGTACTTTTTGTTATATTTGTTTGTTATACTTGTTTTTGGAGGAAAACATCGAAGGAAACCGGCTTGTTCTAGAGGTGAAAAAAATCAAAGACAGCCCACTTGTCCATACTGGTTCAACCTGCGTCCTTGTTGTGGATACAGTATAAGCCGATTATAACTTTCTTAAGTGACTTGTGGCTACCTCCAAGCCACAGTTTTATTGCTAAAATTCATTCTGAAAGCTGCTTTAAATAGATAGAAAATTGTATTATCCCTTCAACTGCTCCTGAGCTAAAAACTCTTATTCATAAAAAGTTAAAATAGGTTGTTTAACCTTTTACCCCAATACATATAATGTTATCTGTTGGTACTTTGCCAAACAACCACTTTTATTGAAAGCTCTTATAATATGCACTCCCATTTGAATGTAAATTCTTTTGTGCAAATCAGAAGCAACAATAATGCATTGGCTTTTTTCTTTTATATCAAATGTCCAAGTATTTGTTTTGCTGATAATGTACGATGCGCCATTTAAATCAATCAATGAAGACAAGGTGCCCTCCTGGTGCCAAAGTCAAGAGAAATTTGGGTAGAAGAAGAATACGAATCGACTCGTTACAAAGAATATAATAAAAGATAGAATTACAATCAGATTACAATTAATTTTGTTAAGTAATGACAATACAGCTATAGATGACCACACAATAGTCGAAAGCACTAATTCACCCATTCCAAAACGTATTTACTCGTAATTTTATAAGATGGTTCTAGTGATTAATAGAAATGGAAGAATCTGTCAAGTTAGAAACGTACTGGAACTGTCAGTGGTAGAGCAAATATCTATTCCGTTGAAATAGATATAATTTTGTTTGCAAGCGCATGCCAAATAGCTGCATCATGTTTTTTTAAGACTTCGATAAATCGTATGCGCTGCCGGCGCCGCGTCCTATTACATAACTTTAATTCGATTTTATTTACAGAGTCAGCTGCACCTAGAGATATACTAGAAGCATGGTTATCACTGTTTGCTTAGGATTCTGATGATATATCATCCACACCTTCACATCATCAACTACTGAGCATATACCACTTTATACTTGTGCGTTTCTTACATTCTTAAATCTTAGTCCACTGGGGTTAACTGCTGGTTTAACCAAAAAACTAAGTTTAGCCTTTACGAGGTGATGCCGCACAAAACTATAAACTACGTTTATGTAAATCTGGTTTATTTCAGGATTCTTGAAATAACTCGACGTTATGTGACTATCACAACAAACTATTCACTGCAGATTATCTAATGATCTGAAAAATGCTACCGTTGTGTGTGTGTATTGTTGCGCAAATCTCAGAAATAGACTATACAACTATTCAAGCGTTACACTGAAATACTACATTAGAACAAATAGGGTTGCCATTAGCAGTTAATACAATTAAATGATCTATTCTCTGTTAAAATTTATACTCATTTTTTGACAACAATTTACAACTCCTTCTGATTTAGGTACCAACCATTTCTCTATTACAAGAGCTTCTAGCGTTTGAATTCTAGTCTCTCATTAATCTCTTCTCTAGAATTTCGTTACGCTCAAAATTTGCACTTCCCGTTTATAAAATTACTATTTACACAACTATCTTTCCGCAATAAAACATCTGCTACTCATACGTAATGACGTCAATACCGTCATAAACTTTATGAACCACAAACGGACAACCGGACCACGGACAGCCCTGCCGTATGAATCTATCGCTCTCTGAAGGTCAACGCAGAACGTATCTCTCTCGTGCCTCCGTACGGATATAGCTACTGGCTTGTATGTACCACATCTCTCCTGATCAATGAATTTTAAAATTCTTTAACTTTTTAATTTATCCAGACATGTTGTAACAGCTGGGCTTTCTAGTGAAATATGTCAGGAACCGCAGACGTCGTATTTTAAATCAAATTGAGATTGAAATGTGTATTTTTCAGATACACTTATCTTGATGACATGATGATAACTAAATTAGAGATTTTTAATGCGTCGTCAATGTTAAAATGTAACGGAAACATGATGATAGCTGCATCAGTTTTAATTATTTAGTAAATGCATCACGAACATCTGAGATACTTCTGGGGTTTTTAGAAGCGACACGCAACATACTCTAAACAAACGCATTTTTGCACTGAAAGAGAATTAGGTAAGCACTTGAAATTCGCAATAGCAATCTGTCAACATGTCTAATACGAAAAGCTAATGATTCATTGACAGCGATGTAAATTAGCGGCGCCTGGGTTTTAACAAACTCTCTAGCAAGGTCACGTCGAGCTATTTGTGAAGATGTCACTGTTATAAGGTGAAAATAACTCCGTTTAGCAATAGTGGAGACATTGATCTAGTGTGAGTCACAGTTAGAAGGTCTTGTACAAATGTAACTGTCACTTTAAATCTGTTAGTTACCGTGAGAATATCATATTTAAAAATAGGTAAAAAACTTTTTAAGTTAAACGGTTTTATGTTAAACATACATTGCAATGTTTAAGATAAATGTACTAAAAACCAAAAAATAATAAAATAGATACAGTCGTGGGAATTATAAACATATGCATAGACTAGACTAAAATAAAACCGTGGGGCACGTCTCTTTTATTTACATGGAGTGTATAACTATTGGAATTTCCATGAGCAAGAAAATAGTAAGTAATTTCCTCACCGTCTGCGGGCCAACCGCCTATTTTAACGACGAATTAAGTCGATAATTTGTAGACAATTGACGTGCCCCACGGTTTTATTTTAGTCTAGTCTATGCATATGTTTATAATTCCCACGACTGTATCTATTTTATTATTTTTTGGTTTTTAGTACATTTATCTTAAACATTGCAATGTATGTTTAACATAAAACCGTTTAACTTAAAAAGTTTTTTTACCTATTTTTATTTTCTAGTTTTTAGTTTTTATTTCGCATTCTGTTTAATTCATTTAGTGCTTCATTATTGCAAGGTTTCTTGCCCGTTAGTTTATTGCAGTCCAACTCCTCTATACGTAGTTAAAAAAAAAAAAAAAAAAAAAACTATTTCCGCCATTTTGTAGCGGCCGCCATCTTGTATTTCAATTTTTTATAGTATATTGTATTCTGCTTGTTGAGCCCTTTCATTTGATACCCATATTGATGGGATTGATAAAACTTACGTTATCCGCCATTTTGTAGCGGCTGCCATCTTGGATTTCAATTTTTTATAGTAGGTATATTGTATTCTGCTTGTTGAGCCCTTTCATTTGATACTCATATTGATGGGATTAATAAAACATAAATTATCCGCCATTTTGTAGCGGCGGCCATCTTGAATTTATAATGATAATGAATAAACATAATTGTATTGTCACCAAAATCCAAAGTGTATACAAAATTTCAGATTAATCGGTTGACAGGAAGAGGGTGAAATTTGAATTACTAAATTTGACCCAAGAATAATAAATAAAACAAACGGGGTGAGCTAAATAAAACCGTTTAAAAATAGTTTTTACAATGGAACACTTTAAAAGACGAACGCATTTGTTGGGCGTAACGTTTACAACGAAAAGGCTATTTAATGCTGATTTCAAAGGTTGGCTCGAAAGATAAAATAAATTGAAAATTTCAATGAAGGCTGGCAAGCATTCGACCGCTTTTCTTCTACCTTTTCCGCCGAAAGTCGTTTGTGTTGATAATTAAACCATCACATAGATACTTAATGACCTTTTCTCTTTGTCCCTCAGGAGACAGTTCGCACTAGCAGCAGCACCGGCGGTGGCAAAGTCACCAGCTCGCAGACCAGGACCCTCGAGGACTTCGACGTAGACCAGTGCTGGGACGAACGTCTTCTCAGGAAACTCGTGAGTTCATCATCACTTTGACACCTTTCCATTTGATGGTCCTTTATAAGCTTCTTAATATCACTGAGTAGAATCTCTTGAAGCACTCGGAAACAGTTCAATGCAGGGAAGATGTTGAGTTTCCGTTCTGTTCGTGGAAAACGCACTTTCTTCGATCTTTAAGTTTAAATTAAATCCAATTACTATGTCTGAGGTGTGATAATGCGACGGCTAAGCGCGATAGCTCGTCGTGCCATGCGTTAAGAACAGGAAAGCTCAAAGAAAGCTGCTTGCTTTACGCGTCGTTCACTAGCATAGGACAGAGTCGCTATATCTGTAGAATTAAAGCTACTAATATAAAGAACTGTAAAAGCAAAATCCTAAGTGGATTAAGCCCGCAAGACACTCTAGTTTTTGTCAGAAAAGCTTTCATTACTGCAAGAAGATTGTCCACCACTATATTTTATTCGTTCGAAAGCTGAAACGCCGAACGTAGGTGATTAAGTTTTTTTATCAAAGCTCTTCATTACCCTTAGTGAATCCCAATAACTTCGGCCGACTGAGTCACCTCTGCGATAGTTACGTACTAAGTACTGCAATGCGATTCACTAACAGACACATCATAGATGTTAACAACGACGAGCTCACTGATGTTTCATCGTAAAGATCGCTCTTAAAAACAACGCTGATAAAAACCGTATTCGCTAAGCTACCTATGCTCGTCGACGATCTGCCGAACAACGATGATGAGTACGATGTTAACAGTGTTGCTATGTTTAATCTAGAGTATAATCGAGAAAATCTCGACTAACCTATTTTTAAGTTATTTCGTCATTTAAATTAATACAAATGCACAATACATATGAATAAAACACGTTATATTTATTATGCAACGAATATTTAATTAAATAGATCATTTTTGACTTGTAAAATAATTATTTTTGACTAGGGCAATAAAACAATACCAAATCTTTGACATTAGCAACTGTTTATTGTACGTATTTCAAAACAAACAACTTGATCGTGTAGTTTTTTTTTTTATCAAAATACGAAATTCCAAAGTTCCAAGTGGTTTTAAGTGGCTAAGTGGACTTTAAAAAAAATCTGCACCCCAAACCATTGGCGTTCTACTTGTTCTGTGTTTTAGTTTGGTTCCAAACATATCGAAAGTAAGTAGACAGTAACATTTTTAAATAAATATACGGCACAGTTTCTAGAACTACTATTTATGTAACCAAAATATTTATCTTTTAGTGTCTCGCAACGCAGCTCTTTCGTTAAATCAACTGGAAAAGTTAATAAGCTTTTTGGAAAGCAAACCATGGTTGGCTATGGGCCATGCTCGTACTGCGAATGCCCGCATTCGCAGTCGTCAGTAGGTCCGAAATAACAACAGCCCTGAACAGCGATGGTAATGGATGTACGAAAACATCAGAACAGTGGTGTAAGGTTGGTAATTATAAGTATTGTGTGTGTATACGTACTGTTGCATTGAATAAGTAGCCTTTTACATTGACAGCCGACAGCTGTGTATGTTCTTTATGACTAAATTAGTATTAACTACAGCAGGCATGTACTGTAACTATAAGCTAGGCTTCAAATTGCAATTTTATAAGCATTTAAAATTTCAACCAAGAGTAAAACCAAACCGAGCAAATAGACCCATATTTGCTCGGTTTGGTTTTACTATTTATTTATTATAACCTACATCAAACCATATAATTCTTACTTGTGTTGCAGTACTGGAAGGACAAAAAAGGAGCTGAGAAGAGGAAGTCCAGCTTAATTGCAGCAGCTAGACGGCGCACTGGTGGTGGCATAGAGGATGTGCCAGAACTTAACGAAATAAGAGTCTAAAATCCAAAGCATTATGAGAGGAGAAAGTTTTGGTTGCGGAGATCAGAACTTAGAAATAAATCCTTTTGAGGTTTGTAATTTTCAATTTTCGATACTTTAACAAATTTATTGATTTGATTGAAATTAATAAGTAATACAATATTTTTACATTTTTAGGAAGAGCCATTGGAGAGAACTGTGGAAAGTGAAGAGTCTCCCAGCATTTTACTCGTAAGTTTATTTTTTTCAGTTTAATGAGTTAACCTGTTAGAAATATAATATTATTATGTAAACATTCTTTCAGAATATTGTCCCTCCAAATGAGCAGCAAGCTGACCAAAGTGTGGTTCTTATGAATGAGCCAGGCCATGAAATGCAATGGGTACAAGATTTTTTTATTATTTTATTGATGAATTTTGCCACTAAGCATTAGCAATAGCGATAGCGCGCCGGCGACTATTGACAAGGTCACCTCCGTCACAACGCGGGTCTGAAATGGTGAGCCTCACAGAGCGTTTCATTGCCATCGAAGAACGGCGCTCACAAGCAGAACTCTTGATTGCCCAAGCAATTAGTCAGCAAGTAGAGGGCCATCAGGCTATGGCGCAGGCACTAGATAGATTAAGTAGTGCAATTCGAGATTTAAAAAATAAATAATAATAAAATGTATGTTAAAAGATTGTTTTATTTATTAATTTTTATGTATCATTTATTTATCTTTCTTAATGAAATAATTTTACATTAAAATAAACTAACTAACTTATAATATAAACTTAGCGTTTTGAAATGTCCTTGAAAAGTCTGTGAGCACTCGGACCACAAGGTCCCAGAGTTTCAACCCCAAACGGCTCGAAAATATAGTTACCAATAAGATTACTATATTTCCGCCGCTTGAGGTTCTCCACAGCCGCAGCGGCAGCCCCCGCACAGCACGCTGTACTAGGAAGATGGGAAGGCGCAAGAGTATCCACATGTTGTGTAGTATTCTTCCCTTGATCCAGGCTCAGGGTTGCTACATCGAACCATCATATTGTATGGCCTAAGAGCGAAACTGGAGTACCCTGAACAAAATTAAAAATAAATTACATTTCATTTTACAATAATTAAAAGTAACTGAATTTATTATTAATATTTAAATACCCCCGAAAACAGGTACAATTTGAGAAATTGTACCTGAATTTCTGATGGTAAAAGTCAAGAAACATTTTAAAATACATACTAGGCAGAAACACTGTTTCGCCTGTATTATTTAACTGCTCCAAATGCGTTTTTATGATCGAATTATTAAATATAAAGGCTGTCATGTGTTGCACCTCCAAAAGTTACATCCACATGCATTATATTTAAGTTTGGATCATTTATCGTAAAAGGCAAAAATAAAAGATTAAAATATGGTTTGAAACAGATAGGTTCTTAATCCTACTATAAGGTACCTTACCGTAAAGATATTATTTAGATTTATTGTAAGTTTTTTTTTAATATAAATAATATTAAAAAAAACTTACAATAACAGCATTTCGAGCATGATACCCTTTTCTACAATAATATCTTTCTTCATGTTCTTTGGGCCGAACCATTGATACCAAGGTACCATCAACACAACCAATGGTTCCAGGCATTTTGAATTTTTCATAAAATCTAAAAAAAAGACAGACAACTTAAAAATATTACTTAATTAACTATCATAACTAAGTTTGATTCATGAAAGTCTCAACTTAATAAAAAATAAAACCAAAGAGTGAAACTTATGAAATACTTACTTTTCTTTGAGAATTTGCCTTTCGTTTGTATTTTGAGGAAATCTTAAGTACTTCTTAATAATAACTGGGTGATTGATGGCATCTACTACGGTTCGTATAGTCCTCGAGGCCGATGCTTGCGAGATATAGGTTCTTGCATACCCACTTATCATTTTTTGGTAACTCCCACTAGCTAAAAATGCGAGAGTGCATAAAACCTGGAATGAGAGTAAGTTTTAGACATATTTCCAGAGTATGGTGATTTTAATACATTGATTTAATAGTACTTAAATTATTACCTTGGTTCGGTTGCTAATTCCTCCTCGACGTTTCGCCTTTGGTATAAATGGAGAAATATCTTCTTCCAATTGTATAATTAGCTCTTCAGTCAACCTGAATACCTTAATAAAGTCTAGATCAGTAGTGAGAAGATCCATATTACGTATCCTAAGTGCCTGACGTCTTTTTTCTAAATTATCTCGACGCTTAGCTTCTTCCAACAAAAACATCACACAAGAAACTAAGGAAGACGAACTGCCATCTAAAACATTAAAATTAGGCATTATACGTTTCAGGAATTAAAGTAAGGTAGACAAAATGCATTTTAATTAAAAAATAACTTGTTTTACTTACACTTTAAGGTCTACATCCAAGGAAACATCTACAATTTACAAGCTTTACGGTTTGACAGTTAAAATCGAAGGCGAAGGCGTCGTTGTCGTTGAAGGCGAGGATGTTTTGTGTTTCTGAATACCGTTTTTCATACATTCGCAACCATAATTTAGTTCTATGTCGCGCCGTCAACATCGTTGAGGCGCTACGATCGCGCAGTTTTAACTACGGAATACCGATAAGTTTTCATCAGATGTTTCAACGATGATATCTTGGTTGTAAAGATGTTTTGCCTTAGTGAATCGCACTCCTGAGCCGACCGGTCTCTCGTCTCCATTCATACGACTTTCATTCATTAGCTCTTGAGCTGACTCATTCCGGTCCGCCACCGGTTAATCGCGTTTCAAAACATTAACATTATCGCTTCGACTCCTGCGCACCGCTTTATTGACTTGTCTTTTTATTTGTGGATCAAGCGAATTTCCAAGAAGCTATAAAGAAACCTTGTAAGTGGTATAAATCCATTAACAGTGTAAGTAGCAAGACCAGCAAGCAAGGTTTTGATAAACTACAGCTTTGATTTTAATGGATTGATTTTCGTTTGATGGATTAATTCTTTTTTCTGCTTTTTCTAATTTTATTAATATTTTGTATAAGTACCTAAAGCAGCTAATAGATAGCTTTACAAAAAGTCTGATACCAAATGTAAATATCGCCCAGTCATTGCGTGGAAAGTATCGCAGGAGGCTTTCGCACCTCCCGCGTCGCTTGCCGCGCAGTGACGACACGACAACGTCCACTCATGCGCAACGCCACGCGTGAAACTTGACGCGAACTACTGCGCGTGAGTTGACAGCCCTGTGGCATAAGTGAACTGCGACAAAGCTTAGTTCTATAGGGGATCGGACAAAAAAATAATAATTAGTCCGTCAGATAGATTTTCTGACATGACGAGAAATAGAGAAGTAGGTATGGAAGAAACGACATGTTGCGCCGACCCCAAATAAATTGGGATAAGGGCAGGAGAATGATGATGAGATAGATTTTCAAAAAATATTGGACACGTATTTTTTATTTTTTCACATAAACAAAAAATTAAGACGATACAAATGCTTCGAAAAGTCGTGCATTCCTCGAAAACGTCACATGGTAGTACATTTTTAACCAACAAGTGACGTCACAACTCCCCGACGCGTGTTATCTTCGTTAATTTTTATTAATTTGATAAAACAAAAAACACGTATCTAATATTTTTCGATAATCTAACTGACGGACTAATTAGAATCATATTTTTTGACCCAGTCCGCTCAATAGCTCAATAGGGGATCCTATTGAGCGATATACAATAAAGTGATCAGTAGAGAAGAATTATTAGATTCCTATTGAATTTTGGGCAAAATCAACCTGCAATTTCCTTCTTTCTGCGAGAGGAAATGGGCCGTGCTCACAATCCGCTACGGGGGTCGCTATTTTTTCTTTTTTTACCCTGACCTAAAAATGTCTTGAAGATTTGCGTAGCAACTATTCGAAGCTATGCTAAAATAACATAGCAAACCGATTATTAAATAAAACATAGAAGCTAAATTTCTAAATCGCTGCCCGCTTGTGGCTTGTATCTCAGCCGGTAATCACTTTCGCTGAGGCAGCACGGCAGCGTGGGAACCCGCGTGTACTTGACACCGGACACTTGCAGCTCTGCCTACACCACGGTGTTGTGAAATACTATCATGTCTTCACAGTATCACTCTTCACACGGTGTGACACAATCACGTTGTTGACGCCGGCCGTGTTAAAGCGGGACAGTCGTGATTGTTCATGAGTGTACGAGTAGATGCTTTGTAAGAATACTGAGTAATTAGCCACATGTCTTATCGGGTTTGTAAGTGATTAATTTGATGAGTGTAGTTATTGTGAAGGGCAGGCGTTTTGGAGATCTTGCCTTTTGTAATTCCCAAGTTAAATAAATTCATTTTATTTTAGTTATGTAGGTAGGTACTCTTTAAAATACAAGTTTTCGGAGTACGACCTACGAATAGACCATTAAAAAGCAAAATAAAAGCGTTTAAAGAGTCAAAAACAAATATTCACACAATATAAACTTTCACTGCGGTCAGTGAGCAAATAAGTACCACCGATCACCACACACCTCAAACAAATTAAAATCAAATAAACCTCTATCATCACGACTCATCATTGTGATGGGGAACGAGCACACATTGTCAGATCATCGGGTCAACAACAAAGCCGTGTAATGAGGGCAGCACTCACTTCCGGCTTCCGGCTGCAGTGGGTACTTCCGACAGGCCCGGCTCGGTACTCGAACCGGTTGCGCCCGCAATACAAACGTCACTTATTGACAACTTGACCACTCGTGCAGAAAGCTCTAGTTAGGCGCACTTTATACGTGAACATTTTTTAGATACTTCACGTAAAATCCTCCTTTCTCTACAATACGTATTTTTTTATCAATCATTGGGATACCCCTATTATTAATTTAAAAAAAAACATAACGCTATGCTGCCTTTGTATGATGAAGCCTAATTCATTAATGAGTCATCACGACCTAAGCCTATTGCTCAACAAAACTTTTACCAAGATAATAATCGTTTAACATTTCTTTAGAATAAATGAGTCATAATTATCACAAAACTTGTAGTGAACCTGTCTTAGTTAAAACAATAAGAGAAAGATAACAGATCTATGAAAAGACGTTCATTACTTATTTGACAGCACTAAAATTCTACCAACTTGACTCATCAACAATCAACATGCAAGCGTTCCAGTTTTCGCTTCTCCAGTGTAGACTCGACCTTATCGGAGTAACCGCAGCGCAAATAATATAGGCGTGGAATACACAGTTACCGAGAGGTAGTGGACGAGGCAGCACTCCCGCGCATGCGCTAGTGACTTGACAAACATTTCAATAACATTCACAATATTTGTTTGTGAGAAGATCTGTCGCAATGTTTGGAGGATTTCAACAACTATGTGTGCGTTTTGTGTGAATTCAATTGTGTTTAGTGAAAATTACGGAAAATTGCGTAAAATGAAACAAGTTTCGGGAAACACAATATTTTTATGAGCACTTTGCTCACCAAAACAGAAAAATACTCAAGTATTCAATATCTGACGATAGTTTTCACAGTTTACCGCTGAAAATTCCCCTTTATCGTAGAGTGAACTTTCCAAGACTAAAAACATTCAAGCATTTAAATGTCTACTTGAAACTTCTAGTATAATATCCTCCTGCCATGTGAAAATCTTTTGTTCCAATAGCTTGTTCATTATAAAATGTACTTTAAAATTCCAGTTGGACGAGTGCAACGACTACGAGCAACGCCGACGGCTGCGCGCGCGCATACGAACACTAATGGCTGAACAAGAAGGTAAAGTTCCACTACTACCTACCCACAAGTAACTAGCTACTATACGAACATGACCACTTTCCAGTCATTTACTTCTTGTATATACTTTCTGCGATTAAAACTAATTGTTCTGTCACAGTATGCCTAGCAAGAGAGTTCCGACAACTGATTGATGATTATACATAATATACTGTTACAAGTTCATTGGAAACTCGTTGAGTATTACAATACAGCTGTGCTGTACAAAAACAATGAATTAAATCTATAAACAATGAAGGAAATACGTTGCCCAAGATTTCTAAATTATATTACTATACTTATTTGTATTGTTTTCTTTAGTAATATTAATTTACAGAATTGAGTACCTACCTAACTAATGCAGTTCTATAAGGTAACCTCAGACCAAATGAAAAGTAAAGACGGAACTCTGTGAACAGCAAAGTGAGGCCGGTCAAACTACGTCTCGCATACACGCACACACGTCTCAGACCAAATAAAAAGTTTAAGACCAAGGCGTAGTTTATGTTGTACGTGTGTGCGTGTATTGTGTATGTACACGGCGAGGCGTAGTTTGACCGGCCTCACTTTGCTGTTCGCAGAGTTCCGTCTTTACTTTTTATTTGGTCTGAGAAGGTAACATAATACAGTGGACAGTGGTGCCTACCTATAAGGAAACTCTTTACTTTGTGATCTTCACTTCAACTTTATACAAGTTTGCACTCATCTTTTATTTTGACAATTTATAATAGGTATATGTTTTAAGCTGATATTGACTGTGTGCAGCATGCGCGAGCGCCGTGACGGAGGCGTTGGCGGCGGCTGGCGAGGCGGACGGCGCGGACGGCGACACTCGCGGTGAGTCCCTCCTCCTACCGCTGCTGCAGGGCTTGCTGGGCGGCGGCGGCGAGCGCCTGCTGGCCGGGCTCGGCGCCGCGCCGGCCGACGTGGTGGCCGACGTGCGGCGCTCGCTGGCCCGCCTGCGCGCCGCGCTGGCCCCGCCCACCGAGCACCCGCAGGCGCGCGCGCTGCTGTCGCTGGCCGACCGGCTGGAGGACGCGCTGGACGCCGCCGACCGGCTGGACGGCTGCCGCCGCAAGCCGCGCCGCCGCTCCCGCGCCGCTAGACACACCGTCGGCGTCACGCACGAGGAGCTGGAGGAGGCGCGGCGTCTGGTGGACCGCGACCAGCTCGCACTCGGCGCGAAAGGCCCCACATCCTCGGGCGCCACCTCCACAGCCTCTATGGCCACTAGCACAGACGAACCTTCTACCCCAGAACGCAAACAAAGTATTGACGAGAACGTCAGCTACCACGACGCCGTAGCTTCCCGACAGAAACCCACACCTATTGCACACTCTGTCAGCTACGAAGCTCCTCAGGTGAACAGGGACGCGCGCATCGTCGTGGAGAAACGGGCCCCGACCACTCGTAAACCCGACTTTTTTCGGCACTCGGTCGCCGACGCGGGCGGCCAGCACTCCCAGCCCTACCAACAGCCGCAGACCCTAAAACAGCGCCAGCAGGTGGCACCTCCCCCGCAGCCCGCGCCCCAGCCCGCCTTCCACCCGCAGCCAGTGCAGGCGCCGCACCTGTACCAGCCCCAGCCGCTCCATCAATCGTACCAGCCGCAGCCGCTCCTCCAGTCGTATCAGCCGCAGCCGCGAATGGACCGACGCCCCTCCGACCCTAAGAGTAGCATAGCGGCCATCGCCAACAAGTTTGACAGGAACGCTCAGAAGGAGAACATACCTCGCCGCGCACCCGTAGAGCGCGCACCCGTGGAGCCCGCGCCCACAGAACTAAAAGAATATAAATACGAGGACCCCAAACGTGCACCACTATACGTGCCACTCCCGCCCACTTACAACTTCGCGGCACCGCCGACCGCCACTCAGGATGACTCTAAACCTTTCAGTAGATTCGGAAATAGCAATAACAAACGGTTACGCATGAAACGCGCCAACACTATCGACATAGGAAGGCCGCTCGCAGGGTACCGCATTGACAGCGACAACGATGACGAGACATCCCCGCGCCCCATTGTACCCGAGTTCAAGCCTCAGACTGAGAACGATAGGAAGTTTGTAGCGTTCATGAAGAAGAACGAAGCGGCCGACCGCGAGGCAGCCGCAACCGGCCCCGCCAACTGGAGCAGCAGGTTCGGAAATATCAAACACGCGTTTGAGAGTCGCGAGCGAGAGGACAACAGTATGACGAACAGTAGGTCATCGAGTGCGTCATCTGCACGACGGTTTTGGCGCACAGCAGACGAGACCACGGTAAACCCAGCCGCCGCGCGACCTAGGAAGTTCCTCAATGACAATAATACTGACGTAGTTAAGCCCCCGTGGGTGAACGAGCGCAGAGAGCCGATGCGCGTGCACATCCCGCGACAAGTGCAGCACCCGCTCCCGCCGCCGGTCGCGCCCGCTACCGCGCCCGCGTCCCTGCCCGCGTACCGTCCCGCGCACTACACAGCGCCCGCGCATCGCCCCGCGCCCATCGCACCGCCGCCTTCGTCAGCGCCCATACTACCGCCGGCGCCCGCGCCGCCAGCGCTCACCGCAGCGCCAGCGCTCACTGCACCGGTCGCGCCACCATTGCACCCGCCGGTCCCGCAGTCTCCCACAAAGCCGATGGTCGTCAAACCATTCGTAGCGCGGCCTATTCCCGTCAATCAGTTCTCTCACGCGCCTATGTCTGCGTTTAAGCCGCCAGCCAAAGTGACGTCACCGACAGCGGCTCCTGCTTACATTTGGAGTCCCCCGTCCGTCTTGCACGTGACTTCCCCTTCGGTAGACCATACTCCCGCTTTTCCGGTCAACTTAGTGCCCAGTGCCCCAAGCCCGCCGATGCCAAGTAAGCCTTGGGCGACAGACGCAGACAAACCAAGGAGAGTGGTTGGCATGGCTGCCGCCAAGTTCGAGAGCAACAAGCCCGAGGCCGCGCCCGCCCCCTACCGGGAGAGACCGTCCGCGTTCAACCCGCCCGCACCGCCGACTCACGCGCTCCCGCAAATACAAAACTATCCGGTGAAGAGCATCCCTAGTCAGAATGACCTTTCCGCTCCGGAACTCGTAAGGAAAATTGATGATACCAAACTCCCAGCGCAAGGCGCATATGTACCCAAGGTTGATGCACAAAAACTCCAAATCGAGTTTTACGAGAAACAAATTCGTGAAAAGAACCGGCGTGAGGGAGTTATGAATGGCCACAGCGACCCCACAGAACGGAAACCCCCCGCACCACCTGCCTATACCATCACTGACTATACACCATCCGGTGGCATCTCCACTTTTGTCCCGCTGCAGCGCACGCCTGACATAGAGAAAGCCCGCGCTCACAAAGTGGACTACTTGCCAGACGTTGTCACCAACGACACAGATCGCCTCCGGAGCGGCAACTCGCCCCACCAGCCGCGCGCACCCACCAGCCCGTACTCACCGCGAGCTACCAACCCGATCGAGTCGCCCCACAACTACCAGAATGGTGACGTGTCTTACACGAATGGCGTAGAGGAAGGCGCTACGGAGCACAATAGCGTGGTGACTCGCGTGATGCGCGGCCCGGTGCGTGGCGCGGCTACCATCACGACCGGCGTGCGCACGCGCAACGACGAGGGTCGTCGAGGTTCAGCGGCCGACAGCTTGCGCGGCGCACTCGACAAGTTTTCGTCACCGAAAAACGACGTCATCGCGCAGATCGAAAGGAAAAAACGCGAGACGGCGAGGTCGCAGGTACGGGCCCCTGTAAATGCCGGCCGCTCCCCCCTGCTCGCGCCCGCACCCCCGCACGCCCCCCAGTCCCCCGGCGCGCTCGCCGCGTCCCGCGAGTCCGTGCTGTCCAGCGAGTCGGCAGGCAGCTTCGGCTCCAACCCACTCAGCAGGTCAGGCTCGTGGCACCAGATGGCCGGCAGCCCTAAGTCAGCCTCGCCACGCCGAGTGGTCGCACGCGCCAAGTCCATGCACCTGCTAGCTATACCCAAGCTGTTCGAGGGTGGGATCGCCCGCGAGGAAGTGACTGAAAAGAAGCGAACGGTGGAAGCGTATTTCTCTGGACAGCAGCAACAACCGATGCGGCCGACTTCGGGCGCGGGTGCGGCGCGGCCGACTTCGGGCGCGGGTGCGGCGCGGCCGCGGGCGCTGCGGCAGTCGTACGCGCCGCCGCAGGCCTACTCGCTGGGCCGCAGCCGCACCATGCCCACGGTGTCCGAGCTGCAGTTCCTGGACGAGAGCAACACCGAGGATGCATTCGAAGACCTGGTGTCGGCGCTCGCGTAGTAGCGTCGCAACATTCCACTAGTTAGGAGCGGGAGACGAGCGAGACGCGCGTGAGTCGTGTGTGTGTGGGTCTGTGCTTGTGCCCGCCCCGCATGCCCCCCGGCCCCCCGGCCCCCCTTCCGCCGCGCTATCACGTCGATGTACATATGTGCTCGTAACCTTCGTACCATCTTCATCCGCGCCCTCTGTAACCGTGTTATTTGACTAATAGCTTATAGGTTATCGTTGTACTGTCTTGCTGATTGTTTTCCAAGTGTTTCGAGTTAGTGTTAGATCTGTGTGTCCGTTTGTCGGGGACGGTTACTAATGTGCTCGTCTTGTTTGCAGAGGAAGAGGAAGTAACTGTGACATCGAGCGTGAGGAGGAACTCGACAGAAAAGTCTGTTAGCAGTAGCACTACCACCACTAAAACATCTAAAGGTTAGTATTGTTAGCTAAGCAATCACTCATAGTTTTAAAATATATAAATTACATAATTCGAATAGTCATAAATTGAAATTGTATTTGACAGTGACAGAGAGTATAACCAGGCCGGCACCCAAGCCCGTCTCGCCATTTGCCAAGTTCCGGCAGCTCGAGAAACAAAACTCAACCAACACTCCCAAGTAAGTGTCATCCTTCTTTCTATCAAAGACCACTCATCATCAACTTCAAACAATATCGTACATTAAATAAACGACCAATACATAAAACTCCTTACCATTCAAATACTATATTTTATGTATAAGATCCTTTCGCTTCATACGTAATGTAATGCAATATATTTTATTTATCTTTGGCAGCCATATCTGTGGATACGAATAAGGATATGAAACAAGTAAATATACAAGTTAATGATACGCATATAACATGTATATTAGTCGCTTAATACTATTATCATTATTTTCCGAGAGCATATTATAAGGCTAAGTACATACGAGGCCTCTGTCAATAATCGCACGTGTGTACTTACCCTGCCATGAGAACATCAAGTATCGTTCATGAGACGCCCGGCTGTGCTTGCCATCTAGTTGACTGAGATCAGCACGCGTTCTTGTAAATAACCTGCGACCCCCACTAATAGCACACGCGTTCCGTAGCACACGATGTGACACACGAACTAATAGTTTGTCGACGAGAGTAACGCTCGGTCGCAGCCGTGACCACGTGACCACGTGACCGCGGTGACTAACATGCGTGCTGGTTGTAGCTCGCCCAAGACCCCGCAGAGCCCGGGCTCTCCGGCGCAGCCTTACTTCAAGTTCACGGACCCCGCGCTGCAAGCCAGCGCCGTCACTATTAAAGAGCGATTGCTGCAGTGGTGTCGCGACAAGACCCGGGACTACGAGGTACTCCCCATCCCGCCCGCCCCCCCCCCCCCCCTCCGCACGCAACACCCCCACTGCGTATACTATGTCGTTGTCTAAATGTGCACGGGTTACTTAGCTGTACTGCACACCAAACTGCAATAATTTCTGTGTTTTCTTAGATGTTTATGGTTTGTTAGTATTTAGATACTGTAAATAGACGTATTGGGGAGGTTTCAAATGCGGTTACATTAGGCAAATGCATATTTTTGGCAACCACCTGGACAAATCCTGAATCGAAGTCGACATTTAAAAATCTGCATCTGCCTACAAGTCAGGGCGTTCGGATATAACGGATTTAACCGCGTTATCGAGATGTAGCATGTTGATAGCGTTACGCTGCGCACGCGCACACCTAGCATTAACACACACGTCACTGACGTCACTACCACTCCCACCACTCATACTCCACGCTTGTCTTATTGCTTCATTCTGGCTGCTACTCTCTGTATATATTTTATACGTTTTGTATTTTCACAAGTTACTGTTTATTTATTCATCTGTGACTGTACGACCAAATCATATTGCTTTGGATTCGATCTATCAGTGTAATAATATGTCTCTTGTTACACATATACATGGACTATGTATATTTTTTATTTAATTATTAAACAATGGGACGAAATTGTACCTATAAACTGGAATATATTCGTGTTTTTTTAACTAATTAAAAATGACTAATTGTATAATCAATATTGAATTAAAAAGCATGGGTTTATACATGAGATACGTCGATAAAAGTGTGAATTTGACTTCCCAAGATAATGCATGATTTTGTGTTGTTAACTTTAGATAGAAATGTCCAAGTAAATGTGGGTATGAGTTGTAAATAAATTGGGTGAATCTGAACTAGTTATCCAAGTACCTATGTTCACTGTGCCTCCACTGTGTACATAATATTCTTAGATTAGCATTTCCCAAGTCACACAAATGTATGTAGTTTATCACAATAGTTTTAAGGAACCACTACCATTGGGATGTCGCAACAGAAAATTCTCTACTCCATTGCGAGAATTTTAAATCTGACAGTATTTTATGTGCACTAGAAACGTGACCGTGCACTTATACATTTTCGACGAAGATGTCTTAAAAGATGTATTAAATGAAATAACTAAGTAACTTCTCAATACACGTCCTAATTCATCCTCATTCTCCACAAACTATAATGTTCTGCCCGTGTTTCCCCAGAATGTGAAGCTGGAGAACTTCTCCACGAGTTGGTCGGACGGGCTGGCGTTCTGCGCTCTGGTGCACCACTTCTTGCCGGATGCCTTCGACTACTCCAAGCTGTCGCCTGAGAAACGCCGACACAACTTTACGCTCGCCTTCAAAATTGCCGAGTGAGTATCCGGGATATCCGAGATCTGCTGTTATGGGTGGACCTATATTGTATGTGCTTCTGGAAACATGAACGTAGTTTTGGCCTACAATACGGATGTTTCCTGGCTAAAAAATATATGATTCTGTTTAGTCCGTCTGCTAGATTATCGAAAAATATCGGATACGTGTTTTTTGTTGTATTCAATTAATAAAAGTTTACGAAAATAAAACGTGTCAAAGATCACGGGGGCTTGTGACGTCACTTCGTGGCAAAAAATGTACCTACCACACGCTGTGACGTCACACGACTTCGAACCACTGCAGTGTATCGTCAAAAATAAGTGTCCAATATTTTTTTGGAAATCTGACAATTTTTTTTTTTGTCAACTTCCCTATTATGGCTATAACTTATTATGGCTGACCCTATTAAACTGCCAATATTTAATATTTGAAATATTGTTTCAACTTTTGAGGTCAACGAAGACTGATGAAGTTCAAGCAGCACTATCTCACTATTATTATTGTTGTAATAAGTTGTTATGTTTGTTTGCAGCGAGAAGGCGGGCATCTATCCCCTGCTAGACGTGGACGACATGGTGGCGATGCGCAAGCCGGACTGGAAGTGCGTGTTCACGTACGTGCAGTCCATCTACCGCCGGTTCAAGGACCAGAACTGACGCCACTGACGCCACTGACGTCACACGTCGCCAACCAACGAACGCGAACACTCCCTACTGTCGTACAAACATGTTGAAGCCTCGAGGGGTAATTGATTAGACTTCCTTTACGTCTAAGTTGGCGATTACTTTTAGAAGGCTCCAATGGTTCAGTCATTAGATTTTCCATTCATAAATTAGTTGGTCCATCCTTTTAGAAGGTTTTGTAGAGACAATAGTCGGTGTTCGCGTTCGCGGGGGCTCAGGCGGCCGCGCCGAGTAGTCGATGTAGTCACAAATAGTACGTTACGAAGTGTGTTATAAATCCAAAGAGCGCATGTTGTTGATTAGTTCGTTTGTTATAAATGTTTATATGTCAGTGTCCGCCCAACTCGTATCTCCAAGCGCTGTCTCGATACAGTCCTCCTATTTATTATAATCTCAAGATGTGATTTTTTCTACGTTAGCTTGTAAGTTTTAACTAACATTTATATATCGAGCGACTACTGTAGCTGTTAGATCATAGTGTATGAACCATGTAGCGTACGCACTGCGGAGGATCGCTTGCACTTATATACCCACATAAGAGAGTAGAATCCTTTACTATCAGTGTACATACAGTTTCACGATTACGTTTAACATATATTATATAAATTTGACATTAATAATAAAAGCGGCTTGATGTATTCGCTACTGATTTTATGAAATTTGATATTACTATATGATTATTATGTTAATTTATATTGATAATGAAATAAATATTGATTAACAAAACATTGGGGTATTATTTATAATTTTATTTATTGGCTTGATTTGATGGGAACCACAAGTATAGTCTCCAGTCCACATCAAATCATAGCAAGTAGGCACAGTTACGTATAGTATCATTATCCAGGAATTCCCATAGTATTATTAAAAAATAAAGTATGCTAACAAACAACAAAAAAATAATTGTGACTTCATAAATATATATTGCAAAATCATTTAAAGAATGAAACATAAAAAAAGAATTGTAGAAAGAAGGCATGACGTCTGTGACCCACCACACTGATTTCCTGATTATCTTACATAGGAATTGAATTTTTAAGTACGATTTTCAGATTCAAAGAAAGCACCCGAGTCGTTTCTAATACGTCGTACTATTAATAAAGTCATTAAAACTATAAAACAAGCGGCCGTTGCAAGAGTAAAGCATACGAAGGAGAGCGACACCATAGCAGCCATCAGATCCAGTTCTCTCCAACTTTGCGTTGTCGCACCACTCGGCACCACCGACTTCGAGATGAATTTTTATTTTACCGAAAATATTACTATTTTTTTTGCGATTTTTTATCTCAAGGTCCACCAATTAAACTTGCGAGATAAATGTACCTGTGGACAAATAATGTACCTAATTATCTACTTTTGTACCAGAAATCTATTGACAAAGATATAGAATATTGACGAACACGATCGACTCGCTCCCTGATACGTAACACCGTAATTACCTAAATTAGATGAATGACATGCACATTTTGTTAATGATTTGATCGTCACAGGCGATCGTGAATATGCATATACAGGGTGTTAGGTTGATACTACATACAACTTACACACGCAAAAACTTTTGCCTTTATAATATTAGTGTGGTTTACCTGAATGGTCACAGACGCAGTTACTATTAGGAAAGCTCAATTTTAAACTTTTTAACGCAATTCATATTTATGATCTGCTAAAGTGGCCATTTTAGACCCCCAGGAAAAACGCCTTTTGGGTGATTCCGTCATCCTCATCTTCCCCCAACTTCCGTACCCATTCTACCATCACATCAAAACTAAATACGTAAAAAAAAAATTAAGTCACACCAGTACATCCCGAATAGTAGCATTTCGGTACGTTGAATCCATGGCAACTACCTACGACTACCATAATACTTTTCCATATTATCTGGGAAACGAACCCAGGTCCTCAAGATCAGTGGCATAGCGTGCCTTAGACGGGCCCCGTTTCGAAAATTTTTGGGGGCCCCTGTATCAAAATTTGTTGGGGAGCCCAAATGAAGGGTACCTAAAAGATTTTACCTGTTTTGACTCTCGTTACAGGGTAGTTAACAAAAAAAAAACGAATTAGTCCGCCATGTAGATTGCCAAAAAATATTGCACACGTATTTTTCCTTTTTTCTCAAACAAACAATGAAGACGATACAGTGCTTTGAAAACTCGTGTGACGTCATACTCTAAGACATTAGTATGACATTTTTAGCGGTCAGTGACGTCACCAACCCCCACTCACTGTCACTTTCTATTGATTTGATAAAACAAAAAATACGTATCCAATATTTTTTGATAATCTGACAGACGGACTAATTAGAATCACATTTTTTGAAGTGAGTAAAAAACATCCCTGAAGTGAAACTTTTTTCGGCACGTTGGGCACATTTGTCTGATAATTATGATTTTTTCTCGGTAACCGGTCGGTTTTACGATTTTTTGATTATACACATATACGGAGCCCCTGTTACCCGGGGGCCAAATTGATACGCCTAATACGGGGGATATAGTTACACCCCTGCTCACGATCAGCCGAAGCGCTTGCGACCACTAGACCACCGAGGCTATCTACTAAATACAAAACAAAATAACCTCACGGTTCGGGTAGATTGTATGGGAGTGAGACCATGAAAGGGTCAGCAACATTGGTACTCCTGTCAGCCGTGGCGTTGCCATCCTCGTCGCCTACCACCGTGACGTCTGAAGTGTGCGGCGTCAGCGCGTCGCCCTCATCAGCCAGCGTCACGTGCACGTGCAGCGTGCTGTCGCGCCACGCCTGCCACGACAGCTGGTGCTCCTGGATCTTTAGCAGCATCCACGTCGTCAGCAGGCCGTTCAGTGCGCCTGGAAGACCCAGCAGTAATTATGGTGTATCGATCTGAGACAATGAGCCATTATCAGGAATAAGTTGAAAGGCCTATTTGGTGCGGTTTCGAATAATCTTCTGTTCCTCATTCTTGAATTCTAAAAAACACACCGAGTCTTTTAAAGTCAAACTGGTGCGGACAGATTGCAAAGTATATAGTTCCGGACACCGGATAATGTTAGGTACCTACTTTAATACAGCATCAGTTTGGGATCCGAAGTCTAGTCTGTCCATACCAGTTCGGCCAAACCTTAATATTCATCACCCACTCACCGATGACTCCAATGAGCAGCGAGGAGAAGAGGTTGGCGACGAGCGCGGCGCCCCCGCCTCGCCTTGCGCCCGCCTGCAGCACGGCGTCGCACGCGTGCAGTGCGCGCGCCGTGCCCAGCACGCTGGCCGTGCCCAGCGCCAGCGTGCGCCACATGTCGCCCGCCAGCGCGCGCCCTCGCCCCGACATCGCCCACTCTAACATCGAGCGCGTCCACGACCATCTGGATGAAAGCATTCGTAATAGACTCCAAGAATGCTTGCATTACCGACGCGTAGTTTTTGTTTTATTTATACGGAAATCCTTAATTGTAATATACAGTGTGATTCTTTATAATGTGCACATATCGAAATGAGGGAATCTATGCTTAATTTTATCGATGGAAAAAATATTTAAAAAAATCTAAATATTTTTTATGGAATTTTCAAAAATGTTGTCCGCTGTTGTGACCCCAATGTCAACAAAACGGTTTAACTTTTAAACTAAATTATCTATCGCGATGAAACAATTTTATGTAAAAAGTTATGAAAAAAAAAAGTTTTTTTATCAAAAAACGTGTTTATTTTCAATTGAGGGTAGTTTTTTTCCACAATTTTCATTTTACGAGGACGCCTAATTGCTTCCAATCTTATGGAGTTTGTTTCATCGCGATAGATAATTTAGTTTAAAAGTTACACCGTTTTGTTTACACTGGGGTCACAGTAGCAGACAAAATTTTTAAAAATTCCATATAAAATATTAAAAAATATTTAGATTTTTTTTAATAATTTTTCCGTCGATAAAATTAAGCATAGATGGGACATTTCGATATGTGCACATTATAAAGAATCACACTGTATACAACAAAAACCTAAGAGACTAACTAAGAGGCAAATTGATACTTTAAATAAGTTTTGTTTTTTGCAACTTTAAATTGTGACAGAAAACATTTTGACGAAACTTGCAAAAATTTCAAGACATGTGACATCACCAACTCTTACTGAGCCCACCTTGTATTTTCTCACATGATGGCCTGTGTCTCAACTGTAGCTGTGGGGGTATTATACGCTAATATCTAATGCAAAATCGCAAGAGCTCACTTGTGACTTCTGGTGACAACATAATGATGCCTGCACAGCTCGCAGTAGGAGGTAGCGGCTTGCAGCAACCAGCGCTCGAGGCAGGTGCGGTGCACTGCGGCGATTGTCCCCCGGCAGGAGCAGGGCCGCACCAGCCGCTCCGCCGACTCGCCGCCGAAGCAGATGCGGCAGATGTTGTCCGAGCGGAGGCTGCCCGTGAAGCTGGAAACTTCTTTCGCAGCTTGCGAGCCCTAATGACGATGTAGAGCAAATCTTTGACGAGATACATGTCAGATATGTCTTTGCACTAATTTTACCTATATAGTCTACAGGAGGATTTTTCGCATTTATCGTATTGTATAATTAATTATTACTTGCTTCGGTGAAGGGAGACATCGTGAGGTAACCAGCATGCCTGAGAGATATCCGAAACACCAAGTCCGAGGCCCATGGGTAGTATAAAACTCTGAAACCAGGTTTTAAGGCACTAACCACACGATAAACATCGGCGTTTCAATAAACAGCCCACTGCCACTCCAGTTTGCTTACTGTGTAAGGTGTTAAAAAGCGGATCAACTTTCGTCTTAGACTGTGATTAAAGAAGTATGTTGCCCAGCACTAGTTAGTCACAACAACGGTACCTGTTTACTGAGCAGCAGCGCGCACACAGAGCCGAGGATTGACATAGAGCGTCCGGCCGGCTGCAGCAATGGCGACGCGGGAGAAGAGAACGTCAGCGAGTCAGCTATACGCGCGCGTGTCTGACGCTGCCCATCCGTTTCATTTGAATTCCCTGACCAAGAAGATTAGGAGAATCAAGATAATAATATCAGAAGCTAGGGTTATGTTCAATAATATTTGTTATTTTTCTAAATAATAACAACCACACAGGTCAATCTTTTAGGTTGACCTGTGTGGTTGGGTTCGGAAAGCACTTTTAGCTGTTGGTAGTCGTTACAGGTAGGTAGTCAGTGGCCCGGAAGTCTGACAGTCAGTCTTACCAAGGGCTATTGTATTACATAAAAGGTACTAACTGCTAAGCTAAGCTGTTTGGGTATGTGGTCGGGGTCCCTTCGGAGCGTGTGGCCAATCCATCTTCACTTGCGTCGCTTAATCTGATGGTCGATCGGGCTCTCGTGGCATTTCTCCAACAACTCTACGTTGGAGATGGTCTCGGGCCAGTAAATTCCGAGAATGCGACGAAGACATCGGTTGACGAAAACTTGGATTTGGCGTGAGATGATATTAGTGACCTTCCACGTTTCGCGCCCGTAAAAGCAGCACGGACCACATCTTCACATTGGACCCGAAAATCTTAAGTTTAATCCTTCGGATCAGTTTCCGCGTCTGGCAAACATGTCAGCTGCGCGAAGGTAGCTGAGACATGTTTATCAGTCGCGGTGGTAAATAAATTTGTGGACGCTGCCTCTGTAACAATTGCAGCAACAGTGAGTGATTCTTTTCTCCAGTTCTCATCTCCTGGGTCTTCCTGATGTTAATTTTAAGCCCCGTTTCACTCTATGCCGTGGCGCCTGTTCTCAGAAAGGCGAAGCATAATTCCGTCAAGAACGACTAAAAAAAGAAGCGGCGACAGGAGGCAGCCTTGGCGGACACCCGCGTGAACTGCCACGTCATCCGAGATGAGGCCGTCATGGTTTACTTTACAAGAATAGTTCCTGTAAATACCCTCCAACAGACGGATGATTTTCGGCGACACCACATCAACCGGCTAGACCACATCAGCGTATCAAAGGCAAAGGCCTTTTCGAAGTCGACAAAAGTTAGATAGATGTCCCTCTGCCATTCTGATGCCTGTTCCAGTATGACACGGAGAGTGTTAATCTGGTCCGTACATGAGCGGTTCGAGCGGAAACCAGCCTGTTCCCTGCGTAGAAGAGGATCCACGGCCTTCGACAGTCTATCCAGGATGATCTTGCAGAAGACCTTCGAAGCTCTGACAAACGGAAGACCTCCTTTTTTTTGGGGGGGGGGGTCTGGGTGGGAAATCATTTAATAACCTCTCCCGCTCTTGGGCAGAGCGAAAGGGAGTGTCAGACTTTTACCGACTAAAAACCACCCATGTTCCTTATTAGCCCTAATATCAAGGGTACGGGACCTCTTACAACATTCCGCAGCCCCGACGATGGAAGCCCTCCTCAAAGTGCTAAGAGCAGCGGAGCTGCTGCCCTTCTGATGTCACAATGAGCTGACCAGCTTTGGACTTCAGCGGCTTCTTCTTTCACCTGCTGTTTCTTGCCAAGGTTTTAGTCGCTTTATTTAGTTCCTTCAAGTTGCCGGAGTTTGCAGCTTTATTGAGCACGATCAGCAATACTATCAGCCCACTGCCTCCTATCTTTGCGGGTACTGCGGTAGATTTCTTTGTTTCTGACGGTCTTGAATGTTAAGTTCGGCTCTTATGGCATCGTTGTGTGTTTCCAAACAATCTCACATAAAGGTTTCTTCTGTCCTCGATCAGGTTCCACGTGCGTTGTGACATTCAGTCCTTCCGAGAGTTAGTCGATTTATGCCCTAAAACGACGTAGCTGGTCTCTGTATAGGCCACTTTGATGCGGTTCCACTCCTCGTCCAATGAGTCCGATGCTGTATCAAGTACAGAACAGCGATTGCGCAACTCGAGTTTAAATACTTATAGGTAAGCGGAAGTATGTACCTGGGGAAGTGACGCCGGAGCATCTACAACTTATTTGTGTTTGTTGGGCTGTGGAGCGCAACTCTCTGTCGCGAACGGAGCTCGGAGCAGTCGTCTGTGTAACCAATCATAGTCAGCGCTTAGTTTCTTGTTTATGAACAGTGCCACAAGATTATATTTTGAGCAGCAGCTCGGGTCGATCTTCAGAATTAAACAAAGCCTACCAAAGTTGATCCACTCATGTATTTCATACCCTCAAAAATACATTTTGCTGTTGCGCCCGGCTGTCATGCGTAGATCTTTGAAACCCTCGAAGATCTGTGAGTAGGTGACCCTACCTAAAGTTCACCTACTTATGGTGACTGCGACAAGGTAGCCCGCGAAATTCGAGTTTTCTTACGTGAGATCGTTTCTTGAGTGAATATTTGATAAAAAAGGCATTCTTGGGACTTATATGAACCTGAGACGGTTGTATTCATTATTAATCAGTAAATTTATAGACATTTGTTACTGCCACGAATCCTATTTTATTTAACATACGACTTGACACTGACCGGGAAATTGCAAAAAACGTAAGAAAAGTCGAATTTGCTTGGCTACCTTGTCGCATCAACCATAACCACCATACGGCTACAAGGATCTTCTGGCATTTGAATGACATTAAAATACCCATAGGCCGTAAGATCTATGTAGGTACTTCCTACACTAAGTTTTACTTGGGTATGCAAAGTGCACTTACCGGTACATGTAAAGAGGTGCAGCTATCAGTGGACATGCTTATCGTCACTTTGCTATCGGAGCACTCGTAGCCCCAGTACATCAACAAGGTCTCACCCTCGCCTACATTACATTCCTGAATGAACACCACATTTGCCACAAAATATTAGTCTTATTAGAAACAAGGATCTATAGATTCATTAACAATCATGAAATTTTATTTAGTTTCGTAACAGTATTTCTGGACTGGACCTGGAGGAAGGCTTTGAGGTCTAGGAATTGTATTTTTTTAAGCTAATAGTGCTTCACCATTCCTTCAAGTTCTATAGGTACTGAAATTCTCTAATTGTATCTAATCTACCTAATCTACAAAGATTAGAAAAGAAAAAGAAGAGAGCTTTTCCATCTTCTAGCGTGTGGTTAGTCCCTAACCTGGTGACTTGGGTTTACATATCGTCGAGAATTATCTCTCAGGCATGTTGGTTTCCTCCCGATGTTTTTAAAATACGTACATGAATTCAAATAATTAGATGTGTGTGTCTTGGTTTCGAACTTGAGGCCTTGCAGTTCGACGGTCATACCACTAGGCTATCCAAAGAGTATTTAGTAATAATAAAGAAGACGCTATCACTGCTTAGATTAAACTTAGGTACTAAGGGATTCAGTTATAAACCGAATCGAAATAATGACCATTACTGGGCAATCTGCTATGAGCCGGTGATTTTGTTACTAAACAATTATTATTTAAGCATTACATTTACCCGTAAAAGATTCGAGTAACTACAAGTCCTGTGATATTTGAAATTGATTCTTTGTAAAGCTTGTTGGATCTTCGGCGTGTATGCGATTGGAGCAGTCACAACCTGTCTCATTGGGAACAGCAATGATGCAGCATTGCAATCTGTTAAACAATTCAGTATTAGAAATTTATGCATCTTTCGTCTTCATCGCGAGTGCATGTTGACATACTTTTAATTTTCTAAAAAAAATACCAATCGGACAATTTACTTGGTTTCATCCATTTTTACAGTTGATGTCAAATTTTTGGCAGAACTCATAGATTTTGTCAAATAATTATTGATTTCATAATTTTTATGGCCCCAAAAAGATGCGATGCTTAATAGCACTCAGTCGATTTTTTTTCTGAACGCAGTCTTAAGGAGACTCAATGACGAGAAGCGTGTTCCAGTAATACCAGTTTAAAACTCCCTCGCATAAGAGTGAGAAGGTCAATAATCTTTCTGTGTTAGAAAGACAGAGATACATAATACGAATGTTTGACAAATCGTCATATATAGTGGAACACATCAACAAGATAAAACTGCGAATTTAGTTGTCAAACTGACGTAAATGTAACCACTAGAACTAACGAAGATCCCCGTGTTTTTTCTTTTCTCCCCACGTGAAGCTTTATTGTTGTGAAATACTTTGTAATTACAAGTAAAGTTTGAATAAGTCAAAATCATGGCAGTCCGCGTTCAATTCGAAAATAACAATGAGGTTGGAGTGTTTAGTAAATTGACAAATTCCTATTGCCTTGTCGCAATCGGTGGATCGGAGAACTTCTACAGCGTGTTCGAGGCAGAGTTGTCAGAGACTATCCCCGTGGTGCACATGAGCGTCGCGGGTTGCCGTATCATCGGCCGCATGACGGTGGGCAACAAAAACGGACTTCTGGTTCCTTCATCGACAACAGATACAGAGTTGCAACACATTAGAAACAGTCTACCGGACACCATCAAAGTGCAGCGCGTGGAGGAACGCCTCAGCGCGCTCGGGAATGTGATCGCTTGCAACGACTATGTGGCGCTCGTGCACCCCGACCTGGACCGCGACACAGAGGAGATCCTCGCAGACACACTGGACGTCGAGGTGTTCAGACAGACGGTCGCGGGAAACGTTCTGGTTGGCTCTTACGCGGCGCTCAGTAATCGCGGCGGGCTCGTGCATCCCAAAACCACAATCCAGGACCAGGATGAGTTGTCATCTCTTCTACAAGTACCTCTCGTAGCAGGCACAGTGAACAGAGGTAGCGATGTGATTGCTGCCGGCATGGTGGTCAACGACTGGTGCGCATTTTGTGGCCTGGACACTACATCAACAGAAATCTCAGTTATTGAAAGTGTATTCAAGCTGAATGATGCCAAGCCCACAGCCATCACATCAACAATGCGAGCATCTCTCATTGACAGCATGTCGTAACATATGACGGCGGATATAGCAGACTGTTTGTGATATTATTTGTGTAACATACACACACAGTGCACCGAAAATTTAAGAAAACTTACTCTGTTGATCAGATTTCATACAAACCAATGAGTCTTGATAATATTATCTATGTTTTTGTAAACATAAGAAAATAAATTGTGAATATTATGAATATCTTTTGATTTAAAATTTCTAAATGATAAACTTGATAATAAACAAAACTCCTGAATATCTTCTGTTTATTACCTTTATTTACTGCATAATTCGTACACTATACAGTCATAACACTGTTTTTTGAAACAAAAACCAATAAAGTATTTTCTTTTTGAGTAAAATGCAAGTTGTTTTAAGATAAAGGGTGTTCAAGTAAAAAAAATATGGTGCCACTTTTAATACATTTTATTTATAAATATTGTTAGATACAATCCATCCTATGTACAGTTGCCACAAGTGTTTCTCTGGAAGTTCAATCATTGCCAACACAACCATATCTAAATTAACAAACTATTATGCCAAGCAGTTTCCTCAAGTTAAACATAAGTTTACATAATTTCCTACAATTCTGACCAGTTGAATGTAGTGTATGATTTGATGATTGGGGATGTTGATTTCCTTTTTTATCATGATTTATTACTTCCTTACAAATTGATGCTGTATTTCATTAGTTGACCTAAGTAAGGAGAATCAATTTACAATTAAAGAAGTACCAGAATAGTCTTTTTGTATTATTGCATCTCTTAGTCCACTTATTCCTTACCCTATACACTACATTCCAAAAGTCAGAAAGCGCAAAAACTTAATTTCAACAAAGAGTCAGCCATGAGTCATATTTACAAAAGCTTTCAATTTGAAATGTTGCACTACGGAGAGTTGTCCTATTTCTGCAAGTTACAGTTAAACCTGAGATGATCAAATAGCAGCAATATTTTATTACATAATATTTTGCATTAGCATTTATTTTCTGATAAGCTACTGCAAACATTTTGACATGGAATATACTTAGGTCATAAAACAGAGTTTCTTGCCCAAGTTGTTACAATTAAGTGTGTAACAATTTAGCATAAAACATAATATTTATTGATTTGTTGTGCAAGCAGGCCTAAATTAATTACTTTTCCAAGAAGTTATTGAATCAAAGAAAAGCCCAAACTAGGAGCCCCAAGCTGGTTGTGTCAAAAATGAGTGTCTTTACATGATTGCACAACATGCTTGCAATCTATGACTCATGCTGAGTAGACTCAAAAAATATGGCGAGAATTAAAAATATTTTCTGCCAAAATAAAATTGTATCCACTAAGCAAATTTCATAAACATTTATATCTTTTCTAAACAACAAACATAATTATGCAATTTTTACTTGAATGTTTTACTATGTTTTTAAAATATTTCTATAACAACGTATTTTACAAGTAATATTACCTAATATTCGTTTAAAACTAAAATACACGGAAGTACAAATTATAGAATACATTATTTTTGTAAACATAACATATTTTTGCCAACTATTTTAGGACTTACAAGCATCTCCACATTCGCGCCGAACGAAGCATCTTGAAAGTAATGCAAGTATAAACAAATTAAAAGCATGTAAATATGGCAACAAAATAAGATTCACACAAATAATTAACTCTATATTCCGTACCACTGAATCGCGTCGAGCCTTGAATGTCAGAACATAATAAATAATGTCTAAAGCTATGTTTATGCGATAACGATATAAAATGGCAACACAGCTCAGTCATTGTCACAAATGGCCACAATTTAGGCACTAATACTCCCCTCCCTCCCCTAGCCTCCAAAAAACGTTAAATTTTACAAAACGAGCTTTATAATTCGAAAATTAGATTTTCAAGACAATTGTTACAACAATAGTAGTATTATGTACAGGAAGGACACAAGTGGACAAGTCAATTGTATAAAATAAATGCATGAGTAAGTACTTCCTAAGTGTGGAGCGGTAGGTCACAGTTGTAGATAACTTTATCACTGGTAATCAATTGAATGGGTGCCGTTTCCCGCCTAACCAAAGCGATCGATCTCACATTTTCTCGATCGTCGTATTCATGTCACGTTTTTGTTTCGAAAACTAGAAGAAGGCCTTCGCACCGACACGACCACACGTTCGGATTCGCTGAACAAGATGAACTCCGTGGTCGCGTGTTCACGCGACGTTCGCCTTAATTAAGACGGGGGCTTTCAGGCCATTTTCTTAGGTGGGTAGATAGAAAGTACATGGACAAAGATTTATGGCATAAATCTTTTCTATCTTCTAAATACATATAAAGCAGCCAATGTATGCACCTGCAGTTTGTTTTGCAAACACACGTTTTTCAGAGCAGATTCGCGTCCACCACTGACATATCGGCAAATTTAGGAATACAATGTTATCATTTGTATTGTGACCTCCCGCATAAAGATAAAATGCTTAGTAATTAATGATAGAAATATAGGGTACATCAAATACAGGATTGGACGACAAATACAGTAATTTAAAATGTAATTACAGTAAATTCACAAAGTTTATAGTCAATAGTGTTAACTTTGGATCGGCTACTAATACATTTTAATTTGGTAATACGCAGGCTCTTTCATATAGACTAAGACCCGTACAAATACGAATTACAATAATAATCTTCATCTAGACCGTAATAAGGTTCAAAATGCCTATTACTTGTTATTGCTTTTCTACAAAATTTATCGAATTTTATTTCGACCTTGTTTCAATTTAAATAGAGTTGACAATCATTTTGGGGTCTGGGGGCGAGCCAGTTGACTGACACAAATAAAATATTGTACTACATTTCAAGTAAACACAGAGACGCGAAAGCTAAAACATCACTCAAATTCATGGCACACAATTTTCGAGACCATACCGTACTAGGCGACCAAGACAATAAGGCGATATATGAAAGTGAACCTAATTCTTATGACGTTTGATATTAATTTTCATGAAACACGTTATCACAGTCGCTTATAGGAATAGGCACATTAACTTCATACGCGTAAGGTATAATCTCAAATTTATGCTAAGAAATTAGTATTGATAGCGCCTTTATGTCGTACGCATAAAGGTGGTTTTCGGAGTTAATTTCGTTATTAGCAAAAGTTAACAAGACGGGCAATTGTTTAAAATCTTGGTCGGCTAATACAACTCAGATCAGATAGATCTATTTCTACTGCGTTGTTTGATACCTACACTAGTGTTGTTACAAGAACGTGTCGGTAACAGGCAGTGACATAACTTGTTTTTAGTTACAATTGTCAACACCAGATATAACTTGCATCAATTGCTAGGTCAGAGGATACATGCCAAACACCCCAGCCCTTATTTAATTAGTAAATAACATAATTACACAGTCATATATTTCAATTCATCAGTAATATGAAACACAGATTTTAAATATAAGCTCCTACGTTACACCCAGACAAATTTTAAATTGTGTTCCGATGAACAGGGTGCTTTTTAAAGATCAAACTCTAACTTGTGTAGATTTGTACGAAAAGGTAAAAGATAGACCACTGAAGGCGTCGGGCGAGTGGAAAAATAGACTCTTCCTAAAGATACCTAGGCTAGGAACGTAGCGTGCCGGGATACACAGTCTAAGTGAACTACACACAGAGAGTAGAATTTCGAGTGGCAAGTGCGCGCCAAGCAGGTGGAGACTATTGAGAGCGCAAAATTGGACACCAATGAGAATTGAGTCTTAAAAGAAGCTGAAAGGAATGAAGGTAGCGGAAATGATTTGTCAGAATCAAACCCCGCTACAGTTACAAATATAATCCGATCATTTTATTCATTCTGACGCGCACTAGCTAATTTCGAGAGCTACGTGAATCTTAATATAATTGTCATGTTAACTATGGCTACAATAGGAACTATCCCAGCACACTACGTGTGAGTCCAAAGCGAACACGAGACCTTTACGATATGTAGTTCATTATGCAAGAGAATGTATCTAATTTTAGAATTTAGAGAAAGTTTTAATATTGCACACTGGCATCACTCGGATCGTTTTTGAAATTATAGGCGATTAAATATATATTATGTATATATCTAAATATTGAAGATATAACCGCCAGTGTACGTTTAATATTTAAAAGTCAAAAAACAGACTTAAAAGTAATACTGATTGAATGCAAAAATGAGCGTTTTGAGTTAGTAGGTAATTAATAGAGTGCGAGTGAATTTTGTACAATTGATAAGTTGACACAGCCAAAATGTATAATTTTAAACTTTATTTCATAGTTCGAATTCGATTTTTTTGGGGATTTCAATGATTTGTGCCTTTTGAGAAAATATAGTTTCAAATACAAGTATTTGGTTAAACATGGTTTTTTTTAAATTACATAAACATTGTTTTTTTGTTAAAATTAAAACTACAGCGGTCTAGAGGACGATGCGATTAGAAACATCCCTGTTTACTGCTCATATTTGTCCCTCCCACCCTCAGTCTAAACTGGATCTACATCCGCGTAGTTTCATGTTTTAATATATTTTTATCTGCTATTGACATAATCTTTGGCCTGAGCTATCCTACCATCGTACGGAATTGAATAGAGTATAAGACCAGCTTACCCTGGTTCTATTACCACTCACATGTGGCCTAATATACCATTAATTTAAAAGTGAAACTATATTTTATCAAAAGCGATAAACCTTAATCCGCGACGTCACGTAACCGTCCGATTTTGTCTGCAAGATAATACCCCCTGCTTCAAAGGACGTATTGTCCTGGCGCTAAAGTGGATAGAGTCCCGAGCGATAACCCTGGCGCCGCTACACGTGGTGCGAGCTGGCGTCCCGCGCGCGCTCGTACAGCAACATGTAGGCGGCACAGCGCAGCACTTCCTGCAGGGACACCTCGTGCACCAGCGTGTCTGACGTGTACCACCATCTGGGTATGAACTTCATTTTATACTCTATGTTGGTGGCATGAGGGGAACTTTTCGTTTATCAATACATTAGCTCTAAACCAAGAGGTTGAAAACAGTGTTATCAACTGCTTGTGAGGATAAAATTAGCAATATACAGTGAAAAAACTGTATTAAAATTTGGTGTAAAGTGAGCGATATTGCAGACACATCTTTTTATTTTTTTAATTATTTTTTCATCAAACAATTCTCATTGGTTTAGCATGTTATAACAGTAGCAATAAAATCAAATACAAACATATAAAGTAAACAAAAAAAAATGAAATCCAAAGCAAACCAAAAAATCTTTACAATAATCTTTAATATTGACTTGTATCGATGTGTCTGCAATTTCATATTTCTATGAAACTGTAAGCTGCAACCGTACACTCATAAGTAACGTGACAGTATCAGCTCAGAACGAGATCAGCTAGTTAACACGAGGTGAGCTGATACTGATCGGCAGTGCTTTCCGTTGAGCATTATTTGAAGAAAAAATAATGATTGTTTGTAAAGTCGATTTACGAACGATAATTTTGCATGATAACATCATAAGAAAACATTGATGTAAAATTTTTGTCAAAAGGTGAACGCTTAGACCGATCGTGCCTCTCGATCACTTGTTCCGCGCTCTCGCTTGCACCTTCGGCTCAAGCGGAACGTGACACTTTTTCGTGCATGCTGCCGGCGTTTATCGACTTATAAGACGTTGTCACGTCAAAGTCTATGTGAGTTTTGAGGTAAAGTCGTCGTATGCGTACCTCCTGGCCTCGAAGCCGTTCCCCCGGCGGTAGGTGGCGAAGTGGCCCGACCTTGGCCCCCCCACGTGCAGCACGACGGCAGTGAGCCGGTACAGCGCGCCCCCCTCCCCCCCCGCGTTCACTGCGCTCAGGCCGCTACGCAGCCGACCCGACCCCACCAGCGACACCAGCTCCATCTGCTGGAGAGCAAACGAGACTGAACATTATCTACCGCATGGCGAGATCTTCTGGGTTCAACTTTGGTTTATTTGCAACTAGCTGATGACCGCGCCTGAGCCCGCGTGTATGTCAGTTTTCGCAAGCAAAAGTAATCACGAAATTTTGATCCCGTTCCTGTATCCAAAATATGCACTAAATATTAAAGTAAACGTAGTGGAAATTAGGTTTAGTAAAATATATTGCGTGCTTTATCAAAGATACAAAGAATAACAAGTTAATCACCTAGCAACCACAACACAGATCTTATTTTAATATAGAAGGGAAGACTTCATAGAATTACGCTGGAAGTGCTTTCCTAACACTAAAACCTTCCTCGAGAACCACTCTATCCATTGGTAAAAACAGGAACACGAAAATCAGTGCAGCAGTTTTTGATTTTTTCACGAACAGACAGTCGGACAGACAGACAGACGCGGCAGAGGACTTTGTTTTATAATATGTAGTGATGGGGTTTTCGGATGGGTGATCATCCATTACACACTGAGATCTTGTTGGGCCTTGAATAACATTCTAAACCGTTAGTCTCTTTGTCGATTTAACAGTTGTTAAGGGGTAATCAGAAACCCGAACTTCTGGTACCAAGGAATATCGTGTTACCCACTCCAGTATCTTGATCGTACAGTTAAAATAGGCACTCCCAATATAATACTCTTAATTCAGCTGCAGCCGGTTTACCTCGAAGACCTGTGACGATCCTTCACGGATGTATATGTCGAGAAGTTTCTTCGAGGCCTGCCTAGTTAGTCCACTAGATCCTGACAGACATGATGAGGAGTACCTTGGGCTGCTGCACGGCGGTGTAGGGCGCCAGGGACAGCGCCTCGGGGAAGGACACGAACTCGCCGCGCTTGTTGAGTGCTCCGCCGAGCCACTCCACGCGCCCGATGTGCAGGCACAGGCACTGTGGCAGCTGTGACCCAAACACTACGTTAAAACTAACAAATATACCTTCATCACACTAATATTATAAAGACGAAAGTTTGTGAGTGTGTGAGTGTGTATGTTTGTTACTTCTTCACGCAAAAACTACTCAACGGATTTGGATAAAATTTGGTACACAGATAATTTATAACCTGTATTAATAGTTTTTATCCCGATTTTGTCTTGCCGTGGGATAATTTTCGAGTTGTAGCGGGTCAAGCCGCTGGCAACAGCTAGTATTTCATAAATTACAGAAAACTATTATCATCATTATTTTAACCGAAAGACCAGAGAGACTTAAGAGTCCACTGCTGGACATAGGCCTCCCTCACGTGTCACCACATTGACCGGTCCCGTGCGTCTCACATCCAGCAGGTCCCCGCAAGTCCACCTAGTGGGAGGCCTCCCAACGCGACGTCTTCCGGTTGGCGGTCGCCACTCCACAACTTTTTGGCCCTATCGGCCAGCTGTTATGCGAGTAATAAAGCGTACTATTCCATTAACGACTACTTAAATGATAAGAACAGTTGGTCGCTGAGTTGAACACAAGACAATGTTTGTTATTTATTTATGTTCTTTCTCCAAGATTAGTTTACTGATATGTTATGTCTTTTTTTTATTATTATTATATACTTTTTTATACTTGCCTTACTATTGTATCGAGTCTGGTTCTTCTAACCAACCTAACAGACAGATGTGTGCTGGGGAGTTTGTTCCGCCACTTCTTCTTTCCAGCAAAAACACTAGGAAGTGTCGAAGGGGGGGCGTTTTGGGGGACTGTCTCTTGTAAATAAGTAAAGTAAATTTTGACGTCCGAAAAGTGCTGACTATCAGCCTAGTTTGAATAAATGAGTTTTGATTTTGATTTTGATTTTGAATGTACACCTGCCCACTGCCCTCCGGCAATTCTACGGACAGAAAACTTTGCTCCGATCGAATTTAAAATCTCGCTATCATACAACAGTTACGGATTGCTGCTAGTCTAAAAATGAAAAAAATTATCACCAAATCATTCCCTAATAAATGAACAAAAACTTGTTTACATCTTACACAACACTACTTCCTTATTTAACTATTGAAAGTAAAATGAAGTTAGTGTTTTAATGTACCTTCCCGAAGCTGACGGTGCGTATGTGCTTGGTGTACGCGCTGGGCGGCGCGGGCTGGGCGGGCGGCTCGCTGGGCTCGGGGCAGCACTTGCTGCAGCGCACGCCCTTCACCATCTCCGGCGCTGTGAACGCGCGGAGCAGCCCTACGGGAACCAAGGACAGTCTGGGTATTACGCAGTGTCCATATTTATCAAAGCGGAGGGGGTTAGAGACGGTTAGGTCCATGCAATAAAAGCGAGTAGTTGGTGTGTCGAGTAAGACACGCAAGTCATAGGCGTCTCTGTAACCGGCGAAGCTACATTTGAAGTTATGTTCGAGATCAAGAATAAAATATGTCACTATGTACTGTAACAACAATTATCATAAAGTGGAGCAATAGGGATCTTTACTGACTTAAAAAAATATGATTCTAATTATTCCGTCTGTTAGATTATCAAAAAATATTGGATACGTATTTTTGGTTTTATCAAATCAATAAAAATTGACGAAGATAAAATGCGTCAAAGATTTGAGTGGGGGTTGTGACGTCACTGACCGCTAAAGAATGTCATACTAATGTCTCAGAAAATGACGTCACACGAGTTTTCAAAGCACTGATCACTGGTCTTCATTGTTTGTTTACGTGAAAAAAGAAAAAAGACGTGTCCAATATTTTTTGGAAATCTATCTGACGGACTAATTATATATTTTTTGTTAACTACCCTATTTATGGCAGTTCAAAGTACCTAGCTTTTACACGACTTATAATTATTTACCACGTTAAGGGATCGGAAGAACAAAAGTTTCTGTTGACTTAGGATTGTTTTGTTCTACAATTTTCGTCCACTCATATTTACTCAAGTTCGCACAATAACAACATTTACCTTTACACAGGTACAGTGTGGTAACAAAACTTGTATAAGCTGACCTAACAATCTATTGAAACTCCGTCCCACGCTAGACCAGCTCACGTACGGTCGTCTGTACGAATTATTATGAGTTTGTTTATTGATCGTAGTCTGATAATAATTAATAGTTGGTGGCGAAAACATAGTTGTCATAGATTAACGAAAAGTGTTTTTTATCTTGTGTTTATTACATAGACGGTAGACCTACTTATCGGTTCGATAACGATGGAACTATGTTATTACTTTCTCGCGTGTGCCCTAATACTTGGTTTCAATAATTGTAACATAGTTGACCCGCTTTGTAATTGTGTTATTTGTGAGGCTCAGGTTTCTCTTTGTATTCAAGGTTCTGGCTTGAGAACCCCAGAATGAGGCTACAAGTATTTCTAAAAAGTATAGTCATTATTTGATGGGAGAAAAAAAATTAAACCTTCGTCAACTTCACTCAATAGTCTGAAGGAGTATATAGAGTCTGCTGATGGATAAATATTGCCTCCCATTCTCCTAGTTACATTTTATAATGGCTTGACCTTCCACCATTCTTACCCTATGAAGATCGTCGTTCCAACCCTTAGTGGGCCACTCAGTCCTCTGTCAATAAACTGAACTTGAAGAGAGATTGTTAATGGCAGATAGTTTACTGTAGAGGAGCCACATATGAACTCTGTCTAAGTTAATGGACAGTGAATGGTCATAGACGCACACCGGTTGCGATTATTACACGCCGGTTGCGATTACTACGCGCCTGTCCTTTCTGAAGAACCTTCCCAATGAAGTCAGTGTATGTATTTCTAGGGTGTTGCTTGTTTTTAGAGCCTCCAGGCGTTGCCACAGACATTTGTTCGTTATCGACTTTCACTCTTCCTCTTCACATGACCAAACCATCTAAGCAAACATTAAATCTAAAATTAGCGGTGTGATTCCAAAAAAGCAACTAATATTTGTGTGCTCACCTGAGAGGCTGAAGGAGCCGGTGAGTCCAACGCTTGCGTTTGTCATCGACAGAGAGATGCTGTCGAATTTGTCGTAGCGGATCGGACTCTGTGGGGACAACACATACTTACATTTGTAGTCGTATTTACAAATAAATACTGGAATCTAAGTTAGGCGTAAAAGAGATGGCGTGACGATCTAGACGCGTACCACGAGGGCTGGTTGAAAGCGGCACAGGACAAGAGCTCTTGGAAGGAATTGGGGGAGGTCTTTGCCCAGCAGTGGGACAATGCAGGCTATAGGCAATGTTCCCACTGCTGGGACACAAGCCTCCTTTCTGTGAAAGGGAATGGGCTAAAATCCACCACAAGTGCGGGTTGGTAGATGTCATGTCTTCATGGTTCTAGGACAGGTAGGTAAGCTACACTATAGCTAACTATTTAACGTACCTTGTGTGAGCACACAGTGCACTGCAACCTGGACGCCAGGGTCCCGCGGAATGGCGGCGCTGGTGGAGGGCGGGCGGCTGCCGGCGTGTGCCAGCGCCGCCCCACCGAGCTTAGGTGGCACAGCGACCGGGAGACACCCTTCGTAAGGCGGGGAGCTTCCATGATTGGTTCTAAGGGACATCACATTTGATCATATATCATGAAAGGTGGGTGTACCGTCGTTGCACCTCTACCTGACCTTTCGACGAATACATGATATGACTTATGTTAAGTTATGGTTCTGTGTTTTGATGAAACCAATTTTCACAACTCCAATTGGCAAATGTATGAAAAAGTGACATCTGTCGCAGGTTGCTACTTCTCGTCACTCAGACGACTCAAAGGCTAAGTGTAGTCAGTTCATGTCCATCGTCAACTATATCAGCCTATACTACTCCCTCTGCTGGGACACAAGCCTTCTCTCTTTGTAGGAATGGGCTATACCCACCACGCGGGCCCAGTGTGGGTTGATAGATGTCACATTTCTTCGAATTTGGTTCTAAATGCCGGTTTTCTTTCGCCGTTATGAGAGCAGCGGTGATGAAATAACCTACACAAAGTAATGCGCCTGCGTTGGTTCGAACTCCCGACTTACTGCTCGTAAGTCGGGGCCGCCACCACTGGCCCACCGTTGGTTTTTGCTGTTTCTCTAGCGAATTTAAATTGATAAGAATGTTACCTGGCTCCACAAGATCGGGTTCATCGGTGGGCGCGGCAGAGGCCGGGCGCACGGACAGGCCGGAGGGCGTGGGCGGGGTGGAGTCGGCGCGCAGCGGGTGCAGGGCGGCGGGGGGGGACGCAGGCGACGCCAGCGCGGACCAGGCGCGGCTGCCGCCCAGACCCAGAGCGTCGGATAGGCAGCCCGGCTGGACAGAAACAAAATCACAACTAGTGGGTGAGGCCGAAATTTTGCGAGTCGTGAGTCGCAGAATTTCGGTCGCAATAATTGCGTGTGTTCTGTAGTGTGAGTCGGCAGACAACTCATTTTGCGCTCTCACTCGTTGCACTCAATTTTGTGAGTCACAGAAATTCTGCCGCAATAGATTTCATACAAAAGTCCTCATTGATTCACACGGCGACGCAAAATGAGTTGTCTGCCGACTCACACAACACAACACACACTATTTGACTGATACTGAACTGTGCGACTCATGACTAACAAAATTACGCTCGTTTGGCCTCACCTAGATGGGAAGGGACATGGGACTTCAAAATAAATGTTTAAGTATGGGTGTAATCTACTACTTTTATTGAGATTTCTGTACCTACTATAAATAAATTGAGACAAGTAAAATTGTAATTACTTGTCTCAATTTATTTATAGTTATTTGTATAACATACATTTTGCCTGAAATAAAACACATTTTTTTATAGGTACTCCAACAAGAAATTGCTCATTAAATACGAAAAAAATATGTCATCCGTAATAGGTAAATGTGGATAGGGAAAACTAAAAATTGAAAAAAAAAAAAAAAAAAAAAAAAAATTTTAAAGTGTTTATTCACAGAAACAATTTTTACACATTATATTTACCTCCGCCAAACTGCAAAACAGTTACTATGATATCTGAGGTAAATATCATCACTGCTGACTCAGGGTGTTCCCTTGAGATTCGGAAGGAAATTACTATCTTATTGCAGTTTCATTTACATAATCGTATTATTCACTTTTACTTGATCTTGATCCGAATTTCTTGAGGTTATCAAACCGGTCGATTATTTGACTAGAAATTGATTTTCAGTCCCACACCACGAAAAACGTAAAAACCAGCATTACAATAAAAAAAACCTACCTTCTTGGACATGCTAGTGGTCTCCTCTTCAATACAAGACAGTAGCACATGGAGTAGCTCGTGGGCATCCTGCTGGTCTGCGGGCACCACCCAGCCGGCCGCGCGGAGAGACTGCAGCACGCCCAGAGGACAGACTGGAGTGCCGCGCGCTGACTCGTGGGTGCCGTTCACAACTGATGACGATAAGGCATTTTGATTAAGAAGAGAAGTTCGTTACACGATTAAGTCAAAGTAAAGCCAATTATTTCAATCATATCACTACTTAATAGCACATCTATCTATCTATATATAAAATGAATCCATATATCCCTTGGTCACGCCATCACGCCTGAACGGCTGGATCGGTTTTTTTTATGTGTTTGTTATTGTCAGGAGAAGGTACTTATGACGGAAAAAAAAAAAAATTGTAGGTAGTAGTCAGGTAGTGGGTAGGAAAAAGGGCATTGCAAGGAATGCCGGGGTCAGCTAGTTTTTAATATAAATGTTGATGACAATACATCTATGAAAAATCAGACATAATTATAGCTTCTTTGTGTATATTTTAAATTTAATTGCTTGTTACCAGCATTTCAACAGCATGCTAAATCATTTATAAGCGCATAAGCTGATCATATCAATCAATCGATATAGCGTCCAGTGGGACATGCAATTATTTCTTTATTGTTTATAGATTATTTACTTTTTCCACCAATCATATTATTATATTGCCTACTACTTGATTGTAGGCCTACATCAGCTACTTCCATATTTAGACACACAATAGAACAATGAAATTCCAAAGGAAAAAGAAAACTCTGTTTTAAGGCTATCCATAAAGTATCAAAATTTTCCCATCGGGGCTGCGGGTTTTCACAAGTTAACACAGCCTCAACATAAATATAGTGCTAAGAAGGAACATGGGTGGTTTTTAGTCGGTAGAAATCTGACACTCCCTTTCGCTTTGCCCAAGAGCGGGAGGGGTTATTTGATGATTTGACACCCGCCAACAAAAAAAAAGTATTAAAAATTTAATGTTAATTTTATAAACCTGACTCAGGCAACATTATGATTGATTGTGGTCAGTAGTTATCACTGGTTCACATATTCATAGTATATTGTAGACATCTAATATTGCATCACTCATACTATATCATAAAGATAAGGTACATTTTGACAAAACAAATACTTTTATTATTCACAAAAAGTAGTATTATGTTAAGTAAACCTATAGAAGACTGTAAAAGTATAAATGGCGGAAAGTTTGGAGATACATATAACTCAAGTAAGGTAGTAATACAATGATTTGACTCAATTGAACCAAACATGATATAACAATTCCCAGCTACAAGCTTATTCTAATAATATTTTGTGCATGAAACATTGGCTGTTTTTTTAAAATACAATTATACATGGTAGCCATGAATTATGTAATAAACAATTGATTGATTATGTTATGACTGGCTCATGTGATCTTCAACTCAACAGGTAGCTCCTTTTATTAAACAGAAGTGATTTATTGTCCTGAGTTCTTCTTAGGACAATATATCACTTTTGTAAAAACTTATGGATTTATGAAGAACATTTTAACAACTCCAATTACATCATTATAAACATTTAAAGCAGTATCTACCAACTTTTTTTTCCTGCTGATAATCGCTGGTGATTGCAATGCCAATTAGTGTAGTGTGCTATGCTATATTCATACTTATTTTATTATTTTAATAACAAAAAGAATGCTACTAATTTTGTATTACTGACCTATTAGAAGTACTTAAATCTTTTAAGTACTTACTCTTTTTGAATAAATTTTTGAGAAGAATTACCTTCAATAACTGTATACAATGTAGTGATCATACTGTTGTGGCCGTCTGCTTTAGCATACTTTTTGAGCCAGTCGATGAACGCGGGACATGCTGCAAGCGCCTGCAGCAGCGTGTTGAGGAAGCAGGTCCTGCCCAAGTTCTGGAGCCCGGCGATTTGCCCGCGTCTCTTGCGCACCTTCGGAGCCCCACCGGGACCCCACAGCACGAAGGCTCCGACCACCACAGCGGCTGTCAACCCCGCAGCCACCAAAATCCTGTCTCCACTATCCATCGTCCCAAATTATGAATTAACCTCGCACTATACTTCACATACTAACATTTTTTTGTGTTCGAAAGACCATAGTAATTAATTACGCGACCCTTTCGCACTTAATGCGTTTTTTGGAAAAATCCATGAAAAAAGAAAACCTGTGTTTGACGTCTACGTTCTGACATTTTGACTTTTTCAGCGCTGATCAAAACGCTGCTATCAGACACATTGTTGTGATTGATTGCATTAACAACGAAAAAAAATAAAGTCATGTGGAATGTTACGGATTGTTGATGTGATCACGATGCACCATGCACGAGACGCACCTAAAGCATCTCAATGTATCAAAATATTACGGAAAGTTAACAGTGGTGGACTTGTCTAGTCAGTGTGTGCAACACATAGCTACTGAATAATGATACTTGAAACGAACCGCATACGACAACTGTCAAATTGGAATGACAACTATCTGTCAAGTTGTGCAAGGCAACCTCAAAAACAAACTCAGTCAAAATAAACAAGCGATTTGGTTTTGGATTGTTGTAATTATTATAAATTGTGAAAAAATATGTATTAAATTAGTTAACTGTGTTATGTTCATTGTTCACAAACTGGGTTTAGTCTTGTGATGGTTGCTGAAAGGCATCGTGTGCTAAACTGATCATGTGACAATTAGCAATTATTCATTTTATTGTTTTGGTATAAACTTAATTTATTGATAATGATACCGTCGAACACAATATGCGTTTCCCAGGAGGGCCCAGCGAACGCTTTGGCTCTAAATAAAGACTGCTCACAAGTAGTCATAGCTGGGCGCAATGGTAAATAAATCAAATAATAATCAATTTGCATAGGATGGAAATGATATGACTAGAAAGTTAAAAGTTAATTTTTGTTACAGTATTCAAAGTGTTTTCCATTGGCGAAAATGAATTTTCGGAAGTCTGTAATTTAAGGGTTGGAAAAAACTTGAATTTGAACTTCTCTTCTATTGATGTTGCCTGGAGTACTATTGAAGGTAAAAACTCTAGCTATAATTATTATAAAAGAATAAATATTTTCGACTTCATCATAGGACTGCTTTCATACAATGTTGTGTGATTAGCTATAAGTTCCTATTGTACCATTTTACGGCTCCTTTACATTCAAATTAATTACTGAATCTGAAGATACTATATTTATGTACTAGCAACAGTATTAACAAAAATAAACTGAGAAGGACTGCAATGAACTCATGATCTCTATTATTATAGTCTTAAAATTAAAATTATAAATAATCCTTGATTGTCATAATCTAATACAGTTCCAAATCATTAAAGCATTTATTGATTTCATAAATCAGAAGTATTTTATCGGTATCACTACCATACCAATCTAACAAGATTCCCACAAGTATCAACATTTTTGTGTGTTATAGAAAACACCCTAGCCACAGCAGCAACTAATGGTGCAGTTGTGGTGTGGAACCTGGGCAGGTCCGGCCGGTCTAAACAGGAACATGTGTTCTCTGACCATAAGAGAACTGTTAACAAGGTAACATTACATCATATTTATTGTCCTCCAACAATTAGGCAGAGGTTGAGGAGTACCATACCATACCAAAATGCTCCTAAGTAATAATACTTAGGAGCGTTTATCCTGCACCACCATTTTGAAAATACTGCATAATAGGGGATCGGACAAAAAAAAAACTAATTAGTCCGTCAGATAGATTTCCAAAAAATATTGGACACGTATTTTTTCTTTTTTCACTTAAACAAAAAATGAAGACAATACAGTGCTTAGAAAACTCGTGAACTCTTCGAAAACGTCATATGATAGTACATTTTTAACCTACAAATGACGTCACAACCACATCTTATCTTCGTTAATTTTGATTAATTTGCTGAAACAAAAAACACTTATGTTGTATCCAATATTTTTCGATTATCTAACTGACGGACTAATTAGAATCATATTTCTTTGACTCAGTTCGATCCCCTCTTGCTGTTACAAGGGCAGCATAGTACATCCACATTTCCTCAGTTAAAATCCCATGTAACAGAGGGTGCCATTATGGTATTACCATAAACCGGGCACAAACCCACACATCATAGCTCCTCCTTAGAAATTACAAGGTAAATGAAGTCAATTATTGATAACCAAGCAGCTTGTGTTTGTAATTACTTCTGTTGATAAAATCTGTATTTAGCACAATGACCTGTGATAACCCCAAATAGGTTACAGTTTAAAAGAGATATTATTTAGCAAAATTTGGAGGAGGCTTAATAATAAATGCCACTCGTATTGGTCTTTATGGTAAACCGCGCTTGCCTAGGTTGGTTTGTAGATGGGTGCCCACCCATATCGAGTTTCCTCCGTGCCTCCGAAAACACGTGGAGCTGTTGGTCCTGGCTACTATTTATAGACCTTTATCAGTTGTTACAGGTCACCTGGGTCACCTGAAAGTCTGACGACCAGTCTTACCACAGAGTACTAAGTGGGTTGTGGAGGTCAGATAGGCAGTCGCTCCATGTAAAATACTGGCAGCTGCATCCAGTTAGACTGGAAGCCGACCCCAACATAGTTGGGAAAAGGCTAGGCAGATGATGACTTAAAATAAAATTATTATTGCCAGTGATTCTAACTAAAATGAATTGTCTGTAGCAAAATGTAACAAAATCAAAATTATTTTTGGTTCAAGCCAATTGATATAAACTAAAAGATAAAAAATATTTGAAGTATTCACACTATTAATTGTTTGGGTGCAGGTTAGCTTCCACCTGACAGAGCCAGCTCTCCTCATCTCTGGCTCTCAGGATGGCATGATGAAGTGCTTTGATCTGCGCATGAAGGAAGTTGCTAGGACATTCATAAGGTGAGATAACCACACACACATCATTACTTGTGCTATCATCATCATCAGCCTATAATGTTCCTACTGCAGGGACTCAGGCCTCCTCTCTAGGAGAGGGATGGGCTATAATCCACCACGCGGGCCCTGTGTGGATTCGTAGATGTCACATGTCTTCGAATTTTTGGTTGTGAGATATGCCGGTTTCCTCTATGTTTTCCTTGACCGTTTTGAGAGCAGTGGTGATGAAATAAATTACACAAAGGAAGGCGCCTGCTTGGGTTCGAACCCATGACCAACTGTTCGTAAGTCGGGGCCGCAACCACTTGGGCACCACTGCTCTCTTGTGCTATGCAGTGGCCTAACCCAGTGGTGTAGTGTTTTTTAACAGGGCCCTATACCAATTTTTTTGGGGACTTTTTGAACCCAGAACGATGTGTGATGAGTGATAGGTGTCCATTGATACGACTGATAAGGGGGTATTTACGCATCTGGTAACGCCCCATGTCTTGCTTTTATATCAACAAATGACTGGACGACATCATGTGAAGTGTTATCAGAGAAAAGAGAAACAAGCAACTGAGATAGATTCTATTTTATTTGACTCCTTTAACAATTATGTTACGTCAGCAACACAGAGTCGATCCGCGACGTCCAGTTCAGCCCGCACCAGGCGCACACGTTCGCTGCCGTCTCCGAGAACGGCAACGTCCAGCTGTGGGACGTGCGGAGACACGAGCGATGCCTGCTGCAGTTCACCGCGCACTCCGGACCTGTGTTCGCCTGCGACTGGCACCCCGAGATGCCCTGGCTGGCTACTGCCTCCAGGGACAAGACTATCAAGGTGAGTGTGGGACTGCTGCCCACCTGTGGGACGTGCGGAGACACGAGCGGTGTCTGTTACTCAACTGTATCTTAGTTATTCCAAAGGGTCATGATGAAAGTATCTTGTCACATGTCATGTCTTGTGTCATGCTCTTGCAAAAGTAAAAGGTGCAGATCGTCTTTCGTCGTTACTGGATAGTACTAACCCCTTTTTTTGTGTTGGGTAATCATCAAACGACTCCCCCCGGGCAGAGCGGTAGGGAGTGTACTCAGACTTCTACTCACTAAAAACCACTCACGTTCCTTCTTAGCCCTTTGTGTCGAGGCCGCGTTATCTCTTTAGCAACCCGCAGCCCCGACGGGAGGTACTGATCCCTTCAAAATACATTTAATCGGTTTTCGATACCATCAATCGACCACAGCCTAGTTATACTTTAACGTCTGTGTAAAATTATAGGACAACAATTTATCTACAATATTCGACAAAAACAGACAAAAGTCTCAGGAAATTCGCAGTAAATAATTAAAATATTTAGCAGGTAAATAGCATTGAACAACAAGAGGTTACGCGCCTGAGTTATCAGATATTAGATAAATAACTAGGTCACCGATAACTCGCGTCTATTGCTCACGTGATCATATTATTGTAAAATTAACTCATTGCTTGATTCGCAATGTTAACTTTTAGACCAGTAATTGTCCTGTTACACTGAGAGCTTAATATATTAAGTAATACGTAACAGATGCTAGGGTCCTGTCTTCTTTATTATTATTTATAACTAGCTTACCCGCGCAACTTCGTCTGCGTCATATGATATAGCTTATAACCTCGATAAATGGATTATCCAACACAAAAAAATCATAATTCCTACTGCCAGTTTCTGAGATCAGCGTGTTCAACCAAACAAACAAACACTTCAAGTTTATAATATTAGTTTAGATTTCATTTATTAAATAGTATATCAACCAGCCCGAACTTTTGATATTAATATGTATATTGCGTACTTATTTTGCCCCAATTTGACCCAAAGTACGAAAAGTTATCTAAAAATAGACACAAAATCCAATCAAACATCCAACACGTTTTGATACCACAAGCTCGATTTTGCAAAACAAATGCATAAATAGAAAAACACGTGTAAAAATGCATAAACAAACATCTCAAGCCACAAGGGGTCAATTTACATACATAATGAATTGATTGAGTAGTAAAGTGATTTTCCTTTTCATTCGTTACTTTAGCAACGTTTAGCGTTTCCTATGACCCTAACTGACGAGGCATTGCGACACTTCAACAATTAATTACATAATTTTTGTGTCTAGCTGTTATCAGCGCGGCGCGTGATTAAATTAAATGGTACAATGCTAGGTTATTGCGTCTGAGAGGACACTGATAAAAATTGTGTTGCACTCTTTTGAGATACGTCATACGCACACTATGCCACTCCTAGGCAAAGGCCTTTCTCCTAGACCTAGGAGAAAGGCTTCTTCTCGCCAATTGGTGAAGAAGCCAACCAAGACGTATTACATACCACTGTGAGGATCGGCCGGAGGACACTGTGGAGCACACCGTGGAGGTCTGCCCCGCTTGGGCGGAGCTCCACCGTGTTTTCGTAGCGGCGATCGGCGGCGGCGACCTCTCGCGTCCGGCCCTGGTGCAAACCATGGACCGGGGCGAGGAGGAATGGGACGCCGTCGCCTTCTGCGAAGCAGTGATGCTAGCGAAGGAGGTGGCAGAACGTGAAAGGGAGAGAACCTCACGTCTCAGCCGCCGCTGGAGACGCTCCGGGCGTCGGGGGCCACGTGAAGGCTTTCGGCCTCCGTATAGACGCGGGCCTGTGGACGGTGAGTGATGGGCTACCTGGCTGTGCGTCCGTCTTATGACGACGACAGGCCGTGTCGACGGCGCGTTCGTGCTCCACGCGCGCTTCTAAGAGATGTCAGCAACATGGAAGGGGCCGACGCCCGTCGGGGCTGCGGGATGTTGTAAGAGATACTGCGGCCTTGGGGGCTAAGAAGGAACATGGGTGGTTTTTAGTCAGTAGAAGTCTGACACTCCCTTTCGCTCTGCCCAAGAGCGGGAGGGGTTATTTGATGATTTCCCAACCCCTAAAAAAAAAAGACGTATTACATACATTATGGAATCGCAGTGTTTTTATGCGTCTTGATACCTTACTTTGGTGAATTTTGTTAAGTAATCTTCACAGCCCGATATTTATTTCGCGTGCATTTTTCATACACGAAGAAAAGATAATATACTCGTAGTATTCATTTCCAGGTTTGGGACATCTATGGCAAACCTAACTTGGAGCACACCATTTACACGATAGCTTCAGTCGGGCACGTGAAATGGAGACCGCAAAAGAAGTAAGTGCAATTTACCAGATACTTAGCTGTATAAAATAAGACTTCTTTGCTTTCTACAAGAAACAATTTTCTAAAGCGAACGAGGAGGCAGACCTACCACTAGCCTCTTGGTGGACAGAATAAATGATAAATTACCACTATCTACAACCCAGCATAGATAATCCTCCTGTCAGGATAAATGCTGCTGGGCCAGTCCCTAAATAAGTTATATACCAAGAAGACCTACATCGTACTACCCCGATTTTGAAACCCAGTTCCTTACCAAAAACCTATTTCTTATCAGGCACCAAGTAGCATCCTGTGCCCTAGTGCTGGACTGTGCAGTCCACGTGTGGGATGTGCGTCGTCCACATGTCCCACTGGCAACATTCGCGGAACATCGCGACGTCACCACCGCCATCGCATGGCTGGCTGAACCTCACACCTTCTTATCCACTAGTAGGGTAAGCCTTCCTTGGTCAAAAATCTAGTCAAGGAACTTGGATTTCTGTGAAATTATGAGTTTGCTGAGAATCATTTGTTGGCGTCATGGTGCTGAAAACCGGGCCCGGTTTTTAACAAAGCGGAGCGGTGCTAAGTGCAAGATTCGGCCAATTGGGTAATTGGCAAAAATAATCTAATTAGTCCGTCAGATAGATTTCCAAAAAATATTGGACTCATTTTTCTCACGTAGGATAAAATTAAGACGATACAGTGCTTCGAAATACGTGTGATGTCACATTTCAATTTTTTTTTACCAGGAAGTGACGTCAGAAGTCTCCACTCATGATCTTTGACGCTTTTTATCTTAATCAATTTGATAAAACAAAAACACGTATCCAATATTTTTCGGTAATCCAACTGACGGAATAAACATGATCATATTTTGTTTAGTCAGGATACTACCAAATTGCAGGAAAGACGAGAGTTGTGCGCTATTTTTTTTTGTTGTCCCTGTTCTTGATCTCGATCACGCTTGATGGAAAGCGATTGATAAGGTCTATGATGGAACGAGCGTGTCCTAAAGATGCCTGTTCACTCTTGATTTCAAGGCAGATGGGTTAAATGTAGGAGTGGACACAGAAAGTGGCACACTAGTGGATTTCAAGTTTCAAATGTGCATGCCATGGGGCAGAAAGTGGTAAAAATGTATTCAAAAGTTGTGTGCATTGTTTCGGTGATATAGGCTGGTTTGTTTCCGTCGGTCAGGACTGTTCGCTGTACCGGCACCGGTTCAGCGAGGCGGCGCACCCGGTGCTGTGGGCCAACCCGCACGGCGTGTGCATGTCGGCGCGCGGCGAGGTGCTGCACGCCGCGCCCGAGCGCCCGCTGCCCGCGCTGCCCGCCTTGCCGGCCATGCCCGACCGACATGTGCCTGGATTGGGGTGAGGCTAACTCTTGCCATGTACACACTTCAATAACGCTTACACGAAACGATTTACAATATTTTTTTTAGTATAAATATACATGTGACGAGTTGCTCATGTTGTCAAGAAATTTTGAAAATCAAATTCTAATTCGAATAAAAAACATCATCGTTTTATTTTGAATAATTCAGTAAAATCATCCAATTTAACTAAAAAGAGGAATGAACCCAAAATCGGACCTTGAGAAACGCCAAATATCATTTCAGACTGTAATGGGTTTATACCGTTTAACTGAATTTTAACCTGTTTATCTTGTAGGTATGATTTTAGTAAACAAAGAGCTTTTCACTCCTCTTGCTCAAAAAGACCGTCATAATAGCGTACCAGAGCGGGCGTAAAATTGCATTTATTGCCCTAGGGGAAAAAGTAAATCTCGACGTGCTCTCCCCCGTCTGCCGCGACCTGCGCAGTGCGTGATGCATTTAGCTTCAAGTATAAAACAAATTGGATATCACCCAGCGTATCACAGAACGCATCAATGTTCTCCCAACTAGGCCACAACCATCGACATCAAAGGATGAGTCAACCCAGCTGATTGTGTATTCAGAAAATTCGAACGAGGGACCCTCAAACCTTGAACAACGTTTTGTATCTCCTACGTTTACCCCACAGATTACACAATGTTCGTCTTCACAGAGGACTGAAATTAAGTTGCCGGGAAAAAACATATCATTTTTGTACAACTGTACAAATTGTACATTTAATTTTTAATAAAAAATAAACTTTGTTATTGAACATGGTTATTTTATTTTCTCGCAATCGTAGTGAAAAGTACGGTGTAACACACGGCGCTAAAATCCCATTACAACTCGGTTCCTATTTACTACCTCGCTAAAGCTCGGTAGTAAAACTACCTCGTATATAATGGGTCATTTTAGGCCCTTGTATTACAATGTACTATTATTGCTAATTTCACACTGTTTTAGTTTCATCAGAAATGTCTTATGGTTTATGCAATCGAATGCCTTCGAGAGGTCCAAATAGATTTTAAAGGCTTCTTGTGCTTTTTCCCAGGCATTAAAAATGTTCCTTAGTAAAACGGCAGAAGTCAGTTGTACAGTCGAACAAGCTAATGCGTATATAGGTCGTAGGATCTCTGAAAATATTGATTGCAATTTTGTTTTATAAAGCGTTTCGCATTAAGCGACTGATGTCAAAAGCTATAGTCTCTTAATTTATCTGTATAATCTTAAAAGTAAATTCAAGTTAGCTGGCTGTTAGCTTATTAGCTTGTTCGACTGTACTATAGATTTGCCCTCTATACTTGATAATGATATGTAACTGGTGAAATGCGACGATTGCAGCCTGAATGACAGGCCTTGTTTTAAAAAAAAACACATTTTTAAATTGTTATGAATGCGTTCTCCCAGTCGCAAGCAGCCGACAGCCGGTTCCTTATCCCCGAGCGCGCAGGCGGCTCTGGAGCGCGCATTCCCGGGCGGCGCGGCATCCACGCTGGTGCGCTACTGGGCGCCGGGCTGCACGCGCACACGTGCGCTGCTGGCGTGCGCGCGCCAGTACCGGCTGCGCGGCGCGGCGCCGCACGACCTGGCGCGGCACAACGCGGACGTGGCGCGCGCTAACAACAGGCACATGGTACGACTCCCTGCTTTCATTTCCTATGTTCGGAGCTAAATTCGTTTGACTATTTTGCACTTCTAAGGTTTTTAGATATGTCGAATATGTCAATTGACGGTTGTTGCTCTTAATTATACAAATTTATACAATGTAAAGTGATGGCCTGAAACACAGGTTTAAATAAACCTAGATCAGGCAGGTCGCTACCTAACATTTGATTTCGTTACTATCGTAACTTGCAACAGTTATATATACTTTACTTATAGATTACTTTTAAGCACTAATTATACAATTGTTTAGAAATAACACTACTGCACCTAAATGTAAATTTTTGTAATACCTACTTTTTTAGAAATGAATTATTCTTATTCTTATTCTTAATTATAAAAACCGTCAATAGTGCAGTTGTAGTGCACAAATGTTACACCAAAGGCATCGAGTGTTATACATACCGACGCCGACGCTGATGATTCATGTAGCAGTCCCCCAGGTGTGCCACGTGTGGGAGGTGGTGCGCTGCGCGTACAGCGCGGGCGGCGGCGGGCGCGGCACGCCGGCCCCGCCCGCGCCGCTCGACCCGCCCCGCCCCGACCCGCCGCCCTTGCCGCCCTACACGCACACCTACCAGAGGTAAGTCTTGTAGGGATGTCGAGTGCCACGTGTGGGAGGTGGTGCGCTGCGCGTACAGCGCGGGCGGCGGCGGGCGCGGCACGCCGGCCCCGCCCGCGCCGCTCGACCCGCCCCGCCCCGACCCGCCGCCCTTGCCGCCCTACACGCACACCTACCAGAGGTAAGTCTTGTAGGGATGTCGAGTGCCACGTGTGGGAGGTGGTGCGCTGCGCGTACAGCGCGGGCGGCGGCGGGCGCGGCACGCCGGCCCCGCCCGCGCCGCTCGACCCGCCCCGCCCCGACCCGCCGCCCTTGCCGCCCTACACGCACACCTACCAGAGGTAAGTCTTGTAGGGATGTCGAGTGCCACGTGTGGGAGGTGGTGCGCTGCGCGTACAGCGCGGGCGGCGGCGGGCGCGGCACGCCGGCCCCGCCCGCGCCGCTCGACCCGCCCCGCCCCGACCCGCCGCCCTTGCCGCCCTACACGCACACCTACCAGAGGTAAGTCTTGTAGGGATGTCGAGTGCCACGTGTGGGAGGTGGTGCGCTGCGCGTACAGCGCGGGCGGCGGCGGGCGCGGCACGCCGGCCCCGCCCGCGCCGCTCGACCCGCCCCGCCCCGACCCGCCGCCCTTGCCGCCCTACACGCACACCTACCAGAGGTAAGTCTTGTAGGGATGTCGAGTGCCACGTGTGGACGTTCATAATGAGCAGCCGGTTCAACGAGTAAAACCAAATAGTTTAATAATTTTTTTTAGATGTCACCAGCTTTTCCTGGCTCATTGATCCCTTATAAAATAAATGCTAATGTCTTACAATATAGAGATATGTGAAGGAGTATCTTTACGAGAAATTAAAGATTTCAGTCAATGTCAAGGTAATTCTTAACATCTACCAGCAATCACATAAAAACTTGAAACTAGGAATTTCTCCAGTATCGTGGCTGCGTTTACAAACATTTAAACTCACATACACACACACCCAGACCCGAAACAAGACCAGACCAGATCTGTAGGCCATACAAATATTTGTTCCGTGCGAGGACCGAACCCACGACACGCATGTGCGTTTCGACCGCGCGGCCACGACGTTTTTTTTTAAAAAAAACTGTACCAAGTTTATGTAAAAGTTTGTAAAAGTTGATTCCCAAAACCATAAATTTGTCAAAGTTATGGTTACAAAGTTATAAGGGTTTGAACGTGGCCGCGCCATCGAAACGCGGAGAACCGCGCGGCCACGGAGATCTTTAAAACAGACTAAGCGTTGCAGAGACCTGCAATTTAGGTAAATAACAGATTCCAGATGTAAAAAATTTGTAAAAATATAGAAAAAAACCCTAGGTTTATATTTTAGGAGCTGTAACACTAAAACCCCATGGCCGCGCCATTGAAACGGTGAAAACCACGTTATCGCCGATATCTCGCTGAAAAAGCATCGTAGTGGTCTGGAGTTTCTTGTGATTCATAGATTTGAATTTGTCAAATCATGTAAAAATACAAAAAAAAACCCTAGGTTTATATTTTAGGTGCTATATGACTAAAACGCCATGGCCGCGCCATTGAAACGGTGAAAAATACGTTATCGCCGATATCTCGCTGAAAAAGCATCGTAGAGGTCTGAAGTTTCTTGTAAAACCTAGATTTAAATATGTCAAAACTTTTGGAAATACCCAAAAAGGACCTAGGTTTATATTTTAGGAGCTGTAAGACTAAAACCCCATGGCCGCGCCATTGAAACGGTAAAAAACCACGTTATCGCCGATATCTCGCTGAAAAAGCATCGCAGAGGGCTGAAGTTGTTCGTAAAACAATGATTAGAACCTTTGTTGTTTCGATAGGGTGCCCATGGCTTTGTGTTTACAGAAAACTTTCCACCTATTGCATTTCCCTAAAAATTCCAAAACTAGGTTTACTAAAAAATGAAAAAATATTACGACAGTAACTAGTATGTATTACTTACCTTGGTTATGAAGCATTAATTTGAAATCCAATCGTAAGGCGTAACAAAGTGCACTCTAAAAGAGATATCCTGTAGTCGCGCAGTCTCCGCCAAAAGCCTTTTGTTGCAGTCGTCGTTTTACTTTCAGTTAATTCGTAGGGACTACTCGTTGGTGTTTGTTTGGTGTTTTTATATTTTGGCATTCCTACGGACTTTGATTTGAGCACTGTTTCGGACATTTTTTTTTATCTTTGGAAAACTAAGTTCTGCTCTTACAATTTGGACTTTGTTACGCCTTACGATTGGATTTCAAATTAATGCTTCATAACCAAGGTAAGTAATACATACTAGTTACTGTCGTAATACTTTTTAATTTTTTAGTAAACCTAGTTTTGTAATTTCTAGGGAAATGCAATAGGTGGAAAGTTTTCTGTAAACACAAAGTCATGGTCACCCTATCGAAACAACAAAGGTTCTAAACGATATCGTACTACAGCTCCTGATATACAAAGCTAGGATTATTTTGTGTATTTTTAAAAAAATTGATAAATTCAAATCTTGGTTTTACAAGAAAATTCAGACCTCTACGACGCTTTTTCAGCGAGATATCGGCGATAACGTATTTTTCACCGTTTCAATGGCGCGGCCATGGCGTTTTAGTCTTACAGCACCTAAAATATAAACCTAGGGTTTTTTTTTGTATTTTTACATGATTTGACAAATTCAAATCTATGAATCACAAGAAACTCCAGACCACTACGATGCTTTTTCAGCGAGATATCGGCGATAACGTGGTTTTCACCGTTTCAATGGCGCGGCCATGGGGTTTTAGTGTTACAGCTCCTAAAATATAAACCTAGGGTTTTTTTCTATATTTTTACAAATTTTTTACATCTGGAATCTGTTATTTACCTAAATTGCAGGTCTCTGCAATGCTTAGTTTAAAAGATCTCCGTGGCCGCGCGGTTCTCCGCGTTTCGATGGCGCGGCCACGTTCAAACCCTTATAACTTTGTAACCATAACTTTGACAAATTTATGGTTTTGGGAATCAACTTTTACAAACTTTTACATAAACTTGGTACAGTTTTTTTTAAAAAAAAACGTCGTGGCCGCGCGGTCGAAACGCACACACGACACGCAATGCAGCAGTCCAATCGCTCCGTGTCGTATAATCTTCATTTATGTTAGTATTATCTAAAAATATAAATTTTTGATGTCAGCAATGCAGTAGAAGAGGAACCTTTGGAAGAAGTGGAAGATTGGGCGGAAACCCAGTTTCACAACAGTGGAGTTCTGGGCAAGCCCACACTCAGCATCTACATACCACCAGCCAAGCAACCCAAACATGTGAGAACTGATGGTGAGTGACAGGGAATTAAGAATAACGACTGGCATTTAGCCTCGGGAGCTTTGAACTCTAAACTTAATGCAATCATTTCAATTAAACCATTTACGATTTTTTATTTCCCAAGAGTTTGAAACAAAATATTTTATTTTATTCAGCAAAATAAGATCCATGCTTGGGTATGAATATCATCTGCTGGCAAAAATGTGCACAAGTTACCATCATGCAACACTTACATTCTTACATATATGCATATACTTGACACAAATTAGGTATGAGGCTCGTATAATTATGCTCGATTTTTTTTTCACTCTAAACAAATCGTATTAACGTCAGAAATAGAACCAAAAGTTTTATTGGTTAAACAACACTTTTGTGTTGTTTGTTAGATTTTGATCTTGTTTTCAATTATTATCATATTTTTTATAGGTAATGTTTTTATATTGTATCGAAAAAAAAATATATATGCATATTGCCTATTGTGGCCTACCATTGCACACTAGGGTATTCAGATGTTGGCTTGATAACCACTCGGAATTTTGGGCGCGAGGGTTGTGCTTTAAATATTTTTTTTTTTCTAGTCATCTAATAATATAATCTATCTTCATATATATAAAAATCAATGCCACTTTTCGTTGTAATTTTATAACTCATGAACGGGCTCATCTATCCAAACCAAATGTTTAGGCTTTGTTTGGACTATTTAGTAGATGGTTTATGTGAAGTTTGCACAAAATTGGTCGAGCGGTTCTTTATTTACCACATTTTTTGTAACAAATGAATTTAAGAAATGGCCGATAATTTTGTTAGTGGGGATTTTCTGTCAAATTGATTGTTTTCAATAACTTCAAATTCAAGAATGGTTTAGATTCACAATTGGAGCCAGAAGGTGGCGCTGCTATCCGGGCAGGACGACGTTTGCCAGGTCCGCTAGTTATATAAAAATCAATGCCACTTTTCGTTGTAATTTTATAACTCAAGAACGGGCTCACCTATCCAAATCAAATGTTTAGCCTTTGTTCGGACTATTAAGTAGATGGTTTATGTAAAGTTTGCACAAAATCGTTCTTCATTTATCACATTTTTTGTTTCAATACTGTCCGGGCAGGATCACGTCTGCCAGGTCCTCTAGTTGTTAATAAAATATTAACTACCTACATAATAGTTAGTAAAATGATGTAGAACGTTCGAGTGGTATGGTTTCCATGCTTGTCCGTCCAGAGACAGCGGCGGGCTGGGTGTCGGCGGCGGCGGCGCACTACGTGGACACGGAGTGCGCCGACTGGGCGCTGCCCGAGGAGGCCTTCCCGCTGCGCGCCGCGCCGCAGCCGCTCCACGTGCCCGACCTGCACCCGCAGAGACACGACGAGAAGGACCATAACGGTGACTCTTTTATTGCCATCTACACTAATATTATAAAGAGGAAAGATTTGTTTGTTTCTTTGTTACGAATAGGCTCCGAAACTAATGGACCGATTTGAAAAATTCTTTCACCGTTGGGAAGCTACACTATCCCCGGGTGACATAGGATTTTTAACCCTGTATTCCCACGGAAACGGGAACTACGCGGGTGAAACCGCGTGACGTCCGCTAGTTCAGAAATATACGCATACATGACATGTTTAAAATATACTTTACTTGAGTTGCGGAACTTAAGTCTTGACTTCTTCAAAATAATGAAATGATATGTTTATTTACATATTGTGCGTCAGGACACAACCAAGACGCACAATATATCTGCAAAATACACTAAAGAAATATTCGATTACAAAAACAAATTGGTGTGAATTGTGCTGCGATAAATGATTACAAACAGTTGAATAAAACTCAAAAAACCTAGAACATGCAATACTCGATCGATCAATATGCTTACATTGAACACAAATTAATCATTTAGCGCAGCACAATTCACCAATCTTACATAATTTACTTACTAATTAGACTAAGCTTTCTGTATGATAAATTAATCATTAAAACTCTGATGCTACTTGAAAGAGCATTACTTAAAACGAATAACAATATTTAGTACAGTTGTCATTCGTACATGTTTGACAGTCATTCGGGTAGTCAAAAGCTATAAAATCTGGCACCAGTCTTACCAAAAAGAATCCTAGCTGGGTCCATAAAAAGTACTGATATTCAGCTGCATGTGGTTAAACGGGAAGACGACAGCAAGTTAGGAAAAGGCTCGGTAGACGATGATGATGATGAGTGTGGTGTGTTGTGCAGCATCTCACCGCGGCAGTGGAGGTGGCGGTACATCACCGGGAGGCAGTTCGTCTCCCGGCAGTGGCTCCAGCGGCTCCGCCTGCACCGCGCCGCCCAACCTCGACCACTCCGGGTATCATCACAATAATCATGTGAGTTTATTTATGCTTCATTCATTAAATTTAGGGCTGGATTCTTCTTTGTCACATAGTAGGAATAAATAAATAAGCCTTTTTTTACCCGACTGCGGCGAAGCCCAAAAGGAGGGTTATGTGTTTGGCGTGTATGTATGTATGTCCGTTTCTTTGTTCCCTCATAGCTCCTAAACGGATGAAGGGATTTGAATAAAATATACGTCGTTAGATTCGTCTTGATGGTGCGAGAGTGAACAATAGGTATATATTAAAACAGAGAACTCGGCCCAGTTTTAGTTTGGTAGGAGCATTCAGTTCTGTTCTGTCTTGGCAGTCTTACCACTATATGATGCACTTAATCAAGGCCTAAATAATCTTTCTATATTTTCCATGACCGACGAGAAGGGCTAGCTAAACTGAACTCCTGTCACCATGCAAATGCACCGTCACGGTCGTACCATTACATCAGAAACACTATGTGGTAATTGATCCCGCTGTTTTCAAAGGCCGTCTTTTATTGTATAAACTCGCTTGTACTTGATACTTGACATTCCTCAGATGGACGAAGGCGAAGGTGGCGACTCTGGGTTGGCCGTGCGCGTGGGAGAGGCCAAGAGTCCTCAGCTAGAAGTGGCTCCCCTGCTGGCTGCAGCACTGAAGCTGCACGCCGAGCTGGGAGACGTGCAGACTGCTGCCGTGGTCATGTTGGTGCTGCAGGAGCACAGGTGAGGATGCTAAGCCTGTCGCCGGCCGTTAACACTTTCAGTGCCAAGCACCCAGCTTATGGGTCGAACAAAAATGTGTTTGCGTGCCCACAACCCGCCTCAGAGTCGTCGCAATACGTGGCTATAGATGACTTGGGCTCACACGGCATACAAATAAAACTGGCCAAGTGCAAGTCGGACTTGCTCATGAAGGGTTCCGTACCATCGTAGTAGCTAGGGACTGCAATTTGTGGGGTGTCGATAGATAGTCTATATACACCCCACAAATTGAAGTACAGTCAGCATCAGAAGTAGATTAACACTACACAAACTTACTAAACAGGTTTTTAAATGAAAACTTGTTAGAAATTACATGTTATTAACAAGTCATTGAAGAGTAAGGAACATTTGAAAGAATAATCATCTGAACCATTAAAAATAATAGCTGAAATCCTGTACATCAAATTAATAATAAAAGTTCCGAAATGTTAAGCTACTTCTGATGCTTACCGTACCTGGATGGATGAAAAAAAAATTCAGTACCATGTAGTGTATGGGGAGACCCTCCTTTATCTTTTAATTTTTGTATTAAATCGTAAAGCGGTTCACAGAATACATCTACCTACCTACCAAGTTTCAACTGTGTGTGTAGTCTTAATCGTTTATAAATAAAGTGGCGAATAAAAATGGACAATTTGAACTTGGTATAGAAAGTGGTGTGACTGACACATCGAACTATGAAGACTGTTACACAGCCAATCTTTGTGCAAAACATGATGTACTTTACTAATTTAGATTTATTATTAATGTTTGTTGTTCTTTGTCAGGAGCGACTTGTTCCCGTACATTGAGGAAAGCTTACAAGAGCACTGGCTTTTGGGATACATCGAGCTGTTGCAGCGACACAAACTGTGGAATGTCGCCACTGAGGTATTATTATTTTGGCATGCTCTCTTCAGGCCATTTGTAATGAGAAAATTATTGAAATTGATATTTCTTTTAGCAGACCTGTCTTAAACTGAGTTGACATCCAGGTGGTGCGTTGTGCGTGGCTGAACAGCGTGTGGGTGATGTCGCAGCAGTCCACGAGCGTGGCGGTGTGCTGCGGGCGCTGCGGCCGCCGCACGCGCCCGCACGCCGCCTGCGACTCCTGCCACCCGCACCTGCGCCATCTGCCCGACTTGTGCGCCGTCTGCCATCAGGTATGTTGCACACCGCGGCTAGGATGTATCACGATCATTTTAAAGACTGATTTATTCGAACTTAGAATTCTTGGAGCTTCCTTTTGAGATGCTTTTCCACTTTCAGGTGGTCCGCGGTCTGTACGCCTGGTGCCAAGGCTGTTCCCACGGCGGACACCTGCACCACATGCGGCAGTGGATGGACACTCACCAGCTGTGCCCGGCCGGCTGCGGCCACCAGTGCCAGCTCGCGTGACTCCCCACTGCTGGGCCTGACACCTGCATCAGCTGGTTCTATGTAACGTTAAATACAGTGTTCAGCAACAAATAGAAATACCAGCCACATTAGCTACGCCTAGTCCGATCCTAGTCTTCACGTCATACAAACATTTGACCGTTTTCAGTAATATTACAACTGGCTGTAACTTCGGTATCGACTTGTGTGTGGTAAAGAGCCATAACTTCAGCTGATGCAAACATATTAAAAAAAAAAAAAAAAAAAAAAAATTGTTTATTCATAAACCACAAAAAAAGAGAACAAGTTGATGATTGGAGCCTCCTTTTAAGCAACAAAAAGCCTGTATTAGGAGACTCCGCTCTTTCACAGCTAGGTTTTGTAACAGAACAGAAAACATAAAAGAAAACAGAAAAGACGTTTACATATATGTTTACAAGTTAATGTTCGTGTCATTTGAGCTTAACAGTTTCTCTGCCAAGATATTTTTTTTTGTATGCCCGAAATTGCCAAGTTATCTATAGGTACGTATAGCGACGACTCGGAGGCGGGTTGTTGTCGTACCAATTATTGTTCGACCCATATGCTGGGTGCTTGGTACCGGAAGTGAAGCTTGATTTTAATAATTATGAAGGTCAAGCCAGAGTAACATTTTACTGTTCCGTTTGAACAATAATCCCACTAAAAACAAAACTTGTAAAAAATAGCCAAGCCGCGCAAATCAGTTCTTTTACCGTAAAAAGTAGTGAGATCCATATAATACAAAGTCAGTTAATATATTCTGACCCTACTTTTTAAGTAGGGACAAAATGACCTTTAAAGTTTTAAATAAATGGATTGACTTGGCCATCGCCTCGCATTCGCCAATGTTACACAGGCCATTGTAATAGTTGGCCATCGCATTGGCCAATGTGATGCAGTGGCCAAGTCAATCCAAAATTCAGGCTTCTAGTTTTATCCACAACGAAATTATAGGAGGTCGAAAATGGCCTGAACTGGTTCGAGAAAAGGATGGTACGGCCGTGCCGCTTTATTGCTCGACTTGGCGGGGGCACTTCCGTGCCCCCAGATGTCAGTTGCAGCAAATAAGTTAGTGTTTATTAACCCCTTATATTTTTCTGTCAATGTTCTACATCTGACTGCGAATATGAACAATCTGCACATCACATCTTATGGGAGTGTAGCCTTTGGGAGAATGAACGTAATATTATGTTAAATAGTGTACAGGTTACTTCCGGAGTTATTTATTACACGGACCTTGTAGAAACTAGAACAAATTTCCGTGCGTTCAAGCATTTTTGTCATACCTATTAATGGAATCAAATATAACAGCTGACAACTTAGGACCCAGTAATATTAATGACAATAATATCCGTGGTGCTAGGCAACTGGGCTTATCCCAGTTGTATACGTACCTGTGTGCCTATTGGCCTTGTTCAGTTCTGTCTCCTGCTGATATGGAGGGAAGCGAAAATTATATTTTTCCTACCCCTCCGCTATTCTTTTCTGATTAATTTCGTTGCAGGATCCAAGACAGTTAAATCGTTTCCCTGGGACTTCGTCGGGCTTCATTGTTTCGGCGCTTTTCTTGTGGTCGCCACTGTTGATTCTGGCTTACAGGAGTTACAGTGGTTTGGGAATTGTGTGGCGGGCTTGTCCCATAAAAAAAAAATAACCCCTTATATTTACTGGCAACTCGTAGAATATTATTTTCAAAAAATCTTTTCGTAAGGCTCACTTGCACCAGAAACCACTGCGCCTAATGCTAAACGTGTTTCCATCATTCGGTCCCTGTCAACATCAAACAATTGACAGAAAGTTTTAGCGTTAAACGCGTTTTTAGGTTGCAAGTAGGCCTAAAGCCTCGTATCCACTGGACAACATTTTCTGTTTCTGGCGACATGTCGCTGACGACTGATCATGCGTAGACAGATAACGTTGCTAAACAAAAGCTCCGCGCTAAATCTCAACATGTCGCGCCAAATATTGCTTAATTAATGGATACGAGACTTTTGAGTTGCGTTTCTAAAACTTAAATATTAATAAAATTTGCTACAGAAGCTAAGTAAAGAATCATTACCTGAATACATTTTTTAATATATTTTAATAATAAGAACGCTTAAAGTGTAAACAACTAAAGCAATGTAAATAGTAATAATAAGAATAATTGTGTATTCATAGACTGAATTAAGGGTACATTTTGTAACAGATATTTTGTATAAATAAAAATGCACAAGTATATAATACAATTGTTTTATTATAATATAATTATTTACAGAAATATTCGTATTAATCGAGTTACTAGATAGTAGCAGGTATTGGCAAGATAGCCTATAACATAGTCACAGCGAAAGTAACCTAACCCAGGTTTTTCCCTTACTATTTTGTATTTAACACGAGATCCAATTATTAAGCTAGTTAGCAGAACTCGACAGGGTAAACACCGTATACATAATAAATATGTAAACATAATTTAAAATGTAACAAAATCATCATCATTCGGCTGCACATATCCGTACATATGATGTCATCGCTACTACTTCTTTTATTTGGCAAAGAGCATAAATAAAAGGAGATATCCCGAAGAATAGAGCTAGGGTGGGCCGCGTTCAGCAAATTGGACGACATTTTGAAATCGGCCAAAATTCTATGTCTAAAGTCCCGCCTCTATAACCAGTGTGTTCCGCCCACAATGACTTACGGTGCGGAAACATGGACGCTCACGCAGGAGGCTGTGTACAGACCAAGAGTTGAGCAGTTGGAAAGTTCCATGCTAGGCATATAACTGGTAGGCCAAGTTCCAAACGTCGAAATCCGAAGACGTACAAAGGTTACCGAAATTGGAACTCAAATGCCCAACTCGGGCAGGACACCTGGCAAAGCGTAGTGATGGCAGGTGGAGTAAGGCTGCCACCGAATGGCGCCCAAGAACGGGGAAAAAAATGTAGGTCGCCCGGCGCGGCGGCGGCGAGATGGACAGACGATAGATTTTTTTGTTTTGTTAGGTAAGAAACCATCACGTGGGTCGACTTTCGTTAACGTATTCAACCCTATATTTTATACAGTCGCCCAAACCTGTAATTAGACCACTTTTGCTGTGACACAACACGATAGAGTTTCGATGATTGGGCGAGCAGTTAATATCACAACTACATCAATATCTACTTTCACCTGACGAAGTGACAACGATATAAATAATGAATAGATGGCGCCACTGAATAGGCTTTTATAATCAGTCCTTGTTCGGAATGTAAAGAAAATGTTCATAAAATGCAGTTCTACATTAACATAATCCCCAATAAGTTAGGTTGGGTGTACCATTATTGCTCCGAATACTGTAGTTTTTGGAAGAAAATTGATATCTCTCATAAACATCGGTTAGTGGCATGAGATTATTATACTATACACTTTAGACCAGTTAAATAATTAACTATTAATATAGCACTACTCATAGATCAAATCAGTTAAAACCGCGAATTATGGTATTTAATGGCACTTTTCTAGGACAAGTGACATTTCAAAGATATATAGAAAAAGTGGCAGTGCTCATTTTGTTAGATATTTGAACGTAGCCAACGCTTATAATATTAGGTAAAGTTTTAGCTAGAGCAGTCTTCACAGGTATCAGTTGTACAGTATGACCAAGACGAGTGTTTGATATGAACGAGGTAGCTGCGGTTCACCTTACCTAGCTGCATATTTTAGTTGCAAGCACAATGATAGACACCAATTGAAACCTGCAAGAGGTATACTATCTCTTTTCTGTGGCTACGTCCGTTCCAGTGACACATTACAGATACAGGTACAGATTCGTTCGGTTCCATAGAACGAGTGGAAACAAGCGCACACACATATTTTACACAAATAGGGTAGAAAACAAAATAAATCTGATTAGTCCATCTGATAGATTCCCAAAAAATATTGGACACGTATTTTTTCTTTTTCCCGTAAGCAAACAATGAAGACACAGTGCTTTGAAATCTCGTGTGACGTCATTTTCTAAGATATTAGTACTTATGACATGATTTACCTGTGAGTGACGTCACAAACCTCCACTCAAATCTTTGACGCGTTTTATCTTCGTAAATTTTTATTGATTTGATAAAACGAAAAATAACAGACTGTGACGTCATTTTCTAAGATATTAGTACAGTACGATCAAATTATCTTGGCAGGTCTGAACATAGGCTCTGCGAACTTTTGCGCATGTATACTCGCGAAGAAAACTGTTATTGCCAGATAAACACATACGATCAGAAAATACCTAATACAGTGAGAAAATACAAATGAAATAAATATCAAAACACTTTTAGATACCTAGTCTACATTTTTAACTCCATTTTCTTTTTCCCCTTTCATATACTGAGTTAAATCGTAAATATTTTTTCTCGCCTGGCGATTTAAAACACTACTATACTTTGGTGGCATATTTGACGAAATAAGTGCCCACTAACTTTTCTAACAAATAATAAAAATAACAGTAATATTAAAAACAACAAACAAAAACACAACGAAAACTTTTCTAATCGAATGTGCTCAAGACAGAGATAGCAACACAAACACTAAACAAATGCTGTCGTGTGACTGAGATATAATACCTCGTACCGAATATTGCCGAACTTGCACGAAGGTCACGAAGTTAACAAAAAGAGATGTGCATGTGCATGTGCAATGGGTGTCGTTTAATCGATTATTCTTAGAATCGATTGAAATTAAGTAATAAAAAGATGTTTCTATTCAATTTTATATTGAGGTTTTAAATATTCGTAAACATTCGTTATTCAAGAAGTCTGTAATAGATTTCTAAAATATAAGTAAATCATGTCTTTTAACAGAGAAAACATAATGTTACCATACATTTTTTATGTAATAAAGACGAAAACTCAATTATTAATGATTAAATTCACTTTATTAGTTAATGTATTCACTTATATATCTTCTAAACACTAATAATAACGTATTCCAAATAAAACTAATCGATTACGATATTCGATCGTATAAAGGATTGATTGTGTTTATGTAAGGTGCATCTCTAGCCTAGACTACCGCCCCCCGAACTTCACCTCATGTCACCATTTGGTTCCTAATAAATGTTACTGCGCAGCGTTCTGCACGAAGTTCGGACCTGCCAAGATAATTTGTTCGAACTGTACGTATGACATGATTTATCTGTGAGTGACGTCACAAACCTCCACTCAAATCTTTGACGCGTTTTATCTTCGTAATTTTTTATTGATTTGATAAAACGAAAAATAACAGACGGACTAAGTAAAATCATATTTTTTTAGGCAGTAAACATGATCCCTATTGTGTTTCTAAAATTAATATTGAACTTTACCAATATCATCATCTATTCATCTGCCCTTTCCCAAATAAGTTGGGATCGAGTGTAACCAGATGCAGCGGCATGTCAGTACTTTACATGGAGCAACTGGCTAATACGGCTTCCCTTCGGTAACGACTGGTTGTACTTTACCAATATAATTCTGAATAAAGATTTATTTTATACATTTTCACTACGCGATAATTTCTAAACACTGCTGTTAAAAGTAAATAGGGCTCTCCCTCTTTTGCCTGTAAAGTGCGTGTGCCTGTTTCCGCTGGTTTTATGGATGGAGCCGACTTCCTGTACCTGACAACTTTCCGCGTTTGTGTTCAGTCGAGTTCAGTAAGTGTAGCCAGCACTAGCACATGACGCAGCAGGGTCCTCTCTTCTTGACTTCTTCCTCTTCTTCATCAGCCGCCAGCCCCTTCTTGATGCGCGACATCTGCCGGATTAGTGTCAGGAACGCCTGCAGGTACAATCACAAATTAAGAGTAACATACGTTTAACACGCGTCGGTATTTAGTCCTTTCACAGTTATTTTATCTCTAAGTGCGCCACTTTTAAAATCACACAAACATCAGTTAAACCTGTTATCTATCCCCGATAGCTTGTACGTAAGGCAGAGATGTACAACTGCACATCCACATTTTTAATAAGGGACGGGCTTTATGTCATCCACTGGGCACATGTTCAAACTCAAAGTCACTGTCATATATTACATTCCCGTTATAAAAAATTGCTATTGAGTTATTGACAAGTCTGTCCGAATTACAGCGACCCTTATTCTGGCCACCATAAGAGTGCTGCTGACAGAGATCAAGCCACTGTGTCAGGACTTGTAAAATAAAAGCGAATTAAGAAAAAAATAACTTACGTAAAAGTCAACTTTAAAAATACGTGGAGTAGGTTGTTTTTAGAATATTCGGAGTTTTAAAAAGGAGTAATTACTATTCTAGTCTTTATTTCAGTGGCACTAAGGTTTATTTCCAAAGAATCGCTACATATACTCGTGATCTATAGATAAAAGTAACATGCTCTAGTTAAAAACAATAAATATTACCTGGTTGTTATTTAGTGCTGAATTATTCGTTATATTGAATATTTAACATTCAGTTTGACAGATCATTAGTCCGGAATATTATTATTTAGTGCAATATGAAGGTAATTGCGTATATGATGGCATTTCCTGTTCTTCATAGACTTATTGCGAAATTAAGTGTTCTACTGTCGTCATGATTATTATCTTCTCCTTTTAACCGAATGCAGGGTTAGTCAAACCGGTACGACATTATTGTGAACCGGGTTCGGATTCCTGACACTGTCCGATATGTCAGTAGGAGGTACAGTCGGAGTCCGATACCTACTTCTTCATTTGTTCGGTTCGGCTTCGGTTTAACTGAACCTTGATGGTAAAATAATACACATAATTTTGCAAATCTGTATATTTCCTGCTTTATATCAATCATTTTGTTCCTGTGACTTCGATATACATTAAACATACACGTAGGTACATAATCCATACATTTGTGAACTAAAATAACTAGCCTATAGAAAATTACAATTACATTTAGGAATATATAAGTTTGATAACACCGCCATCTGTCGACAGTAACTGTAAACACGATAATATAAAAGTTTAAGCTTATTCTTGACAATTTCTATCGACATTTGACGTATTTTATAGCCGACCCCAATATAGTTGGGAAAAGGCTAGGCAGATGATGATTTGACGTATTTTATAGGAGAGATATTAGAGAATAGATATCCTATAAATTAAGGATTGCTATTTTTGCGAATGGACTTATAAGATTACTTGATCTTGGCAGTTGGGGGCATCTAAAAATATACACAAGTGTCCCCGTGTTACAGTATATTATGCTAACATGACATTGCTACGCGTGCATAGCACTATGTAGACAAATATATCGTAATGGCATTACAATTTAATCAACGTCCTCGTTGACTGATCATCTGAGAACGAGTACGCGAGTGTACCGCGTTCGGGTCGGCCTTTTTCGACATATTCGAGCGGCAAAATATACACTCGATTGTGCCGACCCGTCTAGTCGTCAGGGCGACTCGACCACGTGAGTTACTTACTCGCCATCATAGTAAAACACCTCCATTCAACGTAAAGTCTAGTTTTAAGTAAAACCGATCATCGCAGTTAGATTTCTTATTTGAACAGGATCATTCTGTCTTTCTCAGTAACCACTATCAAGTACCATAACTATGTATATTTGAAGTGATTCCAAGAAGTATTTAGTAAAGAGTTTCAAAGTGTGGCAAACAGCCTGTAATGGCAGATCAACGGCCAAGTATATAAAAAACGTAAATCGTGAAGATTTAAAAATATCAGACTTTATTGCATACAAAACTTAGCATTACATAGAAGTTGGTTTGGTAGTCTGACTGCCACTGTCAGTGCCTAATACTCTAAGAAGATACATATAAATGAATATATTAATTTATATTTAAAAGATAATGACCGAAACTCGTACCAAGAATTCTCGACTATCAAGATTAAAATGTTATTAGTAATTATTTTCATAATTTTTTACGACATTATGCGGCTGGGATTTGATTTATGAAGAAGGAATTTAATTTAAAGTATAAAAGTATGAATATTGTTTTATTCCCTACACATGGCGTTCACACAACCAGTTCAAAAGTCGTTATGTTGGATCTGTCAGTTGATTTTGACAGTTCGACTGACTTCTACCTACTTGCCTGGTTTTGAGGTTATTTTCGATTTTATAAAATGACTCCGAAACTCGGATTTAGTTTACAAAAAGAACTTTTGTAGGAGTTAATATGATAAATGTAGACAATAAAAAACAAAGTTTGATGTTGACACAGTTTGGTACGGGATTCCATATATCCATGAACAAGATCTTTTTGCACTGGAAACATGACTGCGAGAAATGAGAATGCCCGACTTATACGCTAATACTTGGCGAATCCTGAATAAAAGCGCGCGCGTGGAAATTCCAATTTTGCGGGTTTCTTTTACGTGCTGTTTAGTATTAGTGAAAATCGGGCATTAGTTCTTAAGAGTGGCAGTCAGACAGCTAAACCAGTTAACATACAAGACATGACAACTATCGGCTAGCCCGTGAAGCGAACCTACACATACCGGTGCACACATCACATGTTCGCTGAAATAGTATTTGTAGGAAGCCTATCGAATATAATGAGCTACTTCCTTATAAAAAAAAAACTAGGGTGAGCATAACGTTATAATAAAGTAAACGGTTAGCATGAGTTAAATTAGTAACGGTTCTTTCGGGTCGGCTTTCTTGTGCAACAAATATTAACTTTTCAAATGTAACCGACCAATTGTGTAGTACCCCTTAAACTTTTTAAATAAAAAAAAATCTTACAAATGATGCTTTTCCCGTGAGACTTGGACCTATTTTTTTGAACCATGTATATTGACAAGCCCTTGTACCGGCTCCGAACGCCAATAAATACTATTTCGGCAAACACGTGCAACCGTACATACGAACAAACAGTCCCCAACATTACACATACATTAGCACTTACATATACAAATAAATACAAAACTTACGCTACGACCATGCGTGTGTGTGTGTGAGAGTACGACTATGTTGCTCATATTATACGCCTTTAGAGGTGTAACACCCAAAATGTATGAGTTCCACGTACTAGGAGGCGAGACTATTACGATATCCTCCAGGGATACCACAATTGCTAGTCGGAAAAAATATCATTTCATGTGCCCATATAACGCTATAAAATCATTTGTGAAATATTTTAATTAGGCCTTTTTTATTATGTCAGGTTAGGTTATCAGAGACTATCTTGGATATAATCTTTTTGTCAAGATTTCTCTTATTTTATACCGTGAGAACTGGAGTCGTGCGAAAATCAGATTGTGTTAGCCGAGATAGTTCCATCTCTCTCTTACACTGGTATAATCATGGACCTAATATATAGTAGGCCGCAAAACACTTAGACTTAAGTTGGTCTAGTGTTGAACAGAGTTCCAAGGAGTGTAAGACCAGGTTACACTGGTCCTCAGGGCCTACCGTAAAGTTTCTTGTGTCTAGACATATAATATGAACAACATGTAACCATGTAAAATAGACTTACACTGTAAACCTACACTTTGCGGAGCGACGCCGCCCACAGGACGTGACGTCACTCGCATACAGTACAACGCGAAGCACTAAGCTTTGATACAATAATAATAATTAATTAATCCATAAAAAACAACTTATGGAATTCTGTTTGAAATGAATTGGATCAAAATATTTCATTAAACGGGACTTTTGTGGACATTTTAGTTTTTTTTTGTGGAGATTCATATAAGTATTCAGTATTTATGAACTTAAGTAAATGACCTCTTTTTGCTTATCATTTAAAAAACACATATTTCTTAGTAAAGTTTTAGTCAGAACACTGTAAACTACAGATAGGGAAGGACTATTTTATTTATTATGTATTTTCGACGGCATCATTACAAACAGTATTCAATAAATGCAAGCACCAAAGTGGGCGAAATATATTAAAATTTACAATAGCCTGCTTACACCTAGTACGTGTGAGCGTGCTAGTGACACCTGACACGCGATTGTCGACCTTCACGTTATCGGCACACAGTTCACAATACAATACACCAATTTACAAGATGTGTTTCTGAGAAGTGGAGTTAATATATGTGATAATTGTTGGTATGAACGTATATGAGAATAAATAAATATAATTGTTTGATCTAGTCAAACAGTTTATTGCATTGCATTACAGATAATTATGTTTGATACATAGCACAAGTATCACATACACAACTATATATACGTGGCACAACACAGCAGACGATATCACTGGCAAGCCAAGCGGACCACACGCGGACACCGCCGGACACTGCCGGACACCACACACGGCAACTAAACGTTCTACTGACACCGTATATTTACACCCTGAGCATACAAAAGAACCCCATAGACTGGCGTCTATTAATATCAAATCATTTGAGATCGCGTGTCGTCATATCCGTAAGTCGGCGCCTACAAGATGGCGCACTTGATTTTCCTCCGCTTCTTGCCCTTCGGGTCCCCGTTGGTGGCGCGGCTGTCGTCCGTCTTGCGCGACCGGATCTCGCGCATCAGGTCAAAGAACACCTGCGGACGACCCACCATCTCACGTCACACACCGGACATTGCACACATAAGCTGTTCCCTCACACTTCCTCCACCACCCACATTCACCTAACAGCTGATTTAGAGGAGTATTAGCTGTGTCTGTTTGACGGTAATACGCCTTTAAACCAGGTTTTTTAAATCTGGTTTTACGGTAACATAGGCCGAATCTCACCAGTAATGCGGGCCGGAATCATCACTTCTAAACCACGTTTTACAACTTTCAGAATCACTTTCAGATTTTACGGAAGAAACCCGCGGGTTAGATATGTTGATTGCATTATGATTCCCTGGTGAAATCCGCCCTTAGTGGCACAGTTTAGCAGGACCGTTTAATGAATCAGTAGCGACGCTACAAAATGCCAACAACTCACTTACGTGAAACCAGTTTAAATATATACGTAACGGCAGAACTTGTACCTATCTGCTAAAACTCGGTCAAGTTTAGGTGATAATCTAGATTTTATGTGATTGAATTTTGATATAAGTTGCACCGCGCACTGCTTGGACTAAAACCTAACGCTTATGCAACGATCCTATGATAGAAGAACTCATGTAACTTTAACTTGCTAAAACACTTTCATTAATAACGTGTGTAGTGTATGTTTGTGTGTGAAGTGATAGACAAGCGTCAGGCGATGCGTCAGCGATGCGCAGCGCAACTGTACCAAGCCAGCCGGAGCCGCACTGCTACCTACGACACAGGGTTACCATCTGACCACTACAAAGCTTTGTACTCCTGTCCCTAAAGGGGATTTACGAGAGAAAAAACAGTTATGACTACCGAAAATCGGCGTTTTATGCAAATAACAGGATTTACTGCCGCACTTAGAGATGTTTAATGATGACTTAAGCCATCACTAAGTAAAGATTTTGACACTTTCTGCCACATTCAGAGAGCTTTAAAGATTATTAAGGCCATCACTTACTAAAGGTTTTGACAGTTTCGTCATACAAAAGTATGTCAAATGTTTACTAAGTGACGGCCCATGTAAACATGAAATATCTCTGAGTACGCCAGTAAAACGGATGTTTTTAAGTTGTCTTTAAAAATAACGAAATGGTAACCCTTATCTTGTGCGGTTCTGTCGAGTCAACGCGGTTATAAGCGTGCAAAGCTCAGGCTTGGCTCGGGTGGGTCATAGAGGAAGATAGAAATAGATAACTTAGACTATAGACTATGGCGCTGAGGGGGGGAGCGGCTGTAACGTGTTGGTTATTAAAGCTTGGCCATAAGGCTGGGTTATGGCTTATCGAGAGCTTGAGGTTTTAAAATAGCTCGTGCACTACGCAGCCGCGAGGTGGGGTTGGCACTTCGACCAAGAACTAGAGTCGCATGACCAGTAGCAGATAATCTTTCTTTAGGATTGCGAACTGTCGTTCGACCAGTCGTGGTCGTGGCCGCGTAGGGCGCGAGATTACTAATGCTTCTGCATGTTTGTGTTTCATGTCTGAACTAGCGTTGATAAAAGCCGGAAAGATTCCAGTTTCTTTCCAATGCTGTTGTATTTTTCAATGCAAATTTCGAAAGATTCAAGAACCAGTATAAAATTCATGTATTTTTCAAATAAAACGGCAAAATACGAAAGAAACAGGAACCTTTCCGTTTAATTGGAAAAATACATGAAATTGTATCTTTCGGCATTTTCAACGCTGGTTTGAACACATTAATAGAAAAGTGAACCTCGAATTAACATAAATTACGTTCAGTCACGTGCATCAGTAACTCGTGTTTGAGATTATTGTATACGTAGTTATAGGTGTCCGTATCGCAGTGACAGGGCTCCCCGCCCCTTGCGTACCTTGTCGACGTTGTCCCGAGTCTTGGCGGAGGTCTCGACGTAGGGCACCTGCCAGTGCCGCGCGCGCTCGCGGCTGGCGTCCAGCGCCACGCGCCGCTTGTCGCACAGGTCCGACTTGTTGCCCACCAGCAGGAACGGGATGTTCTCGTCGTTCTTCACGCGGAGGATCTGTTCTCTGGAACGGAACATAATGTTCTCAACGATCTACGAAACATGTAGCACTTTCGATGCGGCTGACGAACTTGCCAGAAGAGGATCCAGCACAAAACCCTACGGACCCGAACCCGTTGTGCCCATCCCGTTCAAGCAGCTAAGAAGCTGGTTAAAAGATCACACTCGAATATAAGCAGAGAAATGGTGGTCCTCGACACCAGGATGTAGGCAATCCAAGGAAGCTATGCCATCCCTGAATATAAAACTGACCAGGCGGCTACTGCGCCTGGACAGACACAGCCTGCGTCTGGTGGCAGGGACCATCACTGGACACTGTTCACTGAATCCCAGGACCCAGGAGTAGTAGCGCTTACGACAACTACGCAAACGGAATAGTCAATCAATTTCTATTAAATTGTAAAATACCTTTCAATGGTCTAATTGAACTTATGGTTAAACTTCAGCACTCATGATGTATGAAGACCAGCAGTACCAAGGTATCTATTATCTACTGATGTGTGAGCAACCTTTTATACAACATCGATATGCCGCATTTGCCTGGATACCATTAGCGTGATAATACTCGTATGTCAAAACATTGTAATGTTTGATTGTGAATAAGTATGGCGTTTATTTCTGTTAGCTTATACTTAAGCCTTCAGTGTTCAAACTGGAAAAACGCCCCATACAAGTTTAATTTACACAAAAGCCGTAACACAAGGATAATACATGATGTGCCCTCTACCTGAACTCCTGTGTAGCGTCGAAGCTCTCAGGCTCAGTGATGGAGAAGACGCAGAGGAAGCCCTCCCCGGAGCGGAAGTAGTTGTCTCTGATGGCGGCGTAGTCTTCCTGACCAGCTGTGTCCAATATGTCGATCTGAACTTCCTCGCCGTCTAGTACCACCTGGAATTTCAAGGTTTTTGAGCTCTTTACATGGATAAACTTCATGGATAAGAGGAGGAGGTCGAATAAATATGAGCCTTCTAATCAGGTTTACATTCTCCATTAGTTTTATCTAAACATACAGAGTTGATATGATAGAGGGGCATTAAATTACACTACGTATTCTATACGTGTTTAGAATTAATTCGATACGGTACAAAAATAAAAAGCTAAACTAAATCAGAGTAAAACGCAAACATCCTTTATAAATAAATTAAACTGACCTTAGATACCTAGGTAACAAATTGGCAACGTCGCACGCGCGCGTCGCGTCACAGCGATCGGGCGGCGCAACACAGTGACCTGTTTCTATTTCTTTTACGCGCGGGATGTTTTGCTATGATTGTCACTGTCGTAGTGAAAGTGCACGTGTGTTTTTATTTTGTTTCCTTATTTGCATTGCCATCTTTTTGCGAAAATATTTGGTTGTACTTGTGAGTTGCGTCAGAGCGGCAACAACGCGTCTCAGATTTATCGTTTTAAGGCATGACTTGTGCGTATAGACATAATCAGCTGTTAGGAAAGATACATCATGTTCAAACGGGGCAAAAACTTAAAAAAATCATTAGCGAAAAAACTACTGCTCCTATTTAATTGATCTTTGGTACAGAACTTGAAAATGGTACCTAGTTTATGCTTTTTAAAGGAAAGCCTCTCTGTCGTATCAACTTTGTATATACTACTTTCATAGTCAGTCTATGACCCACCAATATTATCAATGTCACGTCGAAACTATTGCAAAACATACTAGTTCCTACTAATATCTTAAATGCGAAAGCAACTATTACTGCAGTACCTATACCTTTGTTCCAACACACCGTGCAATTTTATCTCATTTACAACGATGACCCGCCAACATTATTATTCCCACTGCAATTTATGAAGCCTTGAAACAAATGTAAGATCGTCTCATTTAGCTGCATCGTATAAATAATCACTTTGTGCAGATCTTTATACTAAAAGCACTAAGTTGAGTTGCTGGTTCGTGAGCACGAATCTTAATGAATTGCAGTCGTAAGTTATTTGCCTATATAAATGGTCACGTAGCTTGCATTAAGGTGAAAGATTAATGTCAAAGAACGCATAAAAAGAATATATCAAAATGGTGTACCTTGTACGCATTTATATGAGTCAATACACACGACACATTACAATGTGGAGCTCCAAAGAATATCAGCTGCGCAGCCTTTCCTAACTATGTTGGGATCGCCTTAACTAGATGCAGCTGAATACCAGTATATTTACAAGGATCGACTGCCTATCTAACCTCCACAACCCAACTGCTAGGTAACAATAGTCCAAGGTAAGATTCTGGAGTCACCGACCTGTAACGACTGTCAGAGATCAACATAATGACTACAACGTCTTAACGTGCTTCCCGAGGCACCTAGCATTATCATGAGATAATGCTAGCATTATTATATACACGTTCGACATTTATTTTTGTAGCTACGGTTCCCTTAACGAAGTCAGAAACCGAACAGAACAGTGAAATGGCAATCCGCTGCTAAATACGAACTCCATCCAAACATGCGAAGATGTTTTACAATGAGTTACAAGTGCTGATTCTCACGTCAATCTCATCGGTACAATTGAACCACTTCAGTAATGTCTTTATCTCGGTTTCTCCCTAATCGTGAGAGCAGATCTTTCTGCATATCAACTAGAAACTCTCAGGAACGGTAACTGCTGCTTATGATCAGATATTGAGCCTCACATTGAGTCTCATGAACAATGAATGGTAGTCTAGTTAGTCATTGGCAAGTTCTAGGTAAAAACGTGTTTCACGTAATAGTACTTAGTATTTTATTGACATTTCGACTTCAACAGTCAATTTACTCAAAGGCAATCTTTGCATCAATGACTCAGGGTATAACTATAATGACTCGGATCGTCTCGGTTATCTCTTCCTATCTATACAGTGTGATTCTTTATAATGTGCACATATCGAAATGAGGGAATCTATGCTTAATTTTATCGATGGAAAAAATATTTAAAAAAATCTAAATATTTTTTAATATTTTTTATGGAATTTTCAAAAATGTTGTCCGCTGTTGTGACCCCAATGTAAACAAAACGGTGTAACTTTTAAACTAAATTATCTATCGCGATGAAACAATTTTATGTAAAAAGTTATGAAAAAAAAAAGTTTTTTTGATCAAAAAACGTGTTTATTTTCAATTGAGGGTAGTTTTTTTCCACAATTTTACGAGGACGCCTAATTGCTTCCAATCATTATGGAGTTTGTTTCATCGCGATAGATAATTTAGTTTAAAAGTTACACCGTTTTGTTTACACTGGGGTCACAGTAGCAGACAAAATTTTTAAAAATTCCATATAAAATATTAAAAAATATTTAGATTTTTTTTAATAATTTTTCCGTCGATAAAATTAAGCATAGATTCCCCCATTTCGATATGTGCACATTATAAAGAATCACACTGTATATTCATATCTGGGACACAATAAAGATGCAGCTAAATTTAAACCATGCGCGTTTAAGTGGAAGCTACGTAAAAGAGTGTTGCTATCAGGCAAATAGGCGCTAAGTTAATCAAGTGATAGTCGTAAAATACTGATATTCCGCTGCATCCAGTAAGACTGGACGCCGACCCTAACTAACTAGTGAAAAAGTTACGCAGACGATGACATATCCTCACCTTCTTCCTATAACTGTCAGCCTTGGTAGGCTCGTAGTCTTCCACGAACTCGTCGTACATGAACTGCAGGGTGAGCGCGGACTTGCCCACGCCTCCCGAGCCCACCATGATGACTTTGTGCAGCGTCGGCTGCGCGGCCGGCTTCTTCGACATGGTGCGGCACTTCACTCGCGGCTCAAGGCACGAACACTGGAACAGATTGAAACGTTTATGAGTAAACATAATTAATATATTATCCATTATCCACCATACCGCACTGGGTCAGCATAGGGGACCCGTGTGTTCAAAAAAAACCTTCCTAATGTTGATGGATCAAGACGGACGCCAAAGAAAAGATGACAAAATGTGTGCGGCCGCAGTTTGATATGAAAGAAAAGTAAGGTTGTCGTTGGAAAGTGGAACAAGAAGACCTTTTTAGGACGAGGGCATTTGGCAGACAAGTACAGCGTTATTTCATTATTATGAAAACGTCTTCTTTGTGATTAGCAAATTAATTTTATTCTATTCTGTTTTTTTGCGGTAGCGGAAGCATTTTTTTTAAGTGTGGGTGTCGATTAAATTGGCGAGAATATTAACCATATAATGAATAACCAATCGTAAGAAGAAATATTGCCTGTACACAGATGAATTGAGATCTCTATTTACATGTACCTAACGTAAGCGAAGCAAATCTTGCAGCACGTAGAATCCACAAATACCAAGTTATTTTAAGAATCACGATTGTGTTGTGTGATTTGTATCAATTTTTGCTCCGCGGAATTTCTCAATCTCCGGAATGATAATAAAAACGTCTAAATAAGACAATTCATTGATGTGGGCGCTAGGCCTCGAACCAATTCGGCGGCACAGCTTGGTCCCGCGATACATAAAATTGTTTATATTAGGTGCGGCCACGAGGCGGCCATGTATGGCCATGGAGACATTGAACTTGACTGAACACCCGCAGAACCTTGAACGTGTTTATGGCACACGTTATTCGATTGCCAAACCTTGTTAAGACAGTTAGGAACTAAACTTTCCGTCTCGTAGTCAAGAATGCCGAATGCCGCATAGCCTATCGGTCAGCTATTGACTCGATGACCACAACTACAAGTAGGTATGTTAGTTAATTTTACCCGATAAGCTAACGATATCCTATCAAATCGGTCAGCAGTAATTATGGGAGAGATAACGTCTAATTCTATTGAGTGCATTGCTGTCTGTTTTGAACGGTACTCGTAGTACTTATCATTACTGTTGATGATTCACGCGATACGCTACTTAGCGACATTTCTATCGACAACTTTGTACACAATCATGTACAAAAGATGTAGGTTTCGTGGCAGTAAAAGAAGTAAACATTTATAGTGTATAGTTAATTGTTTACACTGCCGCAAAAGCTTTCTCCATTAGTTTAGCTACACAGTAACTAACAAATTATTTGTAATTGCTACATCTTGTCGCCTTTCGATCGCTACGGTTCGCCTAGGCACGAGGTCTTTTTCTTAACTAAAATAGGCCATATGGTATCTAGACAAGATAACAAGATGATAAGCAGCTTAGTATCTTATCACCAATCCCAATATTAAAGCACTGAATGCAAATGAGCTTTTCTTGTAATCGCTCGACCGCCATTCAATCTACATTGAAATCTAATCTAACTGACATAATTGAAACTGCTGCTAAAAGTCGTAGACACTGACGTCGCAATTGGGGCACAGCAGTAATCTGTGGTTGGGGCGGGAACACAACACGCCCTTCAATCGTCTAATATTGGTGGTTGTAAACGGGAGGATCGATTTCCTCTTTGTATTTAAATGATAAAAGCCATCAAGGCTTTTAACAGGCAAAGAGGGGCGAGGATTTATAACTACGTAAACAGTAGTGCCAAATTACCTTGAAATGTGGAAGCATATCGTATGATCTGGAAATATGCAAAAAGTGGTGCCATAATGCCATTTTTGTAAACAAATCTCAATAGAGAAAAGGTAGAAAAGTCAAATTAATTACCAGGTAAGTACTTTTATTACTTCACCTTACTGTTCTTTCGACAAACAGGCTAAAGGTCCTTAGGGCGAAAGTTCACCTGCGATCGATCTTTCGACCAGCAGTTCATCCGTCAAAGGATTATTCGGGTCAACGTTCTTCTGATAAGTCAGCTTCGGGCAGTTCGTTCTTTCCGCAGAAAAAACAGCAGTTGCAATTACATGGTGTCTTCTACTTAATACGCAAAGTACAGTATGTATGTGCCTAGTAGTTTTCGAGTTAATTGAATATAAACAAAGACTGGTGTCTGTTTGAGACAGAGAGCCGGCAGACAGATCGTGAGACAAAGTTAACCGTGAATAGAATTGGTAATGAGGTAGTACTATTGTGTACGTTTTCCTGTCATTTGGAAGAACTGTAGTAACTAATGGTGCTATTATGAATTTGATGAATTTGAGCCAATGCCAAATAGGAGCATAAACATAAATAGGATAAATAAGACCTTTTGTGTGAGAAAAAACACATAACCGTAAGTGGTGGCAAATTATAAGAGCACCTGGATATATCTCTAACAGCGGTGTGTACGACACAAAGGCAAAGAGTATTGATGACAAGCATTTTAGAGTCAAGTTAAGCTTTAAATGGCTATAATGGCTAAATAAAAAAAAATGAAAAAAAAAAAAAAAAAAAAAAAATTAAATGGCTTTATATGGCTATTAGGTTGCTTAGCTTGGGACTAGATGGCGTTGTGTGAAATGTCCAAGGATATTTATTTATTTTATTTATTTATTTATTTTTTATTTATAACGAAAGTAGCTTTTATCGGATTTCACAATCGTTACAAAACTATTATTGACTAAATCAAGCATGACTTATGATGAAGTTTCGGCTTATTGAAAGCGAACTCCCAGAAAAGCCCTGCCTTAACAAAAAGTTCCGACATCAACAAATCGCTACTTCGGGGAAGAAAGGGCGTAAAAGCCAAAATAGCAACTTTACAGGGGAGCGAAAAAACGTTTTTTTTTTTAAATTTTGGAAAATAACTTTTTTTGCAATAGAGTTAAATTCGAATGAATTGGTGATATTTACTTGCATTTAAGTGCTCTTTAATATCAAGAAGCTTAATTTTAAGTAGACCTTATGGTTTAGAAGATAGGATGGATTTACGACCCAAAATTTTAATAAAAATGGCTTTTACACCGTCTATAAATACGTACTATAGGACGTAAATCCACAAATATCTATAATGCTAACATACATCGTGTCGTATAAACCATCTTTAGACAGTGAAAAGGTCGTAATGACTGCACCACTTATAACAATTATCGTGAGTAAACCTACAATTATTATAATTTTGTAAGATTTAATGTGGTGAATATTGAAATTAAGGTGCATAGAAGCTCAAAATAATAGCATAATAATTATTATTATCTGATTTATCATAGTTCTATATTACAAAATTTATTATAACGAATTAGGTTACCTACCTGTTAAGTTAAATGCACACGATTCATGAATAGTGAAACAAAAGAAAAGATTTAATTGAATTGAACTTTGATTATTTTCATTAATTTAAATTTTAAGTTAACTGTGATAAATAATTACTATCATCTAATATTAATTAATTAAGAAATAAATTAACTAAAATTGATAAAATAGTATAAAATAATGGTATGTTTGTAATTTATTCTACTAGGTAGGTATTGGTGTATTAAATAAATAAATTTAGTTAAGATGCAAATCAGTTTTATTCATTCATAAATCAAATCAAATTGACAATAATTAGTAATCTTCTTTTTTTTCTATTTCCTTTTCTGTTTTTTGTTTCGTTTTCTTACTTTTTTAATTTTATTGCTTGTAATCGTATTCTTCTTTATTTTTTTTATCTTTTACTTTCTTTTTATTAAAAGTCATTACGTAATAAATATTGTATTTACGACCAAATATTCTTTCATACTATGGTGATACGCCCTTATTAATTTGAAATAATTAAATAATGTCATATACGTCAATTTTTTTTAATAAAAATGGTTTTGGTGAGAAAAAAATCATGGGGGTAAAAGCCATTTTTTTGGGAATATTGAAATTTTAAATATACAGATCGATAGAGCGTCGAAAACTAAACAAAGTTGCATTATTAACTCATTTTGGCCAAAAGTGGCTTTTACGCCCTTTCTTCCCCGAAGTAGCGAAATCACAACCCTACCTTTTACTTCCTCAAACAAAATCTATATTCCGCCGAATATTTGACTGAAAGCCGCAACTCTTCCGACAGTGTACAAACAATAGGACTTCGTGACACACATACTGAGCGGAAGATCATTGGCAAACGACACACGTATCCCCCAGTTCAGTTATCAAACAATATTGTTTCGTTGCCGGCTTGATGGCATCGGGATTCAATCACATATCAGATGGGCACGGGTCACGGTTCCTAGCGAAGTCCCTGAGTATTAGAAAACCAGTGTCCTGTTTTCTGATGTTACAAGACCTTATGGAGGCTACTGTATGAAACTGTAGGTGCCATTCAATATAATCGATAAGGTCAGGAACAGTAAAACCGTCATAGCAGCCTAAAGTTACGAAGATAGCGATGTTTTATGATAAATAGATACCTCTAACAACAAAAACACAGGCAGTAACTTTGCTTTCATTAAGAAATTATGAAAAACTAATTTAAATTTATTTTTGTGTAATATTATTATGATAAGAATAAGCGTAAAAAATATTGTTGTTATATTGTTTAATGCTACGGTACCCTTTTGTGTGCGAATCGTACTCGCACTTGGCCTGTTTTCTAAATAAGGCTGACATTTTTTTCGTGCAATATCGATCTCACTTCTTTCATTATTCTAATACTGTTTGTGTCTCTTACCAATCTTAGTTACAAACGTGACTGACATATCGGGCAGAAAAGTTTCTACCTGATATGTGGAGCAATAGATTTATGAATGCAAAGACATTCGAATTTCTCTGCGACTTGGATCTTCGTTATACAATTGTTTTGCATCGTGTATGCGCTTCAAACTCTGAATAATAGAAGATAAGATAAAGTACAAGCAAGCTTATCTCCTCAGATCGGAGTGAAGTCTGAGACCATCGCTAGACTGCGTCAGCGGCGCCTACGCGGACGAAAATAACTAATTTCCTTTAATTAAAACTGGAGATCTGGAGCGGATACGTCCGCGGTTTATGTTCCTCTTTCATCTTGACGTTATTAGGCTCCTTCGTTAAACTAATATAAGTATCTAATACGCCATTTTTATAGTTTGTTCGTTCATTTTTGGTGTCTGTTTGGGCATAAGAAAAGATTTCGGCTACATATTTGTTTACACTCCAATTTACATTACAATATTTTTTAACAATGGTAAGGAAAATAGGTTAGTGTTGAGAGTTATCCTCAATTTTACGTTGATGTTTGACTATTGTGTTTTATTTCTCAATGAAGAGCTTGAGTCATCCTTCAAGTAGTTGTCAAAACAGGTGATATGGATGACATCAAGTAGATAGGTGTGGTGGTACTTAGGGTTTGCCACCTAAAAAGTAGATATGCGACAAGAGAAACACACACAAACGTTGATAAAAAGAGGGATCAGTTTGAGGTGGAATCAGAATTAATTAGGGCTAGTCGTTTACTCAGTGTAAGTAGGAGCAGGCAGATACAAGTACTACAGCTAATTGCAGCTACGTTTTATTATTTGAACTTGCACATTGCACTAGGCGCCGAGATACGAAGCGCTGGCAGTACCTAGTTAATAGGATTTAATAACTAACAGCCTCGGTCCACCGCCAGTGAAATTGAGATAAACATAAACAATAGGCAACCTTGAAACGCTTGACTCATAAAAATGACTCATTACCGGCGATTAGATGTGAATCAACAAGTACTTACACAAAACAAACGAGGCATCACACAGATATAATGAAAACTATTTTATGAGGCAGAGGAACTCAAAATTAAACACACACGACTGCTCGCAACACACTCTAAAGGAAAAATAAGCTTTTCGTATGGTTTCCCCCACCATGTACAGAATGTGTCAACCGTGATGGCATGGATGATGTTCATTGTCTAATTAGTCTACTTGTATCGTGTGGCTTCCACTCAATGTGGAACTTGTCCGTGCGAATACACGCAAGTCGAACATAAATGTTGAAAGATTCGAATTTACACAATACATCACACCGGTTATCCCGAAAGGTTTAGTAAGAAGTGTACTACAGCTCTGCCTACCACATTTCGCCAGTTATCTTTAAATCTCATGTACCTAATATAGAGCGAGCCTATTGACATCAACCAGGCACAACTCAAGACTCCTTTTTTTGGAGGGATGGAAAATCATCAAATAACCCCTCCCGCTCCTAGGCAGAGCGAAACGGAGCGTAATACTTCTACTGACTAAAAACTACCCATGTTCCTTCTTTGCCCTTTATGTCGAGGCCGCGGTACTCAAGACTCCTTGATTGCTACTGAGAAACTGTAAACAGAAAAGCCAGGAACACTTGGACCTCATGCTTAGCATGTGTGCTTGCGACTCTAGTGGTCAACCAACGGCAACGAGGCAGATTGGATTATTTGACAAAAACATTTAATTCTAATAAATATTGCCCGATAAATACAGGAAAGCACACTCCTTATCACATGGGATGATTCATGGCCATTGGCTAAATATAGTCCAGACAAACCACAACCTAACCTTTGCGAATTATACGCATGACGTTATTTATTACGCATAACCTGGACTATTCAGCTCAGTTCGTTAGCAAAGGGTGTCCAACGACGCGTATCGTGCATCATTCATAATATTATAGTGAAATGGAGTTATAAATTAACAGTAATGATGTCTATCAAAGTTAGCGTAGTAGGTAAGACGTGTAATATTTTGTATTCGATCTAACTTCCTCGCTAGGTGAACCGAACGAGGTTCATTAAGTAGTCAAGTTGCCACTTCAAATATTGAGCTATAGCCGCTATAGGTCACACTACGTCTACTATATCTTCGCCAACCATTTTTTTATATAAGATGAGCTATGACCGTAAACCACTACAGGATACGACATCGCGGCAGGACTAGACGACGGCTAATGAACTGAACTCGTACCAAAAGGCTGGTTCTAGATGATAGTAGATAGAGACAATGTGTGAAAAGGAGAAAGGCTTTGACCTGTAGTGGGACGCTATAGACAATAAATGTGAAAAGTCTAAATACAAACATGACAGTCGTACGACAATGGCGTAAGGAATGTGAAGTACGTTTATTACCTACGAACGCCCTACAGATCTGCAATATGCAGGAGCGATCTTGTCTCGCTAATTGGTACGTCTGTCTTAGTTAGGGCAACGACCCGCTATTCTGTATTGATTTATATGGAGCCGAGCTTGGAAATCCAGACAACGCAAGAGCGACAGGGCAATGAATAAAGCCATTTCGGCATTTTTTTGCATACTGACATCAAAACAAATGGATGGAAAACGTATTTTTGGAGTAAATTGGTGACATAATTTGCATGAAAAAAAAAAAGCTCATGTTTTAGCCGGATACGGCAAAGGTCTGGAAATTTCAATATAAAGACATTGCGGACACAATCAAATACTTAATAATGAGACAAACTGGTACCGGACGAATAGACAACCGCTATAAATTACTGAGGACACCAGACTAGCGGATACTTCAGTAACTGCCAGTGTCTCTGCCGCCGTATTCTTAAAATGGCAGCAGCAGTTTGACTGAGGACAAAATTGGGTGTTGTAACTTGAACGAAACAGACATTTCTTTATCTAGCCGTTCTTTGCTATTGGTTTAATAAATTAATTAATATCTAAGATTACACTAAAAATCTAATAAACCGGCAAGTGAAAGTAATTTTTCCATTACATAAACAGAGTTATACTAAACTAGCCATTATTTATAACAATCGGGCAGCATGCGCACTTGCGCAGGCGCATCAGTTCGTCACAGTTGCCCGTGCAGTGTTGCCACAGTTGCGATATCGATCTCGTATAAACGCTGTGTTTGTACTTGTAAATTGGTGTGACGAATTAAATGAATTATTTTTATGGCCCGTCGGGTTACATCATTGTTCTAGCTTAGTTTGTAGGAGTTTCTGCCTATATAGTTAGTGTGGGCAGACTAATAGCTAACTATCCTCCCGTTATTATAGTATTTATAGTTTCCGCTAAGTTGGTTGTCGCTAAGCCACACCGCCATCAACACAGCATTTCAATTTTGCTTTAAATTTTTCGGTTTGTGCGGAATTGCCGAACCGACCATGCGTGAATCGCACGGACTACAAAATCCTTAGAGGTATTAAGGATTTTGACACGATTCCTCATCTCGTTGGACATTGTTGCCTGCTATTGATAACCGAGAACCATTACAATAAATATACGGGATTATCAAAATAATCGGTCAAACTATCATTCACGAAGGCTATTATTTCAATATCAATATTAGTTTCAGCGATAAAACAAATACACAGCAAGGCATAACTTTAGCTACGCGAACTGTCGATTGGTACTAGTCAGCTCGTGGTACGGCTGCAACTCAACAAACGAAGATACATTGGGAAACATCACGAGAACTCTTTTGGACATGGTGTACAAGTTTTGTAAATAAATATAATTCAAAAAACCTATTCTAACGACTATTGCAACGATTTTGGAGACCTAACACTATACCTTCTACAGTAGTTTTATTTTATGCTTACTTCAGTGGAGAGCAGAGGTGGCACAGTGAGAGCAGCGGTGGTCCAGTAAAAGCAGCGGAGGCCCAGTGGGGACGGCCCCGACTTACGAGCAATAAGTCGTGGGTTCGAACCCAGGCAGGCGCATTATACTTTGTGTAATTTATTTCATCGCCACTGCTCTCAAAACGGTGAAGGAAAACATCGTGAGAAAACCAACATGTCCTAGAACCAAAAATTCGAAGACATGTGACTTCTACCAATCCGGACTGGGTCTATATCACTGGGTATCATAGCCCATTCCCTCTCATACCTATAGAGGAGACCTGTCCCAGCAGTGGGAACATTACAGGCTGATGATGACTCCAGTGGAAAAAACATGACATTAAACATACATAGCTTCTTTCCTTTCATACACTGATTTAAGATAATAGAAAGACCCCTGATAATGATTTTTAAATAATATCTTAAAAAACTGAACTGATAGATTCCGAGGAATCATTTTGGAATCCAGCTTTAGTTTCATCATTACTAATAGGTACAAAAATAATCTAGGTCAGTTTCCCCTCCTAATAGATGCTAAATGCTATCGGTATTTGGGGCTATATTACACGAATCGATTGCCACCTCAACCGCCTGACCTCCACAACCCAATTATGAAGTTTAAATAGCCGAAAGTTCTGCTTGCTAGTACTTTAATTTAACAATAGTTATTCTCAGCCGTATTATTGAACTCAATCAAGCAAGAACAAAGAGATTGCTTGGGTATCCGTATACCTAAAACCATAATAAATTAAATAGATTGAATTGATTATTTCCTTTCGTATGATAGAAATAGAGCCTTCACTTAATAGACAGTAGACGACGCGGACGTGTTGATAGACCAGTTACGATGGGTGGATAACATTCAGAAGATCGGAGGGAAGACCGGGTCGAGACTTGCGTAGACCAGAAAAACATGGCACAATAAATTGGCCTATGTCCAGCAGTGGACGTCGTTCGGCTGAAACGATGATGATGATAACGAAAAAATTGGTAAAAATGCTTAGAAAGCTGAGAGAAGAATACTGCCAATGAAATGAGGCAGTAGTATTCGTAGTAAAACAGCTATTTAATAGTGCACCGGTAACATATTGGATGATTATCAATAACGATGTAGTCACTTATTGAATTTCAAAGACAAATTGATGTTAAGCGCGTTTGTTGATAACCACACCGCACCTCACAGCACCGCGCCGCGCGCCGTACAAATCTGCATCAATCATAATTACTATGATGATCACGCATCCGCCATGACAGATTGACAGGTGCAACATAATTATGCGTCTGCGTCGCAAAAAATATGCGTATTATTAATGTATTGCTTGCCCCTTACGACCTGCGCCATAATGTATGGAATGCTGGCCACTTATTAACACCTGCATTACTGTGTGTTGCAACGCAGATAGACCGGAATGGTTCAACAGGCGGTTTCCAAATTCAGAATCGATTGTCTGCCTCCTAACCAAGAATTTGGAGAGATAAACCGGGTTTAATGCTGTTCTTGGCTACTTGTAAGACACTCGAAATATTTAGGTTAAAAGCCCTAGTTACAGAAGTTACATCTTTGCCACATGTTTTATTTATAACTTTATTTTTTTAATGTAACCAATTTTTTTTTGTTTTTACCCTTTGTTTCTCTGCGAGTGCTGTGCACTTCTGTAAGTGACGAAATCACTATGTTTAAAACTGCTTGTGATGTAATTTTTATCTATGTTCTTAGTGAGTAAGTCGTTGAAGTGCCATAAATATAAATCAATATCAGTCCTATCTACATCTAAACTTCTACACTAATATTATAAAGAAGAAAGATTTGTATTGTTGTGTGTATGTTTTTAATGAATAAACTCAAATACTGCTGCGCCGATTTTAAAAATTCTTCTACATTGACCCTGAGTAACATAGGCTACCTTTTATCCCTGTATTCCCACTCCCACTGTGTTAAAACCTGTCGATTGATGTTTGTGAGCATGTGAGTTGCACTCAGGTGCATGAAAATGTGCAACTACAGAAGCACTTGAATTCAGCAGTCAATGCATATGGAATAGTTTCAATGTATTTATTATAGAAATGGTGAATGCGTGAGCGTCCTCTGCAATGTAACTGCACTTGCTCGTAAATGCACTTACGCGCTAGTGCATTTGCCGCTAATTACCCGCAAACATCCAATCAGCGTCTCCTAACCAATAAATCAATTATGTTCATCTGAATGATGTAAGAGGTTTCCCTTAGACATCGCGTGAGCCATGTACCCGCACATAATAGCTGGTAATTTTGTAAAAACCTCACGTTAACAGCAATGGCACTGGTGCGGAAAAAGTTCATCGCTTTCCACAAGAGTTGGCGCGAAATAGAAACTTGTGTGACAATGCACTGTGTGGAGACTTGCAGTAAGACAACTTGCAAAAACATCAGAGTTATAAAAGGAGCTGTGACGTATGTGATTCCCGAAGTCCCGGTGCATTACCTACTGATAAAGTTTATTCTGGTCACAAGAGCGTAGGCCGGCCACGAGTCTTGAGATCCTTGACCAGAGTGGCCGGTGAGAGTAATATGCGGTTGGGCCAGGATAGTGTAACGTAGAGTGCAATGGAAGAGATCTACACCAAGTATTAGACTCGGGATGAAGAAGAATATAGCATTTGGCAACAGCTTGGTCAGACACATAAGTAAATAAACAGGGGCTTACATTTTGCCTGATGATCTATTTACCACACTTCATAATTATATTAATAGGGCAAGAAGAGCGAGCGGTGCAGTTAATCCAGTGGCCACAATATCAGAACAAACCGACGATATAAACACTGAATAATAATTCCGCATAAAAAATGTTTCAAAGGCACTGTTATCGCGGATATGCAAATCAACAGAGTGAAACATACAGAGTCGAATACATACAAAGATAAAATGTGATAATTGTGCGACTGAGTCATAAATACGTCACTGATTCACTGAAACAGGCTCTACATCACTAGCCGGAAGATGATAAACAATGACATGAACGATTGTGCAAAATGCTACAATTGGATAATTCCATGAACAAAAAACTCTGATCGAAAAATGTTTCGCAACAATGCCGATATCGATTGTCTTAAAAAATGGAACAGATCGGTTTAAACTGAACGCATTATGTCGTGCAGTACTTTTTTTTTTTGAAAATGTATATTGATAGTAAGTAAATGTTACTTTTCAAGTTACTATCGTCACAGTAATATTACCGTGCTATCGTCGAGAAACTGCAAGTGATTACCGCGGTTTTAAGAAAGTCAACGGATTCAAAAAGAGCCATTATAAAATCAATAAATCAACGTTGAATAGAGCACATTATGAATCGCGAAATCTAAAATTTCACATTTGGCTGCTTTTTTAGCTATTCATCACGTTTCGCATTCCAACACAAGTTTATTCCGAAGCTTTCATCGCTGTTCACATGAAATCGGCTAAACATGTACTTTGTATGCTTACATTTAGAGACAGGTGTGTTAAGCATTTAGAAATGCGAATATTATGCAGATTTCGGTCTAGACTTGGGGTTCACAGCTGATTAAAAATTGCCACTCATTTGCACTGTATTAAAGAGCATGTTATGTAGAGGATAGCACCTGAGGGACTTCATTAATTAAATGTGCTGAAAGCCGAATCCCAACTGGCAAGGAAATGTATCTCCCCACAGCAAAACGTTCAAAATTCAAAATTCAAATATTTTTATTTGTAGTACCTATGAAAGTAAAGATGTCATGTTAATAAAAATGATCGCTATGTCTTGCCGTCAAAACGGCGTACAACGTTCAGTGAGTACGTTATAAATAAAATCAATGTGTTTAGGAGATTATTCATCGTTATGGGGGGTCAGACACGTTTAGTAGATAAGGGGACTGACCCTACGCTTATAACTAAGGACGGGTTAACACTGTAAACAGTCTCTACAAAATTGTATCAGGAAATAAATCCCAACTTCCTGATGAAGAACGATCGAAAATAGTTTAAGGTGTTTTGCAAGCCGGGAATCCGGGATGAATACCAATACCATTCTTGAGCTACTAGCGTCCGACCAAAGCTAGTAAGGGGTATTACCGGGCGGTTTAAATCAGCAAGTATCTGACAGACACCTGTCAGGACCAAAAAAATCAAAAGGTCCTTTGCCCTTCCTCAAAAAACGATATAACCCAATTTCTTTCACATGACATTAAAAACGGTTTGACGCACAGACCTTATCACATGTTTAACTATTCACCAGGCCAGACCAACGACCGAAAGTTAATGTAATTAGCAGCTAGGTCACATTACACGCTGGAACTATGGGACATGGTGTCACCGTTAGTCACGGACGAGTGGCCCACTTGCTTCGCCTGGATATGGCTTAATTGTGTGCTATTGTTGGCTTATTTACAGTTACCATGATGGATATTTAGATCGAGGTGATAAGTTATTAAATAAACGCGTGAGAGCGTACACGCACTATAACGAGAAATAAAGTATTTTTTCACAGGTTTGCCTTTACCTTTAGCACGCCAGTAATAATAGGATTTTCAAAGATATTCCTAAACTTCATAGGTTGAATAAAAATCTTCAGCAATGTAAATAATGAAATGTTGAATGTTTTTTAACTGACAACATTAAAGGCATTGCTATGCTATAGTAAAATTAAATGTGTTGCTCTATTACCTCACATGCCACTCTATTCGAGGAAGTACAGAGAAAACTCCATTTAAACGCACCCATTACTGAGGAAATGGGAAGTATTATACATTACATATTATAATATAACAAACTAATATCTCCAGGATAAATAATATGTTGTTTGACATTCGGGCTCCTGACTAACGACTTTCATATATCGAAAAACAAATAGTATCTAAGGTATGTACTAGAATCATTAATCATATTGCTGTGGGTAACTTTTGGTAGAGGGTTAACAAGCAGTCTATTTTCGTACACCCACAGTTCATCAATGAAGCTACATATTTATCCCAAGCGGAAGGTCACGAACATACCACAGTCAGAAAAAACCTTGGCTTGTGTCACTGCTTCGCCCGCGCCTGTACTGTGGCGTGCTATAGTAAATTTATTGAACATTGAATACTGATCACCGTGTGGAATAGAAACCACTTATTGTTTAAAACTATTCCGAAGTAAAGTACATTACAGTTACCAGCACTAATATTATACATACATAGCGACTTTTAAAAGTGATTTTCTCTCACCATTTCGATTGTATTTTATTAAATAAACAGTACCTATTTTGGAATCCATAGGTACTTACTAGGTATTATGAATGAGGTCATAATTCAAAATTGCAAAGTTATCACAGAAGAAAATCGTTTTTGAGTTTTGCTTTAATAGCGGTTGATAAACGTGTAGTCTGGACCGCTTTCACGTGTTATCATTTACACAAAAACGTGATTATCTATGGTTTCACCTGGCGCCGTCATGCGTTAGGAGAGAAAGTGTTTCTGTTGTTGAAAAGCAATGAGCCCCCATTGGATAAAGGTCCTACCTACATTACGAACTATGATACTAAATGTACAGTTACAAATGAAATCAGCAGAATCAAGTCACACTACTTCGGTTCAGGTACCTAATAATTAGCGAGTTTTCACGAAGAGTATTCAAATATTTCCTGTCGACTATCGCACGAGCCATCAGCCGCTCTTATCAAGATCGTTATCGCAAATAACTATAAAACTGCTACTATGACATTCCTGGTCGCCATACCAATTGACGTCGATGATGAAATAACTAGGAGTATCTATTTATGTATTAAAAATAAAACCTTATAGTGAACAGCCAGATTTTTTAAAATAAATTAAGATTCTGGAAATAAACAGAAATGTGGATTAAGTAGGTACTAATTGGGTTGCGCAAAACTGAGAAAAAAACCAAACCTTAGTAGGATTTAGGGCTCAAAAGATTTTCTGAAAATCTGAAGATAAAATTACTTGTATCATCAATTTCAGTTTCAAGAATAGGTTTGTTTACACAATTTAGATTCACAAAAGCGGATTCCAGTGGTTTATAAAATACTAGCAGTTTCATTACCAACAGTACTATAAGATTGTTCAGATAATCTGATAATGCTTTATCACTTTTCGTGTCGTAATTTTCTCTATAATATAACTTCACAATTCAACAGTTCACAAGATAAAGTTTTAAGATACATTCAATAACCAATCTAATACTGATAATTTTAACAAGTTATATTGATTTCAAGCGATTGTTAAAAGCAATTAAACAATGTGATAAAAAAATAAGATTAAGTGTATCGGTATTTTCGATAATATCATAAAAAGATAAAATGATAAGGAAATCCTCTTTAAAAGAAATATTATGACTCCATTTAATCGGTATGCATATATAAATTTTTATCAGGATGAAACAATAGTTTGCTTAGTCAGTTTAAGTTGAGAGTTGAGATTGCAAATATTTAACTTAACCTTGAACTATGAATGTATCATCATGGTCACTTGTAGTACAATCACTGAAAGTGAAAGGATTACCAAAAAAGAACCCTGGATTTTATAAATAGATTCCCCACTGAGAATAACGAAAATATGAGGCTCGCTTCCACTTAACACAACTGTCCCATAGGTGACTTGAGTGTGCATGCATTCTTGAGTTGAATTAGAAGGACTCACAGTATTATTTGGTTATCTATCATGAATATGGGTTTACTATAACTACACCTCTGAGGAGCAGTGGTGGCCCAGAGGTGGTGGCCCCGACTTATTTGTAAGTCTGTGAGTTTCTGTTTGCAGTAAGTCATGGGTTCGAACTTCGAACCCAGGCAGGTGCATTACTTTGTGTAATTTGAATAATCACCGCTGCTCTAAAAATGATGAAGGAAAACATTGTGGGAAAAGTGGCATGTCTTCCAAACCAAAAAATTCGTAGACATGTGACATCTTCCAACCCGCACTGAGCTCGTGTGGTGGATTATAGCCCATCCATCTACTAAAGAGGAGTACTGCATCCCTGCAGTGGGAACATTATATTCAGATGATGATGACACCTCTAACTATCCTTTTACTAATTACAGGTGTGAAGTTATCTTAAGTAATTAAGAAGGGAAACAAATTTTATCTAGTTTTAGCTTAGAATAGAAGAAACTGGCTTAGAATCATACATATTAGTAATTACTTAGTAGGACGGTTATTGGCAAAGTCGTTAAAAACACATTAGCTGTTACAATTAGATCTACATGGTAATTACAAGGCAATGCAAGGCAAGGCAAGCTCTCGGGTAGATGACAGTTTGGCAATTTGGAAAATGTAAGTAATTTAATTATAAACAAATGACCACAAACTAATGAAAACTAGGAAGCTAGCTACATAGTTCAAATTTCTATGGAAAAGAACTAGGAAGAAACTCCATGGAGACCATAGAAATATGATTGCTAGACAACCATCAAACAATATTAAAGCATCCATGACAATAGGGTATACATACAGTTCATTTCCTATTATTCTACAGCATCAGGCTCGTTCAAATATTGAATCTAGGTTTTTTATGAAGGACCCCATGAAATATTTTTATTGTTTAAAACCAATACAATACAATACAATTGACTATCAACAAGTTTATGGTATAAATGAATAAACAGTAATGAATTCAATCCATTGTTTAAGTAGCCCATTATTTATGAGACTCATAGAGAAATTTATTCTCTAGATGTGAGAAAGTCATGTGAATCATAATTTGTTGCTATTATACTAGGGCAGAATAAATAAATGTATTGAGCACAAAGGGAAAGGGATGCCTTTGTGGGTCCTTGTGTGTCTTTACATATTCAGTATTAGAATGGTCACTACATTCTAAACAATATTCTTGTAGCTACAAAGACAAAAGCCCCAGATGTAAGAATGTAGTTGGAAGATTCTTCATAGACTTGACTCATATGGTAATACAGGATTTTTTATGGTCAACAAACAAGAATGCTGTATTGAAATAATGTTTGTTTGTCTAATCATTTTGATACTACGGTACATCAAAAAATCACTCTCACCTTCTGCTCTTCCAGAAACTTTGTAGATAACTGGTAGGCTAGGGCCGAGAACATCACTAGGGGGCTCAGCACAGTCTCCACAGCGCGGGAGACGGGAGAGAGGGCCCCAACAATACCATGATACACACACTGCGCCCGACGCAACTCGACAATAAACGATTAACGGCTGATTATCATTAGCGACAACGGCTAATTCCGAGGAAAATCCGCGGAAAATCAATCACAAAACGATCAAGTGAGTCACAAACGTCTGCTACGACGCCTTATGGAAACTTGTACAAACACTTAACTGTAGCACACACTGTGAAACCACAATACAGTAGTATTCGACCAGCTAACCGGGTCGGGAAAAGTGCATTCACACGTGAGAACCGTAAGACAATGCGCGTGAAACTGTGGGAGAAGTCGAGGCGTTGCCATTGTAGTAAACATTCATCACGTCATTGACCTACACAGCTCCGCCGCGGAGCCGCCCGCCGCTACACTTTCTGAACGACACTCTGTACGAATTCTAGAACTTACCTCAATTAATAAGATTCCGACGGTTTATCCTTCGTTTTAATGTTTCGGTGTAAATTGATTTCACTTATTTCGTCAATGGTCACTCACTTTACTCGACTGTCAAAAAGGGTTGATGATCGGTGAATCGGTGTCGATGTCGTCAGTGTTGCCAACTCAACTACTTCAAAATATGCTAGATTGGTGTAAAAAATATTCCAAAAATATGCTAATCTTCTCTAAAAAATGCCAAAAAAAAATGCCAACATCATCAGTATTTATTAAGAAATCTTTATTAATAATCAAAGATGGAACACGGAAACACTGTTAAGACGAGACGACGATATGTGTGAGTGAGTCCACAGTAATAAACGGGTTTTGAGTTGACAGACAGATGAGACAGATAATAGACGCTCCGCTTTCGAATGCTACCGGCCCGAATGTCACTATTTCATTTTGACTTAGACTTTGACTGCACGATGAACCATGAGCCCGTTTGTCATTATTTCATGCATACATACAATGTCGTAGCAATATCGCTATTTCTTTCTATCACACGATGTTTTATTCCTTTTTCACTTTTCTACTAGAAGCACAATGCATTTCTTCATGCTAAAAATACGAAAATAGTTCCGAAATGGAACAAGCTTGGTAGTACCTACCCACATGGATTTTCATGGAGTTGCCATGCTAGTGATTCACTAGTAGTGAGGTGGGAAAATTGATGGAGTTAGGTATCGATATCAATTTCTATTTCAAGAAAGATATTGATTTACATTCTTTTCATGTTTTATAAAAATATGTTAAAAAAATATGCTAAATGCTAAAAGCTTAAACAATATGCTAAACAAGAAGAAAATATTCCAAATTTAGCATATAATATGCTAAATTGGCAACACTGGATGTCGTAGGTAGCGACCTCTTTAGGGCGGTACTCCAAATTGAAATAAACATTTCCTTTTTTGTAGGGAAATTTTGTTTAGGTTATAATCAGTATGGCTAATAATAGTTTTAACATTTTTCATGAAGTATGTTGTAAATATTCTGATGTAATTAAGTCAGCAATAACAGTAGGCAAAAACAAATATTTGGGAGAATATTTGTGAGGTATTCACGGGTACAAGCTGCTTAGAATTAAGCCGCGACATAAAAATTTATTGGTCTATTTAGCCATACTTTAATAAGATACGAGAAAGTTTATGTTAGCTAATCACTACATAGTATAAAACAAAGTCGCTTTCTCTGTCCCTATATCCCTATGTATGCCTACATCAATAAAACTACGCAACGGATTTTGATGCGGTTTTTTTTTAATAGATAGAAGAGGAAGGTATATAATAATATGTATAATACACCCGTGCGAAGTCGGGGCGGGTCGCTAGTCTAAATATAAAATAATTAGGTACTCAATATTCATCTTTTACTCGATGCAGCAGTAGCTTCAGTAATTCAGTTAAGATTATGTTGTAAAAAGTGGTTTGAAAGAGGCTTTTAAACTTGGTTACAATGATTTAAAATCATAATTACAAGTTTTTGAGTGTTTCCGGTCACAGCGTTTTATCAAAAGCTATAATTTAAAATAATACTACAGCTTGTGATTGAAAAAGTGGATATTCTGACTTTCATTGCGGCAACACCATATTCATGTGACATTCAAATTCACGTTCAAAAATGGTAAACATTTGAAAACGTTTTGTTATTAGTAAATTCACATTTGTTTTCAAATTGCGTGAAAGGTGATTATTTTAGTAACAGAACAAAACGTTTCAAACGTCAAAACTTCAAAAGTCAAAATATGAAAACATTATTTCATGAAAGTTGCGTTGCGTTCATAACTGCAAAACAAACATGAATAATAATTGAAAAATTCAGAAAACGTGTAAAGTAAAAATACAATGATGTCTGGTGTTAAATTGGAAGTTCTTTGGTCTCCAATACACCACGATAAATTTATAGTATGGGGTCCAGACATAACCTTGTACGAAGTTTCTAGGATAAAGGAAATCGAGAAGAAAACAACATGTACGTACAATACAAAACTACACATTCGTTCCGAATATAGTAAAAGTGGGAACAGCTCTCCAGCTCCCTTATTAACATTAAAAATAGTTAAGAACAAAATTCCATAATGTGTTGAATTCCTTGTTATCTTGTTGTTGTTATCAATATTAGAGCCAAAGTTTATAAATATATTTAGCACGTAGCATGCTCATTAGTAATCTAATGAGTACGATTGTGGAGACATTTTTAGCGCCATTTCCTAGAGTAAATGGAGTAAGACTAAAGTTAGCTCTCAACATACAAGTGAAGCTATATTTTATGGTAGTAAATTGGGTTTTTTAGGTGGTCCTCTCGGTTTTCCATTTTATAACTGCACTAGCTGACCCACGCAACTTCGTCTGCGTCATCATAATAATCCATATATAACTTAAAACCTTCCTCGATAGATCGACTATCCATAGTAATATTTTTTCAATTAGTTTTCTAATGCTAAGTAATTAATAAGTAATTTTTGAGTTAAATCGTCACAAACAAAAAATCTAATCGTTCCTCTCTATAATATTAGATAGAAGACAGAACAGATAAAAGAGGAAATACCGAAAGGGAAATACCTCTTTTATTTGTTCTGTGAGATAGAACCTTAGATTACATTTTTAAAGTGAGAATGACTATAAGTACCTACCTATCTCTTACTATTAAATATACAATCATCATCATCATCATCAGCCTTATATTGGTCTTACTGTAGGGACTCAGGCCAACTCTCTAGGAGAGGGATGGGCTATAATCCATCACGCGGGCCCACTGCGGATTGGTAGATGTCACATATCTTCGAATTTTTGGTTCTAAGATATGCCGGTTTCCTCACGATGTTTTCCTTTACCGTTTTAAGAGCAGCGGCACGTGATTAAATAAATTACACAAAGTAATGCGCCTGTCTGGGTTCGAACCCACAACCAACTGGGGCCACCACTGCTCACAAAACAATATACAGATGCAAAAATGCCAGAATCTCGACGTATCTCCATTGGGACGCGAGGGGCGGCGCAGCGGACCGCGTAATTATTTTGTCGTGCGGACGTTTTTACATTGCGATATCTTCTAAGATATTTGTTTAAACTATAATTTTTTTTTTTTTTTTTTTTTCTTGTTCTTATTATCTTGCGATCAGTCTTCGAGACTATGAGCAGATGAGGTGACTCTGTTGGCATGTAGGGCGCTACTCCCAGTGGAGGCTACCTTATCGTATACAGTCAGTCAAGCTGACTATGCTGCTGGTCGAAGATGTCCCGTCGTTTTTTCAATCGGCGGATGCTTTCTGGGATAGTGAGCTGGCCCGCAAGCTGATTCGGGTGCTTCAGTAGCCGAGATTTGTAGCTATCGGCGTGTGTTATAATTTCTTCTTCTTTCCGTTTAAACTATATAAAGTAAAAAGCACAAATATTCTATATTAAATTTCCGTTCTAACAAACCCATTTATTAAGATATAGATTAATACTATATGGGTTAAATAAGCTTCGCAATAAATAACTCTACTGAACCTAACATTTCAATGGTAAAAAATGGTTACAGAGAGGTAATCTTAATAGATAGATATATGCTGTTGCGGACTTTTTTGTAGAACTTTTAAAGAGGAACATTTCTTTAATACGTTATATTTGCATCACTTAAACCATTTTCGCAGCGCACGCAACGGAAGCTCTCAATAAGAAATATCGTTTCCCGTTTGTGCAACATTTTTCAATTATGCTCCACTCCTGTCGTATCGTGATGTTATAAAGCCTAAAGCCTTCCTCGATAAATGGACTATCCAACACAAAAATATTTTTTCAATTCCAACCAGTAGATCCTGAGATCTTAGCATTCAAACAAACAAACTCTTCAGCTTTATAATATTAGTATAGATACACCCTACTAACATCAAATGCTTGGGCTATTGGATGGGAGCACACATAAAAAGCTTAGCCTCATCATTATTTTAAAGGGCTAGGGGGCAATATAGGAAGCCTATCATGGATGTCTTAAGCTCTCTCAAAATTAGGAATTCAATACGATTCTAATTTGAAAAAGAAAGTTGTAGACTCCATCCAACAAGATAGATACAGTTTAGTATAGGAACCATAAATAGAGAAAAGCAACATTTGTTTCATCATCTGCTTAGCTTATTCCCAAATGGGTCTATCCAGATGCAGCTGAATATCAGTATTTAGACTGACTGCCTATCTGACCTGTAAAACCCAGTTAGTACCAGCAGCCTGAGTAAAATTAAATCCCTTGATAAGACTGGTTGCTCGACTTTTCAACTATTACCTGAAACATGACAGCTGGGACTAAACATGCTTCATTTAAACTCAGTATGTAATCTATGGTCACCCATCCACCGACCAACCTAGGCAAGCATTGCTTAACCTTGAAGGTGCACCTGTCCGGCTGTTATTATGTAGCCATAAGAGCCAATTTGATAACTTTTTAACACTTGTTATTAAGGTAATATTTAACATATTTCAGTCACACCAATATCGTCAACTCGTGGTGCAACTGTCCTAGCCTCACAAAGTGCCAGTGGTGTGCGCTGTGCAGACATCAGCGCTATCCCAGAGCAGCCGGAGCCACTGCTAGCACTGGGCTACTCCAGTGGACGAATTGCACTAACTACACTGAAGCAGACATACGACCCTCTGGGACTTGTGGGGAGAGAGTTTTGTAAGTATCTGTGTCAAAAAGCAGACATTCTCAATAAGTAGCTAGCCTGCCTTACCCTAACTGGGCCTGTCTTTTAATGAGCATTTGTCAATCTTCTTTGCAAAATGTATTTCTGGTTCGAAAGAGTGCTGGAAAAAAAATTGTGGAAGAGCTTTGTAGAGGCCTTCGCCTAGCCCAGGGCTAGCAATACCACTAAATAAGCAGTTTCATTTATAGCTTTTTTCAATCAAAATATCGGATTTCACATAGGCCTATAAGGGTACGAAAAGGTCCACAATGTATTTAAAATTTTGTCATATTGTCCACAGCACCCCGCTACCCTCGGCTCTGCAACTCAGTGTCATGGAGTCACATGGAGACCAACATGCTGGCAGTAGCCATGGAGAAGCACCGCAGCGACCACTGCATCCTTCTGTGGGATGTGTACCGGGGCTCCTCACTTTCTGAAGAGGCTAAACGTAAGTCCAATTTTATATCTGATTAACTGCTATACTGGAAGTCGTATAACAACTGAAAAGTAATCCCAGACAAATATAATCAACACTTAATTAGAAACAAGGCGTATCATACAGTCATAGGAGTGCGCTAATAGCGCGAGTTTAACACTCTTGGCATTTGGTGCCAAGCACCCAGCATATTATGAGCTGAACAATAGTTCGTTTGCTTGTTTTTATAAGCCCTAAGTGACAACTTGGAGGCGGGTTGTGGGCACACCTACAACCTGCCTCCGAGTCGTCGCTATAGATGACTTAGCAATTTCGGGCAAATAAAAAAAATATAAAAATCCAATTTGTTAAACTATGCGTAACGTTACAGCGTAATTTTTATCGCGTCAAAACGAAACTATTTCACTTAGTTGTAATCTTAAGGCGACAATAAATCCCGTCGGGGCTGTGGTTTGTTCGCAAGAGATACCGCGGCCTCGACATAAAGGGCTAAAAAGGAATATTGGTGGTTTTTAGTTAGTAGAAGTCTGACACTCCCTTTCGCTCCACCCAAGAGCGGGTTATTTGATGATTTCCCACCCCACAAAAAAAAAACAAAAAAATAATCCGACAATAAATGCCAGCGACCTTGAGTAAATGAATGGAGTTGCGTCACTCCCCGCGACCGCGAAACGCATCCCCGCAATGCATGCTCGTAATTTCGTAGGGTAACTATACGTTTTAAATAGTAAGGAGTTAAGGTCTGTCCAGCCCGATTTTTTATACCATACAAAATAGGCATGACGAAAGATTTTGAAATCCCCTTCCGTAATGTGGGTACATCTTTTTTATTTACGAAAAAACCTTTATTTCAATAATAAAGTAAAGTTTAACGAAGATATAAGCCATTTTTGAAAAAAAAATTAAATAGAGCGCGAAAACAGCTCGCAGTGTCATGGCGTCGGGTCTGACGTCACGCCTAAGTAAACATGGAAATGTCAAAGCGCAGCTAGAGGAAACTAAAACAAACATTACCATAATTCGTGTGTTAGAAATGAATAACAAAGTTTATAAGTGGTGTGCGGTGCCTCAGTGTAAAAACACATCAATAGCAATAGTTTTAGCATTACATATTTGAATGTCAAAAATGTTGTCCTGTGGACCTGCATAGCTGACCCGGTGATTATGATAGTAGGTTGTTACTATGAGAAAAGATACTAGTACATGCTTTGTAGTTACAGAAATTTACTCCTTTTGTTGGTTATTAACTCAGTAGCAAACTTTTATTACAAGTTGCGAAGGAGCTAACCTCAAAAATAAACTGACAAGTTTATTGTAAAAATAACATATGAAAGTGAAAATAAACTAAACTCCTACAAGCTCAAAACGAGTTTGTTGTATTTTTATAGTGTTAGATACTTACAAAATTTACTTACAGGGAGGTTTTCACATTTCGGAACTCGGACGAGCAAAATTCTTTATTTGACCCAAGGAAATCGCCCAACATCAGTAAATCTATCCTGGGCAAATTTGAACTGTTTGCTTTTACAAAGCCTGATTCCATTGCTAAAGATGTTCACAAAGTATTGTAGTAACAAAAAAAATATCCAAATGCGTAATCGGCAACAAAACAACACAGTGAGCTAGTGACAGCTAGTGATGTCTACATTGGCGTGACGTAGTGCGCTATGATTGGTGTTTCAATCAAAATGGCCGATATCAGTATTTTAATCTTTTATTTTATTAAAAATCTTACTAATCTTAATTTTTTAAATAAAACTAATTCAGTGTTTTAAATCCTTCTCGTATGTAATTTCCCCCAATATCATTAAATCATTGATTCTTTGACTATGTCGTCACGCCTATTATGTTCGGGAATATGCGAATCCACAACGAAGTTATAGGAGGTCGAAAATGGCCTGGACTTATTCGAGAAAATAATGGTATGACAGTGTCGCTTTATTGCTCGTGTTGGCAGATTTACAAAAAAACTATTGATTGGACTAAAAAAGTAAAACACTATCGGCCTTATTACAAAAGTGGTTAGACCTGGTTTTAACTTAGACTTGGTTTATCTCGCATGCCCTCTCACTTCGATAATACTCAAAAGAAAGTGACGGCATGCGAGATAAACCAAGTTTAAGTTAAACCCAGGTTTAACCACTTTTATAATAAGGCCGTTCGACCTTAGTATGTTGCTTGTAGAATTATTTGCCAAAAAATCAGAACGATAACATGTATTTTAGTATGATCTAAACTCGTTAAAAGAAATTTTTAGAGGTATATTCGCGATTTTTTTTCTATGGAGTAAAAGTAGTTAGTAGTATTATGTTTTCAACACACTATGCCACTAGCGTATATCCTGAAGAATATCACGTATTTTTCTGATTTTGTTTACTGCAGTGAATCATATTGTACTTTAACGCATTATAAAACTCGCGTTTGGCTCCTTTGTCCCCATAATTTTGGACATCTTGTCCATATTATTTCAAAACTGAATGCTAACAAATCATAAAAGATCTGCTTCCCTATCCTCGACAGCTACAGACTCGGCGTCGTCGTCATCAGCGCCGGAGGCACCGCGCCCCCTGGCGGAGATGGGGCTCTCGGAGACAGCGCACTGCGTCACCTGGGCCAATTTCTCCAGCAGGACCCTCATCGCTTCCATGAACCTCAAGTACATCAAGATATTCGATCTTAGAGGTGAATAGAAAATATGGAGCAAATATCATTTTGTTCAGGGATTGTATGATTAAGTTAGGATTAAGTCATTTATTTCGGAACAATAATATCATTGTGTTGAAATTTGAAAAATTGTAAAATAAAACAGTAGAATTTAAATATTGCAATCAAACATGTGTAACTGCCGTACTCAGAGATATTTAATGATTACTTAAGCCGTCACTTAGATAAGATTTGACATACTTTTGTATGAGAAAACTGTCGAAACCTTTACTAAGTGATGGCCTAAGTAATAATTATAACTCTCTGAGAGCGGCAGTAAGATATAAAAATAACAACCACATTAATTCACCTAAACAATAACTAACTCAAAACGATATTGATTCCCATTCAATTAAAAATAATGAATAATAAAATAAAACAAAAAGTTAAAACTAAAGAAAAATCAAATTGGTTTAAAAAAAATAACAATAATATATGTCCACAAATTTTTGTGAACAATCAATAAAACTAGAATGTCAAATAACAATAAATTAGGTACAATTTCTTATAAAAAGGTCAGTCATAAATGTTTTCTCAATGTAAATAGGATGTCAAAGATAATAAATTGTAATTACTAAAATAATATGTCATTAAAAAAAACCTATACTTAGGTGATACAATAATAAAACAAAATGCCATTTTAATAAAATAAAAAATAAAAACAACAACAAAATTAAGTACAAAAAAGAAAACGAAATAATAATCATCATATAATTAATACAATTAATTATCGACACTGTAGTACCCCTTTCTCGATAAATATGTCTTCAATTTGTTTTTAAATAAGTTTGTGCTATTTATGCTTTTTAATTGCAGGGGAAGCTTATTGTATAGAAATACTGATTGGTACCTAGGACAGTGATGAACCACGTTTATTTTCGGTTGGATTGTGTTAGGGTAGTCCTTCCTACGCGTATTCACTCTAACTTGTCGCTGGTCTTTGCAAAGACTGTATGACATGCTGGGTGTCTAAAATGGCCACGTTAGCAGTCTAGCAGATCATAATATGAGTTGTGTTAAAAGCGTAAAAGGAACCTTTTTAGAACTTAGTAACTGCGTCTGTGACCATTTAGAAAAATACATCATAATAGGAAAATAATGTGAATTGCGTTAAAATTCGTAAAATGTTCACAACCGCAATTCATATTATGATCTGCTAAAGTAGCCATTTTAGACCCCCTGACCAACGGAATACAAATTAAAATCCTTGGAACACTCGTATATCTATAGCAGTATGCGGATCAGGTAACATCGCAGGCCGCAACTTTACATCTGCATTCAAAAACACTCACGAAACAGGCTTAATAATATCTAAAAGTAATGTAATGAATATTTCTAATGTAATTTAAAAACAAAAAAAAACATTTTTGGAATAGTATCCTATCGTTTCAATTTCAGCGTACTCATAATTTACGTGCTGCATAATTGCATAGTCTGGTAGTATCTCCAAGGTCACCACGATGTCTGAGATCACACCACGGCTGCACACCTAGTTCTTGTGCTGACACAAATTCCTGATAATGACGAATTACTGACTCATTAATGACGCAAAAATATACAACCATTACGTCCGAAATTTCAGCGGTTCAAATTCTAAGAATATCACTTACTAGTGGGAAAACTGTTGATTTCCCCATATTTTTTGGTTTCTATTTTGAGGTCATCATTATTAGCCAAGTATTTTTTATACTGGTATGTTTCATGTATATTTTCGACGATCGATTATTATGGGGCCACACTTATAATCGGACACACTCTGAAATCGGCTTGAGCTGGTCAGAAAAAGGTTTATTTCTGCAGTCAGTGTGGTCACTCCCCTAACTTCTAAATGAATAATATGTTCCAGACCTATCGAACAAGGCGGTAAATATGACAACGACGCGCTACTGCTACGGCGTGGTGGCGGAGCCGCTTGGCGGGTACCAGCTGGCGTCGCGCGGGGAGGGCGTGGCGTGCGTGTGGGACGCGCGGGCTCTGCAGCGCCCTCTGCTCACCATGCAGCATGCCAGGCCTCTGGCGCAGCTGCAGTGGTGCCCTACTAGGTATCACTAATAAGCCACTAGTTGGCTGAATACTTGAAATATCACTTTTTCTTAATTCCTTGGTCTTCAAACTAACATTTGGAATGATAATGGGTGAAAGAAGGGCTAAAAGTATACGGCTTCCTGATAACGACAAAATTATAAAATTATAGCTAACAGAGGCAAATAAAAGAGGAAATAGTTTTCGCTAACTCTAAGTAGCCATCTATGCCTAAAGACGGCGGCAATTTTGATCCAAAAAGTAGGTACAGAATTTAGCGAACCTTGGACGAACCTAAGTTAGCCCCAGGTGTAAGTCCAATAGTACATTTCTTCTTTCTTTTAATTTCATTGTTTCTTGTCTTAGACGTAATTTATTGGTGTCACTGCAACGTGACTCAAGCACTCTTCGCATCCATGACATACAGCAAGCCAACAGTGATAATAAAGTCAATATTTCTGACAGCATGGTGAGTGCACTGAAAAATCTATATACAGGTTTTTTTTCATTATCTTTCAAGCGAACCTTTCTTGATATGTAGAAAACGTAAACGTGGTATGCAACATTTGACAGAGAATATCAAGCGTCGCACAGTACTGCAACTGTTATAGACCCCTGTGGCATTCCATTTGGAAGTTTCTCCTCTTTGTAAAATAAATAAAAGTACGCTTACTATTCAGTGTCGGACAATATTTTATGCGTAAATCCACAACTATTTGTCACTCTAAATTAGATTTTAATTAATTGCGGGGTTAGTTGAGAATGCTAAGACAGTCAAATGCCTTAATTAAATCATCATACAATTATTCCGTTTGGTTACGGTAACGTCCGTAACATGTTTAAATAATATTACTGAGACATTGCTGCAGATGGCTGCCCCAGCAGTAGAAGCCGAGCTGGAAGAGCAATACTCCCGCGGGCCTAGTGTGATAGAGCGAGATGTGTGTGTAAGCAGCGCGCCTGCGTCTCCGCTCGTCGCCTTCACCTGGCACCCCACACATGAGGGGAGAATGTTGGCTGTTTGTGCTACCGGTAAGTAAGCATACAGCATAGCATAACAGATTGAGATGTAGATGATGTTAATAATAATTAGGTCAGGAAAAAGTCTACTACTCTACATACCATAAATCTTTATTCACTTTTGACACTTTTTGTACGCCTAAGCTAGTAAAAGCAGACCCCTAAATGACCGTTGTTCACCATTTTCATGGGTTTTAGGCAAAATGAAGAACTGGGCCAATAAACTTGATAGTAATAGTAGTTGCATGATCTGACAACAGTAACTTAAAAACGTTCTAGGTTTCCAACACCTTTTCTGTGTCCCCTAGGAGCCCTAGTAGACTACACAGTGTGCGAGCGAGTGACAGTCTCGTGGGGTGGCGGAGGGTCTCTGGTGTGGACAGGCGGGGGCGGAGCCCTGCGCCTGATGAACGACGACTTCTACGCCGCTATCAAAGATATCTCCTACGTTATGAAGAAGAGGGCACAGACTGACTATGGACTTAAGGTCAGTAGTACTAGATACCTCAATAAGATGATCCTTAAAGGACACAAAGCACTCATTCATTTTTTGTGATATTTATTCCTGTAAATTAGTTTAAAAAAAACCTTTGTTAACTTGACAATAATGTATGTTTTAAAACTAGATGAGACTTAACACCGACACAAACTGAGAAATTACAGTTTCTTATTAAACAAACATTTTCGGGTCATATGACTTGAGTTGGTGTTACACGAGCTTTTCCTACATTGAAGCGTTGTGTTTTCTGTGCCGAATTCGAATGTAACTTTGAGGTTGACTTTACTGGGCCGCGGGTTGCACACTGGTTATCGCGGCCTCGACATAGAGGGCGAAGAGGGAACATGGTTGGTTTTTAGTCAGTACAAGTCTGACACTCCCTTTCGCTCTGCCCAAGAGCGGGAGGGGTTATTTGACGATTTTCCACCCGCCAAAAAAAAAAATTGTGAAAAACATAGAAGAGTTAATAAATTAATCAAAAATCATCAAAAATCATCAAAAATCAAAATCAAAATATTTTTATTTCACATAGGCCTACATGGGCACTTATAAAACGTCGGTAAAAAGGGGCACGGTTCGGTGCATTGGTCGATTCCCAAAGGTTACTCTTTTAATCTTTTAAAATCGTTTGGGTTAACAATAAGGTATAATACACACATGAAGACCGCAAGAATAACAAAGAACACCATAAAGTCAAACTTTTTTTTTTGGGGTGTGGTAAATCATCAAATAACCCCTCCCGCACTTGGGCAGAGCGTAAGGGAGTGTCAGACTGACTAAAAACCACCCATGTTCCTTCTTAGCCCTCTATGTCGAGGCCGCGATAACTAGTGTACAACCCGCGGCCCTCTATGTTTTTCCCTACTGTTCGATTTCAGCCAGATTTATGGCAGAACGCAGACTTAGCAGATGATGCCTCACTCAGTGGTCTCTGGCATTTCCTGGCACTGAGCAAGTCACTTGTTGAAGATGGTAAGTTTGATGTTTTCATTTTACTCGTTTCTTTTGATGACCCGGTTTTCTGCCCATTTAGCATTTATAACTACCATATTCCAGAATGTTAATGGTATATAACTAACGAACTTAAGAAGAAGACGAACATTCTATCATTTTTATTCTAAATTACTTCTCTCCTTTTTTTTGTTCTGTTGGAGTTAAACTAAAATGAATAAAATCTCAACTGTTATAAAAATTAAAATGTGGGGAAAGTTTTGAGTACGAAAGGAAACTAGACACTGTGTGTAAGTTGATGTAGTTACAAGGGGAGTTACTACTAATAAGATGACTAATGCAGCACATAAATAAGTATGATGGTCAAGGATAACGATGATATTGTCATCAGGTTGTATCCGCAACAGTCCGTGGAAGCACCCCGGAGTGCGCACGGTGCTGCGCTCGGTGGGCGACGGCGGGTACCGCTCGGAGATCGTGCCCTCGCTGCTGCCCGACCTGCCCAACCGGAGAGTCACTATCTACAGGTAGCCGATGCCGTTCTGTGCACATTGTGGCGGTGCTTGGTTGTATCTTTCCTGTTTGTTTTTGGTTTGCGAGTGAAATCCTTTGTAGATTTATAGGTTTTGTTTTACCCTTCTCTCTTTATCTTTTTATAAAGTGTTTGTTACGTACGCAGGTATCTGCTTTTTGTTAGGCTACACTGTCATAAGTAATGTTATATGTAAAGCTAGTTATGTTAAGAAAGTACCATACAATTAGTAATCCATTACTTGTCCGCAATGTGTCAGGAGTGCTGAGCGCACGCGCGCGCTGCAGCTGTGTGGGTGGGGCTGGGGCTGGGAGAACGCGCTGGCCGGCGTGGAGCGCGCCGAGGCCGAGGGCACCCCCTGCCGCGCTGCAGCCCTGGCCGCCTTCCAGCTGCGCGTGCGCGCTGCCCTGGACGTGCTGGCGCGCGCGCACGAGCCCATGCTGCGGGTCGTGGCGCTGGCGCTCGCAGGTACGCCTGCCCGGCACACAGGTGACAGGTGGCAGGACCGCTGACCAGTGTGCCCCCCCCCAGGGCTGTCGGACGAGCGGCTGTGGCGCGAGGCGCTGTCGGGCGCGGCGGCGGCGCTGCCGGACCCGTACCTGCGCGCGCTGCTGCGGTTCCTGGCGGCGTCGGCGCCCGCACACCCGCACCACCACCCGCCGCCCGCACACCACCCCGACCTGGCGGCTGTTCTTGTGAGTATACATACTACCTACTACTACCTTAGATATTATAACAAAGGATTTCATTCTTTACCACAAACACTCGTTTTTTGTTAACACGTTTGTTTTAACTTTATACACTCTAGAATTTCTCTTGTATCGTGATTGCGTTTACAAACATTTGTTTCGTGCGGGAATCGAAACCGCGATACGCATCGTAACAGCTGATCGTTCGGGACACTGCACCAACCATGTCGTTGCGTTTAATTTAAAAAGAGAGGAAAAGAATTCTAATGTGAGCGCCCCACTATAATTTTGTATCTATAGTAAACCCTAACAATACTGTTTCCGCTATAAAATCAGGTTATTTGCCTTCAAAATTTAATTTGAGACATTTTGTTTTGTTCACACATTCAATAAAAGATTGTTAGCTGCGAACCATTCCGAGAGAACATCATCATGCGTATCTTTTCTACCTATTTTAAAAATTTGCGAAGTGTCAACAGCAATTTGAATTATATCCGATAATTTGACCATCATATAAGGAAGATTATTAATGTAAACAAGAAATAGGAAAGGGCCGAGGATAGAACCTTGGGGCACGCCCATCTTGATTAGAGACCCGGAGGACGTCACCCCATATTAACATTTACTTTTTGGTACCTGTTTAATAAATAGGGAAGCACAAGATCAGCAGCTTGTCCACGAATTCCGTAATGGTGTAATTTACAGATCAGTGTGTTGTATTCGACGCAGTCGAACGCTTTTGAGAGATCACAAAAAATACCAATGTGATCCTGTCATCCTGAGACTACCTCAGGATTCCAAAATGTGACTGATGAGTTTTATTCCCGCGTCCGTTGTCGACCTACCTTTCGCGAAAGCAAACTGTTGACTGAAGAATCCCATTTTAATTGAAGAGAGACATCAGTCTGTCAGGCAACATCTGGTCCAGCATGATTCATAGATTTTACTCAATGCTGGAAGCACGGATTTAATTGAATATGTTATAGCTAAAAGATGTAATCGAAAATTAACCCTGTTATGTAATAAAGAAAGGAAACTCGTTCTGTGTAATGTTCACTCGTTCTCCATTAAATTAAATTAAATGTTTGTTTTTACAGAACGAGACTGAGATGCGGCTAGAGGACCGCGTGGCGTTTGCGTGCATCTTCCTGTCTGACGCAAAACTGCACGAGTACATCCGACAGACGTGCGACTCGCTCGTCGAACAGGGGGACCTGTCGGGGATACTCCTCACTGGTGAGCTACGGAAACTACAATTACATCTTAGCACCAATCACATAGAGAGAAAATTCGTAGAGGTTAAAAGGTACCCTCGATGAGACGCATTCGAGGATTCACACACCAGGGTTTCACCAGGGTTGGGCGCCTAAGCTTAGTAGCCTAAGCTTTTTTATGCGGCCTGAGTTATGCAAACGTTTATGAGATTTTGTCGAAATGAAGAACAGGGTATAAAGTTCTTCATTCCCTTCAGAAAAGGAAGAATCCTCCTACTAGACGGGTGTGTTTGGCTTCTTATTTTTTGCTTTCTTTTCCTTTTGACTTTCTTTTTAAAATTAAAGGAAGTTTCCCCTGATAAAGAATTTAGTTAGCTGTTGTATCAAAAAGCTGATGTGTTCTTCAGGTGCAAGTACGGAAGGTATAGCCCTGCTGCAGCGCTGGGTGGAGAACACAGGCGACGTGCAGTCCGTGGCGCTGCTGTCTGCGCGCTGCTTCACCGCCGAGCTGCTGCGGGACCCTCGCGCCAGGAACTGGCTCGACAGGTACCACAGCAGTATCATAGCCCTGCTGCAGCGCTGGGTGGAGGACACAGGCGACGTGCAGTCCGTGGCGCTGCTGTCTGCGCGCTGCTTCACCGCCGAGCTGCTGCGGGACCCTCGCGCCAGGAACTGGCTCGACAGGTACCACAGCAGTATCATAGCCCTGCTGCAGCGCTGGGTGGAGGACACAGGCGACGTGCAGTCCGTGGCGCTGCTGTCTGCGCGCTGCTTCACCGCCGAGCTGCTGCGGGACCCTCGCGCCAGGAACTGGCTCGACAGGTACCACAGCAGTATCATAGCCCTGCTGCAGCGCTGGGTGGAGGACACAGGCGACGTGCAGTCCGTGGCGCTGCTGTCTGCGCGCTGCTTCACCGCCGAGCTGCTGCGGGACCCTCGCGCCAGGAACTGGCTCGACAGGTACCACAGCAGTATCATAGCCCTGCTGCAGCGCTGGGTGGAGAACACAGGCGACGTGCAGTCCGTGGCGCTGCTGTCTGCGCGCTGCTTCACCGCCGAGCTGCTGCGGGACCCTCGCGCCAGGAACTGGCTCGACAGGTACCACAGCAGTATCATAGCCCTGCTGCAGCGCTGGGTGGAGGACACAGGCGACGTGCAGTCCGTGGCGCTGCTGTCTGCGCGCTGCTTCACCGCCGAGCTGCTGCGGGACCCTCGCGCCAGGAACTGGCTCGACAGGTACCACAGCAGTATCATAGCCCTGCTGCAGCGCTGGGTGGAGGACACAGGCGACGTGCAGTCCGTGGCGCTGCTGTCTGCGCGCTGCTTCACCGCCGAGCTGCTGCGGGACCCTCGCGCCAGGAACTGGCTCGACAGGTACCACAGCAGTATCATAGCCCTGCTGCAGCGCTGGGTGGAGGACACAGGCGACGTGCAGTCCGTGGCGCTGCTGTCTGCGCGCTGCTTCACCGCCGAGCTGCTGCGGGACCCTCGCGCCAGGAACTGGCTCGACAGGTACATACAGTACCGTAGTAGTAGTACAGTATCATAGCCCTGCTGCAGCGCTGGGTGGAGGACACGGGCGACGTGCTGCATCTGCCTAGCCTTGCGAGCTGGCGTCTTTTCTAACGGGGGTAGTCAAACACTTGTATTTCACATTGAGCGACTGCCTGTTTGACCCACGCACTCCAGTAACTTGATATTACGATGTTGTGATATGACTGGTTGCTGATAAACGTAAATCGTTAACGCTCGGGGGCAAGTAGACCTGACACAGGGTTTTTCCAAAATAGTCCAAAAACTGCTTGACATTTGAGAGTTCATCTCAAATATTGCCTATACAGTAAGGGATTTATTGAGAGAAGGTATTTAGTATTCGATTCGCGTCCCAAATATTTAATAAAAACTATAACCTTTATTTTGTGACATAATTGCGCCATGGCCTGCACGCTCCATAGATCTCACTTCATTTTTTTTTTTTTTTTTTTTTCCTTTTTCCTTTTGCGATCGGTCGCCAGACCATAAGCAAGTTAGTTACGAGAGTGTATGGCATTATGGTGGAGCAACCAGCGCTGCACCTCCCAATCAGAGTATGTGGTCTCTTTTCAACCTTCCGACCACAGATGACGCATTCAGCAACTCAGCAATGAGTGGGTTTGGATGACGAGATAGACGTTCTTTGTGCAGTTTCTTATGCTTGTCAATTTCTGATGCAACTGTTGTGATTTTGAGATGGTCGTGCACCTCATCATTTTTTGTGAACCAAGGAGCATTACTAATTGCCCTTAAAATGCTATTTTGCGCCCTCTGTAGGCAGAGTATGTTGCTTTTACTTGCAACTCCCCAGATCTGGATTCCATACGTCCAGATTGGTTTAAGAACTGAGTTGTATAGCAAGAGTTTGTTGTCCACAGACAGGACAGAGTTTCTCCCCATCAGCCAGTACATAGAGCGAAACTTGTGATTGAGCTGTTCTCTTTTTTGCTTGATGTGGTGCTTCCAAGTGAGACGCCTGTCAAGATGAAAGCCAAGGTACTTCACACAGTCGCAGTGTAAAAGAACATCATTCCCCAGTTTAACGGAGGGGCAGTTTCCATTCCTCAGGGCAAAACTTATGTGATGAGATTTGGCTGGGCTAACACATATTCGCCACCTTTTAAGCCATTTTTGCGTGTCGTCTAGCTGACGTTGAAGGTTGCTGCTGGCAATTTCTGGATTGTCTTCGACCGATAGATATGCTATATCATCAGCGTAGGTTGCAATAGTGATGCTGTCACATACAGGTAAATCCGAAGTGAAGATGTTATACAGCACTAGACCAAGAACTGAACCTTGGGGTACTCCAGCCTGAACGCCGTAGAAACTTGATCGTGCTTCTCCTTGTTTAACTTGGAAGGATCTTCCACAAAGATAAGATTCGATAAGGGGATACATCGAATGTGGTAGTCTTTCTTTGACTTTTACCAGCAGTCCTTTGTGCCAGACGCGATCAAAGGCTTGCTGCACATCAAGGAAAGCCGCCGAGCAGTATTCCTTTCGCTCGAAGCATTGTCTCACAGTATGGTATACTCTGTGGACTTGCTCAATGGTGGAGTGAGAATTACGGAACCCAAACTGGTGGGATGGTAAGATAGCTGAGTTATCCATGGCCGATTGCACTCTGGTTAGAAAAATTCTTTCCCACAACTTAGAGAGAGCAGGCGTAAGACTAATGGGTCTATAGAAACAGGCTTCGTGTTCAGGTTTACCCGGTTTGTGGACCATGACCACTTGAGACACTTTCCAAACTGCCGGGAAGTGAGAGACCCTGAAGATAGCGTTGAAAAGACTGGCTAAGAAGGTTATGCATTTTCGCGGTAGATTCTTTAAGATTGCGGGGGTAATCAAATCAAATCCTGGCGCTTTTCCTGCTTCCATTAGTTTTATTTCCTTCGCAATTTCTTTTGGTGAGGTAGGCTTAATTGGTAGGCTCATTTGATAGTCTTGTGCGAGAATGTCATTTAGATCTGAATCATCATCTGCGCTCTGATTAGGTTTAAAGACATCAGATAGGTGCTTCGCAAAAACTTCTGCCTTTTCCTCATCAGTCCTGGCCCAGGAGTTTTGTGTTCTAATTGGAGGAAAGGATTGTTGAGGTTTGTTGAGGCCTTGTGTAGCCTTCCAGAGAGAATACTCATCAGTACAACTCGGAGACAGCAGTTGGAGTTTGGTTTGAACCATATCATTGACTGACTTTTTAATGGCAGCCTTTAGTTCTTTCGCTGCTTTATTCAGCGTGCTTTTGTCCAAGGGACGACACGATAGGTGCCAGGTCCTCCGTAATCTACGTTTGTCCAGAATCTTTTGTTTTATATCTAAAGGGTTTGAAGGAATATCAATTAGTCTGTCTTGTGACGGAGTGTTAGTCCACGCCGCTACTTGGATGAGGTTAGTCAAGTCTTTACAGGCATGATCTATGTCCTCGGAAGTTTTTAGAGGTACAGCTAAGTTCATATTGTCCTCTAGAAAGCTTCGGAATCCCTCCCAATCCGTTCTTCGATTTGTCAAGGTCTTTTTTTTTTTTTTTTTTTTTTGGTGGGTGTAAAATCATCGAATAACCCCTCCCGCTCTTGGGCAGAGCGAAAGGGAGTGTCAGACTTCTACTGACTAAAAACCACCCATGTTCCTTCTTCGCCCTCTATGTCGAGGCCGCGATAACCAGAGGACTACCCGCGGCCCCGACAGGCGTCGGCCCTTTCGGGCCCCTCCCATGTTGCTGACATCTCTTTGAGGCGCGCGTGGAACACGAACGCGCCGTCGACACGGCCTGTTTTCGTCGTGAGACGGACGGACGGCGAGTTAGCCCATCACTCACCGTCCACAGGCCCGCGTCTACGGTGGCCGGAGGTCATCGCGGGACCCCCGACGCCCGGAGCGCCTCCCGCGATTTGTCAAGGTCTCAGTCTTGCCTCGAGACAGTGCACTAATACTAATGTTTAAAATGGATGGTGTGTGGTCCGAGGATCCATCCAGACTAGATTCAACATTAGCATGTAAGAAGCTCATGCCCTTAGTAATAAAAAAGTCTAGAAGATCTGGCAATTTTCGTGGATCGCTGGGCCAATAAGTAGGTTCACCTGTCGAAATCGGTTTGAGGTGATTGATGTCAACACATTTTTTTAGTTCCCGGCCCCTGGTACTGGTACAGCGGGAGCCCCAATAGGTGTGTTTGGCATTCCAATCGCCACCTGCCACGAATCTTGGGCCTAGAATCTTGAAATAAGTGCTAAACATGTCAGCAGTGATTCGGTGTCTAGGTGGGCAGTATATGGCAGAAAGGGTGATAGGACCAGCCCGATCCTCAAGCAAGACAGAGGTGGCCTGGAGATGCGCTGCCGAAAATGGAGCCAATGGTGAATGCTTGAGACTTCCTCTTATAACAACGGCTGCACCAGCGTGCGCTCGGCCGTTGGGGTGCGGAGTGCTATATATATTGTATCCTTTCATACGGAAGGAGCTTCTTACGGTTGCGTGTGATTCCGAAATTAGAACTGCGTCCAATTTGTTTGCTATAATTAACGTCTCTAGTTCCTGTATATTCGGAGCAAGGCCATTAATGTTCCAAGTTGCGATTCTTAGAGGAATCATTTATGGTACCAGCTTGGAAACTACAGTTGTTAGTGCTCCCAGTAAGGAGCCTATTTGTTGAAGGAGTTGGTCAATTTTTTCATTTTGTTTTATTAGAAGCTGTTCAAGGAAGGTGCTTTGTTGATTGTTACTTGTATTTTCACTGTTTTGGTCCAGAAGGTATCTACTCCGTCCAGCTGTTACGTCTGAGTATGTTGTTTCCGGTCTAAGTCCTTTGTCGGGTCTGGGTTGGATATTTGGTTCGGAACTGACGTCTGTTGGTTGTGAGGAGGTGGTTCGGTTTTTATATGTCTTGGGTGCTGGCTTTTTAGGATACTGTTTTCTGACAAGTATTTCTTAAACACCTGACAACCTTTATAGTTTGCAGGATGGTCACAGGAGCAGAGGGCACATTTCGCAGGACTATTTCTGTCTTTTTTAGGGCAGTCTGAGGTCTTATGACTTTCCCCACATTTCACACATCTGTAAGGTCTCATGCAGTTGTTTTTGGTGTGACCGTACTGCTGGCAGCGCTGGCATTGTACTATTGAGTTGCTCTTTCTTTATCTTCAATTTTGACACGATGGTGGTAGATATATTGAATATCTTTAACTCGTTTGTTATTGCTGCTAGGTTCCAAGTTCACAAAGAAAGTAGAGGTGGGCGTTTTATCTGGACCATAACGGGCATTGATAATTTCACCTCTCACTTTATTTCCAGTCTTTTCGATTTCTTCAATGATAGTGTCATGTGGTGTGGTGTGATGCAGACCCCTAATGACAATTCTATAGGATTTGGTACTTTTCGAATGTGTGTCCAATCAACCCTTTTTGACGAAACATATCTATTGTCCTTTTGTAACTGGCCGTTGTATTTACCATGACACGAAGCAGGTTCTTGTTTACTATCCTGTACTTGAATTCTGTTGGGCAAATAACTGATTCAATTAGTTTGGTCAGTTCATTGTGGTCATCTATCCCATAGAGTATTATTGGGGGAGGTTTGTTAGCTGGTTTAGCCTGACTACTTTCGTCTTCCGTCAAATCGATCGGTAGGCATTCAAACCTGTTTTCATTTCTGATTAATATGGAAGGAGGTGGAGACTGCTCGCACGTTTTGCGTTTTTTCGACATGGGTATACGTTGCCATGGCGGTGGGTGGCGTGCTGCGTTTTCGGATTGTGAGCCTGACACTGGTTGTGCAAGATTGTCAGAAATGACCATTGAAATATTTGAAGCGGTAGTAGTGTCTGCAGAAGGAGCGTTCGTTGGCAGATCACGCATGTAGGATGCTGAGATATGTCTCCTAAGGAAGAACTTCGTGATCTATTTAGAAACATGCTCTTATGGAAGGCTTGCTGGACTAGCTTCGCCTTAGGTTTATCACCAGTAGTATTCACTGACACGGAAGCCTGGGCAGCCACTTCCGTGGAGTCATCGGTTACATATTTCTCACTTGCAGGCCCGGACACCTGCAAGCGCCGGTCGCTAGCCGGGGCGCATGGCAAAAAATCATTCGTATTCGTACTCATCATTGTTTTACGTTTGGGAAAAAACCTCGTAACACTTACCCAAGGTGCAACTGCCACTATTTTGGGGGACATTTAATCCACCAGGCTTGTGGTAGCCTCATCCAGTAGTTACCTACTGGGTGTTTTGGTTATACCGCCAATGCTCGGTCGTCAGAGCCTCGTTGGTTGTCTAGCAGGGGGCACCACGGCTCTCCAGCCTAAGCCAAAAAGCCGTCATCGGCTATTCATAACGAACCACCAGACGCGTGCAGGTGAGGATGTCAATTGGGCCGGTTCAGATGTTATTACCGTTCTCCCCTTACCCCCCAATCTCACTTCATTAAACGTTTTTTTTTCGCCAGTACACTTAAGGGAAATTGGATTATTGACTCGCGCACATGTATTGCGATAAGCGCAAGGGTTGCGAGACTGCGGAATATTTGGTATATTTCATATTCTTATTAGTATCATAATGCGGGTTTCAATATGTCCCTCGTTTAAACTAACATACTGTATAGACAAATCATCGAAAAGAGCAGGGAATTCAACAGCCCCCTCGTCCTCTGTTTTATAAAGGCCTTTGATTGCGTGGAATGGGATACACTGTGGAACGTGTTACTTGAAATAGGGAGCTCCTGAACACCTAGTTGCCTTGATCCAAAGTCTCTTCACAGAAAATCGCTCGTTCATCAGAATAGGCACTGACTGCTCCAATATGTTCCACACTAAAAAAGGAGTGAGGCAGGGCTGTATTCTGTCCCCCGCTCTTTTCAACATTATATGAAGAGTACATTATTCGGAAGACCATGGAAAATTGGGATAAAGGCTTCCCTGTAGGTGGAAAGAGACTATCCAATCTCCGATATGCTGACGACACCATTCTTCTAGTAAAATCCGTTGAAGATATGAGTGTGCTGTTCGTAAGAGTCGAGTCAGAAAGTGGCAACATCGGTCTCGCAGTGAACAGAGCAAAAAACAAGGTAATGGTAGTGGATCGAGCTTGAAAGCTAACAAATGTCAACTGCAACAATCCTGGCATTAATAACGTCGACCACTACATATATTTGGGCTCTCAAATCAACAACGATGGCAGCTGTGTCCCCGAGATTAAGAGGAGAATCGGTATGGCTAAAGATGCGATGTCCCGACTAAATATCATAAAAAGATTGCGTAGGGTAGGGTTAATTTACACCCTGTATTGACCACGATCCTCAGACATGAGGGACCGACCAGAGAGAGAGACTGCATAGACTTAACTGTTTAGTGTATGTATGTGTGAAGACACGCTGTAGGTATTTAGTATTTCAGAATATCGACCATCCACCACTTTTTGAATGAAAGTTTATGCCAGTTTTGATTACAAAATACTTCTAAAATATTATGAAAATATTTTATTAATGTAAATGAGATGCTAAATTTCACGAAAATGCGCAAGTGGTAGCGTGGCCGAGCGGTCTAAGGCGCTGGTTTAAGGCACCAGTCTCTTCGGAGGCGTGGGTTCGAATCCCACCGCTGCCAGACACTCTTTTATGCAAAAGATAATTAATTAAAATAAATATAAATCGAGATGTCAATACTCAAGAATAATATTGAAAAAATGCACATTGTTATCTAAATGATAAACTCTCGTTATATTTTATAACTTTTGGTTTTATCAAGAAGCTTTTGCCGACAGCTTCGCTTGCATGGAGCAAGATAACATGACAAACATAATATGACGAGAAGATTTATTTTTAACTAACTTCGGTTGAACTTCCATCACCTTCTTAATCTTTAGGAAAGTACATGGCGAGTGCATTGCAAATGACAATTCATGTAAATTTCATGAGGCTCTGTTAAAAATTTCTAGTTGTCTACCAGTCAGTACTTTTCAGTCATCTTTACCGATGTTTATAGAAAGGTGACGATTTCTTCAGAATTCCATCTATATCCGAAAGAAAATCGTTAGTTTGAATAGCAGCAACAACTTCTGTATAACTTGAACGAATGCCAATATTGTTAATATTGAACAAAGTTCCCGCTCATTGCGTCACACTTGTTTTACTCATATAAATTATAGCAATCCTAGCAAACAGCTAAATGGAGCTCATTTGGTAGGGGTAGCGTGGCCGAGCGGTCTAAGGCGCTGGTTTAAGGCACCAGTCTCTTCGGAGGCGTGGGTTCGAATCCCACCGCTGCCAAATACTCTTTTTGCCGTTGTGCATTATAACAATATAAAAATATAAAAGAAAAAAAAAACATACTCGAATTTGGACCAAAGCTTTTTGTTCTTTATATAAACACACTGTATCTTGATAATTAATTACCTATTTATCAAAAAATCAATGCCACTTTTCGTTGTAATTTTATAACTCTAGAACGGGCTCACCTATCAAAAGCAAATGTTTAGGCTTTGTTCGGACTATTTAGTAGATGGTTTATGCGATGTTTGCACAAAATCGGCCGAGCGGTTCTTCATTTATCACTTTTTTTGTAACAAATGAATTCAATAAATGTCGGATCATTTTGTTAGTGAGGATTTTGCTGTCATGGAGCAGGTAGGTGGCGCTGCTGTCCGGGCAGTACGATGTCTGCCAAGTCCGCTAGTGTAGTATAAAATACAGTTGCTTTTAGGTTTTCTTATTACTTCTAATCTTCACCCATGTGAATGGGGGTTGAGTTTCCAAACGTTTTAATACTAATAACTTAACTATGCAAACTAAAACTTACTGTTTGCGCCACAACTTCAACCATACTAGTCATTTTAAAATTATCTTAATTTGCAACGACATAAGGTTGATATTGATTTAAACGAGATTTGACAATGCAATAAATGTGATTGCAGTTACCGCTGTATCCTGGACAGCTGGCAGCTGTGGTGGGCGCGGTGTGCTCTGGACACGTGGGTGTGCGGGGCGGAGGGCGGGGCCGAGTGGGGCGGCGCGGCTGGGGGCGGGGCGGGGGGCGGGGCCGTGCCGCGCCACGTGTGCGTAGCGTGTACGTACTGCGGCAAGTCCGTGGCGGCGCCGCCCGGACATAACCGGCCGCGTGTGGCCTTCCAGCGGTTGCCGCCGCCTGCTGCTAAGATGAAGGTATGCGAGAGGTTTCTTATCATATGATCGTATTTTACTTTAGCACTTTGTCGGCGTAACTCAAATTTATATTCATTCCAAATTACAGCTTTCCAGTACTATAGTGCGGACGGACAGACAGACAGACGGACATGGCGAAACTAAAAGGGTTCCATATTGACTACGGAATCCTAAAAATTTACGAAATTAGAACGTGTCAAAGATTATGAGTGGGGGCTTGTGACGTCACCTTCTGGTAAAATGTGTACCAAACTGTGACGTCACGACTTTTCGAAGCACTGTATCGTCTTAATTTTCTATTTACGTGAAAAGAGAAAAAAGTGGCCAATATTTTTTGAAAGCCTGCTGACGGACTAATTGGTTATATACCTATTTTTTTGTTGACTACCCTATTGGAAATAAACTTGGAAAATCATGGGGAGGCCTGCCCAGCAGTGGGACAGCGTAGACTCATAAAAAAACTTTCATACTAAAACCATTTCCGAACTATCATCAGTTCTAATTCTTCCTCTCTCCACAACCCCCAGCAAATCTCATCGTGTCCGAACTGCCGCAAGCCCCTCCCCCGCTGCGGGGTGTGCTCGCTGCACGTGGGCACGGGCGCGGGGGGCGCGGGGGGCACGGGCGCGGGGGGCGCGGGGGGCGCGGCCTTCAGCGCCTGGTTCAGCTGGTGCGTCGCCTGCAGGCATGGCGGACATGCTCAGCATCTTATCAACTGGTTCAAGTTAGTAGCCTCATCATCTGTTAGTCTCACGGTATGTTAGGTTAGGTTAAGCCGGGGATCGTGGAAGACGCACTAGTTCCTGGTTCAAGTGTGGTAAGGGAACACCGGGTTGGTTTTTAGTCAGTTAGTCTGACAGACCCTTTCGCTCGTTAGGTTAGGCTAGCCATAATTGAAGCTCCAAATAATCCTTGCAACGATCATTAGGTGTTTCAATGACAGTCCTGAAAAGCAAACATTTCTGATGAGTCATAATAGCTTTCAATTATGTTGGTGTCAACTTCTAGACAAGACCTCCTTGTTGTGTAGTTGTCTGTGGAAATTATATTAAAAAACAATATGGTAGCGCCGTAACGGTGGTTGTCTCTAAACGACTACGCGCAAAAAATAATGTAATAACTTTAAAGTTTGTAAATATATTGTCTATATCTTTGTCGTGTGTATTCTGTTTCAACTATTCGTTCAATATAAACAAATGCGTGAGATAACAATTACACTTTTCTAACTCTAGGGAGCACACAGAATGTCCAGTGAGCTCGTGTAACTGTCACTGCGCAACTCTAGACCCGCCCGACAGACACTAGCCGAACTTAGCCGAGCGTTGCCGAACCGAGCCGAGTTCAGCCGAAGAACAGACTCAACTATCCTACTTATAACTCCGGACCCAGGTTGGCCGCAGCAAGGAAAACCTGCTGAGGTGAAGATTTATAAATGACTCTGCACTAGAGTGTAAATGTGGTGCTGCTTCACAAACAATGGGGCACTTTATTGTGTCCTGTTGTTTTTTCTCTACAGGAATTGATGAATGCTACCGAAAGCGCCAAAGTGTAGTAGCTCAGTTATGGGCTGACATATATAGATTATCGTCGATACGCTAAGGAAAAGATCTACTTTAACCACACAGGTAAAGATGTTTGCATTTCATAGTGATGAACGAGTTGCATCTTATGCTGTCGGAAATATAGAAAATTGTATAATTGCAATCTTGTATCATTCAAGAATACTATTAGTTTATAAGCTTGAGACTATTATTTTGTAAAAAAAAAACTTTCAAGAATTATTTAACTTTGCATAAACTTGAGTTAAATAACATTGAGTCAAAAACACGCACATGGGGATTAATAGTAGCCCAGCAAACTACGGGTATTTCTAGCTACGAAAGCATAGCATTCCCAAAGGAATTGAATTTTGTTCTCTAAACTTACCACAGGGAAAAATCAAAGTTAAAATCCATTCCAGTCTATTCGCATTACTTCGCTAGTGAGCAGTTTATCAAGTCTTTATTGAGGGCGCCACTTAAAAGTTTACGCAGAAATAAAAAGGAATATAGCACCTTATAGTAAAAGCTATTTATTGCTATCAGCTCATCCGTGTCTACATCCATATAATTCGATGCAAGTTTGTGATGACTTATATCTGTAAATTAATTAAGGCTATTCAATCTTTGACTTTCTATGGTATAAAATAAGCCCATACTAAACTAAGGGATATTTCTCCAACGAAATTGATCGCGATCAGCACACCGAAACCGCGTTCAAGAGCTGCCACTGCCACAAGCTTGTGCGGATGTTTGGCAGTCCTTAAACGCCGTTTACGTATGTATGCTGATTGTGTACGGGTTCGTTGGTGCAATTTGTGCTAAAACTAAGTCAGTACGAACGGCATTTTGTTTTAATTGTAACGTCGCGTCAGACAGCTAGGTTAGGTTAACATTCTCAACTTATAATATTATCATGTATTTTTAGAAGGATTTGTGTTCATAATATAAGTCAGAATGTGTCGCGTATATTTTTCTATTTAGCTGTAAAAGATATTTTTGTACACTACCTACCTAATTTAGTTTAGATAATTATATTACCTGTAATTATGTATTTTATAAATTAATCATTTTTGTATTTTGTCACTGTTAAACAAATTATAGAGCAGTTTTTCAATAGGTTAGTTGTATTCTGTTGAATGGCCTGTCTTCATCTAGTTCATTATTGTATTACACTTACGTTGATCTGTTGAGTGTGTTGTATAAAGTACTTTTGATTATACATATTCGTTGTTTCATTTATTAACCTCTCGTACTGCCTGCCAGATGAAAGTAGGACAACCGAGGTAAGGTAAACTAAGGAATTTAAGATTATGTAAAAATAAGACAGCGAAATGAATAGAAATAAAAATTCTTTTATATTTCCAAATATATATATAATATATATACATTTATTAAATAATCATTTCATCTTTATTCCAATTTAACAATAAAATTCTCAAAGACACAACATTTGTTTAACTCTGTTTATCGTACAAGGATCCCATCCCGTAGGTACGTTGTATACACACAGACAGCCGTCATACAAAAATATATCATTAGAGGATGCGACGAACGCAGGACAAGTAGTCGGCTATAGTCAACAAGTTCCACCATCCAGAAACATCTCATAATCTGCTAGTTAAATATACCATTCTCATATAAACATTTACATCTGACTTTACATACATCTAACTCTTAAAAGTATCGTCTCGACGACGTCATCACATAGTGAAAATATTAAATCAACACAGATACACAACATCCTCCTGTCCGCACTCTACTGTGCGGAGCTAATACTTAATATAGAAATTCATTGTTTCAATAGTTTCTTGCGGACATTATGTCCAAATTCTAATTCGTTTCATATGAAGTTATCACACGTTACAAAAAGTGGGAGCGTCCAACAGCGAGCAGCGACGACAAGACAAGTACTGAAGTACTGAAGTACTAACAAGCAAGTGTTACCTTGCACAACACCGCGCGGACAATAAATACGAGACACGATAAACACGCAGCCACTTTACAATGTACACGTGGGCTACGTGTGACAGGGACACAGATATACAAATATTTTATATCCATCATAAAAATTTACTTTAGTTTACAACAATAGATTTGCACAATTTTCTTTATATACACATTGAATAAATACTTTTTGTAACATCAGAATTTGAAACAATCTTTGGTATAGTAGATCGCATCGACACGAGCGTCACAGCGCCAGGCGTCGGGCGTACCGCGGACTGTTCACTACGCACTACGCAGTACGCACCTCGATCGGCACGTCATCATAGTTCACTACACGTTAAAGCTTTCGACTGCAGAGCCACGACACATTCGAGTTCGTCTCAGTCCACGCTACTAACGGCTAACTACCGGAACCGGAATGTTGAAGTGTGGCGGCCTCCCGGCGCCGCTCACTTGCCCTCGTCCTGCTCCATCGGCTCCTCCGACACCGAGCGGGAGCTCTCCGCAGACCTGCAACAGTACAGACATTATTTATATCGATTAAAGTAAGTTTTTGACGGAATAGATGATGTAATCTTAATGAGTAAACTTTTATCGATAAGGTATAAGGGGTAACCTCTACAGGTGGTTCATCTCATACGGTGAAGGTGACCGTGGTGCTGAATGGTTCTAGAACTGAAGTGCTAGAACTATGCGTATTCCCTCGGGAGTTTCCCGGGGATCATAATTAGGGCCGCTCCTGTTTAATATTTTCATCAGCGACGTTATTTCCTGTTTTCAGCATTGTAAAATATTGTTGTATGTAGATGACATGAAAATTATGAAACAGGTTATTACCCAGTCAGATGCTGTTTTTATACTTTTATACTACACCTGCTTGGAAAGTACCTTGATACTTTATCAAATTTACGGTAGAAAGTACGTCATTGCATATCGAACAAATATGCGGGGAGAAAACGCATCTGAGCGGGAGAGAAAAGTGTATGAAAATCCATTTCTTACGTGGTTTTTTTTTTTAATTTTGGGTAAGACTATGCGCCGGTAACCTAAATATCAAAAGCCAAAAAGTATTTACAGTGAGTTTTTATCTCCAAGTTCGCAAAATGGCACTGGCCACTAGCTGTGTGTTGGATAGGGTCGGGCTGGCAGTGCGACCCTGCGGCGTAAACAATTTGAAAAAAGAACATGTAAAAATTGCAGACGCCATTGGCGCCATTTTCAATTTGTGTGTTGTTTGAGGATTCAGTTTTCGTAGAAAGTAAAATAAAACTATCAAAATGATAAGTAGTGATAGTGATGATGAAGATTTTTCAACTCCGCCGCAGTTGAAGGAAACAGCAAAAATACTGATTGATAACCTTTTACCACAGAAATCAATTAAAAAATATAATAAAACATAACGATTTTTTGCAATGGAAAAGTGAAAAAAATGCGGCATCTTTTTCTGAAACAGTTTTGCTAGCTTATTTCAGTGAAAAAGCGCAAAAATACAAACCAAGTACGTTATGGTCTATGTACTCAATGTTGAAAAGTACTATATTGACAAGAAACGACATAAATATTCAAGAATACAAAAAACTTACAGCATTTCTGAAAAGAAAGTCGGAGGGATTCCGTAGTAAGAATTCAAAAGTGCTTACTACAAAGGATGTTTATTCCTTTTTGCAGAATGCTCCAGATGACAAATATTTGTTGATGAAGGTAAGTTTATGAACAAAATGCACTGGTTTATGATTTATTACGTACCTATTTATGAGTAGAAATCTAATAGGTTTTCATGTTTGATATTTTTGTTTACAGGTTATTTTGATTTTAGGAGTAAATGGGGCCTGTCGTTCGCAAGAACTTGTGGATATGACAACAGACGATATCGAAATCCTCGAAAATGGAATAATTGTCAATATTCCTAACACAAAAACCAAAATTCAGCGATCATTTGTTATATCAGGCTTATTTTATGAGATAATGAAGAAATATAACGAAATTCGCCCCAGTGACCCCAAAACCAATCGGGTTTTACTACAATATAAAAACAAAAAATGTACGAAACAAGTAATTGGGAAAAACAAAATAAGTACTGTGCCAAGAGAAATAGCTTCCTACCTTAATTTACTCAACCCACTAGAATACACTGGCCACTGCTTTCGCAGAACTTCAGCGACTATTCTTGCCGATACTGGTGCTGATTTAACCACAATAAAACGCCACGGTGGTTGGAAATCGTCCGCTGTTGCAGAAGGTTACATAGAGAATTCCGTAGGAAACAAAACACGAATAAATAACCAAATATCGGGATCGATTAATGTGCATCAAGACTCATCTCCTCAACCATCAACGAGCGCGGCGATGCCAAATGCTCCTCAGCAGCCAGTTGCCCCTTTGGCACCAAAGCCTTCTACGAGCGCAGTGCCAACAGCACAGCCAGTTATTCCTCCTACATTGTCGCAAACATCTCAAACAATCATTAATGGAAAAAGTGTTACATTAAGCTTCACTAACTGCAACAATTTCAATATAAATTTCAATTAGTAAAGATTTAGTTTTTTATTTTCCTCGTAGGTGTAGTATAAAGCACTATGTATCACTCGAGAGAAAGCGCGATTCCCGATCTCGGGTGTTTTAAAGCCCTCCCCTACGGCTCGGGCTTCAAACGACACCCTCGACGGTAATCGGTCACTTTCTCCTCTCGGTGAACAATGTACTATTGTCTTGTAAATTAAATAACTTGAATGTAACCGTCTCCAAATGCTATGTGTGTACTTTTACTCGTAAACCGCACCTACATATATTTTTTCTACAAAAGTTTTTGATACTCCAATAGAAAGGGATGGCGTAATCAGAGATCTCAGAGTAACTTTTGACTCGATTTTTTTTTAATTTTGTCAGCAAAGCGTTGAAAGCTCTAGGTTTCATCTGCAAGGTCTCATTAGAAGTCAGGAGCATAAAAACTATCAAAATTTTACATTGTTCATTCGTTCGAAGTCATCAAGTGCCGCTCAAGTCTAAATAGAATCTTATAATATTGCATATTGTTGTCATTAAGTAAATTATTGCCTGTGAGTTTTTCGAAAATAATAAAATAGTTAAAAATAGTGACCTGTGCGCGGGCGGCGGCTCGGGCTGCGCCTGCTGGTGCATGCTGAGCGTGGCCATCGCCTGGCACGTGTCGGCCGCGTCGCGCTCCGTCTGCAGCCGGCCCAGGCGCAGCGCCGCCACCTCGGGCGCCGCGTCCAGCGCCGACAGCTGCAGCAGCTCGGCGCCGCGCGCCAGGCCGCGCCAGTGCGGCGCGTGCACGGCCAGCGTGGCGCGCAGGGCCCGCTGCGCGCGCGCGTGCGGCACGCGGGCCAGCTCGTGCAGCGCGGGCGGCGCGGCGCGCTCGCCCAGCAGCGCGCGCACGCACTCCTGCGCGCAGTCGCACATGGCGGGCAGGTCGTAGCCGCCCTCCAGCGCCAGCACCAGCTTGCCGCCCGCCAGCTGGGACAGCTCGCGCGTCATGTGCGCGAAGCAGGCCGCCGACACGTTGTAGCCGCCCAGGGGCGCCGGGTGACCTGCCGCCGCGTCGAACCCGCACGACACCAGCACTATCTCTGGGTCGTACTCCTGCACGCAACATACGAAGCGTCTTATTACTGATTGCCCAAATAAAAAATAAAATAAATCTTTATTAACACAGCTGTTACAATAATTATTACATTTGTCACTGACGATTGATTTTCCTTCGCTTGCCCTTCGATAAAAGCCTCCTCCAAAGACTTCCACCTACTCTGTCTCTTGCAATAAATTCTGATCCATTCTGTTCCGGCAATTCTTTTGATATAATCTTTCCAACATGTGCGAGTGAATTCTGATATTCTAGTCTATTGTCCAAATAGTAACATTAAAATGAACAGGAATCTTACACAGAAATAATCAACGTCTAACAATTCAAAATGATGTTAAATTGTATGCTATGCAGTTGTGTTGTTTACCTTAGCAATAGGCATGATAACAGATCGGAAGGCGGCGAGGTACTCGGCATCGGCCAGCGGCGGGTTGGTGCCGCCGCACCAGGCCACGTTGACGGTGTAGCCGAGCCCGGCACCCGCGCCGGCCTCGCTGGCGGCGCCGGTGCCGGGGAAGAAGTTCCCGTCGTCGTGGCGGTGGATGGACATGTACAGCACGTGCGGGTCGGAGTAGAAGATCTGCTGCGTGCCGTTGCCGTGGTGTACGTCCTGGGGGGGGGGGCATACATTACTATGGGGCATTCACCATGACAGATCCGAAGTACAGACGTACATGCTGTATGTGCAAGGTATCATTTCTTACTAGCTACGGTACTTTACACAGTAAGTATTTGTGAAAAACTTTTGTGACTAACTAACAAACAAAATATTGATATGTAGGACTTCTCACATTTCTATCACCATGCTTGTAAACTTCGAAAGTTTAGGCAAAGGTACATTTAAAGTACACCAACATTCCACCAATTATCTTGTAGTTGCAACCGTATTACCGTTATCTATATATCTAGGTACTCAGTCCATGATCCTCCGGTATGCTTCTAATAAATTCCTGATGGAAACTCAACTAGCCATAAATAGTTGAAAAAGAGAGAATAGTAATGGTTACGACACAAATGCTATAGTAACTCACTGGAGCTGCCTCAGTTTATGTATGACACAATGTTCACAAAAAAAATATGTTTGTATTTTAGTTACCCAGTCCACAATAAGTATCCTCTGCAGTCTGTGCCGGGTGTGCAGTATACGCGCGGCGACGGCCACCGAGTTGAAGAAACAGAAACCCATCGCCTGGTTGGGTTCCGCGTGGTGACCTGGTGGACGGACTACTGCGAACCTGGGGGAGGGGATTGAAGGTTGAATTTTTCCGTTCGAGCCAACCGTTTTAAACATCTTGAAACTGTAGATATTGCATGATTAAAAACCGCAGAATATTCTATTTCTACATTGCGGATTTAGAATCCAGCGGCAACTTTAAAATAGGCTCGTGTTACGTAGCACTCACCCGTTCCTGAGATCCCCCTTAGCGGTGCGCACAGCCAGGTCGAGCACAGCCCCGGCCGCAGCCCTAGCCGCGGCCGGCGTGTGCGCGTCGGACCAGGCCGTGTCGGAGTCCACGCCGAGCCCGCCGCACGCCAGCCGCACGAGCTGTCTCACACCGCCGCCACACTCGCGACCGCGCCCGCCGAACACAGCCACGTGAGACTCCGAGTGTACTGACTGGTGATAACAATACACGTTCATTATCAATATTTCAGGGTTTTCTTTTCATGAATTGCATTAATATAAAAATCAACTGTAAGTAGAAAAAAAACATTGTATAAAACTGATATACAGCACGGTCGGTTTATTTTAGTTATTTTCGCAGCGTTATGTCCTACGTTATTCTGATGTGGGGTAAAGCTGCTTATATCCAAAATATATTTGTTTTGCTGAAACGAGCGGTTCGTGCAATTTACCAGCTGGGTGCCCGAGTTCCTCTTAGAGATTTTTATAAAGAGATTGGTATTCCCACGGTTGCTTCAATATTCATATTTATTTGCCAACATTTTATATATTAGACAAAATATTCACCTGTACACTAAAAACAGTGATATTCACAACTTTAACACTACAAATAAGCATACATTACGCGCTCCTTTTCACCGGCTTCAAAATGTTCATAATTCATTCGTAGGGGTTGGTATAACGATTTATAACAAACTTTCTAGACTTGCCATTTTATACGTTTAAAGTCAAAGTTAAATCTAATCTTTGTTTAAAGTTTACTATTCCATTAACGACTGTTTAAATGATAAGAACACAAGACAATGTTTATATTACACATGTTCTTTCTCCAAAATTGGTTTTCTGATGTTATGTTTTGTATTTTTTATTAATATTATATAATTTGTATTTTATTGATTTGTGTCTGTAGTAAATAGTATTATTAATCACTACTTTCTTGTAACCTAAAGCTAAAAAAACTGTTTGTTAGCTATGATAGTGCATACCTGTAGTTCCTCGAAGGTGGCTTTCCTGGGCCTCGTCCGCTCAGCGCGCGCCACGAGGCCGGTCTCACAAAGCCGCGCCCACACCGACTGCAGGCGCCCGCCGTGCTCCGGGTGTGTGGGTGCGTGCGCTCCACACGCACAGCTGTACAACATACACTTATGTAGGTAACATCTTTACGACGGTGCACCCCAACGTTGGGCAGAGGTAGGTGACCTAACAGTACACCCACAGTAGTGTCACGTTTATGTCCTAGTTACTGGGAGAGAACCTATTTTATTAACTGGGCACAAATCCAGACTTAAGAGTACTACTGAAATTTCTTGATAGAAAAACCTAACTGTGTGAGGGAGAGTTTCCATCTCACTCTGAGGTCTTCTTGCTCAGTAGAAGTGCTTGCGACCAATGAGGCAGTAGTTTAGAATCAGTATTTAGCCGTTATGAATCCCTAACGCAGTAAATGCACGGTATCAATGAGTCATTAAAAGGGATGAAAAAGTTAGTATCATGATGGTGGTCGTGACTTACCCATGTTTAAGCATAAGCGCGTCGTAAGCTAATCCTGTTGCAGGTGTACGCGCACCAACCAGTGGAGAACTTAGTGCGCGCGCCAGTGGGGCCGGCTCGCATGGCGGGGTGGGGCCCGTCGGGGCTGTGGGGCCCACTGGGGCTGCGGGGCCCGCCGGGGCTGCGGGGGCCCGTCGGGCGGTGAGGTCGATAACCTCGCCCTCCTCCTCTCGTAGTTGTGCCGCGGCGGCGTCGTGTGCACGAGTTAACACCTGGTGAGGGGAGACGGTTACTTGACAATCTAATGACGAAAACTGTTTGATGATTTGGTGAAGTTTTCGGTAATCGGCCGTTTGTTGTGGTGATGCTTGGTATTAGAAAATTATGAATGATGAGCTTTTGCTCGCGGCTTAGTCCGCGTGTATGTTGGAAATATCAAGAATGACAATTTTCCATACAAACTTTGCAGCCCCGTTTTACCCCCCCCCCCCTTTTTATTCGGGGGTAAAACGCCCTTAGGGGGTGAATTTTCATAAAATTCTTTCAGAGTGCTCTCCTACGTTGTTAAAAGGAACCTCTGGGCAAAATTTCAAGTTTTTAACACTTTAGGCTCTGCGTTGATATGTCAGTCAGTCAGCTATGCTTTTTATACAGATGTCCACTGTTGCAATCACAGGAGGGGGATTCCATCGATTCCCCTAAATATTAAGCCGGTTGGGTTGTGATGAACTCACAGTCTTCCGTATCTGGTCGCGCAGGTAGTGGTGCGCGCTGGGCGGCGCGAGCGCGACGTCGCCGAGCGGCAGCGGCGCGGAGTGCGTGCGGCCCAGCGGCCGCTTGCCCAGCCGCGCGCCCGGCGTCGCCCAGCCCTCCGCCTCCGACACCGGCGGGAGCGACGATACCACCTGCCACACATCATACTACTTATAACCTGACTCCAATATTATGAAACTGAACACTGGTTTGCTGAACTTCAACTACTTCTTCTATGTATTATAGCTCAGCAACATTTCGATGTTTATTGACCTAAAATTATTCCACTTTCACGGCGTCGCCTGTGGCAATACACACAATTGACTATAATATGTTCTAGGGTTCAGAAGACACAAAATTAGCAGCTTCATTCAGGTGACCTATCTAGTTTTTGTTGATAAATCATTTGAGCTTCCTAGTAGTACCTTGGTTTGTTGAAATATATCGTGAATAGAGTTCACATACCGGAGGGTGTGGGTGCGGGTGCGGCTGCGGCGGCGGCTGGTGCGGGCGGCCCAGGCTGATGTTGGGCATGGAGGGCGAGGAGAACAGCAGCTCGGCGGCGCGGCCGCAGCCCTCCTCCTCCTCGCGGATGGGTGCGCTGGTGCCGCCGGGCGGGGAGCCCCGCGGGGACCCGCCCTCGCAGTCTGCAAACCAACACAACCTTCACACGTGCCCATACCACACTACCTACTACTACTAAACGTTCGGGACGGCTTACGTCAGGCTCTGTTCTTTGCGACGACCATTTCTCTAGTGTGGTCAGACTGGGCAATAGTTCAATGTTCTCTCTTGAATCTAAGTATTTGTAAAATAATACGTTTCAATATTTTATTGACAAGTGAAGTGATTGATAACGGAAAAATTGAGTGCTTTTTAAAAGTGAAAGGGTTCTAAGTTGAGAAAAAGTGATAATAAAAAGTGTAAAGATTCATAAAATAATATGAATACGAATAACTCAAGGGGTGATAGAACATTTTTCAATGTCATATTCTAAACATCTCTAGCAAAAGTTTTTGAAAAACATAAAATCATTCAAATGCAAAACGACAACACAAAAAAACCAGCATTCCATGAACTCACTGCGATGCTTGACGCGCGTCTTGAAGGGTCGGCGCGCGAGCGGGGAGGCGCGGCGCTCGATGACGCGCGCCTTCAGACGCACCTTCAGCATGTTGGGCTCGGACGCTGCGGGTTAGTGCACGCGCATGCTCACGTTAACGGGTTAACACACACCTCACGACATCTATATTCAATTGTACTACATCGAACTTTTGGCGCCGAACTCACGACACCATCTTCATTTTCCAATACGATTTCCGCAGAAACAATGTTTACCGACAGCGCTCTCTTGTCTATGTCATTCAAGTGCCAAAAGAACCATGCAGCACTGTCATTTCATCTAGCTTCATAGTTTTAAAATCAAGTTAAACTTCAGGATGCATGGTATCCCAGCATCCAGCCATCACAGGTCCAGAGTATGAGACAGATGGAGTTATACAAAGCAAATAAGCAACATCTCATTTTTGGCCGAAAGTAGCTTAAACACTTGATAACATGTCCCCTGAATATGTTGGTATTTTGATCGCGCGTTATTACGCGTTTCATCGATCCAATGTACAGCAGTCGTAACACCATATATATATATATATTAGTTATTCTCAAACTCACTTCACATCACTCTTACTGTGACCTCGCAATAGCGAAACATTCACTAAGAACATGTTGAAATCTGTATCTCTCTTCTGTTCGCTGACATTTTTTATTTTTATCAACATTTATTTTACGTGAAAGTTACGCCAGTTCCAATGCACAGTTGGACACCGTTATCAAACAACAAATCAAGCGACAGTTTCATGAAAACGAAATAGTCAAAGTTATACAAGCAGCGTTCAAGTTCCATTATTTAAGTATAGTCACTTGACAGTTTGTTCGTGAACAGCGTCCGGTTAGGCTAGGTCCACACAACACGGATGCAACACTCGGAAGCTAGAAACACATACCGGTCTTGCGCAGAGGGTAGTCGGGTGAGGGTTGCGGGGGCGCGGCGTTGAGCGCCAGCGGCAGCGGGGCCGCCAGCCGGTACGGGTGCGTCGCCGTCGCACCCGTCGATGTTATCGACTCGCCCGATGATGACTTCACTATACCCCTGTGGAAGATACAACCACATTGAAAACTGGTGGCTGAAAGAAAAGTCCAAATTCTAGAGATGTTTAAAGGAGAACTTACCAATTTCTATAAGACGAACCAGGTCCTGTTCCATTGATATTTGCTTGTTTCTTTTTTAAGAATTGCTAGAAAGAAAGAAAACAATACGTTGAAATTATAGCTAAAATATTTTAACTGAAGCTGGATTTGAGACGACTTACAGCTTTAAGCTCCAGCAAAAGTAGTTTTGGTGTATTCGAGGAATGAGTCGCTATAACATTCACAATGATGCAATGTGTAATGTGGTTCTCACCTGCAGCTTCTGCTTGACCTCTGTAGACGCGTTGGCGCTGTGCTCATGCTTGTCCTTCTTGCGCAGGAGTTCCACGCGGTCTCGCTCGTGCCTCTCCCGCGCCTCGCGAGCCTCCAGCGCCTCTCGCGCCTCGCGCCTCGCAGCCTCCTCCATGGCCTTCTGCTGTTCCCACAACTGGAACGTTAGTCCTGCCGTTATTGTTGCTAACAGACCCCTCATAAGGAGGTTCTAAAATAATATATCAGGCGGTTTTGCAGTCAATTCAGATTGAGGTTCAAGATTTTTGAGTGATTTGACTAATTCAGTGATTGTTTAGATCAATCCATATTTTTCGTCCGCATTTTATTGAGCTTCGGGCAAACCTCTGTTTCCAATTTCGGATTCTGTATGTCCCAATGGTAATCAAAGTAAATCTGAATTGCTATCTAAATTGATTGTGTACTGCCTTGCATTGGTGTTGTTAATAATCCAATAGGATGTTGAATTGAGTCGGATTCTTGTATTTAGTGCACATTTCTTTACAATGAACAGTATCTACTAAAGAATCAAAATTAAAGATCTTAATAGCTGGTTGAATTTCTGCGTTTCTCAATGAAGGAAACAAAGTTCATTTTCAATCAGAATTGAAATACGCGGCTGATAATTGATGTTGCTGCGTCACGGTGACTCGCAAGTTTTTTAATGCGGCTTTTTGTGAATGCTTGTGTTTTACTTTTCGTTATTAACTATACTGATTTCGTGATGTAACATTGTTGCTACGATTAAAATTATTAAGTGTCGCCCTACTATTGGGCTAAATCAATCAGGCGACGCCGCTGCCCAGTGATGACGATCGCTAATCAACAGCTGATTCGTTTGCATCATGATTAAAGTTCATATCCGCAAAAACAAGCTTTATAAATGATATCGTCAATTAACTTTCGGCAGGGTGTGGCCATTATTATAATACTTCAGCAGTTTTCCTTAAGCATTGGTCCGAAAATACAAAAAGATACTTAATGTCCTCGGATTTGTACCTATTACAATTTACGGTACATCTTATATTCATTCATTCACTTTGAATGATCGTCGGAAAACCATCTTATAAATGGGCTAAATATGAGATGGAAGATATGTCTCAGTCATAGCGTGACTTAGAAAACTATAGATACGCAATCATCGAACGATGATAACATAAACAAAAATAATCAAAACAGCAAGTTCAAAAGAATGCACATTATTTACTTCAGTCCATAATCCGAACACTTTCGCAGTGAGTCAGAGGACCTCGTTCTGTCAAACTAGTTAATGATACTAGCAAAAACATTGAGCGAATGATTCGGGAGTGAGTAAGAGGTGCGTCACGGATGCCATTCCCGTTAAACATGGAATCATCAGATCATTGGGCGCCTGCGCATATTATACTTTCGAAATAAACACTGTTTACATCGTTTGCCAATGTTACAATGTCATCATACTTATTTACTGTAACTTTCATTGTGAAAGTATTTTGGAAGCTTGTTTTTGTTGAAACAATTTCTCTTTTGAATCAAATTCTTTAAGCAACAATCGTGTTTGAATAAACATCGCTTTTAAGTAGAACCAAGTTCAGACAAAACTTCTTTGTTAATGTGTTAAAGTGCCTCAATGAATGATTAAAGTTATATCTAATTAATATAGATCCTCAATTGACTCACTAAGGGCTAAAGGCTTTTCTTTAAAAAATCACAGGATGTTTCCCCTTGCAAGAGTTATTTAGGGAATGAAAGGTTGTGTAGATGTTTTTTCTATTTTCCAACAGGATATCCCTTCGAACGGCGCGTTCTATTTATAAAGTTGACAGTTATTTTTACAGTAAATGAATCGATTCCGAGTAAATCACAGTTTATCCAGCCATCGGTGTACTTTCACGATACGATAGCTTATCGCAGCTGTTTGTATTCTGTGATGTAAAACCAAACGCGTGTTTATGTTCGCGATTGTATTATTTAATTAATGAGTGGAAAAATTCATTCATTGTTAAAATATTATGGATAAGTTTTTGTTATATTTGCGTGAAAGCCTATTTTTTGCTGCTCTAATCATTGTTGACAGGTAGTTAACATCACCATGTTATATTATTCTATAACACATTCCATTGGCATTCCACACCCCCCATACCACAGAACAACTAGGATTGTACTACAGATATCCACACTGCACAGATATCCATATCTACAGTAACAACAAAGGCTAATGACGAACTACACGGCTACAGTCGCCTCGTCACCTCTAACGTAGTACCGAAGGGCGTGGCAGAACGAAGGAGGTGAACACAATCACACCAAGTACTAGCAAGTATGAATGATGTAATTACTAGCAGTTGTGCAGTTGAGAAGTTCATTCATGACTATTAATAGGGCGGTGTCGAGCTGTGTGCCACATTCCAGCCAGGAGTAATGTTCGAGCGTTTGTTTTTATAGATTTATGGCGAATCAAGAGGAATGCTACTCGGAATTGAGGTTATTTCAGTTGTGAATGCATTTGCCAAGTGTTCCTTTTATGCGGTGTATAATTTGCACCGCTGCGTTGTGTTGTGTGTCAAATGTGTCGATATCCTTTACGTAATTCGTACAGTAGGTACAGTGGTAAGAATACTCTTAGCTTATTATTACCCTAATTGAATTGACCTATCTAGATCTATCAGTCAGTTCAAGATCACAAGGTTCCCGGTAACCCCAAGCGCGTGATCTCAGATCAATCACGGTCGTACATCAGCGTGTACGAAATAAAGTAATTACAGTCGTTCACGTTACGCCGACCGGTCCGGCCGGGGCCCGTCACATGACTCGTGTGACGGGTTCTTAAGGTGAGCTTGAAAAAACTTTATTGCTTGTTTTGTTGATGACTATTTATAAACATGATGTTTGATTGAAGGTTGATAAAACTGCGTATTTTAAAGCAAGAACACAAGTTTCAATTTTGGTTACAGAAAAATATTGCATCAGCCACCTATCCTTACTCTGAAGCATCGGTAAATACTGCTCACAAAAAGAAAAGTGTCACTAAAGAAATAAAAAGAAACTAAAATTAACTAGGATCTAATAAATAAAGTGTTCGATTTGTATTTACCTGCAGCATATTTACCTTCAAATGGTGCATCAGCTGCTGCTCATGCTCTTGCGCAAGCTGCTGCCGTTGCTGTTGGAAGTGCTGCAGAAGGATCTCTTGCTGCAGCTGTTGCTGTTTCTTCAACTGCAAAAGTTATCCGAACAATTAGTTTCGGCGTCCCTCAGGGATCAGTCTTTGGTTTAGTACTGGGTGAGGCATTTGACACACTTGATGGTTATATTGTTTGACTATCGTTGATATTATTTTCGGTGGAGATTTGATGATTCCTATTTTTGATACAATGGAATTTGTTATTTATTTTTCTCCATCATCAGTAGTATCAGTTTAGAGATATATTTACTGTCAATAAAACAGTAAAAGGATTAGAATTTTAGAAAGCTAATCTCCTTTCACATTAGCAACTGCTTTCCTTATTTTATTAAGTGTTTCGCAATGTCAACTCACTGTGCTACAACAATAACACAATAACAATATAAAGTATTTTACAATTAAATTTACACAAACTGTTACGTGGTCATCTTGAACGATTATTAATTTGATCACCCTTCACACCGCTACCAGTTAATGTTATTGTTGAATTAGACAAAACCTGTGTCATATTCAATGATTTCATCATCTGAGTTTAGTTCACAAGTACCTATATTAATAGATATTACACCACGTTGATCATCATGTCCAAATGTTTTGTTTCCATTCATATTATTTTTGAAATGTGAAATATATTTTTTTAATTGTTATGTTTGATACGAGATGACAGGCGGATGGTTTCACTGAATTAATTTCTAAGGCTGAAAAAACACCTCAATAATTTTATGATTTAATGAGACACATGACTCAGGCTGCATGATCCACAATTTATGGCATGAAAGTTTGGCGAGTACGTAAATATGTTTAGAACAACATTTGGACATGTTCATTGAATACGACACATTGAACACTGTTGACTGTACAATATTATTGTAATTTGAACTCACTTGCAGTAGGAAACTACTCTCTAATGTCTGTTTCGCCCGCTCAGCAATATGGTTCTTTCTTGGGTTCTGATTCTGACAACGAGAGATGAAATACATGTAGGACACCAGTCGACCACGACCGTGGGGGGAGGGGACCTATTATTTCTTGGGGACGGACCAAACAAGGAGCACTAATACTTTACCTATTAGCTTTACGGTCGGCATTTAATAGTTGAAATAAACAAATAAGTTAAAAATAAATACCTGCAACAAAATGCCAAGATTTTCTTCTTAAATAGTAATAGTAGTATTAGTGCTCCTTGGTTGGCGAAACTTCTCTCTAAACTTCTATGTAATATACATCTGAAAAACGTTTATTTATATTCCCTTCACAGTAGGCATTACAGCCAAAGCATATATATACTTATGCATATATATATATGTATATCTATTGACCAGACAATGCAACCTTGCACCGCGAGTCGGAAGCGTTCCATTTACAAAAAATACATCAAAAGGCAAACCGAGGTGCGCGTGCGCGTATTTCTGGCGACGCGCGCATTATTTTTGTTCGATGGGGAAAAATGGCGGGTGGTCGGAATGCGCCGCGAATAGATCGCGAGAACGGATGTTTTGCGCGGCGGCGTGGGCGGGGCCAATATTGTCGTGCTTCGGAGAGCCCGGGCCTTCGCCACTCACTATTAACTTCACTCTTTATGTGTGTGGACGCGGTCAGGAAGTTATGACAGATTCCGCAGTTATTAATGACTTGTCATTCTCTCCATAATATACTATATACCAAATGTACGGTTTTTACTTCTATTTAACAGCTCAAGATTTCCAAGCCGTCGTACCCTTCCTTTTTATAAAATAAATTCTTAGACGAACATAATAATAAATATCCTTGGACATTTCACACAACGCCATCTAGTCCCAAGCTAAGCAACCTAATGCTTGTGTTATGGTAACGAGATGGCTGATAAACTACTTATATACATTTTTTTTTTGTAAATACATACATATTATAGATAGAAAAACACCCAGACTCGGAACAAATACTTGTAGGTCGTACAAATATTTGTTCCGTGCGGGAATCGAACCCGCGACATGCTGCGCAGCAGTCAATCGCTCAACCACTGCGCCAACCGTGTCGTCAAACAATAATAATATAATAATAATAATAATATTCCACAACTATCACACAACGCCATCTAGTCCCAAGCTAAGCAGAGCTTGTGTTATGGGTACTAGACAACTGATAAACATACTTATATATTTCTAAATACATACATATTATAGATAAATTACACCCAGACACAGAACAAATGATCGTGCTCATCACACAAACATTTGTCCTGGGTGGGAATCGAACCCACGACCTCCGGCCTAGCAGTCAGGGTCACTAACCACTAGACCAACAGGCCAGTCGATGTATATAGATAATACCAGTTAAAACAGCTAAAAGTAGTAGCACTAGACGCTTTGCCGGTAACTTGTTTACTTAATAGTTTGACGTCAATCTGCTTCAGTAACCTGTTTAACTAAATCGCTAACTTTAAAATAAGAAACCATATTGCATACTAATACATTATTAACAGCTGGTTGCAATACAAATGATCCTGCACTATCTAACATGTGAATAATTTTTTTTTATTCAATTAAATAACAGCAGAACTACAGGCCATATTCTTGAAGCAAGCAGAAAGGGGCCGCAAATAATTTCATATCTAAATTTAATCCGTATAATACGCATATAATCATAACATATGCAGACGCTACACACATACAAACACACGAACGTATACGTGGTATTAATAGTGCGCGCGCGCCGGTCGGTATAAATATCGCGTAAAAATAATATGTATACGGCGAGCGTTCGCTATATTTCGGGAAAAGGTCACGGTAATCTGCGGGCTTCGCTCCTTCACCTGCATTCTGTTATCTTTGTGGAGTCTTCTTCTTAGATTCTAATTTAAACGCTAATGGGGATAAGTCAGGTTTGGATTTGAATAGAAGTCGAATGTTCGAAGGAGTTCTAAAGCTGAGGCCAAGATAAAGAGTAAATAAACTTCAAGCATACAAGGAAACTGAAAGGAAGGAGAACAAAGGAATGACATAGCTAGTTAACTATTACCGAATTCGGTTAACGGTTGAGATAGTAAGTCACCAATATTTTACCGTTTTATTAGAAACTGGATAGGTTTTTAAAATCAACTAGTCTGTCGGAGTTAATATAGGAAAGTGCTACATTTACTCAAAACTTTTGGCTGTCCTCACTTTCTATTTATATCTTTCGCGGAATTGATATTTTTATATCTCGATATATCAGCAGAAGATAGGGCGCTCCAAGAAATAAACAAGTTATTATTAGACTTGACATGAATAAATACATCAACTACAAATCTGTCAGCAAATATGTTATTTCTGCCAGCTAAATATAAAACTTTGCCGTTGTCTCGAATTATATTTTTAAACTATTCATAAATATTGTTTGCTTTGTCTGCGACGATATTACCAGATTGTAAATTTTTTTCAACTGCTCGCCGGCCACGTTTATCAACACACGCGTCATTATCACAAGTGATATCATCTATAGATATGAGTTTATAAGAAAAAAGGCTATTTTCAATAATCATTAAATCGGCTGGCTATTAATAGCTGTCGTAATCAAAGAGAAACAAATCGTTATCTAAATTTTTACCTCGATAGTTAAGAATACCAATAAAGTCATATTGAGCTGTTTTTATTGACTAAGTAGTAAAGACTTGTAGTACGTATGAGATGTAATCGGGCCTACCGCCCACTCGCATCAGTGCTGTGTTTACAAACACTACATTATCTAATAAAAGAATGAGCGATGTAATAGCTGGGGGACCTTGTTTGTATCTGTGAGTCATCATTATTGTGTGACTGAAACGTATGGTAAGCTTTCACATGAGGAATGGCTACAAAACAATATGTACCTAGAGGGCAGCTTTTGAATAGCTGAAAAGACCGAAGGACAAGAATCACTAAAAAAAAGGGGAAACTGAGAAAGACATAAAAGGCTACAGAAATAGTAATATACAAAGACATGGAAAAAGGATAATAATAACATAGAAGTTTTCAAGAATAATAAAAAGACAAAGATAAATCGAGATTAAAATATAGAGGGAAGTCTTAACAAAAAGTAACTTTAACAAGTATTGATGCTAACCTGCATGATCTGCTGATGGAAGCTTGTGTCAGCAAGGGGCAACCGCGGCGCGTGCGGGGGGGAGGGGGTGTGCTGTGGTGACCCATCTGCGCCCCCACCGCTCTCATGCGCCATCTCTGCTGCAAAAGAGAGAAACTACGGTTAGTTTGGATGGAAGATGTAGACAATGAAAATGGAGAAGATGAAGATGGCGATGAAAACGACTTTATGAAGACAAAATAACGCAGCCCAGCGAATGTACTTGAAGACAAATGGCTCGTTCTAATTCTTCAATATTTTCTGCACATTGATAAGACTCACTACTACAACTCAACTACCATTGAAGAATTAACACCGTAATGTAACTTACCAGTGATTATTTAAGTCCCAGTACTTATTGTTTAAGATTATAAATATTAAAATCCTCCCGTAGAATATGCTAGGAGTTAAGACTATTCACAAACTAAAGATGTTCAGCTAAGAATCAGGAATGACTTCTTGACTAGACTAGAACTATACTCCCACAAAGAAGAGGAAAAGATTAATTACAATAACTGTCAAATTCATAAATCCCGTCATAAAGCTGCACCCAAAATACCGTATAAATAATAGATAAATCATAGTGATTATAATTAACAACCAGTTCCACGTGAGGATAATCCGAAAATTTTGCAATATATCGTAGGGCGGTGAGCATGAGAAAGTCATATCCTTAAAAATTTCCATTTTTTCTTAAATATTATTTTAAATTTATATTTTCATTGGAAAACAAATTTTAGAAAAGCTTTGTTGTTTCCTCCTTTCACAAATTGTTACAAAAGAATCTTATCTGTCCTCTCCGTCTGCTTCGTAAATTCAAATCTACGAATGTTACTCACTAAGGAAATGGTTAGTTAAGTTTTTCTTGTCATTAGTTGCAAAACTGTCAACTACAAGTGCAAGATATATCTAGTCATGTTCAAATATCTTTTTTTTTGTGGCGGGTGAAAATCATCGAATAACCCCTCCCGCTCTTGGGCAGAGCGAAAGGGAGTGTCAGACTTCTACTGACTAAAAACCACCCATATTCCTTCTTAGCCCTCTATGTCGAGGCCGCGATAACTAGTGTACAACCCGCGGCCCGTGTTCAAATATCTCAGTCATAATTTCGGCGCAGCGTACTTCTTTGCAACCTGCGCAATTATTACTCGAGAAGTTTTCCGTATCCTTTCCTTGGATTCTCTCGAATTAATATTTTTGTAGCATTGCTATATACAAAACCTTATAAACTGCGATAAGTCACTCTGGTGCCGCCAACAAAAATGGTCACAATGAAAAACGTCAAACCCCATCGGCTAGTATAAAGGCGCACAAGTCCGGAACAACATTGTAGGCACGACACGTCTGTACGCCGCCGTATGTACGCGACCTTATGCCTGTGACCTAAATAACCTAGCCTAGATGGAAGGTGGTACCTAACGTTACTAGGTACTGCTTGAAACATTGTTGTTTTTATTCAAGTGTACAGTTGTAAAAGGTTTGAATCCTCTTTGCTACTTTTATTGTTTGAGACTTTTAAGTGGTGTCCTTCAAAAACGCGACTGTTTACGTCTTGTGTACTTGTAAAGGCCGCCTTTAGGGGATGGTCGGAGGGTGTAAGGAGGGGGATAATATATATTCTCGTAACCTTTATTATTTTCCTCCTCGCGTTTGCTCTTACTGATTTCTGAAGTGTTATCGAAAGGCTTCTGCGTTTATGATGTTATTTTTGGGGTCTCCCGTTTTTACTTCCTTATTGAAATGCGGTGAGTCATTTGCTTTCGAACATTCTTTAGATATTTATAATACAAGACTTTGACGTGTTTTGAATTCGAACGTGTAGAGAGTATACTTTCAATTACAGTGTTAAAACGGATAGAAAAAGAAGTAAAACGTATGGTTCCAGTGTGAAACAGCTGCAACCGAGCCGCACTCGCGTGCATCGTATTGACCTGCACTTCCAGGACTGCATACTGCATAAGCGATGTTTCGAGTCCCGATGCGACCTGCTTCGACGCTTCCAATGTAGGTCGTTGGGGGACTGCGGTGAAGCCTGCGGACGGCCCTCGGCGCCTCAAGGGGAGGGGGTGGGGTACAAGGGAGACAGTTATTTTCGGCTCTGGATATATTTAGAAGAGCTGGCCGCCCGGGACCGAGGACTTGGGGTCCGAGCTGGAGGTCACGGAGGCCTAACTAATAGCTCAGTGAAGATCGGTGTGAAAGGTTAATTCTTATTTTTAGAACGCCTTGAGAGTTTGGGGATACACGTGTATTTGGTTTTTTTTTGTCAACGAGATTTTAAGCATTTTTGTTAATTAAGTTATTTTTATAATGATATTTTTTTAGTGTGTCTAGTCTGTGTGTCTGGGATCGTAAGAGGTGTTTTTGCTAAGGTCAGATATATGTTTCGAGACGCAACGCAATCTCTTGGGAAATTCACGCATTTGTTGCGACATTATAATACATATAAAGATACAGATACGTAAGATTATAATGAAACACAAAATCGATTCAAGAAATGAGACACATTATTTTCTAGTATAGGTGTATATTTATTCACAAAACCGGTTTTATGGGGTTTACCGGATCGTGCAACGATCCGGATTACTCATCTTACAGACATTTACAATAGTAAAAAACGAAGCAAACGAAACGTAACTAAACAGTACACAGAGTGTGGGATGGCCGCGTTACATGACCTTAGTCAAACTACTTTAAATTATTAGTTTTGTATACGTAATGAATACGGTAACTTCATACATAAATTATAACATTATACTTATAGACCAATTTATCATAGTTACTGGTTGGTAACAGGCCTTTTTTTTAGGGTGCTTAGGGTGGCTCGGGGCAGAGCGGTAGTGTAGAGAGTCAGACTTTTACTGACTAAAAACTATCCATGTATCTTCTTAGTCCTATGTGTCTAAGCCGCGGTATCTCTTTTAAACAACACGCAGCCCCGACGGGTTGGTAATAGGTCTGGCGTAGCAGATTTTTCAAAATTTTTAATTTTCATTATTCCGTTCTCTTACAAAACTAAAATATCTGAATATCCCAGTCTCAATATACTCCTATCTCATCTGTCACCCTAGTTATAATTGGGAGACCTAATTTATTTTGAGTGACCTAATATAGCCTCCCCTTTAATTATTCTGTTTTGACCCACTTTCTGAGGAGATCCGAAGACATGGACACATACCACTGGGTTAAGTAGACAGAATTAGGCATCGGTGATTGGTCTATTTTCGTTGAAGGCTGATTTTAAATGGATTTGGAAATAGTCCCTTGGGGATAGTTTTGTGAAATGATTTCTAAATAAATAATAAATCAATTGTTGAACGAGAATATAAACAATACGTGATAAATTTTCATTGGACGACGATTCTTAAAATACTAATAGGCAAAAATGCAACAGATTAAAAAAAATCCTAGCGCTACGTATAGATCTACAAGAGATGGTAGCTTGCTACGAGTGGGACGCGCTACGGCGTAGCACTTTCTACGCTACGTCCCGCTACGCGCCTCCCTAGCGTAGCGGTACTTTTTAACACTCGGCAGTAAAGGGTGTTTTATTAAAAACTTGTTAGAATTTTATTATGACTACATAATATGGAAATACTTTATGTGTATAAATAAAACGTGCCTTTTATATTCTTGCAATTTGAATAAATACATTGAATATAAACAGGTAGCTAATACTTTCTAAAAATACATATTTACGTTTGAAACTCAGATGTGGTCGCAAGCACGTGCGCGTTAAGTATGTGCTCTATTCTTTTTCACAAGTATCAATACTAAAATAGCAACAGTTGCTTATACCCACCCAGTCAACCGTAAGGATTCTTTACTACGTATAACTGAATTATATACCCTTTCCTCCCCGGTTAGTGCAATGTAAATACATGTATTGCTTTACAAGGATTATTTACGACAAAGTAATTCTTGAAATTCATAATGATAGTGTTACATGGAAATATGTTTCGCTTGTCACTGAAAAATAAAATAACGAGTGTCCTCCAGAAATACACTACCTTCGAGGTTGTTCAACTGAACGCACGCTTTTGTATCTGAATACATTTGAAGCTGAATTTTTTGTTGAGTATTTTTACTCATTTCAATAAAGGTTAATTTGAATGATGTTTTATTACTTTAATCGTCATTAGATGTTATGACTTTACTAGTATCTTGTATCCGGCTCGAAGGTAGATCGCGACTTTGTTCGGACCTTGGCCAGACCTCATAAGTCATTAAAAAAACAGAGTAGGTACTATAATGGTAGGAGTACAACAAAGCTAGATCAACAAAGCTGGTCGCCGCCCGCGCACCTCACCCCCTCCCCCCCACTCCCCCGTTGTTATATTTAGAACACCTGGCAACGCGGCGCGCGACAAGTGAAGGACGCGCCCCGCCCGCGCCTCTCTGTCTCCCTCTCGCTTGCACGCACTCAGCACAATGCTTGAGGAAACGAGAAGCAGCACAATACAGAGCGAAATTATTGAGTTTTAAAAATAGAACTTACACGCGAGCTACGAAACGTGACACAGTCGAATTATTTGATAAATTCGCGGAAATCGCTCGGAGTAGTGGCGCACTCTACGCGACACGCGACTTCGTCTGCAATGCATCACAAAGCGTTACTACTGTTGTGTTGTCGCTTGTCGTTCTCGCAACCTCACACTCATGTAACGAATGTTTTCAAACACAGAAAATTATGTTTTGTTATTTGCTTCACCTAGTTTTTATTTGCTTCACCTAGTTTACTGTTGTTTGTTGCAACTTTGAATTTTTTATATAATTCTTGTTTGCACCCAATAAATTACTATAACAGAGTATTTTACCAAAAAAAAATCTAATTACTCCGTCAGATAGATTTCCAAAAAATAATGGACATGTATTTTTTTCTTTTATCACGTAAACAAAAGATGAAGACTTCGAAAAGTCGTGTCAAGTCGTGTGACATCACAAGGTTAGTACTTTTTTACCCACAAAGTGACGTCAAAAGCACCCCGCCCCCCACTCATGACCTTTGACACGTTTTATTTTCGTTATTTTTTATTAATTTGATAAAACAAAAAATACGTATCCAATATTTTTCGATAATCTTATGTTAAGAAAAACATGTTGCAAATGATGTCCTAAGTATGAAAATATGAATACAAGACTTGTTATACGCGTCTGTGTAATCAAATGACGTGGTGATATATAACTGACCGACTTCTCATTAATACGCCTTCGAATTGCAAAATAAATATCGTTCACCAACGAAGTAACAACAATTTAAAAGTCAAGTAGTTTAACATTAGCTTAATCAGTGTTTAATGTTCCCAAAGCTTGGATGCAGGCCTACTCGTTACGAGACTGCCTAGATGCGATTTAATTCTGCTACCCTAAATGATTCCTTAATAAACATCATTCTTTATGCAACCAAGCCTTAAAGTATTTTTATTTCGAAAACGTCGTTTTCCCTTTCGCTGTTGGTAAAGCCAGACAAATATGCAAACTTGAAAAACATTCAATTGTTAACAGTTTTTGAGATCTTTTGAAGATATAACGGAGTTTAGTTTTTGGTTGCGAAACGGGAGTTAACCGTAGACGGTAGAACGATTTTGTTTCATTACCATGACTACAGGATGAAATGTTTAGTTTTGATTACAAAACAATATTTGATAGGATTACGCACTTCATCCGGTTGTTAAACATGCGAATTAAAACTTGATTTACGATGTAGGCTGATCGAGTTTACGTAAGCTGCTATCTTTCGCCATAACACATATTATACACTAAGGCAATATTGGGCAAGGACAACGTTTCTATATTTCGATAGATCTAATGATCTATCTATAGAAACGTTAATACACAACGTTAATACACGTGTAAATAGAGTATTAATATACTCTATTACCACGTGTAACGAAAACCAACTACAGAATCACCGTAAGCAATTAATAGTAAAATAATTACGCGCGTGTTTTGCATGTTTAATCAGTCAATTTCGTTGTTTATTGCTACATAGTACACATTTATCTTTCGATTTACTGTCATCTAGATCCTGTGTCACAAGTCAACTGTTAAAAGATATTATTGAATTCCTACACCTACCTAGTAAAACCAACTAACAAATAGCTGGAGAGACCGCGTATTTATGGTAGAAGTAAAACGTGATCCCTTCTTTTAACCTACTTCCAAAAAGGAGGAGGTTCGCTATTCGTGTGTATTTATTTATTCTTTTTTTATTTCGTATGTACGTCCGCGCATATTTCCGTCAATTTTGGACAGATTTTCAATTATTTTTGTGTTGAAGGGGTATACCCCCGAGGTGGTCCTTTTGTCGCTAAGTTAGGATCTAATTATGTGATCCTAATTATGTGAAATCGAGGGCAACCCTCAAATTTTATACGCACACATAACGTTTTTCATATTTCTAAAGCTGTTCAAGTATTTGCGTCTAATCTTTTATGTATATTCACCGATTTTCGAAGACGCCTAAACCGATATAGAAAATTATTTTTATTTTTTTGTTGATAAGGAGATAATAAACCATGATCAGGGAATCAGAATCTGATGATGCCATCCCAGAGAAATCGAGGGCAACACTCAAATTTTATTGGCACTTATTACGTGTTTCGTGGTTTTTCTGAAGCTTTTAAAGGATTCGCATCTAGCAGTCATTACGTCGTGTTGATGAGCTGTTATGGAAAGTATAACTCCTCAACGGTTAGGAGTTGGGGGATAATTCTTTAATAAAATATTATGGGGACGTATATTATTATAAATAAATAAATAAAATAAAATTCATTTATTTCAGGTCGTTGACCCATATTAGACAAAAAAAAAAAAAAAACAACAACAACAATCCACATGGCCAATTTCACAGGCTTCACTATTTGTGCAATAAATAATAACTGACTGATTAAAAAAATAAAGTTAATTAAATTACATTAAAATATTTTTTCATAAAAATGTGAGAAACCAATAAATGTCTGATAAAATCAAATAATGTCAAAAGTACAAAGCAAAATAAAATAATTGAACAAAATAAAATAATTAAATAACAATGAATCAAATAAATTAAGAAATTAAGTTAATATGTCAGAAGCGAAAATTATAATACAAGTCATGAAAGCCATAAAAAAAGGGAAATCAAATCCCAACAATATGCCTGCTACAACAATGCCCAACGTAGGGGCAATCCAGTCGCTGAGCAATCATCGCCAGGACAGTGTTGGAGCTAGCCCGCACCCTGCGCACCAAGGACGCGCACCGCTTGCGCATGGTGGCGTGGAAACAGTCGGTGCGCGCTTCCGCAAACATGCCCGAGGCGCTGCAGAAACGGGGCAGCCGCAACACTGCCCTGAACGCATTGTTGTATTGAACACGAAGGGCACTGTAAGCAGCTTGTGAGTAAGATGCCCATAGGCTGCACGTGTATAAGGAGGTGCAGAAAGCTTTGAAAAGCGTGATTTTAACCTGATTTGAACAACGTGCAAACCTACGGGCTATCATATTTGCTCTCTTAGACAGTGCCCTCCGCTCCCGTTCAATGTCGACATGGTCTTTCAGATCGGCTGTTACCCAGTGCCCCAAGTATTTAAATTGATCCACCCGTTCCAACGGTACATATGCTCGTATCCTTTCAGGTTATCTAGGTGAGCTGATTATGGAAGTTAACGGTTAGTAGTTGAAAGCATTAATAAGGGAATCTCGAAGGTTAAGGGTTAGGTTTCTTGGTTGAATGTTAAATGCATAATAAATATTTGTTTAGGATATTACAACTAAAAATGGAAAATTAAAAAATCTTTTTTGCTATAAAAAAAGGGGACTTCAAAAACACAAAGAAGTGAAACATAAACTTTATAAGAAAAATCAGCTTCTGAAATCAGTGACATTTCACCTGCCTTTTTTTTTTTTTTGGAGGGTGGAAAATCATCGAATAACCCTCCCGCTCTTGGGCAGAGCGAAAGGGAGTGTCGTACTTCTACTGACTAAAAACCACCCATGTTCCTTCTTAGTCCTCTATGTCGAGGCCGCGATAACTAGTGTACAACCCGCGGCCCCGACGGGCGTCGGCCCTTTCGGGCCCCTCCCATGTTGCTGACATCTCTTTGAAGCGCGCGTGGAACACGAACGCGCCGTCGACACGGCCGGTTTTCGTCGTAAGACGGACGAACGGCGAGTTAACCCATCACTCACCGTCCACAGGCCCGCGTCTACGGTGGCCGGAGGTCATCGCGTGACCCCCGACGCCCGGAGCGCCTCCCGCGGCGGCTGGGACGAGAGGTTCTCTTCCTCTCGCATTCCGCCACCTCCTTCGCTAGCATCACTGCTTCGCAGAAGGAGGCCTCCTCGCCCCGGACCATGGCTTGCACCAGGGACGGGCGCGAGAGGTCGCCGCCGCCGATCGCCGCTACGAGAACACGGCGGGGCTCCGCCCAAGCGGGGCACATCCACTGTGTGCTCCACCGTGTCCTTCGGCCGATCCTCACAATGATGGCATCCGGGCGTTTCCTCCCGCCTGATTCGGTGCAGGTACCTCCCGAAATAACCGTGTCCGGTGAGGACCTGCGTCAGACGGAAGGTGAGGACGCCGTGGCGCCTCTAGCCACTCCTCAAAGAGGGGACTTACCGCCACTATCGTGGCGTGCCCTACATTTCGCCTGCCTCAATTAACAATGTGGGATCTGCAAATATGTAATTTTACAGGAGAGCGCGTCAAAGTAAAATTGCTTTTTTTAATTATATTAATTAGGTTTACAAAAAAAAATCCAAAAATGCATATACGTTGAAAATCTCATGTACATAGTAATTCAATATTATTTTTCCTTTTCTAAATATGTTAAAAGTGAGAAATAATTAGTGGTATTAGATTCGCTGTATTTAGTCGGATCTGTCATACTCATATACTACAAAGTTATGCGGAAAAACTTATCGATCAATTGTAGCAAGTTTCACATACACCTTTCTTAATAGGAAGCCCTTGTCAAGTTTTTGTAGGCAACCACATACGACAAACTGGATATGTATCAAACTAATAACAAAGTCGAATATGGTACATCTTACAATTTGAATTGGACAGTACAATTATTTCCTTAACTAACTAATAAAAACTATTATTAGATATAGAATAAACTTAAAAGTATATGAAAAAGCACTAAACTAACGCGACTTGCGCACGCCCCTACAACATGGTTCGTACTGGCACAACCGCCAGAGGATCCTCCAGTCGCTAAAAATGTCTTGATTTAACATCTATCATTGTTAACGGACAGTCGTGCCATTATACGACTTTGTTAACATGGCTATTTCGAAAACTATGAGTAAAAGATAACTTTTTGTTAAAGCTACTGAAAGAAAATGCTTTTCTTATATCAAAACTTAAATAAAGGTATATTCTCGATTATTAATTGGGACAGGCGATTTATTAGTTTGATTTCGTTTTTGTGCCACCGACTCCTTCTGTGTTTTTGAAGTCTGTTTTTTAATCCCCATTATTGACCTAAGTCACATGTCTTAGGCTTTAGTGTTGGCGGAGGGGTCATTATAACCACACGCTCTTCCTTCTCGTCTCTTCTTTCTGGAGTACACTGAAAACGTGATCCCTCCACCAACTTAGCACCACGCAAACTACCATATCCCATTTCCCCACAATTCCTTACTCCTGAACAGACGGCTCCACCAAAAATAGCTGTCCATAAAAGCGAAGTGTTCACCCGTTCCACATCCAGAAGCGAACTGGTCTATTTCGGTGAGTGTAAACAGTTTGTTACAAGTATTCGTGTGCGAGCCGCTCCGTCCGTTGCTATTTTCAAACGGCTATATGCAGCAGCCACCGGAAAGATTAGAAATGGATTTTGGTATGGTGTCTTTATTAATGTTCAGTTTCGGTTTTATAGTTAAATTGTGCCAAGAATCAGGGGTTATAGTGTATTCAAACAGGGAATATTGTTGGCTTTACACTCGAGGTAAATGGGAACCCTCGTTCGGTTGTTTACGAGTTACGACCACGTTTTAAAGGGTAGAATTGTACACTTAATCTATGCCTTTTTTGATCAATCACTATTTTTTACCAGATTGCAAGGAAGAAGTTATGTTTTTGACAACAGGATTTCCGCTCTGGGGCTTAGGAGATCTAAAAAACCTAATGAAAATGAAGTAAATAGTAAACAAAGTCAGGAAGAATATCTTAGACGTTCGGTGTTTTATAGCTATAATTTAGTTTGTTAGCAGACGATAAGTAATGGGTTTACTAGCCATTGCTAAAATGTAAGTACTACTAAAACTTGCGGTTGGTATTAAAATGATTTACTGTGCCTTATATTAAACAACGTGTACCTACATTAGAATGAAATATTTGAACAATGACTTACAATATGCAATACGATGCTAGCTTACAGACTGGCCTAAATTTAACAGTTCATTTTGAAAATAAATATGCTCTATGGTATAATATTGCGAAGGCCAAACATAAAACAAAGTTTATTTTAAAACATCTTATTTCACACATTCCTAATGACAGAAAATTAGCATTTATAAAATAAAAATAATAACAATTAGCATAATATTACATAATTTATTTAAAACATTATTTAAGTAAACCCTACACGTGCAGTGGGACAGACGAGGTAAATAAAAAAACCCAAACTAATGCGAAAAAGTTGGTTGTGCCCAAAACACACAGCCTAAAAATATATATTGCTATGAAAATAACTTGACAGCATCGTTTGCGTCGCGACTCGCGCGCGTATACTCACGGGAGCGTACGGTGTGCGCGTGCGACGCTATCCATTGATCGCGGAGAGAAGACAATATGGCGGAGGTAGTGTTTCATGATGTTCTGTTTTGTTTTGTTGATGCTTCGCTCATTAGTGTAATGGTTCTGGTAGGCGGAGGGCAAATAATAATAATAATAATAATCGTTTATTTATAAGAAGTGGCACATTTACAATAAAATAATAACTAGTTATAATAGAGCACAGTTTCTTTTTTGCCTGAACTAGGTTGAACCTGTGTTTCAGGCTACAAGGTGTATACTTAACTACTTAAAACAAATAAATTAACATTTAGTGTAAATATAATAAAATACTAAACTTATTAAAAACTTACATGTATTATATAAACTACAGATAGGAAAACGGTATAAGCAGTTCAATGGCCAATATTCATTCAAAGGAACTTTTGTTAGCAAGGTAGTTCTCCTGCATTCATAAAGTAGACTCCGCATCGATTTGTGGTGAACGTGGACGAAGCAAAAGGGGTTTGTAAAGATCGTAGCAATTCTTGTCGTTCTTGCCCAGCCTTCTCCATAGAGATTTACTTTGGAATGGGTAACTCTACAGTACTTACACAAGTTATTATGCCTTGAGGCTGGGACTGGAGCTTCGTTTTGTATTTTTATAAGTGTCTGTCAAGGTCTAATTGAAATAAATGCTTTGAATTTGAGTTCTGTAGTTTTTGCCCACCCCTATGAGATAAGTATGCTATTATATCTCGTTCACAAACTTGTAACACGGTATACCCATTCCAGCATTTCCATTCTCTGTTTTGTTAGACATTATTGCTCCAACAATTAGAACGATTCTAATACCACATCTTCAGGAGCTATAAAGCCACTTGTAAGTAATCATTAAGTATGAAATATGCAAGTGTTAACTACGCTAACTTGTGACTAGCGTTTACCGTTGAACTAAACCTTGAGGTAAAAATAGAAAAGTACCGTACATCGTTTCATTGGAAACTTGAATTTATCGAGTTACTCAGAAATCGTCGCTGGCAATTTAATTTATCCATCCATAGTGCCTTCTTTAATTATTTTTATGTCTGTCAGGGACTTGCAAACTCACTTTCTGGATTTAAATAAGGGTGTTTTTTCCAGTGATTACAAGGTTTCCAAAAAGAATTCTTATAACATGACGTAATCCGATTGTACATTCTCATAAGGAGGTTATATGTAAATAAACATAACAACAATAATAGGATTTTCCTGTATCTTATGAGCTCGTAAACTTCATGGAGAAACATTTACAAAAGGAAAAATGTCGAACAAATATTTGAAAATTCGTAATTTCCAAATATTGCCAAAACAAGATAGACTTGTTAAAAAAAACTGCAACATTTAACGGTTTTTTAGTAGTATTTTCAACTTCAAAGCTTATGGACGATTTGGGTTTCTCAGTAGCTGTGTTGACGTATAGCCGGTTAACGCAGTAGGCTTGCTACTATCATGGGAGACTTAGAGTAGTCAGTGACGTGACGAAATGTGCGTGTACTACAGGTGTACCTCAGTCTTGTCTTTGGGTGATTACTGGCTATGATCGTGTTATTGTCGATGATGCTGATTTTCATCGTCATCTTATAATCTGTAGCAGAAAAAACAGCCATTTTCTTAACTAGTGGCCATACTGAATGCACTTTTCAGCCGGATTTTGACTATGGGATGTTATATACATATATTACATCTTTAGCTATGTATCACATCCCGAGTTTGAGATAATATATATATTATAGCACAGTGTGAACGGACGCGTACAAAATGTATGACGAGCGATAAAATATTATATCTCAAGATGTAATATACATCTCGGCGCTTTTCTTGTGGTCGCCACTGTTGATTCTGGCTTACAAGAGTTACAGAGGTTTGGGAATACTGTGGCGGGCTTGTCCCATTTAAAAATATCCTATAGTCAAAAGCCGGCTTCATTTCTGTGAAAGCGCACTGAGCGAGCATCCGGCACGACTTTTATAATAACACCTCGATGTACGAATATATTAAATACATAAATATAATATATGTGTATTATATACAGTTTAAGTACAAATGCACAGGACGGCGCGGGCGCGTGGCGCAAAGCAAATACTGAACCGAAACCAACGGTGATTGATTAACAAAACATTAGCTTTATTTGTGTATCGAATGTCTAATACAAATTGGTCTCCTTTTTTTACCTATCTACTCTAAAATGTACGGCTTAAATTTACCACAGAAAACGTAACTTAACTAGATATCTTGTTTAAATATCTAGTTAAGTTACGTCTATTTGATGAACCATTATGTAAATCATAAAAAAGGTTTTACCAACTTCCATGAAACATATTTCACAATCACAACAAACGTATTGCAAAGAGTGAAAAATTGTATTGTTTCTATCTCTTTCACTTAATATTGCACAGAATTCGACCTACAAATTGCAATATCATTATCAAAAGTACCTACTACAGTACGCCCACTCGCGACTGTTCCTGACATACGTTCATCTGGTCCTGTGACGTAGGCAGCATCACTTATAGAATAACACGAAACGAATCAGTGTGTTTACATCTCGATTCAGACGATATACAAGTAACATCAACTATTGATGTTAATAGAAAAACTTTCAAAGAAATATTGCCTCTCGTTCTTGAACATGGAATTAATGATTCCGATTAATATTCCGCAAAAGAAACCAGTTTGAATATTACATCACAGAAGCAACTCTCTTATATTTATTCTAGGCTTAATGAACATTACCTACATAAAAAGTAACACGTTAGTTTGAGCTACATAAAACGAGAAATATGTTTGCAACTAGTTTGCCGATGAAAAGCGACTATCGCTACGTAATGGGGTTCCTAAACAAGCTTTATTGACCAAACTTCTTTATCTTGAAGTGGATGAATTATATATTATATTTAAATCAAGTTATAATCTTAAGCACCGTGGAAAACTGTGTTATAATCACAGAGATTATCCAATTAATGTGCAATAAGCCTTGTTGATAAGGACGTAAATAATGAATTACTAACGAATTCTGAAAACAACAAATAACTAAACAAAGCTATATTATATCCAGCATCACTTGCACAGTTCATCATTATAAATACTATAACATCAACACTAAGTTTCCCTAACCACGACCACAACCAAATGTCCTATCTATTTACAGACAAAACAGACCTAAACTAATTTGACACATGTGCAAAAAATAGGCCATGTAGGCACATGCAGGCAATAATTCACGCCTAATAACGCAGACGTAGTGGGCAGGAGTGAATCACGTCTATATTTAGCCGTTTTATAATTAGTACGCCATACAAAGACTAGTCATATTAAGGATCTGATTGAGTCATGTGTGAACACTCTTTGTTTGGGATCAACGTATGGGGAAGTTTTTTATGTTATGAAACTTGCGAGAGAAGTGGATTTTTTTTAAGGTGAAGAAATAACTCCTTTTAAGATAAGTTATGAGCATAGTTTACGGTGATAGGTATGTTGTTGATTATTAATTCAACGGGTTTCGTTTATGCAATCAAAGCCAAATATGGCGAAAAGTGAGAGGACCATCTATTTGTATTAGGATCTGATAAAATCATTTGTTATGTTATGTGTCAAAATAAGTCTGTGCAAAATATTAAAATATCAAACATTCACGATTGGGCTGCATTCTGAGCCTCCTCTACGATCATATCACTTGTCTATCACAGCACGTTTCGAGCACGTCACCCCTCGCTAAACACCCCTGACTGACACACTTCACTTGTTTCAACCCTCTCATTCACTTGTCACTGAACAAGTTCAATTTTTTGTCAACCTGTCGGGACCTGTCCCCCATGCTCACACAAATAGACTAGTAAATCTCCCCCGCTTGCTCTATAAACAGATGGGCGCATTCCGTCCTGAGTTATTTTTAGTTGTACTAATTCGGGAATCACCGACTCTTGGCGAGTTTTTTTAAACATCAAGTTTTTTTAGTTGAAACGGTTATGATTGAGTTCCATTTGGGTTGGAGGAAAATAGTTTTCTGTTAGTGTTGATTTTAATTTGTTTGGATTCAGCGCTAGAATTGGCAATGGATGCTCCAAATAAAAGGTTCGAAGTTGTTTGTAGTTCGCAAACGAAAATAGCAGAGGACCGATGAACCTCGGGTTATACCAATTCTATTCATTCTTTAACCGAAAACACGTTGAACATACACCATATACTTAGGTACTTCTATTAATAAAATTGATGTTCTTTACCTGATTATCAAATTTATTTTAATAACCACACGCCGCCGTCTGCATACTTTATTGTGTTATTTCAGTATACCTTTTTAAAAAACACAGCTCAGCATAAAAGTAATATAAAAGATAATTTTAGCTCATGAATCATTCTCAAACAACATTAAGTTACGCCCCATCAGTGATGCAGACAGTCAAATGCCTTACTAAAGTTGGTACAACGAAACCGGACTGCTACCAAAAATAAGCCCAGAGTAACTCTCCAGCCATGGCGGGCAGGAGGGGGAGAGGTTGCATGGTTATTTTGAACCAACAAAGAGTGGTGCAAGTTGGCTCGCAGGCACTAATAATAACCCAGTCGATACATTCCCACTACGTTTATTCCCAGGCTTGGTTATACAAGGAGCTATTTTGGGACCCGTATTGTTCGAGTTAGATGGAGCAACAAATACCAAGTTTTTGTGTATCTTTGCTTCAGACAATTGTGATGTTAATTTCAGAATAATTTTGATGTTGTTATCAAATGTTCAGTCGACGTAACCTTGAATGAATTCGTTAACACTTTTGTTAAATTGCAGATGTGTTGACTTTTCAAGTCACGTTTTAAGTAGACACGTTGAGAATAAACTGCATGATTTGTTTATACTTAAATTGCAAAACTGCAGTGATTTCAAACGTTTGACGATTAAAAATTTAAAATGAAGCTTATTCATTTGCCTCGGTTTATTTTTAGTCCTCAGCCGGAAGTTACTTATTAATGCCATGTCCAACCATATGATGTTTATTATAAAAAGCCCACAACGTAAGCAGGTCATGTGCACGTGGTAACAGACCATTAGCTTGCACACCATGGTTACCCATTTCCCACTCGCAATTGACCGTGGGAAGTGGGTTACGGTCTCCTGTGACTGTGAGTGCTGTGTAGTTGGCAAGTCATTAATTTTTTACCATATACCTTTTATATCCTTTTGCGGAGATGGCAGGAGGGGTGAAGACCTGGCTAAAACTCGCACAGACCAGGGGAGCATGGATCAGAAAGAAAGGAGGCCTGTACTTGGCAGTTGGTGGAACAAGGGTGACTAGGATGTTGATGGTGATCCTTTTATGCCTTCAAATGCTCTAATTAAGCTCTAAAGAGATATAAATTTAAAAGCACTATGTTATTCGTATTTAACCAGTAACAGGTGACCTCAACCTAACTTAAATAAAACTAAAAAAACCTGTTCAAACAACACAGACCACTTTGTTTCCACTGATACACGCACACTTATTATATATTATATATATTATTTGCACAACCGTCAACATAATTATTACATAGGTATATTCAAGTATTATACTTGTATACCTGGTACAGTTTTATTCTACCTAGAGTATACGCAAATAATGGGTTCGTTAACCAAAACCCATAATTAACTCCATTGTCTTAATGCACGCACGTCTTACAATTTTGAACTTTTCCAGCCTACCTTAATGTTGGTAATCGAGTTAAATTGGGCGTGATCACGTAACTGTTATGTTAAAGTAAGCCGTGAATGTAGTTGGTTCAAGAAATTCAATGTAGGTACCTAAGTGAGTTTACTGGGAAAAAGTTATTTTAAAAATACGAGCTCCGCTTGCAACAGAAATCTGTAAATACGCTTAGCGGTAAACGTATTTAAAACATCGTTCTGTATTTGACATAAAGTTGATAGAGATGGGATGTTGGAATATGTTAATGTAAGAGCAATAAGTAAACATTACAATAATACTATCAATAACATAAAATTCATACATAGACGAAATACCTGTTTGCCACGATGCACCCATTATATAAGCATCAGTTCACACTCCAACTTCAACGCACTGCTTGCCAGATAGCTCAGTAATAGTTACAAGATAATTGTATTCGTCACTTCTCATTCTTCTCTATCACGTGAAGCCCTACCGAGCCCGTCCTCAATATCAACCGCAAAGGTAATCGCGATAGAATAATGAAATAAAACAAAAAGTGGCCCGTCTATATACACAGTTGCACGAGTTCGGCGCGTGATTGAAGCGCCGCGTCTATAAATAGCCGACGCACAGTGGGCTGAAAATCGGCTTTCATAGACATTCGATTTTTTTTTCGAATTGGTAAAATTTTTTGATTGGAATTGTTTAAAACAATCATGACCTTGAGGTATAATTGGTATGACGTCATAGAACATAGTGGAAGATAGACTTTTGATTTTTTTTCAAAATACTTGTATGGGAATTATCATAAAATCTTCAATATCTCAGCTATCGCATATTTGCGCAAAAGAATTCTTTCACACAAAAAATCTCCTATTTTTTGCTAATTTTTGATATATTTCACTTTTATGGCAGAGGTGCGATGGAAAAGAAAAAAATTAAAAATAATTTTATTATTTTTATTTCTTCATTTATAACGATTATAAATGAATTGTATTACGTATTAGAATAATATAACAAAGAATATATAGCAAAATAGTCTAGGCCATCGTGAGCCGCTTTTTTAATAATTGATTTTTAAACTACCTAGCAGAAAAACAGCATCTTATACGTAAAAAAACAATTCTTAAATTGTTGACAACAAATACTCGACTTTATCGGAAGCCTAACCCTTTTAGCCTATAACAATTACCGAGAATTATTGCTAATAGGTACCTACCTATTAACTAATAGGTAGGTGATCACTGATCACCTAATTTAAGTTTTATTATGACAATGAAGGGTTTTTAGGCTGATTACTAATCGTTCTCCAGAGGTAGAACTTACAGAATCACTGTGCAGGTGCCTAATGAGTTATAATCATTAGGGTTAATTTAGTTCTGTACAGATATTATAGCTTGTAATGCAGTAGTACCAATTGGGTGTCTTTCAGAAGAAGCATCAGAGGCTCGTAATAAGGACTTTCGAAGATTTAGATGTCATCATTCAAGAAAAAAGAGCAGACAATGTTCTAATGAAGACATTCTAAACATGCTTCTTCTCACTTCAGACCCTCTCATTTCTTCAGTTAGACCAATTATGGATGTAAAGAACAGGAAAGCTCTCTTCGCTGAAACTCGGGATCTTTTGGATAACCTGCAAGAACCCGATGTCGAATTTTGCGATATAAATCAATTAGATTCCGAATCTGAATCAGAATCAGAATGTAGTGATTGTGACTAACAGTAGGTTAAGATGTTTTTGTTTATTTACTAACTTTTTATTAGTTTTACTTTTGTTAGTATTAATTTAGAGCATGTCTGTAAATAATCAATTAAATTTTATTTTTAGAATGTATTTAGAGTACTATTTTTGTTCTATTTTTTTTTATATAAAACTATTTAAAATTTAAATGTAAGTCATATTTGTAGTTGTATATTGATTATATGTTTAACTGTTATTATACCCTAATGATAATAACCCATTAGGCACAGTGATTCTGTAAGTTCTACCTCTGGAGAACGATTAGTAATCAGCCTAAAAACCCTTCATTGTCATAATAAAACTTAAATTAGGTGATCAGTGATCACCTACCTATTAGTTAATAGGTAGGTACCTATTAGCAATAATTCTCGGTAATTGTTATAGGCTAAAAGGGTTAGGCTTCCGATAAAGTCGAGTATTTGTTGTCAACAATTTAAGAATTGTTTTTTTACGTATAAGATGCTGTTTTTCTGCTAGGTAGTTTAAAAATCAATTATTAAAAAAGCGGCTCACGATGGCCTAGACTATTTTGCTATATATTCTTTGTTATATTATTCTAATACGTAATACAATTCATTTATAATCGTTATAAATGAAGAAATAAAAATAATAAAATTATTTTTAATTTTTTTCTTTTCCATCGCACCTCTGCCATAAAAGTGAAATATATCAAAAATTAGCAAAAAAATAGGAGATTTTTTGTGTGAAAGAATTCTTTTGCGCAAATATGCGATAGCTGAGATATTGAAGATTTTATGATAATTCCCATACAAGTATTTTGAAAAAAAATCAAAAGTCTATCTTCCACTATGTTCTATGACGTCATACCAATTATACCTCAAGGTCATGATTGTTTTAAACAATTCCAATCAAAAAATTTGACCAATTCGAAAAAAAAATCGAATGTCTATGAAAGCCGATTTTCAGCCCACTGTGCGACGTATCGACGAGTGCGAGGGCGAGCCAAACAAACAATCAAACGCTTTTGATTGAAAAAACGATGCGTTGCGTTATAACAAGGTTTCTTTTACAAAGGGTAGAAAGGGAATCAAGTCTCGCTATATCCTAACTTCTGAATCAATAGTAACAGAGTCCTATCGAAAAGAACTGCCATGCTTACTCTTTTCAGCAAGCTGTTAATCGTAACAGTATTCATTGTTACAATGTTTTTGTGACAGAGACAACAATTTTCTTGTGTCTAACCTCATTAGTAAGTTTTTCTACAACCGCATCATGCAGTATAAACAAGATTATTGTGATCCGATGCTAATCAATGACAGTATATCGGATATTTCCGTAAAATCCCTACACACACAATGCTGCATATCGAATAAAAAAGAGCTTAATTCAAAGCAATAATAGGAAAATAACCGTTTAATTATAGATGACAATGGATGTTAACTGCATGTTGAAAGGGAGTCGCGTTTTTATGCGCACGCGACTACGTTTGTCAGTAGTAGTTGTAGTACGAGTATGGCTGGAATATTTCTACTGCAGGGAACCATCGATGTGGAGCAGACAAATCGCATTGCATTGATGACTGGCTAAATAATATTGAATCAAGTTGCATTTCACTTAATCAGGGGATATGTGAGAATGGCACCTTCATTGCACAGACTGTGGTTTAAACTAGAGGATATGCAGCACATATTATCTGGCAGAAAACTACGCAGGAATACATGGTAATGCTGTAAGTATAAGAAGCAAATACATTTAGGAAGACCAAATTACTCGTAGTAGCCAGACGAGCAAAGGGACGATTACTGTCTAAATATGATTTTTAGTCCCTCTGTTAGATTATCGAATACGTGTTTTTAATCGAATTTGTCGAAAATAAAACGTGTCAAAGATGCGGGCCTGTGAGGTCACACGACTTCTCGAAGCAGCGTATCGTCTTCATTTTTTGTTGACGTAAAAAAAGTAAAAATCAAATTTTTTTTGGAAATCTTTCTGACGGACGTTAAGTAGTTTTTCTTTGTCAAAGACCCTGTTACGTATTATGAAGGTTGTGCATGCATGAAAGACACTACCCAGGTCCCCAGGTCTTCGACTGTTTCAATAAACGTTGCAATCGACACGCTAAGAAAGACGTAAACAGAGCATTTTACCTTTCAACTACTTGTCATTTCCCACAAGTTATGACTGCGTATAATTTGAGTTAGTATGGCAGCAGTAGACGCTGCACTATTTATGTTCAATTGTAAAGATTTTAGTGCGCCACGTGCATTTTATGGCGACGGCCATTGACTGAGGTGACGCGCTAAATAGTGCCGCGCCGTTTGGCTCAGTTTAGGTGGGTATTAAACACTATCGTATGATTTAAATATGAATGTAAGTAAGTATATTTTGTAGATAACGACGTTGTGATCGAATCCTCTGAGTGTGACTTAGTGGAAATATTGGAGGCTTGTGAAATTTCATGTGTAGATCTGTAATCTGTTTATTATTTTACTTTGTCGTCATTGTAACGGAATTGTTTTCAAAAATTGTTGACGTAACATTGTGTAATATTTTGGGTTATTAAAGTTATGATATTTAATTTTTATACTAAACTTAATTGTTATATTATACCTACATTATGCTAATGTGTGCATCAAATACGAGTATAATGCTAATATAGTTAGTACCTACTATAATACTAAGAACTGGTTGAACAGCAATAAGTCAGCGAGCCAAGTTTGCAAATTCAGCCATTTAATATATTTATTTTGGTAACAAAACACTGAGGATGAAAGTAAAAACGTGCTCTATCATTACTACGTTGCAGGACAAGAATAGACGTTACTTAAACAAATGTTATTTACTTCAACCAATAAAATGTGCTGTATCAGTGGACTGGAAACGTGTGTACCTATATTTTATAGAAAATACGTTGTTGTACCTACACCGGAACACAGTAAAGTTTTAAATAATAACATGAACTATTGAAGGCAAACATTTAATTTTGTGGACAAAAATTTTCATATACTTTCTAAGAGCATTCTTATAATTTATTGGTACTATAAAAAGTATTCTAAAATAATAAAAGCATTTAAAATAAAATCTGGTCATATTAATTCAAGTTTCTATTAATGTATAAAAAAAAACGTGCTACGATACGCTGACTGTGTCTACTCTCCAAATCATAGACTCATACATTTCAATATTTTCTAAAGCAATAAATGTTTCATAAGTTGCACCCGAATGCCGCATGGAGAATCACGGTCGTTCCTCTCACAGGTATCTCCCAGCTGTGGGCACACTCAGGTCTGATTTTATTACGTACCAATCACGAGAAGCAACATAGCCGTATTAAATATAAATCCAACAACATATCTATATGTAGTGCAATAACTCAATTTCCGACGTGTTCATGTACGTACATAACACGTTATATACGATCCGCCTTATGTATCAGCTCGACAAAGCGATTGTCGCCAACTAGCACATAAAACTCGCCACTAAAGTTATTTATATCGCGAACATAATCCAAACAATGGATGCTATTTTTACACAATATATTACCAACACTTTTCCTGTCAATGTGTCGTATTTATAGCGGCCGCACTGTTGCTATTTCTGTTTTTATCACCGAACAACAACTCTGTTATATGAATGTTCACAATTAACATTTTTAGATGGGATTCTACTGAAATAGGTTCTGTTGTGCAATGGCGGCACTGAGAGAAAGGTCCCAACCGGTATGTGCATTACCAAGTAGGTTATTTACATAACCACACATATCAAAAAGGTGAAGAAAACATCGTGCAGAAACCAGCGCGTCCTAGAACCAAAACTAGGTGTCTGTGTGGACGATGATTGTCCACTGCCTCCCATACACAGGACGGCCTATGTCCCAGAAGTGGGAACGTTAGAGGTTGATTACGATTGTGTTATTGTTCTAATTTACCTATGGGGATAACAAATGGTCAATAACAAATGGCGGCAAACTTAGGAACTGTGTGAGTCATCACTGATGTGTCATTTCAAGCTCTACGAGTACCTTAATGGGTCTTTTACAGGTGGATTTATAGCTTAACGCGTAAAAGGATGTTGGTTTAGGTTATTTCACAGCTAGGTTTAGTAAAATAAATTAACCAACTTGGTGGACATACAAACTAGGTAAATAATAACTTAGGTCAATCAAGGTTCAACTTAATTAAGTGCTGATTAAGGTTCTTCTTTCTTCGGCACCTACAGAACATATTGTACTGTACAACTAGTATTGAGTATAGTTTGCAGTCCTGCTAAATCACTATCAAAACCTCACACTAATCATTTCCGTATACAGAAATAGCTCAGCGCAACCATGGTGTAATCAGTGAGGGCGATAAGGCCGGAGCTATTTATACACGGTCAAATAACGGCAAAACGTGACACTAATGACAAGTTAAATGAGGAAAATCTCACAACTGTAAAATATTAATAATAAAGCAACCAACAAAACTCCTCTGGTTTTAGGTCCAAGTTTTCCTTAACGAGTGAGCGAGGGCACGACATACCTGCCTATAAACATTTCATTCACGTATTCATTGTTTTTCTAATTTCCAAAATTAATTTTGCGTTTATTAGGCTGCTCTTGTCATGTCTCTGCGTTCGAGAAACACGGTTGACGTTTTATTTATGTCGATACTAATGGCTTGGTTAAATCAGGCTTTTTTTTATAACCAAGTAGTTTTTAAAGCTCTGAAAGTGAATAGTCAACCACTTTCACATTTTTATCTTTACGACTGTACACTTTCGCAAGTTTTATTTATTATACTTATCCTAAACTTCACCCTAGAAGAAGAATTGATGAAAACCAACATCACCTATAAAGCTTACTTACCGCAGGACAAATTACTTCAAATTGTGCAATAATAATGACAGTACAATAACATTAACACTATTTATTTTCCTCCATTCACTTTTACAAGGCGGAATGACAAGCAGCTGATGATGTTCACTTGTTTGCCGTCGCAAACATAGCTTGTTTGCTATGTCAGGAATGTTAATAACGTGCCACAGACATTCCTGCACAAACACTCCTTCTTTAGCAAAACTGGCTTACATTTGTATTGTTACTAAATATTACAGTACTTTAGTAAGATGAAGTGGCTTAAATTGTGCTAGCAAGTGATTGTATTTGCAAGTTAAAATCTTTATAGAGAGCCTATACAATAACTGGTCGAAAAAAGTGTTTGTTTGTTGTTCAAAGTTAATAGACATACCTGTTTAAATTAATGAAGTATTCTATTTCTGCAGCTATTATGTACATTAATATAGCAGCTTGCTGTTCGCTCGAGCAGGGGGCGCTTTCGACAATAATAGACAATAACAATATACTTAATGATATGTGCATATTAAATTTTCTCATGAATATGTAAACATGTTGTTACGCGCATTATGCTTACGAATCTGTTTGCAAGCATTTCTTCGTATCACAGCCAATTTATAGTTCTACTGTATTGATAACAAATACTCAGAAATTAGTATTGAATATACCTATCGTATGCAGACCGAGTGCCGTGCAGTCTCGACCACAAATAAACGGGTAATACCAAATTCAAGATGATGAGTATCGTACCATACTTGGCATCATCACCTCCATATTCAACAGGATTTTAGTCTGGCGGTCAAACAAGTCACACACACCAACTTAATCACTAAACTAAGCTTATAAGCACTAAGAAGTAAGAACCAGTCTAATAACTAAACCATACAACATACTAACATAAAACATGTTAATGTATGCTGCGCAAACAGAGCATACATTAAAAATACATCACGCGGCTAAGCTTCTACGACGACAAAAAAAACTTGGTTAGTGAATAATCAAGTTCTATTATTAGAAAGATCATTAATTTTATCTTGGTCAGGGGTAATTTCAAAGTTATTGGTGGACAGTTTTTGTTAAGTTTTCAGCGTCACCTTATACCTATGTAGATGTTATTTGGCATAGCAACATGCCATAGTTTCTCCAAGAGATGCGGTCACGGCTTTTGCATAAAATTGATTGTGTTGGAATTATCATTTTGAAGTGGTTAGTTAACATTTGACCAATGAAAAGCTTTACTCAAAAACCAGAAAGTCACACAAGCAACGGGAATTAATTCAGTGGCTTTGTTGTGGAGGTCCTTCAGCTGCATCATATTATGCAGGAAACTGACTCTGACATAGTTCGGAGAAGGCTAGGCAGATGATAGAAAGATGATAGAGTATCTTAGACCTATAGGTACACAGGTCTTGGTCAAGCTAGATAAGGAAGTTTAAAAATAAAAGGTAACTTGTATTTTCCCCGGTACAACTAGAGTCACCGTCAGGTAGGTGCCATGTTTTCCTCAACTTATAAACTAATAAATAATGATTGTTTTTAATTGGCCCTTCTTGTTTACAATTTCAATGTAATTCTTAGTACAAGTTAAAATGTTTACTGGTTATTAGACGACGTGTTTACGGCAAAATAACGTACCTAAGTTGTTGTTTATTGTTTTATGCGGAAATAGGTTACTCAATTATGAACTATCTTATGAATGTCATCATAATTGTGAGTGTTTTTTTCAATTGTTATAGTTTTTTAATGCTACTAATTATGGCAATAAGTTCACCCTCTATAAAATAGAGCATATAGTCGTAACATTTTGTATAATTAAAACATTAATGGCTAATGAATTGATTATATTACAAAACGTGTACTACACACTACACATGCTTCTGACATAATCTCCCAGCAACACATGTTAAAAACATCTAATTTAAACTTCCATGACCTCCATAACAAGAATCACGGAACATTTCCATAACCGAGACCAAACGGGTCACTATAAGCACCGCCATTTTGTTTCGTCACTGTTTTAAATATAGAACACTAAAACAATATACTTGTAATCAGCGTAACCAGCCATGTTGGTCGTTGCATACGCCGCGAATGGTAAACGGTTCTAAAAATAGCACATTGAAAATGGTCATGTGTCGAAATCATGAGCTGTTATGTCGATTTTATGAGGCAACTGTATTTTGGCTTATTTTGTGTGGGTTGGATTGTAGGGGAATGACAATGGGTATAGTTATTGAATGGCTGCTTCCATTAGATATGTGTGAATGTCACTTTAATGGGACTCAATGTAGTGTTTGAATGTTACGTAGGTTTTCCAATTTTCATTTTCTATCGTGACACAAAATCGTAACAATTTCACTCGAAAAAGACAAAATGTTGCAAATATTTTCTTTGAGGTGAAAAATCTCCTGATTAACATTCATCACATCATCATTATTCATTTCATTTCTGACTCTAAAAGTAAACTACACTGTTTCATGTCTTTCTTTTATGTAAGACAGTTCATTAAAATTCATATATTTCATATTAAATAAAACTTGTTTAATTAGATTTGATTGTACTATATTAGTATTGAATTCAAGTGGAACTTGATTAGTTATAAATAAACTGTTTAAAATCCAGTCTAAATATACTTGAGATCACAACCTTGACATCCACATGTAGTACAGAAAAAGGCAAATATTTCCACTAAACCCACAACTTTAGCTCCAAATGTTATGGTTCCGCATCTACGCGGGATGTCTAAACATAGCCGCGTTACACACGGGCTAATTAGTGGCTTTATGAGCGGATAAAAGCACACTTATACACAATGCGTTAACGGCAGCCATTGCAGATAATTATAATATAGTGAAATTTGCGGACCGATTTGTCGCGTCATTAGTAAGTAATATATGAACAAATGTTATGAGGGTGCCATTCGTTTTATCTGATTATCAAAATGGCTTTCCGGTGGATTAGTTTTATCTAGTTTTCAACATTATGCATACAAATGATTCGTCATAGAGCTTTTCGATTTAATGAGGAAGTACCAATAGAGCTTGGACATCGGTGCCTTTTCAAGGATGACTTTTTCTTAGTCGTATCTTTTTCGACCAGCACTCTGCTTAAATCAATGGCATTTGTTACTACAAAAGTTTTAGAGCGGTCCCTTTTTTATTGGATGGAAAATCATCCAATGAGGCCTCTGGGCGGAGCGGAAGGGAGTGTCAGATATCTACTGACTAAAAACCACCCATGTTCCTTCTTAGCCCTTTATGTTCGGGGCCGTGGTAACTCTTTCGAACGAGTTATTCCGGTCTGATCACCCAAACCGCTCCACTGTCAAATATTTTTTTTTAATACCTTTCTGATCCACTGTGATTCAACGACCCGCAGCCCCGACAGGTCGGACAGGTCCCACAATGCGCGATGTTATATTGTACATTGATTGCAAAACTGCAAGACGAGCAGTCTATTGCTTCAGTTTCCCCACACTTCTACAAGTACGATAAGGACGCACTTCGTTGCCCTTTGACAGCTACGCACTACCTACCCGCACTTAATCAAGTAAATAATATGAATCACGTTATATGCAGCTTATCTCTGTCTAAATATAGATGGAATTGTGTGGGTAGTGGGTACGATACCTATCGCTGTAGCGGCGAACACTTCAGTTTGCTCGATGTGACTCAGGCTTACCTGTAAGAGAAAGATTAGGTTTAGAAAAGCGATATCAAATTCGGTACATTACATAGTGACAAGACAAAGCTATGAAACTGGTGAAAAAACGTCGTCGTGATCTTTCATTCGTGTACCTATCTATTTGTTTACGGTACAATAAAAGATACATAATATCATAGCAGAGGAGTATTTAAGGTTCAATGCAGTTGGCTTTCAGTATTTTTGCCACCCCCGTAGTAATAAGGTCTTACGTATGTAAGTATGCATGTAAAATCTAATGTCGTATCACGCGTCCGAGAAATAAATTAGGAATCTCCTATAAACCATTTATGTAGCCGTTCAGTTCAGGAGAGGCTGCTCAATATAGCCGGCAATAAAATATCTATTTAGGAAGGCTATTCCGATAGTGCAAGTGTTGCTCGTCGACTGGCGCGCTAAAATCGTTCACGTTCCGAGCGGCCGTTGTCGCTAATTTCTATTTTCGCGTCCATACAAATAGGATTTCCGCGAGCGACTTTTTATTTTACATACATTCTATTTGTAACTGCCGTGTTGCTTCACACAACGTTGTCGCTAGGGTTGATTGCGAACATTTTACGATTCCTATCGTCATCAAATTAACTGATAATGTGTTTGTCACAATATTGCAAAGCTACGACGTTTCATTTTATTTTTAAATGTGAAACCATTATTCCGCTTATAATATGATCTCGCTAAGAATGTGTTATGTAGTGAAATCGCTTAAATGTGAGTTCGTTTCCAGGGTCAAGCTGATTGTGAAAATTATAAAACTGAAATACAGCGTGTAGACGCGAAACGTTGACGTTTTACACAAGCGTTTTTTTCTTGGCAAGTAAACATGTTGTAATCAATCATTGTATTTGTAAATGATGGCTGCATGCGCGTCACAACACGGAATGGATCTGTTAGAAGTCAGTTTAAAATATGCATTGATTGACACGCCTCTCGTTATAAAACATGAAACGAAGCGGTATCATAAATTTAATTTTTGCCAACCCTACAGCTCCTCTAAAATAAACGTCATAAGTGTGATGCGTGCGAGCGCGACATGTCGTGGTCGTGTCGTCCCCGTGCGGGGGCCGGGCGGGCCACGCGTGCTAGCCGTGAACTTGGGCCATCACCATTATGGCCGATCGATTCCATTCAACACGAGCGACTCATCCTACTCTAGAAGGTAGCGGCCGGCTTACGGCACGAGGCAACGATTTGAATGGAATATGAGCTGTAAAGTGGACTTCAATTGGTATTTAAATATTTATAACAGTCTAAAGGGTATATCGGAAAGATGGATTGCTGATGATAATAGTAGCAGCAATCGCATGTTTCAAAGATGCATCAATTTGAGAGACAGAATGCAAGACAATGATAATATAATTGATAAGGATGATTTATGTAGGGAAGTACCCACTAAAAATAAATAAAAAGATAATAACCCCCGATAATAACCCTACCTAAGTACCTACTACTAAGTAGGTATATTCATTTCTGAAAGATTACTAAAAAAACGTTTTTTTTTTAAATTAACTAAGTATTGTTTCCAATACTACGTCAGTAGGTGCCTAATTAACAGTTTTAAATAGATTTGTTTGGATATTCTAATATAATGCAAATTATTCAGTAGTTAAATTAAATTAATGTAAATCGATGGTTTGACTTGCTAAAACACAACTTGTACCTAATGTTCGGGTAGTAACCCAATTCCAGTAATTTGCTGTCAAACAAATACATTTAAATACACACATCAAAAGTGTCTAGGGATCAAGCATTTTTATGCGGATTTCTTGAGATTGAGATGTGGCTTTGTAATAAATTTATGATTTTATAAATTTATATGGATCCTTTTTGGTGCATTTCATAATTTGAATCAGGAACTGTGAATCAAATTCGAGTAAAAGATGAAAATCAGCGGTCAATATTTTCCCTATAAAAACATACAACGCATTGAAGACATTATTAGTGCTACTGTTTCCCTACTACTGATTAAAACCAACGTTATTATGGAGCGGCGACGTCATTTAAGCAGGGAAGAAATGCTCAGAGCCGTGGGAATGATAGAAGCTGGTTCCCGGCAACGTACTGTGGCTTTAGCTCTGAATACAAGTCAGAGTGTTATCAGTCGACTTTGGACACGTTACCGAAGCACTGGTACCGTGGCTGAGCGCCATGGAGGACGGTATCGCTGCACCACACGGAGACAAGACCGATACATTCAAATCTTAACTCGAAGAGCTCCAACAATAACCGCCATGATGTTAGCCGTGAGGCTTCATCACTCTTCAGGGAACTTTATTAGCGACCAAACAGTCAGAAACCGCTTGCATGAAGTGAACCTTCATTCCCTACGGGTACCACCTATAGCAATGCACAATCGTAGGATTCGATATCAATGGGCTCTTGAACACAGAAATTGGGCAGAAGAACAATGGCGTTTCGTGTGCTTTTCTGATGAGTCTCGTTTTGGTATGAGACCGGATACAAGACGTATACGACACTGGAGAACCCCTGGACGCCAACAGCGATTAAAATCCTGCCAGGAAGTCCATCCTTATAGTGGTGGAACCATCATGGTATGGGCGGGTATTTGGATCGGCGGAAGAACTGAGTTGATTTGGATCAGAGGCAACCTCAACGCTCAAATTTATGCTGAGACGATTGTATCAGACGTCATCGTTCCTCTTCAAGTGCAAATCGGTCCCTTATTTCAGTTAATGCATGATAATGCACGACCGCACACCGCAAGAGTTGTAAGACAGACTCTCGCCGCAGCTAACATCAATGTCCTGCCCTGGCCTGCTCAGTCGCCAGACTTGAACCCGATTGAGCATGCATGGGATATGCTACAGAGAAGAGCTCTGCCGAATATGGAGGGTATCCAGTCGCAAGAAGACCTTTTTTTGTTGTTGCAACGAACATGGGCGGCCATTCCACAGCGTGATTTGGATGAACTCATTTTGAGTATGCCAAACCGATGTTCTTGTGTTGTTAGTGTTCGCGGTAGAAACACGGATTATTAATTGTTTAAGTTACCCAATAAAATTTTAAAGAAAACTGTTATTTCAGTCTTTTTTTCGAACTTTAATGTTAGTGGTTCAAATGTCAAAAATCCCTTTATTAGGAAAATGGCAAATTTCTTTATTAATGCAAAGGTGACTTGGTTTATCGTTACTGTGACAAACGAAAACACTTTATTTGATGAATCCTTAAAGAAAATTTTAATTAATATCAATCAGGAGAAAAGTTATTGCAAAAATATATGTTGATCCCTAGACACTTTTGATGTGTGTACATATACTATATGACAAGGATAAAATTGTAATATTTAATCAATAAGAGTGCTGTTGATACAAGTATTAAGGAGTCTGCTTACTCCCGTCGGGGCTGCGGGTTGTTCACAAGTTACCGCGGCCTCGACATATAGGGCTAAGAAGGAACATGGGTGATGTTCCTTCTAATAAGACACGCTTTGTGGTTTTCAATAGACTAATTTTATTGTCATTGTTGTTTCTGTGTCTATGTTACATAGATACCTTTTTGTTACATACTAACACCTCCGCTTAACAAAAAAAATACTAAAACCACTTTATAACAGGTTTAACAAAATAAATACTGAAAACAATAATAATTATGGAACAGGTAAAATACCGAGCTTTTTCATAAAGTAATAGTGTTTAGCAGACCCAAGACTTTTGGTCAAAATGTCTGCTGGCATTTCAGCTGTCTCCAAATAAGCTATTTTAATAAAATTATTCGTTACTGCCTCTCTGACGAAATGGTACCTTATATCTATATGTTTCGATCTGCGATGAAAAACTGGGTTTGAAACCAATTTCTGCGCACTCTGACTATCATTAAATAGAACAATTGTTTCTGAATCTCCTACTATCTCAAACAGTATATTTTTCAAATAAATTGCCTCTTTACTTGCTTCTGACATCGCAATGTATTCTGCTTCCGTTGAGGATAAAGCTACATGTCTCTGTTTTCTACATTCAAAAGCAATCACTGTATCTGAGAATTTGAAACAAAATCCCGAAAAAGATTTTCTATCATTCACATCTGAACCCCAATCTGCATCTACGAAACCTTCAATACAAGAATTATCTTTACAAAAAGTAAGACCATAGTTTTTGGTTTTTTTTAAGTACCTTAACACCCTTTTCGCATGCTTCCAGTGAGTCTCATCAAAACAGTTATTGAACTGACTCAGAAAACTCACATTGTAAGCAATATCAGGCCTGGTTAAAACCGCTAAGTACATTAAACTTCCTATAAGTTGTCTAAAAGGGTAATCTTTACTACCATTTTCTGCTCTCTCTAATTTCAAATTCATCTCCATAGGAGTGTCTGCAGTTTTACAATGTATCATATTAAACCTCTTCAGTAAAATGTCTACATATTGAGCTTGATCAATTGTTATTACATTTTCGTTGATATTGACTCTTAAGCCTAAACACTTTTTTAACTGACCTAAGTTTTTTATCTTGAATTTACAGCTTAGTTCATTTACTAATTGATCAGTTGCTGTCGAACAATTCGAAAAAACAAAAAAATCATCAACGAAAAGTGCTATAATAATCTTAAATTTCCTTCAAATTTTGTAAACAAACATGGCTCGTACTTTGACTTTTTATAGCCTAAATCTATCAAGTAATCATTAACTCTCTGATACCAAGCCCTAGAAGACTGCTTAAGGCCATAAATAGCGCGCTTCAATTTTAACACTTTGTTATCATCCATACCAGATTCATAAGTAACAGGTTTTTTCATATACACAGTTTCTTTCAAAAAACCATTTAAAAAAGCTGTGGTGACATCAAGATGACTTATATCTAAACACAACTTCGCTGCCAGAGCAAAAAGCAATCTCAAGGTAGAATATCTAACCACTGGCGCAAATGTTTCGTGAAAATCTACACCTGCTTTCTGACTAAAGCCTTTTGCCACCAATCTTGCCCGGTAACGCACATTATTAGAACTGTCAAACTTTTTTTTAAAAACCCATTTACACTGAACCACTGTACTGTCTTTGGGATGATCAACTAGCTCCCACGCGTCATTCTCGTCAAACGAGTTCAACTCTTCTTTCATGCCTGCTCGCCAAAACTCGCTCTCTGGTCCATGTAAAGCCTCTTCAAGAGTGACCTCTTTATCATAATCATCACACTCTGTGATACATAAATTGTTATAACCAAGTCGATCAGGCTTCTTTCTCTCTCTTTTTGGTCGAGTTGCTGGAGTATCTTGATCTACTAAAGTAATTTCTGGATCTGAAGTAGCATTACAAAAACTATCATCGGACGTACTTTCTGGAGTATTTTCCGTATCCATAAGATACGAAATGTCCGCCGTTTCTTCTTCTGATTTTAAACTTTCAGAGCCTGAATTGCTCATGTCAGTTCTCTCCGAATCTTTAGTACATCCTTCCTCCGCTGAAGACTTGCATTCCAAGGATATGTTTACTGTACTCTCAGCTGACTTTTCCATAACAACGATGTCTCTACTAATACTAACAGAGTTAGTTTCTGGATCATAAACCCTATAGCCTTTCACATTGTCGGAATAGCCGAGAAAAATAAGCTTATTGGCTTTTCTATCCCACTTCAAACGCTTCTCTTTTGGCACATGTACCATGACTGCACTGCCAAAAATACGCAAATGACTTAGATTTGGTTTTGACCCTGTCCAGACTTCGTATGGAGTCTTGCTATTTAGTCCTGTTACGACAGATCTGTTCCTCAAATACACTGAAGTATGAACCGCCTCTGCCCAAAATTTCTTATCCAAGCCAGCATCAAAGATCAAACATCTGGCCTTTTCAACAACTGACCTGTTCATCCGTTCACACAAACCATTTTGTTGCGGTGTGTAAGCATTAGTTCTTTGATGAACTATCCCTTGCTCCACTATCAATATACCAGTTACTGTGATTAAACTTACCACTCAGAAAAATAGCACTGAATGCATTAGGTGGCTTTCTTTTGCTTGAATCTGAGTTGGGACACTGATTTATATAATGACCTATTTGTTTACATTTGTAACACTTGACAATCTTGACAGGTTTTGACATTTCTGGCAATTGCTTATGGCCGCTCTTGAAGTTGTTATTTTTCAAATGCTGCGACCTTTTTGCTACAAAAGCACTGTCGGAACCGGAAAATGAACTATCCACACACATGTCCATCAACTTCGTTTTTATGACGTCGGCACTTATATCGATTCCCGAGTGTTCAATGGCCATTATCATAGGCGCATACCTTTCAGGTAATCCTGCTAACATTAATGCACCAATCCATTCGTCTGTTAATTTAAAACCTGTTCCTTGAAGTCGCTGCCCTGTTTCAATAATCTGGGTTACATACTGCGTCATGGAATGACAGTTTTCAAGACGAATATTGATGAGATTTCTGAGTAAACTTATTTTTCTTGTAAATCCAGAATCATCAAACATGGTTTTCAATTTTCTCCATAAATCATAAGTTGATACTGCTTGCTTTATGTGAACATATAACGATGGTTCAATGGTCAACACGAGTTTCGCCTTTGCTTTGGCGTCTTCTGACTTTTCTTTCGCACTAGCCGTCACTGGTAGCGGTTCTGCAATGGCGGACGCCATGCCTTCCAATACCAACACATTTTGGGCTGCGAAACACCAATCTTCATAGTTTTCACGGCCGCGCAACTTTGGAACGTTAGCAATATAGTTTGCCGTCATTATTATCGCAAATACTCAAAGTACTAAAAACACTGAGTCTATTAAAATATAATTTATTTAGTGTCTGGGCCCATAACCTAATAAGACACGCTTTGTGGTTTTCAATAGACTAATTTTATTGTCATTGTTGTTTCTGTGTCTATGCTACATAGATACCTTTTTGTTACATACTAACACCTTCTTAGCCCTATATGTGGTGTAGAAGTCTGACACTCCCTTTCGCTCTGCCAAGAGCGGGAGGGGTTATTTGATGATTTTCATCCCGCAAAAAAAAAGGAGTCTGCCTACTACACCATACCATGCCACGACCTTGCTATGAACCTATCGCGTACGGAAAGAAACATGGCACAGGTTACGATCCCCACTAGAACGTATCCACAGCGTATCATCATAACCCGTTTATGATATATGATAATATTAATTTTAATTTATATATATTTATGATATCGTTTATATTACAAAAGTCTCAAACACTGTTAAAATAAACCTTATATTTTCTTGATAAACTTTCAATCGTGCCTTTAATCTCTTACACATACACAGAACATAATAACTCGTGTATACTAAGAACCAGCACGTGGGTAGAATAGCACGTAACTACATTCGGAGAACTCGAAAACCATCCCGTGATTTACTAAATATCGATGTTTCATTGCTGTATTTCTGAATAGTTACCTACTAGACTGACAAAACAGAATAATAAAAGTAACCAATAAGAAATCGCCATATAGCCATCTTTACGTATGTATACGCATATTACGTACATACGACACATTCTGGAACAAGGAAAACCACAAGACACCTTATCGCTGGAATCGATGCACTAATGTAACTTTTATACGAGGCAAGGTAACAAAGACATACACGTACAAGCCAAACGGTCCGAAACCATGGGCATGCTCGACGAAGCGGCTAACGGATGCGGATGTGGAACTATATTGTAGACTAAGCCTCACCTGTTTCCCTGCACTCCGTGCCAGGATAGGATAGGAAAGAGACGATGCAGTTGAAATGGAAAAGCTGTGTGTCAATAAAATTTAATATTACCACAAATATGAAGAAGAAGCCCGGTAAAAACAGTCAGTTACATTCACACATTTCTAATTTGACTGCAATCTTAGGTAGAGAACGTCATTGAGACAAAAGTTATAACAAATATACGTATACACTACATGTAGGGCAACATCCTCGTCGTGGGACACAGACACAGCTAGTCCTTGATAACTGCTGGTACCGAGAAGTGGGTGTGGGATGAGTAGCGTGGTGTATCCAGCTGATAAGGCTTCCGGCGAGGTCGTCGCCCTTCCGCCGATAACGGTCAGCTGGGAGCTAGTACTGACATTGCGGGAACACTTTCTCACTAATATGCAACAAGTTAAGAAATGAATTGTCAGTGTAGGAAGAGTTTGATATGTTGTGGTTATGGAGAATACTAATACTGGAGAGGCTGAAGGTCATCAATGTTTGATGCCCTTGCCCTTGGCCCTTGACATAAGACCCACTAAACGACCGCCAAGTGACGGAACAAACTGAGCAACAAACTTAACAGCTTTAATGTTTGTTCGCTTCATGTTTATCCTAATTCAAATTATTGAAAAGTTGGTCATAAATGCGTCATCAATAAACTATCCTATAAAAAGAATTGCAGTATCCATTAATTTAATGTAGGAGGTATTCATTAGATAGTATTTCCTTGATTTTATCTTACTTCATTGAATGGGATGATATATGCGGCAAATCAAACAGATTATCCTAGGAACTCTATTACCGCAATAACTCATCATCATAATAATTCTTCACGATGGAAAATTGTAGATGCATTTTATAACTAACAAACAAGTAATCAAAGGACGCTATACTAATCATCTTATACTTGGATGACTTTCTTGAATTTATAATATGAATCATTGTACCAAAAGGCAAAACAAAGAAGTACCTACAATCTTCAAAGCCTCCCATGTTAGCAAAGCAATAAATGATTTGATTTGATTTGATTTGATTTTGAAAGCAAAACCAACTTTCTTATTCGCAGTCAGAGTTCCAAGTCAGTTGTAGGTATAGTAGTAATAAGGTTGGGAAAAAGGCTAGGCTGATGTGGGTCAGATGTTAAAACCACACATCATCACATACCATTAGTCCTCCAATCTATTTCCAATCCCGCCAACAATGGAAACTTCACCGGCTGTGGTGCGGCTGCGCGCGCGCCGGTGATTTTCCTACAATTAACGCACTCACCGATACGATAGCACGGGAGTTTCCTTTGACACACTTGTGAGTAACCAGCGTGGAGCGTCTCGACCTCGGCGATACATTCCATTCATTGATATGATATGAAGCATGTGTGATGCTATCATAAATAGGGTCGGGAGACCTATGGGCTTAGTATCGTGTGCATCTGCTTCATTAATGGTGATTTGTGCGTCGATTTCCCTTACATCCTGCATACTTTGAGAGCATTATTTTTTTTTATATTTTTGTTTGTTAGTTTTAATAAGAAGAAAATTGGCATCGACATCATGTGAGTCTTCCTTCTATTTACCCGAATGCGGCGAAGCCCAAAAGGAGGGTTATTTATCGTTGTATCCAACAGGATTCAAAACGATCTCATTATATCTTGAGTGACTTAAGTACTCGTAGTGGAATGCAATATATGATTCAATTTAAACGAAAAGTGCTGCGTAACACACCGGGGATTACCAAGGCGTAGTCGTGTTTTATTGTTCATTCAAGTAAGTAATACAATTTTATCAAAACCTCCATGTTTGGACGCGCATCGTTGATCACGTCAATGTCAATTTCGAATACAACTGTCACTATTTCCTTATTTTCTCTCAAGTGATTACAGTTGTTTACTTTCACAGTCATCTAACGCTCGTAACATCGAAATCTGACCTGTGACGTCACGGCGACGAATACCTTCTTCCTTACCACTGTGTTTATGTTTATCTTGCTCAAACACTCGCTGTTTATGTCCCACTGTTTTGTCTATTTTTTTTTATTGTTAAATGGTTTTTGTTTGACCATAGTTAGCTTGTAATACTTTCGCAGCTGGGGCACCGTCTTCTTCTCTGTGCCACCAATACCACCACGTAAACTCAGTGTGGACTGTGGATTTTTAAATATCACATGTCTCCTATTTGAATTTTTGGTACTAGGATTTGTTAGTTTCCTTATGAAATTGTCCTTCTTCGTAGAGAGCTATGCTGAGCAAGCCTGTCGGAGTCGAATCCACGAGGTACAGTTCGGTTGTTACCACTGAGCTAGCGCAGCTCGGTGCTTTGTTTATATTCCGTCCAATTAACCAGTCACAGCTATCACATTCGTCGATGTCCTATTGTAGATAGCCTGCTGCCTACATACATAACTTGTGCAATTAAGATATGATTTAGTGATTTAGTTCTTCATTAATTAATTATTATTGTTTGTCTTCACGGAAAGTAAATGTGACAAGCAGCCACGTAAGAGTCGCAGTCTAAAGTTCAAGTACGAATATATGTCACTGCTAATTAGATCATCGTATTATGTTGCATTGTAGGTAATATAATTCCCACATGACTACCCTTTACAAAATAATATTGTAGGTAAAAAGTACCTATACTGAATTCGTTTTTCATTCCGACTTTTCTGTTTATCAATCGCATTAGCTTCGTTGGACATAATAACAATACCTAACTAACAAGTCTGAGAGATTTCTGCTGCGTCTTCTGTGGTAGTCCGCAGAAGACGCATCACAAGTTTCAAGCGAACAATATTTAAATGACAGTCCAGCGATCGACATGAAAAACAAGAACTTAGCCGTGAAATACGACGTAGATCTGCTCCACTCTCGCTAATAAGAGTGTGAAATTCTCATAAATGTTCTTTAACCCGTCCCAAATTCTGTGGCAGCGTCTCGTCGTCGGTCCGGTCTCCCGCTTCCCTATTAGTTGCCAGGCCAGTTGGCGCCCGCACCCTCCCATCCATCACGCGACGTGATTGGCAAGCGTGCCACTTATCACACCGACTGTGATGTGATGTGATAAGACTGCTGATGGGATTGGCAAATACTTTGCGGAAAACGGAAGGAGTATGTGACAATGTAATTATCGCACTTTTTTGGCTTGGAGTCAGATTCTTTACGTGTTTGGAATATGATTTTGCGATTAGTTGTTGTTTTTTTTTTGTAGAAGTAAAGATACTGTTTTCCTGAAACACGGGCATTTAATGAGGTAGAACCATAATTCGAGAATGTCCGTTCATGTCTCAATCTATGTAGCTGGATACAGTTAAATGTGAGTTAGCACTTTCATTCGACAGTTTAAAAATAAATGGGAACGTTTGATGACGTTATATTTTAGTTTCCATATTTCAGTGTCTAAATTTATCCAGAAAACTAGCCCACTCCTGGGCAAAGTTCTCTCTCCACTTCTTCCATCTTTTGCGAGGACAGGCCAGCCAGACCATCCCGCCATCTCCTTATTCTTTTATCCAATATTTTCAGCATCACTGCTAATAAAAATACACCGATCAGCCATCAATCAGCTGACCATGGCAGTTCCCTACAACTCCTCGGTACATGTAATAGTACCGAAATGGGTCACAGCGGCCGCTGACTAGTGACCAGCTGTTAAATCGGTGGGACCTTGGCCCGGCGGGGTGCGTTGCACAACGAACTATTCTGATGCATCACCTTGCCCGTCTTACAACATTGCAGGCAGGTATACGGGCTCAGGGGATCGCTTTATGTGGACTGGACGTGTTTTATAAGCTAAACTCTGTGAGCGGCGAAGTTTGGGCGATTTTTTTTCTGTTTTGGCAATAAAAATGACGAAAAAAAACAATGACCTATTCTAATCTCCTGCCAAATTTATTAGGTTTATTTTTAATTTTGTCGTGGCAGCATTTTTTCTTTTACTTTTATCTAGTACTTACTCGTCATCCACCATCACAGTCCATCTACTGCCCTTATCATCATTAACTCTGCCACGTTTTTGAACTGCTTAAAAATAGCTCATATCAATTAATAACATTCCTAACACGCAGTACTGTGTCCCCAATATCGTGAAACAGGTAAATAACACCAGGATGCTGAGTCTATTTATAGTCACAATTAATAGCCAACAACCACAATAACTCCGACCATAAATAGAACTGTGGAATTATATCGAACGTTCATTATTATAGCTGTCTAAATACGGACTCAATTATCGCAGTAACACAAATACTTATCCGCGGACAGGAAAATGTACACAGGATAAAGTATCAATTCTACAAATTTTATTAACTAATTTAAGTTGGTGTTTGCTCTAATTCGTAATAGTTTATCGTTAAATAATTTTCCATAGTAATTTTTGCATTTGTAGTAATCTGGGGGCGATAAGTGCGGGCGGTGGTGTGCGCGCGCGCAGGGGCGGTGGGGCGGTGGGGGGTGCGTGCTTGCGGCGACCCACAGTCTGCCGCATCGCGGTCGAGGCGCTGCATCGCTACATAGATGCACTCGTTATACTTCGGACCTGTCGTGTTAACTGTTAAGGCACAGCCACTGTCAAATAGGAAAACGTCGACGTCAAAGCAATAAGTTAGTGGAGAAGAACTGGCGATTCTGACTGTATCAAACCCCTGCTTGTAAGGGCACCATCCTTTGGGAGATAATAATACCTATATCATAAGAACATCTAAAGATATTTAATTAACGATTCAATCAAATGTTTATCATCAGCTCCCTGAAGAGTGAAAGAACAATAAATCATTGCCAAAATCAAACATCACATTATTTTTTCATCACTTTCAAACAAACTGTTGATACTCCCGGCTGCGCCCACGCATACCATACGCCATAAATCACAAAGGTTAGTCGCAGTTAACGGCGGATTAACATGCCCACCGCGCGTATTTCATTATAATTATTTTAAATTTACTCGCAGCGTCACGCCTAGCCACCTAATTATAAAACTAGGTGTTAACTACGCTTTGCCGTGCAACCGGCCGCTGAATCCAAAGCAAATGTTTTAAAGAAACTTGAAAAACATTTGTTTGTATAATACAGTGTGATTCTTTATAATGTGCACATATCGAAATGGGGGAATCTATGCTTAATTTTATCGACGGAAAAATTATTAAAAAAAATCTAAATATTTTTTAATATTTTATATGGAATTTTTATAAATTTTGTCTGCTACTGTGACCCCAGTGTAAACAAAACGGTGTAACTTTTAAACTAAATTATCTATCGCGATGAAACAAACTCCATAATGATTGGAAGCAATTAGGCGTCCTCGTAAAATGAAAATTGTGGAAAAAAACTACCCTCAATTGAAAATAAACACGTTTTTTGATCAAAAACACTTTTTTTTTTCATAACTTTTAACATAAAATTGTTTCATCGCGATAGATAATTTAGTTTAAAAGTTACACCGTTTTGTTTACATTGGGGTCACAACAGCGGACAACATTTTTGAAAATTCCATAAAAAATATTAAAAAATATTTAGATTTTTTTAATTATTTTAATTTCCATCGATAAAATTAAGCATAGATTCCCTCATTCCGATATGTGCACATTATAAAGAATCACACTGTATACTTAGTTCGGTTTAATATCTCACTTTTCAAATGTTTGAACAAGAATGAGACTGATATCTTGGGTTTTTAAAGCATTTCTGGTGTAGGTTTTTGCGGATACCGAAATAACTCTTAAAATTCTTTGAGTAATTTATTATTTTCTTGTTGACAGCTAGCAGAATTCATCGATTAGATTGAAGATGCCTAAAAATCTGAAGATACCATTGAATATTGGTCCCGAAACAAAGATATATGTAATTAGTTTTTTGCACATCCATTATGTTTAAACGTACCTACGGTGGCTCAGCTGTCATGTCGCACATCAAACGGGAGCTCAGCGGTAGTGAGTGCCAAACATTCATCAATGATGACACGAGGTTTTGTCCACGTGAGCAATGTGGGGAGAAGTCGTCTCTTCGAAAGTAAAACATTCAATTGTGAAGAGCTTCCAAGAATAGTAAGTCCAATTACCACAGAATTAAGAGATATATGTAGTGCCAAGCGGCTCGTGTGGTCGCTCTCGTAGTCCACACCTCTGAGAGGATAAATCACGGTCGCACGGCCATGCCAAACGTGCGGTCGAGCCGCTCTACAATATGATATAATTGTTTTAGATTGGACAATGATTCAGTAATGTGTTCAGCCAATTCACGTTACATACTGTTTGTAAATAGTCATGTGTTTTGGTCCCGCTTTTTTGACTCGTGATTGAGTTCAAACACCGAACTGTATCATTCGAAATTAGATGAAATCAAGATATCAAAGAAACCGTCTACAAAACTACGCTTCATGCCAAACTCGTAGGAAAACAAAGCCACATCACAGATGACGAAACGCCACATAACCCAGTTCGCGTGTAACATGCAGTTTCCTCGACCCGGCAGCCGGGATCCACCGAGATCCGTTGGCGTCCGGAGCGGTGACCTCGAGCATGCTTGTGGACGCCAATTAAAACAAAATCCGATGACACGACACGCCTCCCCACATAAATATAACGTGCAGTAGGAGTAGTAGGACATACATTATGTGGTGAACACGTGAAGGTTTCATACTGACCTGGTTTGGCATTAACATGTTACTGGTAGTAGTAGCCGGTGCACTAGAGGAACCAGAATGACAAAACGAAAATAACAGCAAGTAAAAAAAAAACAGGAAAAAGGCTAAAAGATACCTTTTTGCCAATGAAAAGATGGATAGATAAAATGCTTTTGAATCTATCAATTACATAATATTTCCGATTAGCCGATGTCATCAAAACAAAGCTCAGCTTAATCAACTTTCGTTTCTGCACTTTCCAAAATTCAACAAGATTAGGAAGCCAACATCAATAAAGTTCATTTCATGTAGTTTTATTTGCAGCAACCGAAGAAAATACTTGAATTTGAATTGGAATAAATCGCATTAACTAGCAGTCGGGATCGGCAAGGAGGGAAATGTAATATTACTGTGGCAACGTCAGACTGAGACCGCGACTAAGTTCTTGCTGCTGAATTTCATTAGGTATACACAGTACCACAGCAAAATTAGTATATAGTAGATAGAATTCTTTTGTGGTTTTGAACGAACACAGCTATACAATAGTCGTTTTGCCTTACGGAAGGAATCCATCAATGAGCCAATATACTCCGGCAAAAACTGCCACGTATGCAAGAATCCCAAGATGCCCAACATCGCTGGCCACTCGCACTTGACCAGTACCATTATAGTCATAGTTGACACTCGAGTCCTGAGCGAACATAACGAGGTCTATATCTGGCCACCATCCAATCAGGTGCGAAGCGTAATGTTCGGGAGTCGCGCGGCCATGCTAATAATACCAGTCGAAGCGACGCCATTTATAGCCTAACCAGAATAGCCAGCCAAACATATAGACGCAGCGATAGATATGTCCTATGTCAAGACAGATTTAGAAGGCGATGAGAACTCCATTTACGGAATCCTTATAATAGAAACAGCTTTCAGTCGAAGTTAAACGGTGCTTGAATAAGGATCAAAGGCCGAAGCGAAAGGCGTGTGCCAATAGTACCGTAAGAGTTCAAGAAATTAATACGGCGGTAGTTTCCAATCGTATTCCTTGTTTGTAAAGAAGAAATCGATTATTGTTAATCAATTAACAATGAGGACTTCAAAATGATCTCTAACGTAAGACGTAAGATTTTCTTAAATGTGGCGCAATACTCTCCAAAAAGCATACTTCGAATGATATCTTAAAGTGTCCAGAAAATCGCTTCGAGATTCAGCATGAAATACGGTTCCTGGCACATCTGAAACTATAAAGTTTTCAGTGGGAGCGCCATTCAGCCGAGTAAGTACGAGAGCGCTAACGAGCCAAAATCACTGGCAGCCAACTCTGGCAACGCTGGCCGCGCGTCATTTCCGGTGGTGCATTATTTAGAGTCCGAACCCTTTTAGATTTCCGGTAGGCCCGCCTTCTTGAGAAGAGTTGACACTCAAATTAGATTTAGGTTCCGAATCTATTAGATCGAACGGATAGATACTATTCATGAAACATTTCTGAATTTAAATTGTGCTTTTCCATAGACTCTTTTGTAACTAATTGTTTTGTCTATAGGTACTTGTTTCCCCGTCGTTTTAAACGCTACAGTTCCCATCATCAATTACCGACATGTGCGCGAGACAGACGCGCAGTGGTCGTGAAGATAAATATAGACGTTACCGCATAAGCCCAAGTTTCTGGTCAACACTAATTGATATCGCCTAGCCAATAGACATTGTTGAGCAGGACGATGTCACTGCCATTTTTAAACACAAAATAATTTGGTTGCAAAAACGAAACAAAACAGAAATTTGAAAAGATATATCTGACACGTGTTAACGATTTGCTTCTGGTTGAATAAACAGGTGAAACTCTTAGCCCAAGGTGTCACATATACAAACAAATATAAGCAAAATTTAAAACTTATCGTACCGAGGAACCCACTCGATAACACGTGTACTAAAATCTGTTATTTGTTATGTCACTATTTACATAAATATTTCTTTCACAATCTTATGTAAATTGTTTGGCAGACATTTTGACGGAAAACCCTGACTTTTCATTCACGATTTACTTTCCTTAACAATTTCGTTAAAATCTAAATTCATTAACACATATTATATCAAATATGCAATAAAGAATTTGAATTGAATTGAATCATCAATAAATACACTGACCTATTGGATAGCACTTCTAATTTGTATGTCACTGATTTATTGGCAGCTAAGCCATTGGAAAATTACGAGTTTCAACAATGTCATCAACATTTCAGGCATCAGCATTTGGATAGTGTTAGTGACGAACAACTTAGTGCTGCTATAGAAAACATAGTGCCAAACAAAGTTATAGTAGAAATATTACATAGAAATGTTTAAAAGTTGTAAGATAAAGCCGAATCAGACGATACAGGTAAAGAAGCATCACCACCTGTTGTTGTGTTTACAGCCGCAGCCGGGACCTTGCGGGACATCCCGGCGTCGCGTGCGGTAGGTCGCGGCGACCCGGCGGAAGCTGACAGCTTACTAAGTACCCAGGTTTGCTGATTGCCAGTGTCATAGTTCCGTGTTACGAATAATTTACTGCTACAAATGTTCATAGATTCTTGAATTGAATATTGACAAAACGTTGACCGTGCAAGCAGGCAATCTTCGGACTTACCCGAACAAACGAAATATGAATCGTAACGATAACTATTTTAAGGAATTCCATTGATTTTTTTAATAAAACGCAATACAAAATTTCCACTATTGATCAAAAGCAAACAACTGACGATGAATACTAACAGAGAGCACAAACATCTATTTTCACCAGCAATCTCGACTAATCTTGAACTGTACAGATAAATGGATATCGACAATTTGGCAGGGGTGCACGTGGAAACTTCCTCCATTTTGTGCATTAGATGCGCAACCTATATACATGTACTGCGGGAGGCGGCTATCATACAGGGTATGACGTATGTATTTGTGAACCAAATCACGTAACAACGAAGAATTTGATGGACGGGTATGATGTCCACTAAGTTTACGACATGTTTAGTGGTCGAAGATTGTTGCAGTAACAAACTATAACGAAATTGAGAGACCAACAATTTGAGAGTTGAGATAGGTATCAATCATGTAACGGAAGCCTACTCACCATGAAACGTGGTAACAAAAAATTCTTACGATCATGAGAAAACACAAAAAAATAAAGCTAGCTATCAAACTAACCATTAGAGTCTGGAACATGCTCGTTAATTTGTATAACAAGTTCGTTGAACTGTGCTGGGTTTAGAGTATCAAGCCTTCACAACTGAATGCCAATAAATGACATCATCTCGGCCAAATGTTTTGTACCACAAGCATGAAGGAGACTAGAACATGAACAATAGAGTTAAAATAAATCTAGAAATATCCTGTTAATTCAACTTCCGTGACGTTAATCAAAAAATAAATAATTTAGTAATTAAATCTACTTTAAACAATACATTAAATAAAAAAAATGAGTTTAAAAACTAAAACCCGACCACATATAAAATCACAGACTAACAAAACCGCGGTCTTAAAAGTAGAAAACATGAAAATCGTCTAGGAAGTAGATAATTTGTATATTTCAATTTAAAGTATTAAAAGTAACATTATTATAGAAGACAGCCGTAGTCGCATGCCACTGATACCTGACCTGATGCTCCTTCATGGCGTTATCATTGATACAGAAGTCATCTGCTAGTTGCAATTAGCAAGGTGGCATGCGACTACGACTGACCTCTATAATAATTTACGAATCTATTGACACCTCATTTATTAAAATCCGTTCAGTAGATTAGGCGCTTTGGTGGAACATACAAACATACATATACTGCCAAAATCATTACCCTTCGTTTTGGCTTCGCCGTAGTCGGGTAAAAATACAATAACCCTGTAAGACGATATGAATGAAAACCCACACAAAGTCATGTCAACAATTTTATTACATGACCCGACCTCTAAGACACGTGTTACGCGAGCATTATCCAATGAAGAGTACTTGTCGCATCTAGTAGTCTCTGGAACCAAGCTACCAGGCCATACCACACTAATACGCCAACGTGGTGAATTAACAAGTATACATTGGAGCCAACGTTGGCGATAACCGGCAGGTGGTGGTCTACTCCAGTCAATTTGGGAGTTTGATCCGCTGACACTGGGTTATTACCGCTTCCTGCCCACGACTGCAACGAGGCCAATTGTCGTGAACCTTTGCGTCTATAAATGTAACCACTTAATTCCTTGTGCTCTAGAATGTTAATACTATTCAAGATGATATGATGTGAGAACGTAACAAAAGGATCATTATCACAGCAGAAAACATAACAAAACAATGCAATTAACTACTCACAACAATAGCTAATGGAGTACGTTTGCTAATAAATGCAGAATTCATGACCAAGGAAAATGTAAATGCAAAAAACAACGTTAAACCAAAAGTCCTTCAACAACTAACATAACTGAAAACTAATTATAACTTAACCTTTAAAACTTTCCGATGCCTGAAAAAAAACACCAGACGATGGGGCTATAGACGAACATTTTCAAATGTATAAATTAGCCGGTAGGAGTAGTGGTAGTGGCTACAAAAGTGTTTAAATGACGTCTAGCCAGTGTCAGTTGTGTCATTTGTGGTTTCAATGATCGACAAAACTATTATTTATAAAAATAAAGATTTGAAAGGTAACGATTAAAATAAATTTGAATGTGGACATCTCTGAACATGATTGCCAGTATCCTTTTACTTGCTCCTATCGCTTTTGCGAAGTCATAATTAAAGTTCTTCGCCATAAGTACGTATAATTATGAATGTTTCTCAGAGTGAATCATGCGCTTATTCCGTTCGTAAGAGTTTAATTGAAAGAAACGAGTCACATAAATGTTCGTAACGTAACTGGTGTTTTGATCTTACAGTTGTGTGAAAATATTGAAAGTCGACTTGGAAGTTAAACTAACATTAACTGCAGCTTTGATTCGTCAGCTTGCACAAAAAGGAATTGCAGTGATTGTAATAAAATTAAAGCATCAATAGACTTGATGAAAATGATGAAACTTTATATTCAATCAAAAATTAATACCATGTCTAAGTTTAGAAACAGCAATCAAATAGCCTGCGCATTTAAAACATTACGGAATAAAATGTGGAAGTTGAGACACCAAAACATTTTTGTGTGTTGCGTCACCTTTTCAAAAAGAGGTCTAGATGCCTTCATACTTTCACTTTGTAACACGAGGAAACAAAAAAATGGTTACGCATTAAACTTTTCAAAATTGAAAGGCAGTCTCTGCCTTGCTGTTATACAGTTATAAGTACATGAGATTAAGTAGCGTTATTTATAAAAAAGGCTTCTCTAGAGTGTTGTTTTTAAAGCCACGTTTAACCACACGACTGATATTTCGCGAACTTCAACATTACAACTTATTAACTCCTTGTTCACAGACTCCTAAGAATCCTTTTCTAAAAGATGCCCCATTTTGATAATTAACACTTTCACGACTGAACTGATATGCTGAATGCAGCTTATACGAGTTGTGGATTGTTGTCTTATTTGTTAAATCCCACTAGTTACTTGACATTTATATTTTATGACTAAACTTCGGTGGGAACTTGCCAAGGCTGGCAGGTGTGTCGAGAGGTGGTAGTAGTCGGCCGGCCGGTAACTACTTCACTATGAATAGGGTGTAATTACGGGGTGAGTGAAAATGGAGGCGTATGATACGACATACCCTTATTTACAGCCGTGCAAACGAACCAAATACTAGCTGGGCATAGTACGAAAGTTGAGCTAATGATGTATATGTATAAAGCTATAAAGATCTTAAACGGGAAAAACAGAGAACGAACAAGTTGAAATTCATATTTACAGACATATCGAATATGTCGAAAATCTGAAATGACTGACTAGTTTAACAAAATAGTTACATAAACATTATCATTTTACAGTAGAAATAGTGAAAACAGCAGACAACACAAATACAGATATACTACATGAATGTAGTTAGTTGCAACATGAAGATAGATAAAAAAAAAATTGACAAACATTCATCCAGTCCACATTTCGTTAACCGATAGAGATAAGGTTGCATTTCATGAGATATTCGTGAGCACATCGTGAATGAACAGACAAGAAGGCTATTTCCATCATAGTAATTTATTTTCTATTGTGTCAATAGAAAATAAATTACTATGATGGAAATAAAAACCACTAAAGCCCATATCGGTAAAGTAAATAAAACCTGTAAAATTCAAGTTAATATTATCTAGCGTCTAGTCATATAAATGTTGAGTTTCGCATATCTAAAAATAACACACCTACTGAACACACGATTATGATGTCATGTTCTTTTTCAACCTTTCGGAGGTGGCTGGTATAAAGTTTAAAAGTAGTAGGTACCTCATTGCAAGTCAGCCTGATAGCAGTGATAAAAGATAAATCTTAATTGCAGCTATGTCAAACGTTTCAACAACGTAAACACACGTTTCCGACAGATTTATTTCGTAAATAATTTGGCAGATTACATGTTATTAAGCTATAATTTAAAACGCTAGAGTTTAATTGTTTGTGAACGCACCCACGATACAGGAGAAATTCCTAGTGTGCGTAACGTTTGAAAAAAAACCGTTTTGTATGCGCGACATGTATTTATTATATTATTATATATTAAGTATTGTATGCGTGTCACAACGTGTCGGTATGAACTGAAAATATTTAAATAAAATATTCGAAACAATTAGATAAGACTGTTTCATTCTCATATCTTTTGATAACGTTGCATTGGCGTAAACAACAGAGAACCTTGATGCAAAGTTCTTTCATACATAGACGAACTCAATCGCTGATGTTATTGAAGTGCTTCCATAGCGTGTAGCGACGGGACTTAAGTCCAGTCAGTCCCAGAAGTAAATCGAGCGCAATTATCTATTCCCATGTTTTCACTCATAAATAAACAAACTCGTGCATAATATATCCCATAAAGATACAATTAACTCAGTAAATTTTTTCGTGAGTTGTGAGGTAAACACGCCGCCCACTCCCACGCCGCCGCTACGCCAAAGGTCAAGGAGTAATGTCAGCACCTACACACAGTTCCGAATCAAATCAACGATATTCCCTTTGGATTACATTATCTTAGATCCTACGCAGCAGTGGGTGGTGCTATTTCAACATACGAGTACTTCTAATGTTTGTGAAAAATTGCAAAAAAATTAACACAAGTTTGTGTCAGTCAGTTTGTTGAACTTGCAATTATCAAGGAACTGGACAACAGACGCACTATATATAGTACAAAAATATATGCTGTTAGCCGGTACCCTGAAGTAATGCCTAGACCAGTTAATCGATTATTTTTTTATAGTCCCGGCTCAAATCACAATCATGGTCAAATCCTACTAAATATAATATAAATCACTGTCCAACTTCTTACTCTGATGGTTTTGTTACGGAAGTCAATATTTGATGAATAAAAAACTATTGATTCGATTTTACAGTTGACTGGATTGAAATTGACTTCCATTTAATCCCAGTCGACTTCCTCGGAAGAGTTCTTGGGAAACCATTAGTAGCTTATAACGTTTTGTCTTGCCCCATGTTTGGACAAGAACAACAGAATCCTCTTGAATGACGAAGTTTTACCATTCATCTTCTCTACAGATTTAACAATAAGAATCAAAATCAACTCAAAATCAAAATCATTTATTTGAAGTTGGCCAGTTACAGGCTCTTTTGAATAGTCGAACAAATACTAAATTTTAATAAGCTAATAAACTGAGCTACAGTCCCACTCACAAGGCATAATAACTGTCAGTGTACTGTAGTTGCCGATTTCGTCTCATGAGAAGAATGGCAAGAAACTTCATGGATACTCTTTTAAATCATAATATTGTTACAAACTTTGATTACAACGTTCATATCGAGATTGGTATATTATCATGTGAGAACGATGTAGCAAATTGTGCACGATAAGTGTCGACAGTAAAGCCAAAACGACGATTTAAAAATAATATAATAATTCAAACAAGCCGTGGCAAGTAAGAGGTGACCAGTCACAACTGACAGCACCCGTTCACGAGCATGACGCATGGATCAGCACCATTCCAATCAAAGTACGAGTAAATGTGGACGAAGCAAAAACAAAGAATATATTATGAAAGCTACTAGTTGAAATATTAGAGTTCTTACGGAGTTGTTTACCATTACGTAACATATATTTAGCTAAAGAGAAGTAAACTGCAATAGTTCACTGAAAGAAAACCAACTTGTTATTTGGTCTAATTGTACATGCGGAAACCGAAAACACGGAAACTTGAAGTTTACAAGTAACTAACACAAAAGTTTTCAAGGCTCGAGGTTTTTGTACGCAATGTCACGGTCCATCGACATGATGTAGCAAGAACCACGCAAATAGACGCAGCCATGCATTGACGAACGCACTGTAAGTGCTAACACCAATAAACATTGATTAACAGTAAACAAATAAGGAAGCAAACAATACACCAACAAAGTAACTGACTTCAACAGTAAATAGTTTATTCACGACGCTATAAAAGGTTTTCTAAAAGTGGGACGAATTCATGGAACAGAAGATTATTAAAGAAAAGGGTAAACCCAATGTTTCACAAAGGTCGAACTGCTTTCTTAGAAGACACTATAACCTTTAAAGGTAATTTTGCGATACACGATACAAAAAAGAATTCACAGATGTTACAATCATCGAAATACACAAAGATATTTGATAAAATGAACCTTTACAACTTCTGTGCATAAAACCTAGAATTTATACTTACAGTTTATACTCATTAAAGACAGCCCAACGGTTTATATTTCCAATAAATATCCCCTTGTAGTGAATCATCAAGATAAATAAAAAGTTTACAACGTTGTGCGCAAATATTTTCCTGTTACCCGACCACAGTGGTGATGTGGCCCATTCACTGATCCAGAATGACCTCTTTGAACCACAAAAATAGTAGTTAGACTAGTGATTTTCATTTAGAAGCAGTTTGATCTGTCCACAGGAACTTGGTAATAGCCAAATAATGATATTTAATAACTTCAAAGCCGGAAATTCTTAAAAAATTAATAAAATTGAGTGTTTGCTTAATACATTGTTATTTACCTACCAGCAGTTGACGTCAATGCGGTTGGAAGTCGTAGTCTACCACCTGAACTTTAGGCTTCATTTGAGGATATTTGAGTATAAGGATGTTTTCGTATAATATTGTACTCATTCTACCCGGCCCTACAGACTTAGTAAGTTGCTCGCTGCTCTTGTTCACAGTTGGAAATGGTTTCAACTTTGTGTTTTATGCTTACATAAAACATTATCACAACGACATGGCAGTAGTAATATTTAGTTTTTGTTAAATAGTAATGCACAATGGTGTGACTCCATTGGCGATTAACCACAAGCTACACACAACAGGAGAATAAATGAATAACATCGAAGGCAAACAAACAGGAATACTGCTATGAATCAGGAAACACTAACGTTACATTGCGCTAAAAACAATCACAGCCTTTTAAGTGGTGATTGCAAATCAACATTTCCTCCATTGTATTCTAAAGTTTCAAATGCAATTGAAAATTGTCTATCACCAAATATTTGAAAAATAAAAGTACGATTTTCAGTGTGCTCCATCGCACGCAGTTCGTCTAGACAGGAGTTCCGTAATTATTTCTGTCGCGAATCCAAGACGTGTGCGTCATTCGCTTTGACGCAATGAACCGAAAAAAAAACGCATCGATTGTCGCCACACGAAATGCACCGGCGCAACCAACAAAACAATATTCATAATTTACCATAATACATAATATCAACAAAGAAACAATGAAATTTAATCAGTCACTTAGCGGAAACCATTAGTTAGTAAGAGAAATCGTATGCACAAACAATTAGAAATAAACAAATATTACTCCATTTATAGAAGTCGATAATTAAAAACTTAATCAAAATAATAAGTGAAAAGTACGCAAATAATTCTTAGAATTGGAAACTTATCTTTGAATATGAAGACATGTCAAGGTTTTGCAAACAGAAATAAGATAGACGAGTTTGAAAAAGTAGACAGATTAATTTAAATCTATCTACGTTATAAAGATTCATCATTAAATGCTTACATGATGACGCTCGTCCAAAGATAGCCCCTGTTATCAGCGCAGGCAATTAAGGTTATTTATAGAACTGATAAAGTTTTTACGCGAACCTAATGGTACTCCAAACGAGGAGTTGTCACTCATTATGGAGGTCGATGTGGAAATCAACAATAGTACTTAATGTTTTATTCCGTCAAAACATTTGTACCAGTAATCCAAGAGTATACTTGAGATATTCTTGAATGGCTTACTCGTATTCTAGAAATAAAGGTAATTTCAATATAACTGAAGATAGCTCCTTGCTGGATATTTTTTACATAAGATGTAATGTGTGGTAGTATCCGGCTGAGGGTCAGTGGCCTGCGCGCGCGCCTGTGCGTCTGTGCCGGCCCTTAGACAGGTTCCGCATAACGGGAGCCGGGACCGTGTCAATCACGACAATTATTTAGCCCTCACCATCGAGAGATAATAATAATAATAATAATAATATTCCACAACTATCACACAACGCCATCTAGTCCCAAGCTAAGCAGAGCTTGTGTTATGGGTACTAGACAACTGATAAACATACTTATATATTTCTAAATACATACATATTATAGATAAATTACACCCAGACACAGAACAAATGATCGTGCTCATCACACAAACATTTGTCCTGGGTGGGAATCGAACCCACGACCTCCGGCATAGCAGTTAGGCTCACTAACCACTAGACCAACAGGCCAGTCTCCAGATCTCGAATACTTCATGCTGGCGGCGAGTTTTTGCTGTCTTGTCATTTAAGTAGCGTGTACCTATTAATATCATGTGATTGCAATTGTATGAACATCGCATTTTGTTGTGGTAACATTTGCTGTATTGTTTTGAAGTGTTTTTGAACATAACGAACATACTGCATGGATTTCCTGTTGACTGAATATGTTGAAGGCCTACTTTCTATGCATACCTACACTACATTTATTCAATGCAAATTACCGGTAAGTTGCTACACGAATTGCAAAAAATGTTAAGGAATACCAAAATAAGCAGGAAAAAGTTTTACATCATGTGAAAGAAGAATATCTAGAGATAATAATATACTACAAACATATTCGTAATAGAACAGAGAAAGGCTTTCGAATGAGTAAGCCACCAGTTCTTGAAAAACATTGTACATTGTAGAAATTTCTCTCACATAAACCAACGGGATCAAAACCCCTCGTGCCTTGGTATTCTACTCAAACAGTCAGATGACATGAGATAATCAGATAACTGAGCAAATATCGACACTTATGAAGATACTCATCGAGACTGCCGATCCTACCGACAACCGTGTGTGTGAGTGAGGGCCGACGACAAGATTGTTTTATTGTGCAATTAATTACATTAAAATACCCGGTGCTTTCTCTGAAGACACTTACAGCAGTGGATGGCATTATGACACTACTGTTTATTCTTTAAAACAACGATATAGTAGGCATGTGAGAGAAAATTAATTAGCTTCAAAACACACCGTGCAACTAACTGCGCTTTCAATAGTAAAGTATTTCGGTTAAAAGAGTTAAGCAGTAAATATGAAAGTAATGATTTTATAACATGCGGATAAATCACACGGACAGTTTTGATCGACTTTAGTGGTCACATGCATGGAGAAAGAAACATGAGGAAAGATAGGCACATTAGATGACCGATTTACATATTCTTGAAGTCAAGGAGAAATATCACCAATAGTTGGATACGAAAGCGTATACTATGAAAAGGCACAATGAATTTAGTTACCTTTGTTCCGGTTGGTTAAATCGGTCAAAATCTATTGTGATAAAATTGTGGACAAACAAAATTGCCTGTGGTGACCTTTTCATGGTATTTATGACAACGAGGTGTTTTAAATGCGAAATTATGGCTTTAACAAAGGCCTAGCGACAGGTTTATATTTAACTGACAGTATTGACCATTCTCATAAAAATAAGTATCTGTTTGTCTGTTTTTGTGTCGTCCGATATAAATCTACATGCGCTATGGGACAGCGTCACGTAACACGTTGCTTCACTAGTGTATTATTGTTGCGCAATGTCTTATACATCGACATCTTATACAGATCCGATAGCTGCAGTTGGATTACATTGAGTATTAACAACAAACTTGTAAGTTTCATTAACAGCTTTGTTCTCATCAATTTAGAGTTTCTATCTTGTTTGAGTTTATTTTCTTTCTGTCGCTTTTCAGGTCTTTAGCGTTTAACTGGTCATCTACCATAAGCTATACCTTTAGGATTGTTCAAAATCTAAATAGTGTCATTATTATCATAGTATTTTTATTCTGGGGGGAATTTCTCTGGGATACCATCCCAGAGGGCAATTAAACATATTTAAAATTGAGGGCAACCCTCACATTTTATCAGATCATCATTTGGTGACAATGGGACCACTTGGGAAGTACACCCTATCGAACACCAAATTTTTTTTCAAATCGGTTAGCAAGTGACGGAGTTATGCCCGAATAAAACATAAAAAAAATATTTATACATCCGAATTGAGAACTTCCTTCTTTTTTAGGAATTGGTTAAAAATAAATTAAAGTCATAAACTCCAGTATTAATCAACTAATTTACATGACAACAGTTCTATTAAAACAAACTCGCGAAAACATTAAGTTGTTTTTGAATGCTAGAATACTTAATAGAAAAAGGAATTTCATGAAATAGAAGAAAAACAAAGTCTCTACTGTTTTGTTAGACAAATAGTTCCAACTATAGTGATAACTAAATAAAAGCAAATAAGGTATTCTTTGCAATGACTTTGTTTGTTGCTAGGTTGCACCTGCAGTGCTAGAGAAAAATCCAAGTACCTACTACTGCTGAGTAAGTAAACTTGACTGAGAATTATATAAAAACTATGTATGTTAAGAGTATTTACTTTGTTTTCCTACAATAAACTTGCTTTTATGTTTTCATTCTTACTTTTGCATGTGCATATAAAAATATTTTTTAATCTAAACCTAACTTGAACGGATTTCATAAGTAGCACACAACCAATTTAAGTTTGATTTAAAATTAAAATCATAAACGAAGACATCACGTAATTCGCAACAATATCAAGCGAGGAGAATGATAACAGGCCGAACGCGGATACGACGTCCACACGCATACTCGCGCACCCGACACACAAACGCACGCACACACGCGCTCCGGACGAAAATAGCTTCGCCGATAGCGCAAACACACCAACACACGCCCACACGTTGTACGTGAACTGTAATAAAAACATACATAGACACGCACAGTGCGCTATGAATAAGACACATATTGAAATGGAATCGTACGAACGAGCTGATTGTGAACCACTCCAAACCACCTCCAGGTCCCTGCCGCACCACAGCACGCCACACCCGGTTAGCTTGGCAGGCGGGGATCGAAAAACATGATTAGAGTGAAAGCCAATTTCGCGAACCGACCTCGAATTTATTTGCATACTGCGATAAAAACTAGGCTCAAACGACAATAACCGGGACCTCTTTACCACCAAGTACCGGTCTAGTCTAGTTCCAATTATAGGAACGCACCGCAATTCTATGTCATGCAACATATCGAGGAATGTGGATCTGCGACGTCGCCGTATATCGAAGCGGACTCACCTAAATTGATGACATACATGGCCTGGGAGCGCTCGAGCCTCCGCGCATGCTCCACGGCCTGATACAGTCCGCCGGAATCCACTTTGAGGCACTAAAAAACTTTATCACAAACAGAAACCACTGCGTCAAACGCAAGCATCTTATGTATGGTGGCACTAGCACTTGCCGTCGAACGGCACGGATCGGTTCGCGCGACACTCGATGGAGCGACAGGTGAGCTCGGATCGCGGTCGAACACTGACTGAGAGGCTGGCAGCGCGGGGCGGCGGCGCGTTGACGCAGCGGCGCGCGCGCAGCGCTCTAGCGCCCGTAGCTCCGCGCCCTGCAGCGCTACAACCGCTGATAATTGACGCATCCACGTTTTCGCTAAAACGACTTAAATCTTGGCAATAGTTTCAATACAAAAACACGGTAGACTGTAGGATGCAGTTTCTGAGAATCAATTCTCACCAGATTACTGAGAATTTAAAGCGCTGACATGATGGATGGTAATATTACTATTTACATATTTACAAGGCTAAAATTAAATTTTTCGTCGTTTGCTCAAGTCATGGATGGGTACCATGATACTTGGCAAGTTGGCATCTCTATGAAGTGATCAGACAGGGATGCTGGAGTACAAAAACAGGCAAAATGACCGACACGTTGGTTCAAAGTTTTAAATGGGCAATGACGCAATATGCGCTAACTTATATTTACAAAGGTTACAGACGAATTCACAACACACCAAAAGTGAGCAAACAAGTCGCTAAATTCTTAACAAGAAGAACAATTCAATTCAATTATAGACTTGGTGAACCACACCTAAATTTTTACAATAATGGATGATAGTGATCTTGAGAAGAACGAAGAAGACAAAAATCAAAAGATCACAGGTGAGAGAGATGTTGGTAAACACAAGTATATTCTGGAAACAACAAACTTTCACCTGTTGACAAACAAACCGATGTTTGATCACAATGTGGCCGATCGGTCAGCGTGACAACTGTGGCGGTGCGTCTGTTGTGTAAGAGCATACTCGTATGTACATTACGCGAACAATACAGAAAAATGTTCATCAAGACATGCACGACGAGCTGAAGCTGGTTTGGAAAACGATTTGTCTTTACGAATCTCTCCGTGGAACTAATAAAATGAAAAATAGAAAACTTGAATAGAATATGTCAGGGTACTTTCGTAAGCTACAAGAAATTCGATTCCACGAGAGGTGAATGTAAAAGCATTTAATGTGACTTCCAGACAAATAAATTGCATTTACTACCTCTTCGAGTAAAGTATCTATTAGGATTCTACAATATGACAATTACACTTTAACACACTCAAAATAGCCTAGACTGTATAACTTGCGCAACCATCTCCCCTCCACTGCGTTCAGCTTTATTTTTTTGCGCCAAGACTTTCAAGACCGAAGATGCCAATATGGTAACACTTTGAGGATTGGAAAACGTTTAGCAGAGCTTTATGATGTGCACATGGAAAAACGTGGTCAGAAAGAAACTAAATCCCTCAATTCGGATTTCACGAAAATGGAAGCAGATGATCCACAGCACGTAAATAAAGTAGGCGGGTTTATAAACAACACAATGATCAATAGCTCATTGGGCGACTGTCAGCGAAGCGGCTCGCACCGGTGTGGTCGGCTATAGGTCAACCGTTGAATATTTAGGGCGCTCCGTGACGTGGCTATGACGTCGCTTGATTGCAGCGCTGATTACCCGCGCGTCCTCGCTAATACTTTATGAGAATATCGTCCGCACGCACTATCTCACGAGACTGTTAGGGAATATAACTTGTTAGGGAAATAAGTATAGGTAAATGCACAATTTTGACAGCTTTATGCTCAAGGGACATAAAGAGAATATTTGCGCTTGCAGCTGATTCAAATTGCTGTATCGTGTATACAGTGTGTCCGGACATGGACTAGCGATATTCTAAATACTTAAATATAAACTATTTTAAAGTACAATTACACTCTAGGCTTGGGTCCAATACACTTCCCCGCTATGTGGCAGCCATTTTGTTTTTATTGTTGAAATATGCTCTATGCGAGTACAAAAAATATCATATAATAATATCTCAAAGTTTTAGTCATACTGAGATAAAAATAGGCTTATTCAAAAGGCAATAATATTGTCTACCATCTGCTTTACAAAGCAATGTGTTCACAATTCCATAACTTTTGAAAAAAAAATTGAAAGCGATAAAATAAAGAAAAATTATGCAACTCAACCAATAATTGTTAATTACTACAAAAACATACCCAACAACTTTTTATTTTTTTACTAGATCGACAGATTTTAAGCTAAGCTACAATACAACATAAAATTCACAACTGTATGTCTAATACTTTGAGAGTTATTGTTGTTTGAACATAGCGTTATTTATGTTGTATTGTAGCTTAGCTCAAAATCTGTCGATCTAGTAAAAAGAATAAAAAAGTTGTCGGGTATGTTTTTGTAGTAATTAACAATTATTGGTTAAATTGCATAATTTTTTTTTTCCGACTTTCTCATTTCTTTTCAAAAGTTATGGAATTGTGAACACATTGCTTTATAACGCAGATGGTAGACAATATTATTGCCTTTCGAATAAGCCTATTTTTATCTCAGTGGCTGCCGAATAGCGGGGAAGTGTATTGGACCCAAGCCTAGAGTGTAAATGTACTTAAAAATAGTTTATATTTAAGTATTTAGAATATCGCTAGTCCATGTCCGGACACACTGTATAGCCAGACTCGCACACAGACCAGGGAATCATGACACAAAAGAGGAAGCCTATATTCAAGAGTGGCTGTTTGCCGATAAGGTGATTTTATGTGTGTGTACGGTCAGAAGGTTTGGCAAAGTAAAAAGCGTGTTCTCAGTTGAAGGTTTACTGAACGACTAACACAAAGATTACAATATACAGTGCAGTGGTTGAGGGCTTAGAGTTAACTTACGAGCTACGTCATACATGACCTAAGACTAAAGATGTATAGGTAATTTGCCTACGCGCTACAATCCTCCCCCCTTAGATTTAACGATAAAATTTTAATTTGTAACAACCCAGAAGAATACAAAATTATCTATGAACTAATTAAAACTACAGACGATAACATAACAATAAACAAATTGAGTTGTGAACAATGGTTTTACTTATGCTAGAGCGTTCACACTATGCTACTTATACTAGAGAGAGTATTATTTTCGTCACATGTTGTTTACACTACACTTTAACTTTGAGGTTTGCACTCGCGATTTGCTTGTAGGTTGGGCATCCCTGGCGGTGCGCCGATAGCACGTTGTGTGATCGCGTGGTTGATTTTGTCTCGACGGAGGCTTCGATGCGGCGCTTGCAATAGCACCACCCTACGTAGAGTATAGATAGGGATGCTGACTAGGATGTTTGCGGTTAGCGATATCTTGTGGGTGACGGTAATGGTTTTATCTTGCAGCAACCTTGTTGCCGGCGGCTGCGCTGTTCTGCGCCATGATAGTCATCTTGCTAGCTGGCTGGCCCATGTTGTCTGACTGCTGGCTGGTATGAGTGCGGCGATAGTGAACGTTTGTTGAAGAGTGACGGTTATTCATACGGCTGATAAAGATGTTGACGGAGGCGGCTCATATGTCGAATCTCACGGTCTTCTTAACGACCCGGCCCGATTTCGTTGTAATCAGCGGTGTCGTAGTGCTCGAAGTGATGTATGGAGTCGTAACGTTCGCCGGATGTGGGACGGTGTCGGGTGGCGTCGTTGTTTGGGTCTCCTGGCGTAGGACCGACACATTATTGACACATTATTATTTGACTGGCCTGTTGGTCTAGTGGTTAGTGACCCTGACTGCTAGGCCGGAGGTCGTGGGTTCGATTCCCACCCAGGACAAATGTTTGTGTGATGAGCACGATCATTTGTTCTGTGTCTGGGTGTAATTTATCTATAATATGTATGTATTTAGAAATATATAAGTATGTTTATCAGTTGTCTAGTACCCATAACACAAGCTCTGCTTAGCTTGGGACTAGATGGCGTTGTGTGATAGTTGTGGAATATTATTATTATTATTATTATTATTATTATTATTATTATTATCAAATTGTTGATGATGATGATGATGATCTCCTTGAAAGCACTCCTTGAAAGGTTGTTGATGATGATGATCTCCTTGAAAGCACTAAGTAAGAAAAACGATTTTATGAAAAACCAGACTTGGCATCTCCATAATAGCGTAAACCATTTAAAAGTAAACGGGGCAGTCCGTTATAACCCTAGGGAAACTAGATGACATAGAAAGCACAAACTAATTTCCGACTTTTTTGTTCCTATAATTTTCCTTAGATTAGTCTCTCGGTTTGTGTAGCTTACAGACAAAACAAAGTGTCACACAAGGTCTTACACAGGCCTCTTTTCCGTGAAAGGGCCATAATCCACCGTAGTCCGAGTGCACCTGTGTTCGAATGTTTGCGTCTATTCTTTCTACGGGACACTACGACCCAAGGTCCTATAAAAAGAACGACATTCAGTACGCTTGAATTATACATAACTAGCGGACCTGGCAGTCGTCGTCCTGCCCGGACAGCAGCGCCACCTACCGGGTCCAATTGCAAATCTAAACCATTCTCGAATTCACTTGAATACAAATGATCCGCCATTTATTGAATTCATTTGTTATAAAAAATGTGATAAATGAAGAAGCGCTCGACTGATTTTGTGCAAACTTCACATAAACCATCACATACCATAAATAGTCCGAACAAAGCCTAAACATTTGGTTTGGATAGGTGAACCCGTTCTTGAGTTATAAAATAACAACGAAAAGTGACATTGATTTTTATATATATTGATTATGTGAAGACTTCAAAACTCACAACATACACTCTTTTGCAAAAAAAAACGGGCACCTAAGGAAATTTACGTTCTAAGGTCGATTAGAGTTAATTAATTGAAATTTAATGTAGTCTGTATACTTATAATCGGGCAATTAAAAGAACAAAAACGATGGATTCTTTAAAACCGATGTACACGCCCAAACAATAAGAAGTGGTCGGCAATAAAGACAAGATTTTATTTACTTTTTTTAATTAAATAAAGTTACAAATGTAAAAACCTAATAACGAGTGTGACCTCCTCTTGCCAAAATCACAGCTTGAATCCTTCTGGGCATGCTTTCCACGATGTTTTTAATAACGTATTGTGGAATACGTTCCCACACTTCTGCAATGACTCTTTTTAGCTCCTTGATGTTTTGTGGAGCAGGTTGCACTGATCTTACCCGTCTCTTTAGAACATCCCAGACATATTCAATTGGATTGAGGTCAGGACTTCGAGCTGGCCAATCTAAACGACGGATCCCAACTTCTTGCTTGTACGCTTCCACGTCGCCAGAACGGTGCGGGCGAGCATTGTCGTCCATAAAAATGGAATCTTCCCCAAGTGCAGTCAATGTGGGTTGTGCATATGGAATTAGGACTTCCATTATGTACCGGTGTGCATTTAATGTTCCATTTTCTATGAAAACTAACTCCGTACGCTCCGTCGAATTAATTGTCCAAAACATAACGGAACCTCCGCCATAAGGAGTGATTTCTTCGAAACACACTTCCGCATAGCGTTTCCGTGGTCTTCGCAACACTCGCCGGCGTCGGTCCTCTCCACACTAAGAGATTCTAGCTTCATCAGAAAACAATACTTTATTCCAGTCCTCCAGAGTCCATGAAGCACAGTTCCGAGCAAACTGAAGTCGAGCAACACGGTGCTCACGGAGTAACTCCTGATATTGGCAGCCAAAAGCCTCCTCCTGACCGTCCACAAGCTAACTTCTACTCCTCTTACTTCTTCAGGTCCACACTTGACGCCTTACGATTCCGCAACGCCTGAATCACCAAAAAGCGGTCATCTCTTGGTTCTGTGCATCGTTTTCTTCCCGAACCGGGTCTTCTTTTGACCGAACCGGTTTCTTGATACCGTTGCCAAGTCCTCTGGACAGTTAAACGATTCACATTTAGCCGCTGAGACACGTAAGTTTGCGAACAACCTTCTTCAAGTAGGGCTATAATTTTACCGGCCCTTATCGCTTTATCACTCATATCAAAAAGTGGTATTTAATGTAAAAAGAAAGATTAAATTGTTTAATTTGCAGAAAATATCCAAAAAGTTTTAAAATATCGTAATCAGTTAAAAATCGTTTCAGCAATTCGCGCCATTAGTAAAGCAATTTTAGAATAATCCACAATAATCATTATTTTTCTTTTATTAATTTCAATTTTTTTTTTTAATTTGCCCGTTTTTTTTGCAAAAGAGTTTATTTATGACTAGCTGACCCACACAACTTCGTCTGCGTCACAATATATAGCTTATAAACTTCGTCGTTATATCGACTATCCAACATTGAAATATTTTTTCAATTCGCGCGTTCAACCAAACAAACAAACTCAGCATTAAATATTTATTCGTTTGCGTGTATTTTGAAAATATAATATAGCCTATGTTACGTGGTAAAGGTGTAGCTTTCTAATGTTGAAAGAATTTTCAAAGTAGTACATAATTATGTAGTAATTTTTAAGTTAAATCGTAACAAACATAGAATCTAATCTTCCCTCTCTATAATATTAGTTTAAATTACCTTAGATTATATTATTAAGAGCAGGGTCGGGCCGTGCAAAACTCCGGAATTCACAGAAAAAACAAAAACTCATCGTGTGTGGGCGGGCGGGAGGCTCAGGAGCTCTCCTTTGACACCTAGTCCTACATATTTCTTTGGAATGATCGTTGAACTGCTCTACTTTCCTATTAACTGACTTAATAAAAATATAATCTTAAAAACCGTGACTACAAACCGCGGTCTTAAAAGTAGAAAACAAGAAAATTATTCTTGTCTGATATTCATATATTGAATTTGTATATTTCTACTTATTTAAAAGTAAAATTATTATAGAGGACCGCCGTAGTCGCATGCCAACAGAACAGAAAAAATAGGTAGAAATGCTAAGCGACGAAATCTGTATCGGAACCAGTGTCGCCAAACTAACACAGTCAAACCATTAATCATACAATGCACTACAAATAAACAATTCGTTTGAGTGGTCGTTTAAATATTAAACACAACTGGCATAACTCACAGATTCTACTATTATTATTCTAATATTATTTAATGATAATATTATTAATGTTATAAAAAAAAGTAGTTAAAAAACTAAAAAACCCGACTGAAAAGACTGAAAAGCAAAAAACAAGCATATTTTAAATTAAACAAAACTTGGAAGCAGGCGGGGTCCATCCATTCTATTTTCATTTCATAATTTAATATTCAAATGAACCCCGCCTGCTTCCAAGTTTTGTTTAATTTAAAATGTGCTTGTTTTTTGCTTTTCAGTCTTTTCAGTCGGGTTTTTTAGTTTTTTAACTACTTTTTTTATTTCTCACTTTTTAGTTCTTTAGTGTTTGTTCTTTCGGTGGTCGCGTAAAATAATTCACAGATGATTTAACTTTTGTGTTTGTTTATAGAATTTGTGACTTTGAATTTATTTCAAACATAAAGGTGTCATATATTTTTCTAATCTCCTTTTAAAACCCTTCATTTTGATACCCTACTCGATGGTAATGGATTTTTTTTATTTTTTCAAATCCGCGATTTGGCCCCCAAAACCAGCAATTATCTTTGTTTTTTTAATTTTAATGTAGTCAGTGACACTCGCGCCATCAAGACGAATCTAACGACGTATATTTCATTCAAATCCCTTCATCCGTTTAGGAGTTATGAGGGAACAAAGAAACGGACATACATACATACTTACATACATATATACATACACGCCAAACACATAACCCTCGTTTTGGGCTTCGCCGCAGTCGGGTAATAAAACAAGAACTGGTTTAATTATTAAAAATCAGTGTGTCTGAGCGCATGTCTGTACGATTGGAGTTCGCTCGCGCTGGCCATGATTGAACTATCACGTAGTATTGGGACTATAAACGAGCATAAGCCCAGCGTTGTCCCATGGGGGTGCCAAACTAATACGATCCTTATATACCTACTTCACTGGTCACATCTTTTACGGTCATTTTTTGTTCGAGGGTGTGAAATCAGCTAATGATTCCTCCCGCTCTGGACTGTGCGGTAGGGAGTGTCAGACTTCTACTGACTAAAAACCACCCATGTTCCTTATTAGCCTTTGTGTCGAGGCCGCGGTATCTCTTTATAACAACCCGCAGCCCCAAAGGGATCTTTTTGTGCCCACACGTCTGACTATTTAAGTTTGATGATCATCATTGTGAGAGGCAGCGTCATTGACCATTAATAAATGTACAAATTTTATAACAATACACTAGACATGACCTTGAATTTGCAGCTCGTGACCTTTGCTTTAACTATCAAAATATACGATTTAAATTAACCAAACCAGTTAGTTACATTTCGTAGTCAATATTTTCTGCCAGTCATCGTGCGACTAACTATTTGTTTCGGGCTAGGAAGTAACCAATATGAATAATAGATAAAAACACTTAAAGCCGAAAATAACTTGACTATGATGACTTGCGCAAAAAATAATTAACTTTAACTGTAGTGCAACAAGCTAGGATTGACATAAATATATAAGTGTCATACAGGGTTTTAAAGACATTGATGCGCCAACTGTCATGCATATTCAGTATGTACATCATTCTAGACCCAGATATTTCTACCCTGAGAAATCTTGTATATTAAAACAAGACGACGAATTTTTCAAAAAAATAAATGATTTGAAAGGATGATATCCAAAGATGCTAAGTAATTTACAAACACTAACTCATTACATAGTCGTCGAGTTCGCCCACGCTTTACGTCGATGAAAAGCCGAACCGACAACGCTGACACATTGGCCAAGCCGTAACACAGTAACCCTGACATTGACACCCAACTTAACTGACACACCGGCACGAAACGTAGGAGCCAACTAAAAATACAACAAACATTATATCACCACTTCGTCGTATCAAATAACACAACAGACACAGAGAAAAAGAGAGACAGTCCAGTTTGTATCACAGTGTGGTAGATAGAGATATTCTTCACTTTTTTGGGGAAAAATATCGTTCTAGCGGAAAATTAGTGGAAATTATAACCCGCAATAATTAATACCCGCTACATTGATCGGTCCCGCGCGTCTTGACATTAGTAGTAATTCCTGAGAATGAGGAACCAATTTTTTTAATGACGTTACTATTTGGACCAACCTGCATACAGACACAAAGTGCAATATTTAGTGGTACTTTATGTAAATTAATATCTATCTGAAAAATATAAAGATAACAAGATATAATATGGGGAAAATGCTGAAACTCGATCTAGCAACCCAGTTGAATCACTAACTTCTGGATTTAACTTCGCGCCCACGTCACTGGGTGACACACACAACCTTGTGTTCTCACTTGCCAAAATACAGTTTATTCTGTAACTCAATGTGTCTACGTTTTCATGATTAAGATGACACGTTTTGTCTGGGTGTAATGAAGACAGAATCTGTTGTAATCGTAGAGATTATAATGATATAATTTACTGCCTAATTTACAAAATAAATAGCATACTTAACGTAACAATGTTATTATTGCAGTTCACCATCATTAGTCAAAACACAGTCTTACCAATGTGCAATGGGATAGGTATCGTATAAAATCTTATTACTCAGTATTAGCTGGGTTGCGGAGGTCAAAAAGGCAGTCAATCTAATAAATATTGGTATTTAGCTGCATCCGTTAAGACCGACCCCAACATGGTAAGGAAAAAGCTAGGATGAGTTTAGTACAACACAGGGTAACAGAATTATATCAAACTTCATTATGAAAGATTGACTGAAATTGAAACTAGTGCGGAGAAACAACTGACAGATATTTGCGACGTTGTTAACTTTCAGAACTCTCCCTACTTACGTGAGGTACCAAAATCGAGAAAATGCAATTTAAAGACTTTAACAAAACTGTATAACATAGGCATAACGCACACACGCCGAAAACAACGCTGCAAAATGAAAACAACAACAACAACCTCAACAATTTCAACCTCCTGAAAATGAATATAAGAACTGTCAGATACTGTGGCGAGCCCATCTCGAAGTCTCAAAACTTACAGTTGTATGTCGCTTGCAGAAATGTCAAGTGTCCTATTTATTTGAGCTGAAACCATTGAATTTTGAAAACAATTCTTCTCGTAGTAATCTGAAGGATTACAAACACCAAGAGATAATCCACTATTAATAACTAATAATTTCAGCGAGCTAATAAAGTACGGGTGTCGAGTGCGCAGGCGCCGGGCGCGACGTGGGTGATCAACCTTGTCTAGACCGAACTTGACTAACCCGTATTTACGTAACTACATCATTATTGCTCATACAACAGTTTTCAGCACACAACACAACGTTTTAAAGAAAGAACAGAGAAAAAGATGGAGCCGTTGATAAAACTCCTGCGCAATTTCTTTAACGGAGACAATTTCTGCATCTACGTGAAAGTTTCAAAAGTAGTTAAATGCAAATAAGTTTTCTGTTTAACTTTCATTGTTGCAACAAGATAGGTTATGATAATGAGTGCTGCACACTTGGGTTTAGATATTTATTCTGTTCGACAAATAAATAATCTCTCGTAGAGGACTCTGAAGTCAATTATCCTATTCAGGCTGAATAGGATAGGGCACGCCACGATAGTGGTAAGTCCCCTCTTTGAGGAGTGGCTTTAGAGGCGCCACGGCGCCCTCACCTTCCGTCTGACGCAGGTCCTCACCGGACACGGTTGTTTCGGGAGGTACCTGCACCGAATCAGGCGGGAGGAAACGCCCGGATGCCACCATTGCGAGGATCGGCCGGAGGACACGGTGGAGCACACAGTGGAGGTGTGCCCCGCTTGGGCGGAGCCCCGCCGTGTTCTCGTAGCGGCGATCGGCGGCGGCGACCTCTCGCGCCCGGCCCTGGTGCAAGCCATGGTCCGGGGCGAGGAGGAATGGGACGCCGTCGCCTCCTTCTGCGAAGCAGTGATGCTGGCGAAGGAGGTGGCGGAACGCGAGAGGGAGAGAACCTCTCGTCCCAGCCGCCGCGGGAGGCGCTCCGGGCGTCGGGGGTCCCGCGATGACCTCCGGCCACCGTAGACGCGGGCCTGTGGACGGTGAGTGATGGGCTAACTCGCCGTCCGTCCGTCTCACGACGAAAACAGGCCGTGTCGACGGCGCGTTCGTGTTCCACGCGCGCCTCAAAGAGATGTCAGCAACATGGGAGGGGCCCGAAAGGGCCGACGCCTGTCGGGGCCGCGGGTAGTCCAACGGTTATCGCGGCCTCGACATAGAGGGCGAAGAAGGAACATGGGTGGTTTTTAGTCAGTAGAAGTCTGACACTCCCTTTCGCTCTGCCCAAGAGCGGGAGGGGTTATTCGATGATTTTTACACCCACCAAAAAAAAAAAAAAAAAAAAAAAAGGCTGAATAGGATAATTGACTGACTAAAAAATTAAGTTTATAAGCTAAAACCCGACTACGAATAAAAACGCAGACTAATAAAACCGCGGTCTTAAAAGTATTTAATTAAACAAGAAAAATCATCTAGTGAGTAGATAATTTTATATTTATTATAGAGGACAGTCGTAGTCGTATGCCACCTTGTTAATGGCAACTAGCAGCTGACTTCTGTATCAATGAGAACGCCATGAAGGCGCATCAGGTATTGATCAGTGGCGAGCGACTACGACTGTCCTCCATAGTAAATATCAAATTATCTACTCACTAGACGATTTTTCTTGTTTAATACTTTTAAGACCACGGTTTTATTAGTCTGCGTTTTTATTCGTAGTCGGGTTTAGCTTTTAAACTTATTTTTTTATTTAAAGACCTCCTCCTTTTTTATATTAAGATCTTGTACCTACCATATACTCAGAAATAAATACTATTCTATTCTAACGACATCCCACACAATGGACTGTGCGAGAAAAAAAAATCATCCACATTTCAATGTAAGTAGGTACTAGGATACCCTAAAAAAAATGTACAATATTTTACTTTAGTACTTTGCCGGCGTTACTCATTTATATATTCATGCCAAATTACAGCTTTTTCTAGTACTAAGAGTCTGAGATATAGTGCGGACGGACAGACAGACAGACGGACATGGCGAAACTATAAGGGTTCCTAAGTGACTGCTGAAACTTAAAAAATACGTGTCTAATATTTTTTGGAAATCTGTCTGACGTATTCATTTGTTTTTTTTTGTCAACTACGCTATTGCAGAAACTTGCCGAGAAAATGAAGAAAATCATTATTTTCGTAGAAGATACCATTGTCCAACATTAATCGGTTTGCCTTTGACAAGATAAAAGCTATTTCGCCGAGAGGTATTGTTAAAACTACTACTACTAGTGTGGGGCAACGTTTTAAAAAAAAAAAAAAAACTGTGTTAAGGGGAAAGGTGCCTCACTCTAAAGCTATCATGGTCACTCTTAATGACCTTCTTAGCCATGGCCCATGACGAGTTATAGCGGCCTTAATACCACATGCACAGCATTGCACAATTCAATTGGACTTTACAAAACCAAACACCTAACAAAATATGTATGTTTTCGACAACATGCAATGGTGGACTTTTGGGATAGTTTCATTCGTATATATTAGCCTAGCTTTTGCCCGCGGCTTCGCCCGCGTGGATGTCGGAAAATATCCCACGGACACGTACTACCGTGATTAAAAGTACCTACCCCATTTGTTAATCTAGGTAAACAATGAGAAAATGCTCTCTATCCTTTGAGAATTTGGAAAATATAGTTGCGTAAATAATCCCCGTTAACCTCCCCCCCCTTAACCCCTTAATGACAAACTTTATCCTCCCCTGTAAAAATGACTATCCCATTTTAACCCCTTAGGGGTCGATTTTCGAAAAACCCTGATACACGTTATTCTTCAAGCATAAATACTAACTGCGGTACTCAGAGACATTTAATGATTACTTAAACCATCACTTAGTAAAGATTTGACATATTTTTGTATGACAAAACGGTCAAAACATTTACTAAGTGATGGCCTAAGTAATCATTAAAGCTCTCTAAGTGCGGCAGTAAGTTTCAAGTTTATCGAAACGCGCGTTAAAATTCTTCCATACAAACTTTGACACCCCCCAATGCCCCCGTAGTTTAGGAAAAATAAAAGTGACAAACTTTATAATTTATTTGTGCCAAGTTTCAAGTATATAATAAGATTTTTCATACAAACTTTCATCCCTATTTAACTTTCTTAGGGTTTGAATTTCGGGAAATCCTTCCTTATTCCTTGTCTACATTATAAAGGGAACCTCTGTGCAAAATTTCAGCTTTCTAGGTCCAAGGGATTGGGCTGGGCGTTGATGAGTCAGTCAGGACTTCTCCTTTTATTTATATAGATAGAAGATAGAAGTAGCAGATTATAATAGATGTGGTGTCACCGTGTTACGTTTTATAATATTTTATTTATGTCATTCCGTGTGTCCGTGTGTTCCAACCTTGACTCGCGACTCATTTCCTTCGCACGTCTGGAGCGCGCTTCCTGGTTTCAAACTGTTGACATCCCAATTAAAAAACGTAGAATTTTGATCAAGCAAGATGTATATGAATGAATCCTTTATTCACATGCAATTCTTCTAAGAAATAAAAACATCTAAATTGTTAGTAACTTTCAATGAAAATCAAAAGTTCATGACCGATAATATTAATGCACTTAACTATGTCTGAATATTGGTGCCTTCCGATATTCGACTATAATATAAGAAATGATGCTTTCATAGTACAATGATTTCTTAGAAAAATAACAACCCATTTACAATTTTTTAATCGTTTCTGCGAAAAATCTAAAGAAACTAACGGAACTAATAAAAACATCACATCACAGTAACACCTGACAACGATAACTCCAAAACTCTAACATCTAGCCAAATCGTAATCTGCTCTCAAACTAGGCATTACTCAACAAACCACATCACCTCCAGCATCAGCAACTCATCGGTTTATATTTAACGTCGCCGAGTCGCCGCCGTGCCGTCCGTCGGCCGCCGCCGGACCGTCACCGCCGACTCACTGTTACTAACATAAACGGTTATAGCCGGCGCCATGTCAAAATATACCGTCACGGTGATATAAGTGTGAGTATTTATGTCATAGTCGATCTAATAGCTGTAATAGCCGAGTTGCGCGTTCAAGAGGCGACAGATATTGCGAAGACAGGAGAATTCTGCGAAGAAAACGATGATACAACTTTTAATGAGGATGGGGGCGCCGGTTTCCGCGTAAAGGATGTGCTGATCATTTCCCGTACGGAACAAACATTTGTATTGGCAACTGACATTTGTGTCGCATCTAGGTGTTTTGTGGAAGTGGGAATTGTATCTGCGACTTCAATTCTCCAGGAAATTAGAGCACCGCATAGAGTGCCATATCTCAAAATTCTGTGAACCATTTCCATCGCATCTCCTATCAATATTCTGCAATATTGCAGATTGTAGACGATGTATGTTCCACCATCTGTCGTCTATAGAAACACGGCTTTAGGTGAATCATCGCTCCTTTCTTCCGGGAATTCGCAAAACGTTGATACAAGGTTAAACTATTTCTGGGAGCCCACTTGAAACTAAATCGTTTTCGGTTAGCGAGAATAGGTACTCGAGTGAGGAAATTGTATTGTACTCCTTACACCAAGACTTTGGTTTGATACGATAGGTGTTATCATGATCAATTACGATCACATAATCATAATCACCTTTCGTATTGGGACCAACTATGTATCTATATAAGAATAGCTCAAGCCGTGGAAGTATATTAGTCAATAATCAAGGTAATAAGCCAAGCTTCTTTATCTATGTACAGCCATTTATTAGAGAACAAATACTGTTTCAACACTTTGAACTAGTTAACACAACGGGCACAGGTAACCGCCTAGTGCTTGTTTACTAGCACTGCTATTACATCCGCGAGCGTTGTTAGAAGTTGACAAATTAAACAGGATAATATTAGTCTCGGTTTGTAATTCAAAGAATAATTACAACACTTTGGCCAATGGTAATAGAATTTATTATTCATTAAAATGATTGAACTCCATGCAATGCGGAATTATGGATCTACGTAAAGTTGCTGAATAAGATAATCATAAAATCCAATAGGGTATTATAAAAAAAAACGAATTACTTCGTCAGATTGATTTTCAAAAAATAATGGCCACATATTTTTCTTTTGTCACGTAAACTAAAGATAAAGACGATACAGTGCTTCGAAGTCTTGTCAAGTCGTGTGACGTCACTAGGTTAGTACTTTTTTTTATCCACAAAGTGACGTCGAAAGCCACCACTCATGATCTTTGACAAGTTTTATTTTTGTCAATTTTTATTAATTTGATAAAACAAAAAACATGTATCCAATACTTTTTGATAATCTAACAGACGGACTAATTAGATTTTTTTGGTGAAATACCCTAATAATGACCTCCAATAAATGTTTAAAAATAGTTTCATACCGTTTAAATAAAAATAAATAAATATATTAAAACCTACACAAAAGTGCAAAATTTTGTTATATCACAAAAATGAATGCAAAACCAGCATACCAACATAATGAATGTTATAAATAGCGAGACAAGTGGTTCTCCTACAAATGACACTGACCGTATTAGCATGCGAGTGGGCAGCTGCAGGTAGTTTTATTTTAGTCTAACTTAACAAGGATATACCGGAATGACGTATGGTGAAAACTGAAGCCAGAATAATAAACGATGTGTGGTACTTCCACGGCTATGGCATGACTATGGCCCGCTTGCTGGAGTGTCTAAAATGTCTCGAGAACTTGAACACTGTTACTGATGCCGCGATTACCGTTGCCACTTACTGATCCCAAATAATTTGATTAGACGAATGTGAATGGTTATAGGAGTAGGAAAATACCAAAGAAACGTACAAAGAGCGAAGAAACGAACGAACTATTTGAAAGATGACATGGCTCGGAACTAGCAGACTAGCTAGTGACATCATGACTAATGAAAAACTATTGAAGAAGAGGGAAGAGTGTGGCTCTTACTCGAACAGTTGAAAATTTAACTCTTTAGGTGAAAAAGTCTTTATTTACAAGTAGGTACATAGTAAGTTCAATTGACAGTTGAGGGAGCAGTGGGTATGGTTTGTTTGAATGGTAGTAGGGTAAGGGCAACAGGCACATTTCACTGCCTGTTAAAGAATGATGTTATCACCAAATCAATGAATATTTTGTTTGCTATAAAAATGATCTAATACATAGTAATCATACCAAGAAACGGATATGTCTTCGCGATACTAATTGAGCGATTAAATTGGATCACTGCCAAAAAAACACGTTTAGTTTCATAAAATACGTAAGTGTGTGTACACATAACAATTACAACATAATTACTGTCATCGATGTTTATGTAGCTAAAGAATATCAACATGACTGCGGTAAAGGAAAACATCGTGAGGCAACCAGCATGTTCTGAAATGGGAGATTTCGAAGTCGTGTAACATCCACCAACTCGCACTAGGCCCTCGTGGTGGAGGCCTTTTCCACCAGTGAGGACATAATATGAGGCTGATTTTGCTTACACAACGACGGCAACGTCATTTATAATCCATCAACTATTTAACTAAACAAATAAGGTATCTTTATTAACTCCTCGCGCGCCTTACAAACACCATCTGTACATAAAATAATGGTTTTTAAATTGTGTCTATAATAAGGCGCTCAATCAGTTATAACGAAATGACGCACAATATATACAAATCTGCTATAGGCGCCAAGTTTTCACAATCCGAGCCAAACTTTCCAAGCGGATGTTGTGTCTTTATTGAATAAACTTCCAAAACGGATCCGGAACAGCTGATCCACACGAACATCTAACAACACGGCCGGCATGCGTGCGCGCAACATTACGATACTATTTCGGCAGGTGACATTCGTTGTGATTCATTCCTTCGGGAAATCCCAACACTTTAATAGGGGTGACAGACGACAGTACGATCGAACTAAAAAAAAAATAATTAATGCGATTTAATTTTTTGATTTAATTTTTATTCTGGCCGTTTTTTACGACAAACCAGTTTGTTCGAAGCCGAGTTAAAACAGTTAAACAATCCCAGTCTCAGTTTTGTGCCAGACTAACAATGAATATAAACACAAGCCAGCGAAGCGTCTCAGATCTAGGGTACCTAGATATCGCAGTTACTATTTCGGCAGTTGACATTACGGCTGTGAGTCATCCTCTGGGAAATCCCGGTAGTAAACAGGGCTGCCGGTTATGTAACCTACATTTACAACTCATTTACACGCTAATAGCTATTACGTTGGAGATTGAGTACCTCGTGTGAAGGAAATGGGAGTAGTATCGGAATTATGTTAGAAGTTTATAACTGAATTTGAGAACGTTGCAGACGCATATCTGAAAGATTTGAAACACCTTAGATACGGTACTTCAACCTGAGTAATAGTTATACCAAACCACGTTACATATCAATTTTAAGTATCTTATAATGAACTAGCTGACCCACGCAACTTCGTTTGCGTTACAATAATATATAACTTACAACCTTCCTCGATAGATCGACTATCCAACATAGTAATATTTTTTCAATTAGTTTTCTAATGTTTAAAGAATATTGGCTGGTCTGATTTGACTGGCCTGTTGGTCTAGTGGTTAGTGACCCTAACTGCTATGCCGGAGGTCGTGGGTTCGATTCCCACCCAGGACAAATGTTTGTGTGATGAGCACGATCATTTGTTTTGTGTCTGGGTGTAATTTATCTATAATATGTATGTATTTAGAAATATATAAGTATGTTTACCAGTTGTCTAGTACCCATAACACAAGCTCTGCTTAGCTTGGGACTAGATGGCGTTGTGTGATAGTTGTGGAATATTATTATTATTTATTATTTAATATTCAAAGTCGTCTGAGTAATTTTTGTACATACCTATCTCTTACTATTGAATACACAATCATCATCATCATCATCAGCCTATATTGTTCCCACTGCAGGGACTCAGGACTCCTCTCTAGGAGTGGTATGAAATAAAGTGATGCGCCAGCCTGGGTTCGAACCCACAACCAACTGTTCGTAAGTCGGGGCCGCCACCACTGGGCCACCACTGCTGCCAAAACAATATACAATAAAACCTTGTAAATATTATGGTGCAATAAATATTTTGAATTTGAATTTAAATTTTCCCGGAGGCCAGAATCTCCACGTATCTACATCGGGACGGGATTGCCGGCGGACCGCGTAATTATTTTGTCACGCGGACATTTTAACATTGTAATATCTTCTAAGAAATTTGTTTAAACTATACAGAGTAAAAGGAACAAATACTCTATATTAGATCTTCGTTCTAACAAACACATTTATTTAGATATAGATTAATACCACATGGGTTAATTCAGCTTCGCAAAAAATAATATTTAACCTAACATTTCAATAGTAAAAAATTGTTTCAGTGAGTCAATCTTAATAGATAGATATGTGCTGTCGCGGACTTTTTTGTAGAACTTTTAAAGAGAAACATTTCTTTAAAACATAATATTTGCATAACTTAAACCATTTTCGCAGCGCACGCAACGGAAGCTCTCAATAAGGAATATCGTTTCCCGTTTTTGCAATATTTTTCATTTGTGCTCCACTCCTATTGTTGTACTTGTAGCGTGATGTTATGTAACCTAAAGCCTTCCTCGATAAATGGACTATCCAACACAAAAAGAAGTTTACAATTCCAACCAGTAGATCCTGAGATCTTAGCGTTCAAACAAACAAACAAACAAACTCTTCAGCTTTATAATATTAGTATAGATTAGGGATAAAGCTGCGACACAGTCAGTTAATTTAAAAAAAAAAATAAAATGAGACTAATAAAACCGCGGTCTTAAAATTAGAAAACAAGAAAAATCGTTTCCCCTTCCCTTTTGGCTTCGCCGTAGTCGGGTAAAAAAAAACACTGCTTTTGTAACAATACTAAAAGTTAAGCCTAACATTAATAATGAACTATTGGCATAATCTTGAGCAAACTACTGAAAATAACATTTCAAAATGCATGCTCATTTAAAGTGACATGTAAATAGTAAATGTGTCGACCCTGCTGTCAGCCGACGGTAATTGCGCGCGTATTGTGCGTCAATGTTCGAAATAAACCAAAAACATCGCGGTTAACAAGCGTCGCTTTTCCGTATTTTATGAACCATCAGCTTGTGACAACTTTAACACTAACTTCTGGAAATCTGTCTGCAACTCGGAGACATTTTTACTCCAAAGAAAACATTGCGAATAAAAATCTCCCCATTTTTTTTTTGAAAAAAATAACAAAAAAGGCATATTTGGTCATTTTTGGAAGACAGATTGTAATAGGGATGTTTACTGACTTTAAAAAATGTGATTCTAATTACTCCGTCTGTTAGATTATCGAAAAATAATGGATACGTATTTTTTGTTTTATCAAATCAATAATAAGTAATTTACTAAGATAAAACGAGTCAAAGATTTGAGTGGTTGGTAACGTCACTGACCGCTAAAAAATGTCATACTAATGTGTTAAGAGTGTGACGTCACACGATTTTTCAAAGCACTGTATCGTCTTCATTGTTTGCTTACGTGAAAAAATAAAAAATACGTGTCCAATATTTTTTGGTAATCTATAGGTACGAGTATGACGGACTAATTAGATTTTTTTGTTAACATCGCTATTCCGCTTATGCGAAAAGCAAGGACTGCTCCTTGTCGCGACGTTTGGTGGAGGCAGTCAGTTCAGCAGTGACTGCAGATGAATAATGATGACGACCAAGAACGTAATCTCAAGAAATATGTACACTTTTGTCTGTTTACTACAAGATATTACGACGTTGGCACCCCTGAGGCATCAGACAGTCATCACTTCGTGCGTCAATGTCCTAAATACACGATCAGTTGGTGGTTAACTAGGAGACACGCTTCCGTGTCTTATGAACGGGGTTACTTATTAATTAACTATTCCATGCAAATAACTACGTTGCAGTGAATAAGCATTCAAAACTGTGGCTCATTGTGGGGGCCTGGAGGGTCATTGTGCGACAAACCGCAAATACTTGGAGCTTCCCGGCTCTAAAAATTGAAAATATGGGTTTTTACCATTGAATTATTGTTTGTGCTTTAGTCTTTCGGTTCAGGGATTTACATTGCTTCTGCTGAACTATTGTTTAGGTAGTTTACATTGCGGTTAATTGCGCGAAGGCCGGCTAATACTTTTGGGGTACTAGTTTCCTTGAACCTACATTAAACTTGCACAAACAAACAAATACTAAGACATAGCTAACGAGCAACGGATCTAAGCTAGTTGCTAATTTGGATATAGTCGACCAAATCGGAACACACTGAAATCCTAAGGTTTGACTACGTCAAAACTTTCATAGCCACACGCATAGCAACCGATTAGACTTTGATTTCCAAATGTTCTGTTATCTGCGTTATAGTCGTCACAACACGATATACGATATCTACACAACAACAAATTAATTCGCATTTTTACATCAGTGACGTGTCATCCGTTCATTGAAACAATATGGCGGCGTGACTCTCTGCTCTATGGTAGGTGGCACGCGAGCATGGTCACGCACCGCATACGTCAGAGGTACCACTACGACCAGTGACCATGATTGTTACCATATAGTGGATTCCGCTCTGTGAAAGGACTTCGACCTTAGGAATGGATTTTGCTCTGTTAATGGTCCTTTCTGGGAACTTAAAATGGTCCTTTCTGTGTCATTGGAGATGATGACAAAAAAACTATGGGTATGGACACGCTGCGTTCACATTTCCCTTGTGTAACAAAATACAATACTTTCGTTTTCTTTAATTTAGACATCCTAATCACAATTTCATAATCATTTTTTATTGCTGTTGGCTAGGATTTCAAACCATATGCACTGATTAATATTGGCATATTCAGATCTACCACATCGTTTTACAATTGAATGCAGTTGAACTAATAATGTAGGACACGTTATTATTTAACTTTATCCGGTTCTATGATTCAAGCTTATCTCAATAATATCGAACATTTAGGTCAGTTAGCACGAACTGTATTAATGAGAGTGACGTATCGGCCCGTCACTGTACCTGACGTCAACCATCAAAATACGTGTTACCGTGTAGGTAGGTAGGGAGGTAAAATGTCGTCATTAATATTTCAGTCACGCTCATTTTCGTATTTTCCAGTTTAGAGGTGATCCTGACATTTGAAACAAAGCTAGTAATTATTCACAGGTATTCATACGTAAGCCAAGAGCTACCGTTTAATGAGAGATATTGTTTTGAATCATAATTGGATACGTATTAGCATGTACTTTTATGAAAAATTCATATTAATAATATTATTTCAGTCAGCTTCAAAATTTTCATATTGATCCCTCGAGCCGGATCAAACAAATAACAAATAACCAGTGTTTATTTTTAAAGAGTTCCAGTAATTCACTGAATAATTAATTAAAGAGCGATTTTTTTCTATAGCGTCCCCAACAGCAAAGGCAACGTTTTTATAAAGGAAGCCGGATAAAATGTTGCCCAAGAATTGGGTAATAGCTAATTGTTAATTTAAGAAAGGGGGCCAAAATTATTCACGTTAGGGACAATTGTCCCAACTTTTTTCCAGGACATTCGAAGTGCTTCCATAAGGAAAAAAATCCATGTTAAATCCATCTCAATAATAATAATAATAATAATAATAACATTTTCAAATTGATGACTCTATTAACGGTTTCCAAGCAGAAGCACTTGGTGTTTTCCAGGCTGTCGACACCAACCTTGGAATGACGCACCGACAATGCACTAGCATATCAACCAATATCTCTCGATAACACAGTTATTACTTAATCAGTTAAATAGGAGCACGAACAGCCAATTCATTTAAACGCTCTGAGTCAATCAACAGAGATTAAGCGATATAAAGAAGTAACCAGTATAAGGTAATACCTACGAAATTATTCATAATCATAAATTACGTGGAAACAAAATAAATTCGAATTGAATAGAGAAACTGGAACGATGAGGGAATATAATGTACTATAAAATAGAGATGAGTCACTTTTCAATGTGACGCGAACATGTTTAGACACGATGCTGCGACTAGGTAGGTAGGTACTGAAATACTAGCGTCTTCTTCTCAGCGTGTCGATGACAATTCAAATTGAGTCGGCCCAAAATTTGGCGACGAGTTTGGCGTTTTCAGAAACCCCCATCAGATCCTGTGATGTGCAAATAACAGGAGAGGCAGGACACGATATCAAGTGCCTGATAGTTTGTATGTACATACTAGTAGTGAAGTACGGATGAAGAAAGTACACTGCGGCGACTTTAGGTAAATTCGGATAGAGGCAAATATAACCATAATGCATATTCTTCTTAGTTACTAGGTAAGAGGAGTTCTATCATAGCAACCAAGGAACAGGATAATGATCAACATTATAATGCGCTATCTAGTAGCATTTCCACTGCATGTTTACTTTTTATCTATATAGCCTTCCCACAATAAAGAATTCAGAATAAATAAAAAAAGAAACATAATTCTACATTTTTAAGAAGAATAAATCAATATGTGACATAATTATTATACTCGTGCATACTAAATAATTTTCGTCCGGTCGAGGACCTAAAATTACAAGAACAAATTAACTTTTAGCGTTACAAAGCAGCAGTCGTGATACTGGGCGGTTTTTTTGGACAATAATGGAACTTATGGAAATAACAATACTGCATAATTTGTTTGTGTTAGTTTATCCGTTATCAAGTCGACACATTAGCGACTCGATGTAGGCGCAACGGAATCATTAATAAATATAAATAAATATCCTTGGACATTTCACACAGCGCCATCTAGTCCCAAGCTAAGCAACCTAATGCTTGTGTTATGGTAACGAGATGGCTGATAAACTACTTATATACATTTTTTTTTTGTAAATACATACATATTATAGATAGAAAAACACCCAGACTCGGAACAAATACTTGTAGGTCGTACAAATATTTGTTCCGTGCGGGAATCGAACCCGCGACATGCTGCGCAGCAGTCAATCGCTCAACCACTGCGCCAACCGTGTCGTCATTTGAAGAGATCTCATGATAGTGAGGCTGACGCCAACGAAGAAGAAAACAAACTAGACAATAATACTATATCCTCCCATCAACTTATCTCACAAACTGCCAAAAACTGGAAAATTCTCGATGTTTTACATGAAAAGCTTCCGATTCAAAGATAAGTGATTATTAGTTACCAAGCGAACTGTTCTACATGCCAATGCCAATCGTCATTACAGATATGATAAAGAAGCAATTTCACAGTTTGAAATGAGACGTGGAAAATTTGTCTAAAGGATAACAATCGGTGTAATTCTTCTGATTACAATCCAATCCATTGCCTGCCCGACGACGCCTGTATTACAAATAGAGGCAGACATTACAATGATTAACAAAGTTGTGTTGACTCGGCAACAGGTTTCAGTTTGAAAGTCAATGTCGTCTAATGTGTTGTGATTATGACTTACGAATAAACAAAATATGTAGAAACGCTTGTATTTTGAACAATCTTTAACAAACTAAGATTCCCTTACGTTTTGTGCTAAGGGAAGGTTTTGACCTCATGGTTTTAAAAAATGCTGGTCATATCGTAAATGTTCCTTCTAAGTATTTCATATGGAGACATACCGGAATAAAATGAAGGTGAATGAACAGACTTGCTAAATAAAGTTTCAGCAAGTCATCCAGGCATACAACGTTTTTTTTTTTAATACTCTGGGTTTATTATTTAGCAGAATGTCTCGTCGCATCGGAACGGAACCGTCGTCTGTTCAAGGACTATTCTAGAGAACTGATGAAGCTCATCCTTCTACTTCTAATATTATAAATGCGAAAGTTTGTGAAGATGTATGGATGGATGTTTGTTCCTCTTTCACGCAAAAACTACTGAACGGATGTGGATGAAATTTAGAACGCAGATAGTTTATAACCTGGATTAACACATAGGATACTTTTTATCCCGGTAGTATGATCCCGTGGGACAATTATCGAACTCCACGCGGGCACAAGCTAGTTATTTTATAAGGATGATTAAAGAATTTATTTTGTAGATTAAAACGCATTTACAACTAGGCCAATTCATTCCTAGTCAGTTAAAGCCAAATTAAATTAAAATCAGTAACAAGTAGCGCCATCTGCTTTTTCAACCCGAATCAAGTAACTCCGATAACCAGAAACAAGTACAATTGATAAAAGAGAAACATTCTGGACTAGAGCACGGACATAAAGACTAGCACACAGTAAAAGAAGCAGCCCTATTGAAACAGGAGCAATGAACTCGTTTGTGGCACAAGAAGCGTGTCAACCTTGTTACGACAAAAACATTTGTAATTGCACATAGCTCGAATATTGTAGCTGCACTTGCTGAATATAATGATGTGCAAAGTGGTGCAGTTTTAAACTCTTGTCGCAATATCGAGAAAACATATGCTTTCAAACTGAATGATGATGCACGGCATCATTTCTCCAAATATTATTAAGGGGAGCGTCGGTGTTGAAATGGCAGGTTGACATGCTGTAGATTAGTGTCGATGAACCACATTAAATGTTAAGATCAGAAATCAGCATTACATTTGTCATACACACTACAGAAACAAAACTAATAATTTGATAGAGATGAAAAATACAAGTCGTTATTGACATCATCTGGATGACATTAAGAAAAATGATTTTATAATTTTGACTATTATTGATTTAGTATATATCTTTTTGATGAAGTAGTACCATTAGATTATCAGCCACGTTATTTTGTTGCTAAAAGTTAGTCACCTAACCACCAAATTAAGTTTATAATGCACTATTAATCATATTCTAATTAAATGCAATTAAAATTAGCATAAAACCACACCCACGTTTTATAACATAGACGCTTAAAATTTTAGTTGCACACGTTTTTGTGAAGAAAATAAATAATACACTGTAGGTACAACAATAATTGAGAATGCTTCCGTTACAAAGTAAATATGGGTTAAAATAAGCCGTGTACAGAATAAATAATTGGCCTGAAATAAAACATGTCTGCACAGTTGTCAAGCACGAGTTACGTTATGGAAATGAATAGCGTGTGCCTACTTCAAAAACACTTACCATTTAGTAACGTATGATCCGAAGGCACCTCAATTTAGTAAAACCGACACAACGATGTAAACAGGCTTCCACACACAAACAGTATTGATCGAAACGATTGTAAATAATGATAATGGATGCTTTGAACTTTGAAGCGACCCGCCCTTCGGTGGTCAACCCACGTTCTAGGTCAAGTCCGCAGGAACTGAACCGAAAGACAAACTTAACGTAATCAACTGGAAAAAGAAAACAGAGGCAAATGACCGTGTCGCATTCATAACACTTTACACTGCTAAGCGACCATATCCGGGGTTACTTCCATTATTACAGGTGTCTGCTCTAAAAAAGGGCCAGCCGTATTAATTGGGTTTCCATCACGTATTAAAATGAGACAAAATGAGGTCAGTAATAAATGTAGCTGGCCCGCACAGTCCCTACGGTCGGTGGATCCAACAAAATTCAATATTCATGCATTATCTGCAACGTTAAACAGCCTTGACAAATTTTGAGAACGTACTCAATGTTTTTAGATTAATCACGGAGATTTTTGTTGATAACGAAAGGAACAAATTAATAGTAGATTATCATAATACAAAAACATACACTTCATTTCTACAGTCGAGAGAAACTGTCAATTTCATCTTTTAAGGGGGATTATCTCCGCAAGTTGTGTTATCAACTTTGAGAGTAATTGCTACCACAAAACGATCAGGCTGTCTCGACTGAAAATGGAAAACACTGAACTACCCTTATCTATTAAAACATTACCTTTAGCAACAGCGGTAGGATTGTCCGACATTTTTAATAATTGTCCTTCGAAATCACTTAAATGTTCAACTACACTAAAATTTAACACGTTAATTTCACTTCTATTGATAATTCCCTACATGGCTAACACCGATACCAACACAAGATTAATTAGGTAACTGTTAGAGATAATAATATAGCAAACAACTATTTACATGAAAAAAAGATTCATAGTTTGTAGTCATAGGTGCCACTGCAAAATGCGGGACATTAATTAATTTTAAATTATCGCATCATCAGTAGATATTACTGGTATATGGGACCAATAAATCATGCATGGATTATTAAATGATAAGGCAAAAATGTTCGTAATACATTCCAGGTGAGATGAGAGCGTCGGGCCACAGACTTGCGCTCGCCACGGGCAGCCGACTTCGACTGGAGGCCGGCGGCACGGCTCACGCAGGGTGGGAGGCGCGCGGGGTGGGGATGCGCCCAGGAAGCACAGCCTCCGACCAATAATAATTATGTAAGTAAGGGTTGTTGCTATTTTTAGAAGCAAGGCGCATACTTAACCAGTTTGTATGGCAAAGCATATTATGCTATCGGTTTAGTATAAATAACTGGTGTGCAGTGCACTAGGCGTTATGTTCGCAAGGTTTCTATTTGTGGAACTCTTAATGCTGTTTCTCTAGTTTCGCAAGTAGCAAGTTTGATGTGCCCGTTTTGTACGTACTTATGGCAGCTTGTTTGAACTAGATCGCAGTTAGGTAGCACTTGCTGGTTTTCTTGTATCCATCCAAGTAATTAAACTTCAAAAAGCTTTTAGCGAACGTTGCTGAAAGGTATTTGTTTTCAGGTTGAATACTTGTAATGGTTTTTTGTGACGAAGATAGATGGTTCTCAGTTCTTCAGGCTTAGCTGGCTTCTTCTAGCGTTATTTAAAAAAAGAGTGTACTTCAATATTAACTTTATTATAAAAAGTTCGTAACTAAGTCATCCATCATATAATTACTTTAATAACATGACTGCAGCACTGGTTCCTCCCCCCCCCCCCCAGATGACACCCGCTGCACCCCTGCAGGCGCATCCGCCCGGAGAGCCCCACCCCTTACGTAACACTGACACACTTCCGGGGCCACTATGTTATTTATGTTGTTTACTACCGCCAAATCGCCACGTTATTATTGAAGTGGAAAGTTGGCAATGGCTTCCACCGACAGGATTTGAAGTGAGATTCATTTTCCGGGAAACTCTGTTTCAAACTGTATTTGTTAGTATTATATCACGTCTGTAGTATATGAAGGGTTAGGCATGCAGGGGTGTAGACTGTAGTTGTTTACTCAAACAGAATAGAACGATACACAGACAGTCATGAATTTCGATATAAAGCTGTTAAAATACAAGTTTAATTACATACTTCTACACACTAATTAATATACAAGACTTATTAATGACCCCTGTATATCATTCCTCACACAATCCAGCCATATTTTCTTTGGTATTCCTCTCCAAGCATCAACTTCTATCTATACTCATAATTCTTCGAATCAAATGCGCGTGCTTTCACCTTTCTGTTACATGTTACATCAATTACAATTCCCAAATTAATGGTTTACTATTGATAAAGATTCCTTGATCAACTGTTACCGGGTGGTAACCAAGTGTACCCCCTTCATCCCCCCCCCCCATCTCATCCCAAGGGTGCTCAAGCGGAGGGATTATATCAAGTGGATGGACGTCCGATCGCTGATAGCGTCGCATTGCGAAATCCGTTTGCTAAGTCCTGTCTCTTAGGGGTTGCGGAAATAAATGTTGTTGCGCCACTCCAAGTGGTACTCTCTACGAAAATAGGAATCTATTTAGTAGAACCAAACTGGGCAAAGTTGCATGGCAAGTTCTCCAAATTCAGATTTTATTTTCTTTTCTTTTTTCCGATCTCATTTAATTCAACTGTCGCTGTCACTTAAAAGGTATCTTTCGTGAATTTCAATTAATGTGACCGTGTTCATGGTGCTTGCAACAGCGTCGAAATATCGAGAGCTTACTTATAAACCGTGAAATCCTCACACGTCATTTAAATCTATCATGTAAATGAAGAGGAAAGTCCTGACTGACTGACTCATCAACGCCCAGTCCAAACCCTTGGACCTAGAAAGCTGAAATTTTGCACAGAGGTTTCTTTAGTAATGCAGACAAGGAATAAGTAAGGATTTCTCGAAATCAACCCCTAAGGGAGTTAAAAGTGGGATGAAAGTTTGTACGGAAAATCGACATTTTCTGCACGCAGGCAAAACCGCGGGCAAAAGCTAGTACCCTACTTATATTATAAATGCGAACGTTTGTTAGGATGAATGGATGGATGGATGTTGGTTACTCTTTTACGCAAAAACTACTGATCGGATTTGGATATCGGTACACAGATAGTTTATAACCTGGATTTACACATAGGATACTTTTTACCCCGTCAGTAGAATCCCATTAGGCGATAAATAGATCTAGCTACCAAATAAAACCCCGATCATTCATGTTTATTCTACCATTCGAGTTTAAAAACTTATATCAGTCAATTATTTTAGCTTCCTAAAAAGCACAATTGAAAAGTCCGGATAAATAACAAGTCCAGGCAAATTCCGGACGCCCCCCACCCCCAGGTCAAAAATCCGGTCATGAGACGGATGGCAATTGTAATACATATCAAAAAATTATGAAGTGGTTATGCTTGTAAAAAATTTTTGTTTACGATTATTTTCTATTGCGACCATTTTGCTGGTTCCAATTAAATTAGCACTGAATGAGAAATCATTCCACGAAGAAAGAGAATGGTGTTTATTTGACGAAATTATTTTTAAGTGAGTAGGTACTGATAAAATAAATTAGCATAAACATTGCCTACGTGCAGCTAAGCACATTACTTGGAAACTTGGAAAATACCAGTATTTGAATACTTCGTACCTCATTCGAAAAAATGACCTACCACACCCCTGTTTAAGGTCGCGTAGTGGTTTATGCCAGCCCACTCTGTCTAAAAGAGACGAGGACTGTGACCCAGCAGTGGGAATGATATAGGCTGTACGTACATACAATCTACCCAGATTCTGATACCCATTACCACGTTGTCACGTATTTGCTCATGAACATACGTAGATATTCATAAATTATGTGTGTAAACTACTGATGTCCGAATAATTTTCAAATCTATTAAAACCAACACAGTAACCCTCGAATTCACCAAGCCATCCCTAATGTCTTCTGTGACTTTAAGCAGGGCTGAGCACGCCGAAAACCAGATTGGAAATCGGACAACAGGCGATTTTCGAGGACGTAAGAGGATATTTGCTTAAGAGCAGCTGCTTCAAGGTTTTTGGAAATACAGGGAGAATGGAGATCGGTCTTTAGTGATTTGGCAAACTTGGACTGGACATTTTCGGAAGAGGGATAACGTATGCTTTACGCCATAAAGCTGGAAACACACCAGCGTACAAAGAATAATTAATCATGTGTGTAACAATAGGGATTATGTTGTCATCCATAAAAGATAACATTATTCTGCTGATCCCATCACAGCCAACAGCCCTAGATTTAATTGACGTAAAAAATTATGGACCTCAACGCTAGTCACGGGAGAGAAAGAGAAAGAGTCAGGGGGTAATATTGGCTTGGAATTAATGTCATGAATAGTTTGATTCTTAACATCAACCGAAAGCGTAGCGGATACTGAGAAATGTTTATTAAGATCATTCAAGGACAGACTAGAAGGAAAAATACTAGAGGGGGACTTTGCTATGCCCAGAGATTTGAGAAACTTCCAGATATCAGCCGGTAAAGAATTGAGAAGATCTTCATCATCACTCTTTTTGGCATCGGACTACCAAGAAGTTGGAAACCAAGACATGCACCTCTGATTTTCCAGATTCATGTCTACCGCATGCCAGACAAACTGAGGGCCAAAATAGCAGAAAACTGGTGCCCTGGCACAGTGAGGTGGGGTCGCGGCAGGCCACGAAGGAGATGGTATATAGGACGAATTAGACGGGTTTCTTCAGAACTGAAAGGAGGATTACGGATTTGAGAAAAATGGAAGGAGTAGAGGGAGGTCTTTGCCCAGGACTGGGATAGAGCAGGCTAGAAAAATGTGCTTATCGTATTATTATGACTTGCTTCTGTAATGGAAAACATCGTGAAGAAACGAAATCACAAATCTCTGATTTCATTTTCCAATGCTAAATAAATGGAAAATCAAATCTGTTCAGATAAACCCACGCTGAAGTCGGCATGGGTTAATCTTCTAGGGTAGTCCGTGCTGACACCAAGGGCAGGGGATAAGGCACTCAGTGGAGCAACCTAGCGTTGTGTTTGTATTTAAACCCAACTACGGCGAAGCCAGAAGGAAGGGTAATGATTTTTGTATTTTTCATGTTTGTATGTTCCACCGTAGCGCCTAGACTATTGAACGTATTTTAATAAATGTGTCAATAGATTCGTAAGAATAGCCCGGGTGACATAGGCTATTTAAATTTAACAATTCTTTTTATGACAGAATTTAGATGTCAAATTCTAAGCTCGAAAAAAAATAAATTGAGGTAATCATAACATGTTTGGTATCAAATGATACCACTGATACCTCATGCTTCTTCATAGCGTTCTCATTAACACAGAAGTCAGCTGCTAGTTGCCATGCGACTACGGCTACGGCTGTCCTCTAGAATTTATCAAATTATCTACTTACTTGACGATTTTTCTTGTTTAATAATTTTAAGACCGCGTTTTTATTCGTAGTCGGGTTTTAGTTTTTAAACCTATTTTTTTTTTTTACTAGGCTGCGTACGGTTAAGAAGAGTCATAGGTAGGGAGTATACGAGTAGGTCTATCAAAGTATTAGAGAGCATAACATTCGAGGCAAAAAAATTGTACTGAACCGGTACTGTCGCGAGCTGGGTATCATTTTCTGCATACACTAGGTATCTTTTATCGCCGTTTTATCTTATAGCCTATATTTTGTCGCGTTGTAAAAAAATTACTTGTTTCAAAAGTTTCCCTATTCTTACCTCTCCTTATAATTTCGTTAGCGAAGACAGAAGAACTTAATCAAAGGTACACAATAACAACTTGAGAATAAACAGATCAATCTGGATATATTTAGCTCCTCAAAGGGCAGCACTCCGTACCCTTTCGGCAACAGTCGGGCTGCCAATCAAGTTACGTGTTCACGAACTTTCTGTTTACTTTCTATTTCAGTGCCGATAACAATGCCATTTTATTATATACCGACGCTTACCAAATACCTACTTTTAATATACGAGTAATTCAGTTCACCCTCATTGTTTTTTATTTTTAACTTCCTACGCAGATTTTATTTATGACGGGTTGCTAATTGAAATGTATTTGTGGGGCAGGGCATTCACACATTTTGTATTTATGATTGATGTCAACGACGCGGCGACGTCATGGTTGTTACAGTTGCGATTAGTGAATAGCTATGCAGGGGAGCAAGAAAGGCAATGCGGTAACGCTTTGGACTAAGATTCGATGGTTACCGTCATTTTTAATTTCATGGTTGATTCCATAGGAGTAGGCCAGACTCTTTTAAGTACAAGTTGTCATGGTCAGATCATGTGAGAGTCATGCAGTGTCTGAGATAGTTTATATGTTTTGCTAACTATTCATTGACAAGACTCATCAATCAGAAACACTAGACAATACTTATAGATTTGGGAACTTTATCTTTTCGACACAACGGTAGCTAAAATTAAAATAACCGGTTTGTTTGAAACAGCCGAGTTTCTCGAGAGCATGGAGCATCAATAGGTATCAGTCAAACTTGTTTACCGATCCATCTCGGTGAGAAACGATCTCCTCTAGCGGTCTAGCCTTGGTGCGGCGTTTCAGCACAGATCTTGTTAGATTGACTTTAAATTGTTTTTTATCTCGACTCCAGTCAAACTGGGTGTGGCTGTGTAAGCAAATCGACTAGATAGTTTTTAATGCATCTCATGATGAAAAAAATAATTTGGAATGTTAGAATTTTGGCAGATGTATGCAGGTATGCAGTAACATTGGAAGCTGACTCTAACACGGTTGGATATATGACAATGATAACCAGTAAATATTTTACTTGTATAAAATTAGCAATGCTGCCGGCCAACATGCATGCAACGAGAACAGATACATTCGTTTATTTTTGAAGAGTAATGCTTATTAGTCAATAATTAATGCTATTTTATATATTTTCTTAAGAGGCAGCAACCCTAAGTACCGGTACCAGTTTAGACGAACTTGCAAAAAAATATTAAAGTTGTTTTCGGCATGACGTCAACAGCCACGTTATATACTTGTAAGTAATAGGAGACGTAGTGTTTTTTCATTCCAAATATTTATAAATAAAGAAATTAGTCGAGAAAGAAGGAAGCTACGTCAAAAAACTTGAAGAAAATGATGCAATCATACTTTATTTTTAACTAAGCCTTATAGAAGGAAAGATATTACTTGGTCTGACGTCTAACCAAGCGAAACAACAGTTTGAAACAATCACCGACGCATTGCTACAGGCCAAAGATCGTCACAAATGGAGGGAAATGGTCCACGGTTTCAGTCGGTTACAGTAGACGCACGCCATCTTTACCTTGAGCTGGCCACGTTATAGCACGGAATTTCAATAAGAGGCCAACTTATTCTGGTTGTACACAACCTGAACCATTGACGTGCGGCCTAACGAAGCCACGACGATCAGCCACTTTTGACAAGGAGGAAGCCCAAGAGCCTGATGTCATCTTTGTTGAGTCTCCTAAAATGAAACAAGACATGCATTCGATGTCTTATCTTACTACAACAGTAGAAATGCTAATTGCTAACTGCCTCCGTAGTCGAGAACTGCCTCTGGTGGTCGAGTGGTTTAGGCGTTTGCCTTGTGACCCGGTGGTCGTACATTTATTTATTTATTTTTTTATTTGACTTGGATATGCCCTGGCGATTGAGAGTGTGTCATGCTCATTTAAATGTCTCGCTGATGGTGGCGGGTGTTTAGGGTCATTTCGTTCCCTTTAAAATGGTTGAGTGGAATGGTGCTGATCCATGCATCATGCTCGTGAACGGGTGCTGTCAGTTGTGACTGGTCATCTCTTAGCTGCCACGGCTTGTTTGTTTTTTTTTTTTTTTTTTTGAATCTTCGTTTTGACTTTACTGTCGACACTTATCGTGCACATCTTGATACATCGTTCTCACATGAAAATATACCAATTTCAAAATGAATAATGTAACCAAAGTTTTGTAACAATATTATGATTTAGAAGAGTGTCCATGAAGTTTCTTGCCATTCTTCTCATGAGACCAACGATTTGGAATCGGCAACTACAGTACACTGACAGTTATTATGCCTTGTGAGTGGGACTGTAGCTTAGTTTATTAGCTTATTAAAATTTAGTATTTGTTCGACTATTCAAAAGAGCCTGTAATTGTCCTACTTGAAATAAATGATTTTGATTTGATTGATTGATTTGATTTGGTCGTGGATTCGATTCCCACGGGAAGCATACTTTGTAAAGTTGTTTCCAATTTGGCAAGGAGATTGCAGGCTTAAATCACCTGATTGTCTGATAATAAAAATATAAGTTAAAAACTAAAACCCGACTACAAACCGCGATCTTAAAAGTAGTAAATAATTCTTGTCTGATATTCATATATTGAATTTGTATCTTTCTATTTAAATATAGGTTAGTAAACTTATTATCGAGGACCGCCGTAGTCGCATGCCACTGATACCTGATGCTCCTTCATGGCGTTTTCATTGATACAGATGTCAGCTGCTGTTGCCGTTAGCAACATGGCATGCGACTACGACTGACCTCTATAATAATTTTACTTACATTTAAATAGAAATATACTAATTCAGTACATGAATATCAGACAAGAATTATTTTCTTGTTTTATACTTTTAAGACCGCGGTTTGTAGTCGGGTTTTAGTTTTTAAACTTAAATTTTTATTTGAATTTTATTTTAGTGTTATTTAATAAATCCGTTATAATATATTACTTTAATGATGTAAAATTCTACTGAATGCTGGTTTGCTATTTAAATAGTACGAGTAAAAAGCAGACTAGACCGCGAGAACTTTTTGACCGCATTCTAAACGTGTGTGTCGACTAAAACTAAAATATACATACATATTTGTAATGTGCACGACAAGACCTCTCATTTGATACCAAACATGTTATGATTACTTATCTCAATTTAATTTTTAGCTTAGAATTTGACACTTAAATTCCGTCATAAAAATAATTGTTAAAATGTATATAGCCTATGTCACCCGCACTGCTCTTACGAATCTATTGACACCTCATTAATTCAAAAAATCTTGTAGAATCTTCAGTTGGTGTAGTGGTCGCAAGCGCTGGTGATCATGAGATCATGGCTTCAATTCCCGAATCGGGCAAAGTTTTAATGGGTTTTTCCATCAGGAATTTCTAGTAGCAGCCACGGAGTCTGGATTTGTGCCCGAATGATGGCAATAGGGTCTCCCCCTATTACATGAGACTTAAACATAACTGACGAAATGTGTGTGTACTATTAGGTACACCTCTGCCTAACCCTTCGGGGATTACAGGTGTGATGGTATGTTATACTCGGTTAAATTAAATTAGCTAGCGATACTCCGCATATGTGATGGGTATCGATATCTACACAAAGGAAATCAATAGGGTAGTTAACAAAAAAAAACTAATTAGTCTGTCAGATAGATTTCCAATAAATATTGGACACGTATTTTTTCTTTTTTAAACATACAATGAAGACGATAGTGTTTTGAAAACTCGTGTGACGTCATTTTCTAAAACATTAGTTAGCGGCGGTGACATTCTTTAGCGGTCAGTGACGTCACAACCCCCCCCTCACACTCAAATGTTTGACGCGTTAATCTTCGTCATTTTTTATTGATTTGATAAAACAAAAAATACGTATCCAATATTTTTTGATAATCTAACAGACGGACTAATTAGAATCTATTTTTTTAAGTCAGTAAACATCCCTATCTGATGAAGTTTTTTTAAGCAACTTCCTATCTGACCTCCACAATTCAGTTACCACTGGGTAATACAGTCAAGTCCTGACCACCAGTCTTACCAAAGACCATCAGTTCAGTCACGACAGTCACCACCACCTACCCAGCTACCACCAGTTACCGAAGGTAAGACTGGGTGCAGACTAGTATTACTAGTCTTACCCGTAGTAAGACTGGTTGCAGACCAGCCTTACCTTTGATAAGACTGGTTGCAGATCAGCCTTACTAGTCTTACCTGTAGGAGGACTGGTTGCAGACCAGTCTTACTAGTCTTACCTTTGGTAAGACTGGTTGCTGACCAGTTGTCAGGCTTGACAACTGGTCACCATTACCCAGTACTAACTATTTTTTTATTTATTGTGGTATACAACTGCAACCGGTAAGACAGGAATCCGACCCCAACATAGTTGGAAAAAGGCTAGATAGATGATGATGGAAGGAGTTGTAGCATAGAATATCCTAAGTTAAATAAACTAAGAACGGATTTAAAACATGAGAAAAATTTTCTTCATGAGTAAGAGTTTCTGTCATATATCTCGTTTTTTTTTTAAGTAAATGGAAAAGAACATTAAATATATACTGGCTTTCTGGAAACTTTCCAATTAAACATTGAAGAAAAATAAGAATTTTTAGACTTAGAAAATATTGAAAATCCTTGCAATGGTCTTCCACCCCTGAAATAGGACCTACCACGTGGGCTCTCGACATCTAAGAAGAGGTCGAAAATTTATTAAAAATAAAAGTGCTTGTAATTTAAAACCACGGCGTATTCTTATTAATCCTGATAAAATATATAACTTTATTTTTATATTATTTGATGCTGTTGTCGCAAAGAAAAACCTACATATAAAATGAGCCCTCACGGAGGGCTCCCGGCATCGGTAGTACGACCTGAGTGAGCCCTCCAGGAGGGCTCCCGGCACTGGATGTGTTAAGAAACTCTGACACTAGGGTGTGTGGGGTCGTTAGACCTTACTGCACACACGATAAGAAGTGGAAATGCTGAAATCCTTCCCTATATGCCCCACAACGTTACCGACGACGGCGACGAGACTGTTAATGGCGAAGTTTTGAGCAAACGAAATTCCAAGTTTGTCGTACCAGCGACACGAAGGAGTGGAAATAACCTGCCAGGGCTGCGGGTTGTTCGAAAGAGATACCGCGACCTCGAACACAAACGTCTAAGAAGGAACATGGATGGTTTTTAGTCAGTAGATGTCTGACACTCTGTTCCGCTCCGCCCAGAGCGGGAAGAGTCGTTTAAAGATTTCCTGAACTCTAAAAAAAAAAAGAAATAAATATAGTAGAAACAAAAATCATTCTCGTATACTGTAAGCTCCACGTAACCTCTAAATTACGTTAAAGTTTTCGTGGTTTTTACAATTTCTCTGAATTGAGGGACCATTGTGATTGATCTACAATACTCTATTGTGTCCGTATTTCGATATAATTGAAGTACCGAAATAATTAAATATGGCTGCTGTTACATTACTAAAGACCACAAGAGGGGGCGGGGATCGTTGAAATTAAGAAAATGTTTTACGCAAAATGAACATTGTGAACACTAAGCTAGCTACTTGCAATAATCTACGGCGAAGTATGAAAAGTTCAACCAGAGGTTGTTTGGTCATGCAGGGCACGCCACGATAGCGGCGGTAAGTCCCCTCTTTGAGGAGTGGCTGGAGAGGCGCCACGGCGCCCTCACCTTCCGCTTGACGCAGGTCCTCAGCGGACACGGTTGTTTCGGGAGGTACCTGCACAGAATCAGGCTGGAGGAAACGCCCGGGTGTCGCCACTGTGAGGATCGGCCGGAGGACACGGTGAAGCACCGTAGAGGTCTGCCCCGCTTGGGCGAAGCTCCACCGTGTTCTCGTAGCGGCGACCTCTAGCGTCCGGCCCTGGTGCAAGCCATGGTCCGGAGCGAGGAGGAATGGGACGCCGTCGCCTCCTTCTGCGAAGCAGTGATGCTAGCGAAGGAGGTGGCGGAACGTGAGAGGGAGAGAACCTCACGTCCCAGCCGCCGCGGGAGACGCTCCGGGCGTCGGGGGCGACGAGGCGGTTTCCGGTCACCGTAGACGCGGGCCTGTGGACGGTTAGTGATGGGCTAGCTCGCCGTCCGTCCGTCTTTTCTCCATGCGCGCCTCAAAGAGATGTCAGCAACATGGAAGGAGCCCGCAAGGGCTGACGCCTGTCGGGGCTGCGGGATGTTGTAAGAGATACCGCGGCCTTGACATATAGGGCTAAGAAGGAACATGGGTGGTTTTTAGTCAGTAGAAGTCTGACACTGCCTTTCGCTCTGCCGAGGTGGGCAGGGGTGGTTTGATGTTTTTCTACCTCCCAAAAAAAAAGGTTGTTTGGTAATTTCTAACCCTAATTCAGTCAAAAAACGGCATCCCTGAATCCAGTGTGGGGTTCAGTATACAACGTACATGTCACATCATTTAAATAACAGCTCACATTACGCGGGGCACGGCGTTATAGCAGCGATCCATCATCCACTAAAACACTCCGGCTTCCAGGAACGTATTAGCAAAATTCCCCCAACTTCTCAGAAGAGTGGGGGAGTTCCCCCCTTTCGGGCCTTTCGCTCCTGAGCTCCCCGCGGCCGGAGCCACGCTGCGTAGGCGTGTGTTGACAAACGTTGCTGTGTCTATTTTTGTCCCAAGCTCAGCCACGCCCATCTTCTCCTCCCCCCCCCCTTCGCGCCACCGCACCGCACCCTGCGCGCCCCCGCCCGGCCTCTGCCCAAATATGCCCTTGACCTTGGTAACCAAACAACCGCAGTCACAACAAGGGATGGATGATAATTTGTTTTTCTGATACAGATTTGTTTTGAGTTCAGGGGATGGCTCCGTGAGGGTAGGCCGGTCCCTAGCGACAGGCAGGTACATGATTTTGGGTTGCGGTTTACTTATCTCTACGCTCAAATATTAGTTACTTACAGATCTCCGGACGAATAGCAAATTTTTAATAAAACCAATTTGAAAACTGTTTTGAGTATTAAAAGTTTTTGTTAAAAAAGCAAAAGCTAAAGCTAGCGATAAACATTTTACATTGAATTTTTTTTATCAAGTACCAAGTAAGTACTTTACTTTGTCGGGAGACGGCGCCACTGGTCGCTTCCTTGTGATTATCAAAGATACTTTTAAAGACCTTTGGCCCTTGTCGGTTTATAACCTGAGTACAGTCTAATTGAATAGCATGGCTAAAAATTGAGAAAAAGAGAGTTATACGTCTGTGAGTATAACTACAAGACGGTAACTCCGTGCATAAACGGACGGATGTCGGAACATAGCTGATAGAAGTTTCTCGACACAAGTAGCTACTGAAATTACAGTATATTAGGACGAACGGTAAAACAAGAAACATTCAAACCTTGTCATTGAGAACATAGAATTTACGAATAATAATATACGAAATCGGGAGTAAGTAGTACTATACAGGGCAGCCTACTCTCTTAAATTATTAAAAGCGTAATGGTTATGCTCTTATGTTAATTTTACTAAAAATAACATTGATTTGCTTAAATAGATCCTCAGCTCTTAGTGATCGCGCCATGTTCATAATATACGGGACAGTGGGTTCGTAGGCGTTGGCTACGAGCTACGGCGTAGCGGCCTACGAAAGTTTATTCGCGTCTTCTTCACGGCTTTGATGTTCCCTTTTTTGTTATAAATATTCTGCTAACTGAGATTAAGGGCCCAAAACTGGATAAAGATTGGTCTACTAAGATAACGTTATGATCCGCACGACTAAGTTTTATAAAAGAGAAAATTAGCCTTTGGCTATTTTTGCAGCGTATCTTCAAAACAGATTTATTTCAAAGTATATTGTTAGCTATCTCTAGCTGATATTGCCAGCGGCGACACGATTCAGAAACATTTATAACTTAAGATATTACGTATGATATAAAAATATTTGTTTACTCGCTTTGCATATTTTGCTTGAACCATACGTTTAACTCCAAAACAACAATTAAAGCTATGTAGATTTTCTTCACAGCGTATTAATAAATATGTCGAAACATACCAGACCGAGTAGGCAAACAATTCGGGGATTTACTAGAACGAGCAATAATGTTGACTCTTGACTTGAACTTGACTTGAACGTTTATGTCAATGTCAAGACCGGACAGGTAAAGTGTTCCTTGTCGACATATTATAACATAACATCACGTCAGCACTTTACCGAACAGTTAGATAGGCAGAGGTGTATCTGTGGCGCAGACAGGCGCCAGTTATGTTTAAATCCAACAGGCCGAATGGCGTCGAAGAACTTGAAAAAGAAGTATGGGTCGTCTATTGCCATCGACGAGGAGCTTATGAAAAGTATAACCAAAAGAGGTAAGTCTAAATATTTGTATGGCTGAAATGCCGAGTATAGCGAAACCCATCTATTATGTATACAAGAACATAAGTAAAAAACCTATATTCTTGCAAATAAATAATTCATTCATTCATTCATTCCTGATGGAAAGACTCGGTAACACTGTCCGACCTGGTAATTACAACCAAAGACCACATGGTCAGTAAGTCAGTAGCGATTGCGAGCACTAAACTAGCGAGGAGACGTTACTGTTCACTTGTCTATTTCGACATAACAACAACTGCTGACTAACACATTTTTTTTTTGGCTACTGGAAAACCATCAAATAACCCCTCCTGCTCTTGGGCAGAGCGCAAGGGAGTGTCAGACTTCTACTGACTAAAAACCACCCATGTACCTTCTTAGCCCTTTATGTCGAGGACGCGGTATATCTTACAACAACCCGCAGCCCCGACGGGGCCCGCAGCTCCAACGGGAGCTGACAAGCACTTGCATTGCAGCATTTACCAACATTTTATCATCATGGTTACTAGCGGTAATGCCAAACAAAATCCATATTTGAGTTTCCTTATTTATACATTTATATTTTATTTTATATTTTATATGGTACACAAATAGTCTGGAGCCTGAGAAAGGACATATGCTACTTTTAATGCCAAAAAAGGATTTTAAGGGGTTGAAAGGTAAGGGGCGAAAAGATTACTTTTGGTCGCAATAACCGACATCGGTCGTGATAACCGACACCCACGCGGGCGAATCCGCGGACATCAGCTAGTAATTATTTTAATTATCAGCATCAATCAACACAACAAATAAGCAGGTCATCGCCGATAACTTAGTGACGTATCAGCCTACGTGATGATAACGTCAATACACCTGGGTGTTTGTCAAATGTACGTGATTGATCTGATCGGTCATACGCGCAGCCGATGTGACGAGCTGTTGGACTCCGGCCAACCTGCTGATTAACCTACAAGCTAATGAGAACATGCATTACATTTACTTATTATAGCAAATAGGCCTACACGGGCGGGCTGCGGGTTGTGCGAAAGAGATACTGCGGCGTCGGACACAGAGGGTTAAGAAGGAACAAGGGTGGTTTTTAGTCGGTAGAAGTCTGACACTCCCTTTCGCTCCGCCCAGAGCCGGAGAATTCATTTGATGATTCTCAGTTACCACTCTCCAAAAAAAAAGGCCTGCACGGGCACTTATAAAGCGACGAGAAAAGGTGCACGATTCGGGTTGGTCGTTTCCTATGGATAGGAACCAGCAAGAAACTCCATGGATAATCTTTTAAAATTAACCAGAATAGTGTGCTCGTATTTCAGGGTGTGCTATAGTTTTTATTTTGTGAAAACCCACCACATTATTCTCAAACCACTGTAACTCATGAAAGCCAGACAAACAGTGGCGACAACCAGTAAAGCGCCGAGACAATGGAGGACGAAAAAGTCTCGAGAAACAATTCAACTGTCTTGGATCCTGCAACGAAATTAATCAAAAGAGAATAGCGGAGCAGACGGTAAAATATAATTTCCACTTCCACACCAACATCGCCAGGAATGTTATACCTACATACTTTTTACGACACAACAAGTGGATTATTCAAATGGTTAAATATTATTTCATATTGGTCGCGTCTATCGTTACTGTTAGCCTGAGTCATCCCACTGGGCAAAGGCCTCTCCCCATGACCTACAAATCTTTCGATTCAGGGCCAATGGTGACCACTGGTTGTTGGTTCTATCCAGCTCATCTCCCCACCTCCTGCGAAGTCTACCGCGACGCCTTCCGGCTGTGCCAGGGCTCCACAACGTGGTTATTTTAGCTTACAGCTCCTCGGGCATACGGCAGGCATGGCTAGCCTAGTCCCACTTCAGCTTAGTGGCTTTTTGAGCATCGTCAGTAATTTGTGTTTGGAGCGCAGTGTGGTGTTGCTATATGGTCGGTTAGTTTAACGCCAAGGATACTGCGCTCCATTGCACGCTGACAAACAGTCGAATGTTTGTCAAAGGTCATGTCTGGTATACATAGGTAATTATGGGAAGAATGCAAATATACATATAAAGTGCCGGATTAAGACTATTTGATGCCCTAAGCAATCCACGCCTGTGGGCCCCCCTATCCGTATGTCAACTAGAAATGGTCTGTATACCTTTACCGTTTTTTTTTTAATTTTTAGGGTTTCTCCAGTACACTTTAAAGTGGGGATGATTTTTTGAAGTGAAACTTCTTTATATCTTTTAATGTGGATTTTTGTCACAGTTTGTGGCAATAGTGTCACGGGCGTGTGAAAAATAAGCGTTACGGCCGCTTGGGAGCGAGATATCTCAGGAACTATTGGTTGAGATTGAATAATTATTTTTGTGTTGGATAGTCGTAAGACGGGATTGTTCCTCTTTAAAAGTTCTAAAAAAAGTCCACGACAGCATAATTATGTCTATCAGCGATTGATAACTCACAATAACTACTTTTATTTTTTAAATTTAAGTAACTTTAGTTAACTTTTTTACTTATAAAATGTACGAGTACTTGTATGAAATATTTTCCTATACATAATGTATGGGAGTGCAGGTCTCAAAACTGCAAATATAAGTTTGTTTTATTTTTAAATAAAAATCATCGTTCGGAGGCAGGTAGGCAGGGTGGTTCATCAGTTTATTAAGTTCACATATTTGGATGGGCCACTACGGAACTCTACATTGTGCGGGGTCCGACATGCACTTGGCCGGTTTTATTTTTTAAATACTTAAGTTGATGAAATGTAACGTAGGTACCATAGAAGTGGAGTAGGTGCGACAACAAAAAAAAAACCTAAGCATCATTTATTTTTTTATTGAAATGCGCCTTACTTGCGGGTTTTCCGGGCATTGAATTCACGCAAGATAGTTTATATTACGTCTAACTTTTTAACATATCGGACTATGTATAATATCGAGCCTTTCTTGTATCATCTTTGACCTTTTTCATTTTTAATTAAGAACAGAACTTGAATGAATTGTCGACATACAACTCACACAGCTCCATATTTTCCTAGTTTACTGAAACTATTGACTTACTTATTAATTATCAAATTAATTGTATTACGTATGCATAGAAGTCGGCTGGCACAATTACTCAAAAAACAAAATCTCTCCTTTCATATAAGCTCGTTCATGGACCAGTACCTCTTCCCGGCATTTTCGTTTCCTCGTCTTGTCTCAACTGCAAAGAAACTAACTGACCCAAGCAGATGTATCATGACCATATTGCAATAGGGTATTTCACCTAAAAAAATCTGATTAGTCCGTCAGATAGATTTAAAAAAAAATAATGGACACGTATTTTTTCTTTTTGAAAGATGAAGACGATACAGTGCTTCAAAAAGTCGTGTCATGACTTTTTACCCACTAAGTGACCTCAAAAGCCTCCACTCATGAGCTTTGACACGTTTTATTTTCGTATTTTTTTATTAATTTGATAAAACAAAAAACACGTACCCAATATTTTTCGATAATCTAACAGACGGACTAATTAAACTACCCTATTCTCCACCACTCTACTCACATTCATACACCTTCGCGTCTATCGTAGGTTTATTTAAATGACTTTTGGTGAAGGGAATGTGTAATTGTGTTTTATTTTTCGTATTCAACAAAAATAGACAAGACTGATTTTATTGTCAACAAGTTCTTCAAGAACGTTTTATTAAACGCCCACTTAGCTAACTTATCCCTCGCCTACGCATTTACTACAAAAGTTAAGTTTCCAAGAACTAAACAAGTAAACATATTTTTATGAAACTATATATGTTAAAACTGGCAAGTCATTATACTGTTAAATTGTACATTGTATGTAAATGCTGTTCACAATATTGGCATATACTGGCGGGGTGCCAAGTAATGCGGTCAAGTAACCTATTTAATGCTTTCAATTAGATTCAAAGTTGTGCTGGAGAGTTATCAGGTAATGCGCCTGAGTGGCAACATTCCAGAGTACTAGAGACATACATATTATATTATTATATTATATTATTATTATATTAATATTAAAAAAGTTTACCGTGAGTCTACACACAGTATCTACGAGTATACTACACTGACGTTGAGTCAACGGTAGATTTTCACGGCAAAACAACGTACCTATGTGTAGAAGCCACCTATGTGGCACTGTCGTTTCTACGCTTTAAATCAATTTATTTGGTTTATGAAGATGCAGTTCGGTATTACCACTGTGAAGCTCTTTCACAAAAGCTACGATTATACATAGCTGACAAGAGGTGTTCAGTAGCATGATAAATTAATCAGTAGTCCTTCACATCAGAATTAATTGTGATGACACGACTAGGTACTTTCGCAATTGGTATTGCGAAAAAAAACTGGACAAGTGCGAAAGTGCGAGTCGGACTCGCACACAAAGCGTTCTGTTTGTAAGTGTCACGGGTTCGATCCCCGCACGGACCAAATATTATTTGTATGGCCTACAGATCGTTGTTTCTGGTCTGGGTATTTGTGTGTGTGAGTTTAAATGTTTGTGAACGCACCCACGATACAGGAGAAATTCCTAGTGAGGGGCAACGTTTTTTTTTTCTATTTTAAAAAGAAGAAAGACAGACCAAACAATATTTTGAATTCCTATTCATATGAAAATTTGCAATTTTTTGTTAATGAAAAACAGTGTTACAGCTGCTGTTTTACGAAAAGGCCTATTCTATCACAAAAAATAAATGTCAAATTTTGCCCAAACCTACTTTCTTTGATTCTAAAATTTTAACAACCTACAATATTTATCTTTTTGCATTCATATCAAATCATATTTTTTACCAGTTTCCTCCCAACACTTTAGATATTAGAGGACATAAAACTTTATAGCTCATTAACTAAGAAACCTAGGTATCATTCCAAGAGCAATTTATAGATACCACACATTTACACGTAAATATTTTTTTTCTAACCCTTACTTATATTTATGGAGAACCACCGCTATTTTTTTTTTATAGTATTTAATATCATATTAGTGCAGCAGTTCATAGAAGGCCCCTACTCTCCAAATATCAACTGTGTGCTGCAAACAGTCTCGGAGTTAAGGTGAAGGCGACGAGGTAGCCCGCGAAATTCGAATTTCCTTATGTTTTTTGCAATTTCCGGTATGTTGTATGTTAAATCAAATGGGATTCGCGGCAGTAACAATTGTCTATTTACTGAGTAATAATGATGATTAAAACCACCAAAACAAGCGTCTCAGTTCATACAAATGTCAAGAATGCCTTTTTCATCAAATAATTAATCCTGACACTCGAGTTTAGTAAGGGTTTCTGTTTTGCCATCTAGCAACGGAACCCTAAAAATCACGTAAACATACTTACGTCGTTGTAATGGTTGTGAGCTACGACTTATTCACTTTCAGTTACAAACCACCCACGAAAAAGATCAAAAACTAAGTGCTTTGCCCCCTCCCCCCACCTACCCTAGAGCGGCGGTGGGCGCAATTCGTGGGTGGAGAAGCGCGGCGCGGTGAAAGCGACGAGCGACGACTACACACAACTCCGCGCTTTTACTGGTTTCACGCGCAAACAACGGTGCACCCTTCACGAAATGCTAAGGTTTGAAAGGGGTGCTCAAAACCAAACATAATTGGTTTATTAGTGGAAAAAAATAACATGCAATTTCCATGTCATTGTTTTGCCATACGTGGTACAAAGCTTTGTAAGGCGAATGGTTTCTTTGAAGCCCACCACGAACTGTACGACCCCATAACGGACTGGAAAACATCTCAAATTTCTATTCAAAATAAAGGAAAAACGCCCAGAGCCAGACGTTACAGAATTTTCTAAATAATTTCTAATCATAAAGGGTTCTCTAAACTGCGATGACTATAAGACCCGATAAGTAAATCTAGATATCTTATTGGTTGAGAACATTGATGTTATATAACAATAATAAAGCGTATAATTTACCTTTATACTCCAAAAATATAATTTTTATATGCACAGATAGTATGTATTATTTAAAAAAAATATCCTACTTTCAACTGATTCACTGAAACTGCGGTGAACTTACGATAATTCATACAATTTTCATATTGATTGTCGTTCAGAGAAAACCATTTCCAGCAATGGACAGACTTGGATGGGTTGAAATTATGTGTCATCTGAACCCGGCAACCGGGCAACCTAAATAATAGAATATGTCGGAGCTAAGGTCAAATGGGACCGGCATGGGATCCATCGGGCGACGCCCACTCGATTTAAACACAATAGCTTGTCCTGCTCATAATGGTTCATTAGTAAGAAATTCTGGGTTTTTACCGAGGTAGGTCAGAAAGGGTCAATCGTTTTACAATAAATTCAAATCTATGTTAACAATATGCCTAGAGAAGAATTACACAAACGAGACAGGCGTCATCGAATATCACGTAAAATAATTATGGGCATTACTAATCAGTAAAGATACACATACATTTGAATACATATTGAGGGAGTGGTGCTGAAGTCGAAAAGTGCATATTCAGCATGATTCTTGACACCAGATAAAAAGTACACGCCTCCTATATTTTCAAGAAATACTTAAAATTATTACAACGTCATTTGACATAGTTTAGAAAGACCTTAGTGGTAGTCACATCGAATGACAATGTTAAATTTACTCGTGTCAAATACACTACCAATCCGATAATGATCGAGTCGTATTTGCAAAAAATATTATTATCGATCAGTGGTTGGACTAAAAGTAGATGACTAATAGACAATATTATGTTTTTAATTTGAGTGGGGCCGTAGGAAAGACTACCTAACCTTATCTTTCTCTACCGATACTAATACCAATAGACGGGGCGATGTTTCAATATCTCGCTCGTCTGGCGCTCTGGCAGTGTGTCCTAGCAACCACCCTATCCAATAGCCTCTATACAATAGGTAATGTCGTAATGATTCACTTTCCAAGAATTTCAAGGAGCAATAGACAGTCGATCGGCTATATTGTTATAGGTACATTATATTATATTGTAAGAGCACTGAAAAGAATATTATTATTATATTGGTACCTATAGGGATATTGAAGTAATAAGACCAACTCACTGATTTCCACACAAATACGATTCGACAAACAAAGTTTTTAATTAATGCAAACTATCTATTTTGCAGAATAAAAAGCGCGACATTATTACCGATGATAATTATTATCATACATAACCCTCCTTTTGGGCTTCGCCGCAGTCGGGTAAAAAACCCGGCCACGAGTTTTTTCTCAGCTCACAGATCACGGAGAAACTTTTCGACCTACCCTCAAAAGCAATTAAAACAAAGCCAATAATACACGTGGAACACAAGGACGGGCATCGAACCTGCTGCTCCCGGATCCCGGGCGAGTGACAGAGCGCATACGGGGGGGTGCGGGGATGCGAGGGGCTGCTGCTATTTATATAAAATCGATAGGCCGCCCGTGGCCTTGGCGCCATCGATCGCGCGACAGATGGGTGTGTGTGACGAGCCCCCGAGCTACAACGTACTACGGAGAGCGTGGAAAATTTTCCGCCAAGAAAATGTACCAAAAAATGCTTTGATTTCATCATAAAAGGGCCTTTCATCTTTTATTTCGGTGTGGGAGAATGGTAATAAAGAATTCAGAAGGCGATATAATAGTAGGTTAAAATCCAACATCAAAATAAAATAGGAAAAAAAAACGGTGATACTTATCATATTAAATCATTTTAATAATACTTACAGAAAATTTAAAAGCATACGTTTTAAAAAAAATGTAAATGTTAAAGACAAAAGGCGGACCCTAGCAACAACTTAGATTTATCAAATTATTACTCACACCATGGCATTGTATCTGCGGAGCCCGGTTCACCCTGTTCCCTACGCCACCCACTCTCCCCCGCGGTGTGATTGGCTGAGGCGGCCGAATGACAGACCCCTACACATTTTTCTACGTAAGTACAAGAATGCACCATACCGTGTACTGAAGCGCGCGGAATTAGAATTGAGAAGCCGACACGTTGTCAACAATTCTAGTGATGTGCCTACGATACACCTTACTAGATAGAATTCCAAAATATGCCCTAGAAATTAACCTTGTGAAATATTATAACTTAATATTAATTTGAAGACTGAATCACTTAGTAAAGGTTTTGACAGTTTTGTCATACAAAAGAATGTCAAATATTTACCAAGTGACGGCTAAGTAATCATTAAATATCTCTGAGTACCGCAGTAAGTATACCAGCGTAATGCAACGCGCCTAAAACATTCCAAGATTAATATGAAGGTCAGCAATGCATAACAAAAAAGACAATCGAGAATTCGAGAATTTTTTGAAAATATTAAATGTAAATACTAGATATAGGTACATTTTTTTATTATACTTAAACATCAGATGTAAATTATTAGAGTGTAAGTTAGCTGAGATTTTTGTTAAATGGGTGATTAAATGTAAGAGTTACCCAATCCAGTGATAAAAGTGCAGTGTAGCCATTTTAATTTGATATTCATATCTCTTCTAGCAGCGGATAAAATTCACTTGTTTTTTTTTTGTGAATCTTTCATACACTCCTTATGAATGTTTATTTGATTATCTATATGCACTATTTATTCATGAACTCATGTGTGTGTGTATCTTATGTTATGTCTGCGCTATTAATTCCATTACATTCAAGGTAATTGTTTTTATTAATGTAGCAAGTACCAGAAGTAGAAATACTTATGCTGCTTAAATTAGTAATAAATTTGTTTTTGGGCGACATTTTAAAATCACAATAATTAAAGCAGCAACCTTATTATATAACACTGTTACAATGCCAATGCCATTTTTTAATTAGCTACCAAGCACAAAGAGTCAATCCCAATGGGGAACAGACTCTGCACGACACTGTATCTGGCAACACATCTGCTCATAGTCAGGGGACTGATTGCATGATAAGCAAGGGAAAAAAAAAAAAAAAAAAAAACAATGCCAATGCCTTTCAATTTGACACAAAACAATATGAACAAAAATTAAATGAATATGTATTTATTTACAGTCCTCTTAGGCTAGACTGATGTTGAGGTAGTCAAGGTAAGGTTAACAGATAAGCAATTTAAATATGTATTAATATGATTCTTGGTGACGCACACAGGACTGCAGGTTGTATTCAGGTTGTAGTAGTGTTCATAAATATACACCTCGGATACTAGAGCGAATTACTAAATATTAAGTCTTTGACAAAATAGATATTAAAAAAATACATATTAATTATGTTCTTAAATACTGGAGAATGTCCATTTTTTAATAATTAATTATTTATTTCAATACAGTGACAAACATTGTAATGTACATCAATACAACATACAGGTATGGTAGGAGACAGGGTTCCTCCATTTAAAAAGTCAGAACAATAGTGATCATTACAATCTCAATAGAACCTACTTTGTGTGAGTGGTACTGATAAAACTGATTATAATGCCACAAATAATATTTTAATTAAAAACTATCTGTTAAACTAACTAACTAACGGCTGAAATGTGGTTGAACTACACTGTGGTACAACTCTGCTTAACCATTGGGGGTTAACAGGTGCTATGTTATATTAAAGTTCTAGAAGCTTAAAAAGGCAGAGGAAGATGATTTAAGCATAATCTACCTACTGTGAGAATATCATATGCCGCTTATGCCCAGCATGTAATCACCAGGTAACATAGTGTATATCGCACATACCTGAGTTATTTGAAGAGCGGCCAGGATCATCAGCCATTTCTCCAGTATCCTGCAAGCAACCAAACTGATTAGATAGTAGCCAAATTAATAATTACAGTAATGATTTGATGATGAGTTTTTCTTTTTCAGTAAATTACAATTTCTCTTCTTTAGATACAGGATAAGTATTTGATCTGATAGATATTATTTCTATTTTTTTATTCTTTTGCCTTCACAAAAAAGAAAAATCTGTTTTCATTAAATATTTTTTATTTATTTATCTATGTCAATAAACTCAAACAAAAGCTGTAATTATGCTCCCTTTGACTGAAATACCACTGTGAAAATATATTCAAAGAAAATGTGTTCGATCGTATTTGTTCAAAACAAGGTAGGTACCTACCTGATCAAGACCATTACATTGATCTATGGAATATCATCATCTATTAGTATACGGATCCTAGTTTGAAAGTAAAACAAGCGCAGTGACAACTACTCGTAGGTATGTCTTGTTATCTCTCTAATATTGTACATTAATTAACATTTATACGAGTATATGGCATAGTTTACTTGTGCGATGTGGATCTTACAATAACAACAAGGTGATGCTTTCAATAACAAACACTACATCACATATACAAAAAATGACCTCCAAGGTATAACTTAATATTGTACTTAAATACGAGAAACAAGCTCACTACACAAACTGTTAGTACCTACCTTGCTTACACCAGCTGGGGTCCAAAACACTCGATGTTTTAAATGTCCACAAAACTCACAATCTTACTGTTTTACACACTATTTCGTACCATTTTAACGTCACAATGGACACAAATAACAACATTTTAATGAGTACATTATTTCGAATTTTTAAAGTTCACATAATATCGCTTCAAAACAAGCCAAAAACCTATGTTTTGACCAGATTTTGACGTAATACTTACGTCGAATGATCAGTTCGTTCGCGTTTTCCTCATGTCAATAATAAGTAATTTTACTAGATTTTTATTGGCCAACAAGAATCTTAAAAGAAATGTTTATAATTACCACCAATCAGGACAATGTGTCTTATTGACAATTTTTTACTTTATATCTTGTGATAAAACCGGTATTTCCCAAAGTACGATTTCAAAAATCGGTTGTTTCGTCTGAAACCTCTCTAATAATTGTTTTACCAAAATCAACTAAATTATTGTGTGAATGTTAAAAGTTTCTTAGCCAACATTTCGTTGCCACTTGGGACTTCATTTCGCAGATGATTTAAGGTGAAAGCGTCAGGATAGCCGCGAAATTCAAATTTTCTTACGTTTTTTGCAATTTGCAGGCCAGTGCTAGGTTGTATGTTGATTGAAATGTTGGACGCGAGTGTAAGACGTATGTAGTTACAGAATTATAATCATCAAAATCATCAATATAACCCTCCAAGTTCATATAATTCGAGGAACGAGAAAAAGTCGTTCCTCGAATTATATGAACTTGGAGGGTTGGAAGGGCCTTCCAACCCTCCAAGTTCATATAATTGCAAAAAACATAAGAAAATTTGAATTTCGCGGCTATCCTGACGCTTTCACCTTAACTTGTTTTATTATATTTATTTTTTTATTATATACGGTTTTTACCCTTTTAATGCTGCGTGTACACTGGGCCAACGAAAACCACCAAATTAGATTCGTTGGTCCTGTGTGGATGGTTTAGCGATCACCTACGAACGAAAGCGTAGCAAGTCGACGTCTAACCTAATCAGTAAGATATTTCCAGCGTCAATAATTATGAAGCGGAGAGGAAGAGAGAAAAACAAAGACTTGTGTAATGATAAGAAGTTTTTGTTTATCGAGCAATAAACATTCAATATAATATGGCCTCAGTTTGTATAGATTAGCTAACGCTGAATATCCTTCTTAACTCGATGTGTAGGCAGCATTATATGACCCTTGGCATTTTGTTTTGTCTCGAACTAAATCGACCCAGGGTAGATCAGCTTTTTCAGCGGAGGTCCACTTTGTTGATAAAGAACGGCAATGTCAGTGTCACTGTCAAGTGTCAATGTCAAGCCATAAAATTCATCAAAAAATTCACTTTGGTTGACTCATTGATTTTGATTAAAATATAATAGTTACAAACACAGAGTAAATACTTTACAAACCAACACAAAAATCTTCAAGTATTACTCTCAGTGAAGCAACACTAATACTATAAATATGTTTTCATCAATATTTGGTAAGCGGAGATCTTCGCCAGTGGAGGTAGAAGTAGAAGGCGAGGTTCCCCCGATTCCCGGAGCACGGTCGGACGATGGGTTTGTTGTGGTGGATCCTAACTCGCCCAGGAGCAACCTGTACCCTAACGTGAGTGGCGGAGGTATCGCGGCGCCCTACGCGCAGAGACCCGCGCCACCAGCACCAACACAAAGAGCTGCGGTAATAGATCCGACATTCCACTACCTACAGGGAGTCCCGTTCCACATGTCTAAAACACTGCAGATGGCCTCAAACAAAGATTCGTTTGCTTCGGAAGTGGCAGATTTGCTTGCATTCTTGACCAACAAAGTCAATGTGAGCAGTTATGATTATGACTTCTCTGTGGAAAAAAGTGTATTGAAGGAATGTTGATGATGCAGATGGTATGATCGTAACTAATGCAGCAATGAATCATCATGAATCTAACTGTGTATATGGTGTCTAATTTTCCAGGATTTTTATTGCTATGCATTTGTGTTGTACAAATAGTTACCAATGACACACAGTGTTATGTTTTGATAACTATGCACCCTGCCTTCGCATTGCTGCTGTCTCCTCTCGCCTTATAAGTCAATTAGCCCGTATTAATAGAGTCAATATTTTTTATCTGTTTTGACAAGATCAAGGATACATTACTTCTCAATGTGCTACAATTAGAAGAAAGATTCTGTGAATGGAAAGTGTTTCGCAGTTTAAGAAAAAAGTTTTATTATCACTGTTTAGAAGCTGATGAATCAAATGTAACCTGTGTCTCTTTCTACAATATCCACATTAAAAAAAAGCCTGATTTAGATCCCCTGTAACATCAATATTATGACACCTAAGCATGTGAGGGCCCTCACACACTTAGTTCTCAGGAACAAGTATATTTAATAAAAAATGTATATTTATCCAGTTGTTTTGTGCATAGTTAGTATAAAGGTCATTAAATCCAGATTCTACTGTATTTAAAAACATTTTATTTAATAAAATCGAATATGTAGTGAGCAGCTAACCTGTCTTGAGTTTACGTTTCACATGATACAGGTTGAGTAAACGAGTTGACTAAATAATATCAATATTCAAGATGTGTAATATAAAAAAAAAACAAGGTAATCAAAAGCTAGTAAATACATATATTTAATACTATGTAAGTTGGTATAATTTCACATGACAGAAAACATTTATTGATATGATTATATAAATAGTGTTAAAAAGAAAAAGGATGTGTTATTTTCTTATTATTTGGTTAAAATATATAGTTTTGTATAGAACCAGCAATCAGAAGTTGTGTTGTATTTAATATTATGTATAGTTTGTAATTGAAATTAAAGCACAACAAAAATATAAACTAATATAAGATTCAAAGGGGCCTAGAAAATGATGTGTAAATTGTTTATCTCATGTGATACTTACATGTTAAGTTTGACATAGTAAAGATGCTGGTCATTATAGGTACTATAAAGTTTGGTACTACCTTAAGTTAGGAAATCAGCTAGGAACATGTTTGAAACTTATCTTTTTTTTAGTTTAGTCAAATATTTGTATGCTTTGAATTATTTATCAGGCATCTAAGAAAACCTAACCTAACCTTCTTAAACTAGACTATATGAAGTCCCATGTATTTTGTATCTTCTAGTTAAGTACTAGCAAGAATATTGTTCTATGTGAAAGGAAAATGTAATTGTTTGTTAAGGCCAAAATAATTATGACCTAATAATATACTATCTGAATTTTATAATAATATCTATGAAAATTTGTAAGAATTAATGTATGTAATTATGTATAAAGATGTAAATAAAAATGTGAAAATCTTAAATAAAATATTTTATTTTAATACTCATTGTTTTTGAAATTCCAGTGTTGTCCATGTTGCAAACTTAAAGAAGAAAAAATCAATAGATATAAAAAATAATAAAATCAAAATTTTGACACAATGTAATGAGCAATGCACCATGGGTGCTTTGCCATATCACTGCCGGCGTTTAACAATAAGCGAGCAGAGCTAGCAGTTAGAACTAAGTTATTTGTTTGACAGACCTCTCTGACGTCACGCGGCCGTGTGAACAGCCAGCAGTCAATCCTACTGAACGGATGTGGATCAAATTTGGTACACAGATAGTTTATAACCTGGATTAACACAGGATAGTTTTTATTCCGATTTCATCTTCCCGTGTGATAATTTTCGAGTTGAATCGGGCGAAGACGCTGGCAACACCTCGATAATAATAATGTGATGTATCTCTTTGACTGGAAGGGAACTACATCTACTGGATTGCTAGTTTCTTTCTCTTTAATGGTGTAGACAGGTGCCTTCATAACATAACAATCATTATGAATATAACAGAGACACATAACATTTAGCATAAAATTAGAATATTAACAACAATACATGATTGTTGAGGATGTACCCTAACAGACATGTAGCTTAGACTAAGTACCACATTACACTCGTCAATAATACTAGTAAATCTGGATATACATTGTGAAATACTCCTTCCTACACATCACATTTTAGTCCTCTATTTCTAGCATCCACCATCACTCAACCAGCACCATCATTTCAACCACATAGTCTTTCATTAAGGAGTCCAAAATAGAAAACATGGATTCTTCTTTACATATCCATTAGTCTGAGACAGCTATAGCATTTCTAACATAATTTATATCAATGCTGCTAGGCCAACTATAAATGCAACTATTATCATGAACGGTATCCAAGTCTTCAGGAAAGCCCAAAAACTGAAAACATAAATTGGTTTGCATTATTTTAAGATAAAATGAAGTGCACTCTATGTTATATTTCTAAATTACGTTATTAGGATTACCTGACATATTTGGAATATATTAACATGTAGAAAGCCAGTTTCACCATGTTCCAGTTCTTGCAGCCTCCATAGCTCATGAGGTTGAGAGCAGTAGCCACATGCGAGTGGCAGTTGTCATAGAACAGAATGTGCTGGAAATTAATTAAACATTCTTAGATTCATTGTTTCATGATCATCATCATATTCGCCTGGAATTACCCACTGCTGGGTATAGGCCTCCCCATTTTTACACCATATGTCTCTCATCCAGGTGTTACCCGAGACCTTGACGATGTCGTCAACCCAACAATTCATTGTTTAATAGTACCAGTACCTAGCCTCTACGTAGTGGTACTATTAAAGGCTTTTAAAAATATATTTACGATTATGAAACAGATGAGGGCAGGCTATTAAGGGAAAACACCCATAGAAAAGATTTTGGAAACAAAATCATCCTGGCTTTTGAAATAATTAAACACAGTCCACAATATCAGGCAGTTAAAATATTTAATAAATTGCCACTTGAATTGAAAAGCATTTTGTATACTGGCTCATTTGCGGCAAAACTCAAAGCATTCCTGTTGGAAAAGATGTTTGTACACGTTAGAAGAGTTGTAATAATCTTAATGTGTTATTTTTTTGTGTTTTCTTAGGTGATTTACTATATTTATTATTGTTTTCGTTGAAATTGCTATTAATTTATTGATATAGTAAGGTTTTATATTCTAATGTTCATGATATTTTACTAATTTTATTATAACCATGATCTCTTTTACTTTTAATCTTGTATGTATAATTTCAAATGTAATGAAAATTGCTACTGAATAAATATTGAATTGAATTGAATTGAAAATTATTCATACTAAATCATTCATGATAAAATTATTTATATTTGGATTCTATTGTTTCCTATTTCAATTCTTTGGCGGTTACCGTTAACCTTCTGACCGCCCAGACTTCTATGGACGTCAAATTAAAATATGCCTTGGACACCTGGCACGGCATGTCATGTTGTTTTTACAGGACAGCTTGGCATAGAGAACATACGACTTTCGTTATTGACGTGGCAGTAAAACTAAATTAAAATTCTCAGCCCAGTTAATTACTCAGTAGCAGCCAGGGTCTGGAGTCGAGCCCGCTTAATGGTAACAAGTTTGCTCCCTATTATATAGGCCTTAGAAAAACATAACTAGCGAAATATGGGTGAACTATTAGGTACTCCCATGACTAATGTTTAAGGGATTACAGGTGTGATGTTAGTATGTAAAAACCTTTGAGTTTCAAATACCATTCTCTTTTTATAAATTTCGGAAGCTTCGTAAACTGCAGCATCCCAGCCAGCTTGTCCATTTACAGCTCTTTGTGGAGACAACTGCCAGTACTTTGTAGGATTTCCAAATGCCATCAAGTCTTCAGAAACAAAGTATGGACCAGCAAAGTCCCTGATTACTCCTGATGCCATACAGATGCCCATGTGTCCCAGGAATGGAAATATCCATCTGAAAATATAACAAATTTTTCCTTATTGTCCTGAACTATTAATGCATTAGAATTATGAATAAGTTGTTATTGTACACCTACCTATATGTAAAAGGAAAAGTGGTTTTAAAATTGATAAGCCAGGTCTATTTATTATTTTGTTAGGTGTTATGATCCCACTTGTTTGAATAACAAGTTCTAAAACAGTCTCCTCGGTATTTGGTCTCAGTAGAACCGGATGTACTATTATTTTGCGCTTGATTTAGCAGACACAAAGCTAATTCGGCGTTGATAATAGGCTAATTATTGCGTATTAATTAGTGACAAAATTGTGAATACTCACGTTAGCACAGGAATAGGCGTCCAAACAATACAGTAAGGGTAGCGACAGCGATCGTGGTCTATAGGATCCATTAGTACAACTTGATCAGGATCTGTTAACTCGAGAGTACTACCGGGGCTCTGGTCACCTGCCATAGTTTTAGAAATATTTAATTTCGAACAGTAGATTTACCCATTTTAAATTGAAATTTATTTCAAATACAATGAAAGCAAGACAATACATATAAATATTACCTGCCTGACGTTTTGACGTTTTACGATAACGTTCCAATTCCAAGTAGACTTTTCTACAATTTTTAACAATAAAGCTAAAAGCACACTTAAAACACAAATCAAAACCGTTTGGAGTACCGACAAAATCGACTAAAAGAGTTTACGGTTTTTTTTCTTTATACGCTAGACTCTACTACTCTAGTTTAATGGCTGTCATGTGGCTGACACTGTTTGACGGCTTGACAGAAAACATTGTTGATGTGACGATGTTTGGCGCTAATATTATATTTATGTTATAATTTTCCTTCGCATGGTGTTTCAAAATTATTCAACAGCAGCCAAAATGCCGGCGTTTCTTAAGTATATAGACATGGAAAACTTCAAATCTTATCGGGGACACCACCGCATAGGACCCATGGAGTCGTTCACAGCGGTGGTAGGTCCCAATGGATCAGGTAAGAAAAGTATATTTAAGGCAACGTATCTATCTTATTTAATCTTATGATTCACAAAAAATCCCAGTACAATGCTGTCTGGAACAAAACTATGGTTGTGTGCATCTTTTTACCTTACTGCAAAATGACTTGTTGAACTTGTTGCCTCCAAAACATTTAACAGTTTTTACTCAGTGTCAATATTACTCCTCAGGCAAGTCCAACTTCATGGACGCAGTGAGTTTTGTGATGGGTGAGAAAACATCGCTGCTCCGTGTAAAACGTCTTAGTGATCTGATCCACGGGGCCTCCATCAACAAACCTGTGTCTAGAAGGTAACTGTGCTTGGAATTGGGTTATCTTTACTGTTTTATATTGTTTTCATACTGACTTTTAAATATTCCACAAGACAGAAAGTAAGTACACTGTACAAAGATATTTAAATAGTTACAAACAATAGACAGGACAAGAGAAAGAAAATCATAATCCAATACTCGGTACACTAAATATTATGTGCTTTGGACATGGAGTTGCAGACACAACCCCATTATACTATACTATACTACTAACAAATCAGTACATCTAGTGTCACACACCTGCTCACATAGCATTTATGTGTCAAAATCGAAAATTTACATTTACATTATTCCAAATGTTTAGTTTGCTCTATAATTCTTTTTTTAGTGTATGTAAAGTTATTTTTCATATGTTTACATTTTTGGTTAATTAGGAAAGTCATTATCATCATCAGCCTATAATATTCCCACTGCTGGGACACAGGGCTCCTGTCTAGGAGAGGGACCACGTGGGCCCAGTGTGGTTTGGTAGATGTGACATGTCTTCGAAGTTTTTGGTTCTTCGACATCTTGGTTCCCTCGCAATGTTTTCTTTCATCGTTTTGAGAGCAGTGGTGATGAGATAAATTACACAAATTGATGATGATGATGAATGCACCTGCCTTGGTTTCAACGCCACCACTGGGCTACCACTGGGCCACCACTGCTCCTGCCATTATGAATCTATGATATGATAATTGGTCTTGTGTTGCAGTGCATCAGTGACAGCTACATTTGTGCTTGAGGACCTGACAGAGAAGCAGTTCCAGAGATCTGTCATAGGACAGTCATCAGAGCACAAAATTGATGGACAGGTCACTTCAATTCCTTTTTTTATTGCTTAACAAACCTTACAAGAATCACTCGAAGCAAATAATAGAGCTGTGCAGGTGGCTACATAAAGGTCAAACACAGTTTAAGTTAATCAACAAATAAAGAAGTAATTGCTAAATGGACCTGCTGTTGGCCTAGACCATGCCTCATGGAAAGCGATGGATGAGGTCTTCATAGACCTCATCATTTCAATGAGTGTGCGCAAAAGATGCCTGTTCTGTCTTGCTTAGAGGCACATCTTTACATATTGTTACGAGCTGGGTATGTGATAAATAAAAACACTACCAATTAAACACACAAATTAACTTTATTACTCACAAAACACTTATACACAATTGTAAAACACTACTGAACACTTTATCGCACTAGATATCTCTTCGAACCTTTTGTTGTTTTGCTTAAAATTAGACTATCGCTCCAACCTCTGTCGGTTTCTCGAAGATTCTAGATGACTGACGTAATAATATGACCATTTTGTCACCAGTCCGTGAACACATCCCTCTACCTGGGTGAGCTGGAGAAGCTGGGCATCAACGTGAAGGCCAAGAACTTCCTGGTGTTCCAGGGCGCCGTGGAGAGCATTGCTATGAAGAACCCCAAAGAGAGGACTGCGCTTTTTGAGGAGATCAGTGGGTACGTGGATTATTAGCAGCAGAGCTGCATTCGTTTTACATTCAATTTAAAGTGAATAGATAAATATGTCGAAGCCCATCTTCTGCCCACATGACAAGCCTAACAGCTAGCCTTGTCATGTAGGCATAAGATGAGCTTTCGTGCAATGAAAACTCACTGGACGCGTAAACCTATTTATTAAACTAAAAGATTACTTAAAATTACATTTTAACCCTGACATGGGATACAATGCCTTGAGTAGTTCCGGGACTTCTCAACTCTGCTGCCATCAGACACTGAATGTCATCCTGGCTGCAAGCTCAAAACATCACGATTATGTAGCAGCACACTTTAGGTGTGGACAGCAGGTCTGTCCACACCTAAAGTGGGGGCTGCAGGTTGTTCGAAACAGATACCGCGCCTCGACACAAAGGGCTAAGAAGGTGGTGAAGGTTTTGAGGAGTCATTTGATGATTTCAAGTAGATCGTTTGATATCCACTAGCGCGCTTGCGATTTAGTTTATGTCCGTTCCAATGACCGGATCCGACAAATACTTATTTTTGTCGACACTGAAGTTCGCTATGTCTGTAATACAAAATTCTTGAATAACTCGATCAATATTAAAACATCTGACAGCTTTTAGCCAATCATTATTATGGGTATGTAGTCTAGAGAGTGGCATAAACTTGAGCAATGTCAAAGTTTTTTAGTTCAGTCTCTGATAGTAATTTCGTCAACGTTATATATGCGAAGGAAAGAGAATGGTTTGGGAACTATCGGCGGCGCAAAACATGGACACCAAGACACGTTATTCGGAGACTGGCGCGCGGCTTGTAAATCTAAATACCCACTTATACGATTATATCACAAAAGGTCTTTGCGTCAGTGGCGGACTAAACCCGTCAGAGGCCCGTTACTGCAAAACTGAATGAGGACCCCTTACAAAAAAAATTAAGTTATACAAGTTAAAATCTGACAAGTGTTTTTTTCGTTAAATTCTATTTATGGTGAATGCTTCAGGGTAGCCTGCAAAATTCATTATTTTACGTTTTTTTGCAATCTGCCGATCAGTGCCAGGTTATATGTATAGCATTCGCGCTGAGGAATAATGATGAAAATCACCAATACGGGTTGCTCAGTTTAATAATGTCCTTGAGTGACTATTTGATGAAAACGGCATTCAAGTGAGTTACGTAGCGAGCTCGAATTTTTCTTTTCACTTTTTCTCGATGTTTTTTTTTTATAAATTATATTATTTGCGTTTATTCATACTGGATTGAGAATAGGAGACACTGCCAATTTTTGCAGAACTACACAGTAAAGGATGTATTAGCGAGCGCAGCGAGCGAGAAAATTGTACCATTAGGCCTTGTTTAGAATTTGATCGGGGGAGCGCGAAGCCATTTGGGGGCCCCCGATTTCCTGAGGCCCGGGGCGGGTGACCCCTTCCGCCCCCCTGTTAGTCCACCACTGCGTCGCGTATTGCGTTGTGCGGCGTTACCCTGCGTTTTTTCCTAGAATACCGTATCAGTAAATGATGATGCTGATGTGTCATTTGCTGTCATTTTAATATTGTAGCAATAGCAATACAAGTCCCCTGTTGTATGGGCCTCAAACATCAACAAGTGGCGAAATATGCCTGTACTATTAGATACAACTTTGCCTAACCCTTCGGGGGTTACAAGCGTGATCTTATGTGTAATTTATGAGTTTAATAATTCCTCTACCAGATCGGGAGTCCTCAAAGAGCAGTACGAGCACTGCCGCGCGGAAGTAAACCGAGCTGACGAGGAGGCACAGTTCTCCTATCAGAAGAAGAAGGGAGTGGCCGCCGAGAGGAAAGAGGCCAAGTTTGAGAAGGAGGAGGCCGAGAAGTACACCCGCCTTAAGGAGGAACTGGTGAGTTAGTGTGGGAGGGGAACCCTTTGAAAGTAACTACAGATATAAGGCCCAAAGACATTGGAATAATTTTCTGTAAATAAACCGATTAGTTATGCCATCTGAAACTCATATTGCTTGAAAAGGGGATTGTGTTCATTTAAAAATCTTAACAGGCTGTCTACAAACCTTCTTTACTGACTTTACACGTAGTCAAATAATCGTAACGACGACGCTGTTGTCGACGCTGCTTAACTCTCTAGAAACATGGCTTTACAGAATGAAGTCTACTCGAAATAAATCTAAACTAACATTATAAAGAGGCCAAATTCTTTTGTATGTTTGACTAAATTTAAAACGTTCCCGTGAGTTAATTTCCGTACACAACGAGATCGCAAGCAAACCATAGAGCTTAATAAAAGTTTTACTTGTTGTTACTTTCTCTTACAGCAAGAACAAAAGATCGAGCTCCAGCTGTACCACCTGTACCACAACGAGAAAGAGATCCAGTCCATGGAGGAAGACCTCCAACACAAGCAGACGGAGCTGACCAAGGTGGAGAAGAAGCGCCAGAAGATGGAGGAGGCACTCAAGGAGAAGAAGAAGGAGGCCGGCACTGTGCAGCGAGAGACTGCTAAGATTGAACAGGAGATCCGGGAAGTGGTGAGTGGGATAGTAACTTGTTGATATTTATCTTCAAGGCAATTTTTTCGAAGAGTTAGGGGTGCAAAATTGCCGCGGGAGTCGCTCTTGGGCCGCGGGAGACGCTCGGGTCGTCGGGCCACGTGACGGCTTCCGGGCGCGGGCGGTGGGTAGTGGGCTAGCTCGCCGTCCGTCCGTCTTATGACGACGACAGGCCGTGTCGACGGCGGGTTCGTGTTCCACGTGCGCCTCAAAGAGATGTCAGCAACATGGAAGGGGCCCGCGAGGGCCGATGCCCGTCGGATTGCGGGTTGTTGTAAGAGATACCGTGGTCTCGACATAAAGGGCTAAGAAGGAAAATGGGTGCTTTTTTAGTCAGTAGAAGTCTGACACTCCCTTTCGCTCAGCCCAAGACGGAAGGGGTTATTTGATGATTTCAAACCCGCCAAAAAAAAAAAAGGTGTGCAAAGTTCGGGCCGCTGGTTGTTCGAAGAAGATACCACGGCCCTCGAATACAAAGGGCGAAGAAGAAACATGGGTGGTTTTTAGTCAGCAGAAGTCTGACACTCCTTTCCGCTCCGCCCAGCTCGGGAGGAAATATTTGATGACTTCCCACCCACCAAAAGAAAAGTGCAATGTTCCATGTAACATAGAATTATGGCATTTAATTGAGTATCTTATTAATTAAGTCGTCAGTTAGCATCAAATCATCTTTCCCAATTTACAAATCTAAAAAATAATAACTAGGTTTGTAGTATTATAGTGTTGTCTAGAATTAGAAAAAAAAAAGCCATTTTGCACTACAGAAAACTCGGGCTCAATCTACCTAGCCCAGCCTAATAGATTCTTAGACTTCATTTTTCATGCTTCTATTAAATACTCTTACATTTTTTTTTATTTATCCAACAGGAAGCCGAAATCTCAAAGAAGCGTCCTACATTCATAAAAGCAAAGGAACGCGTGACACACACCCAGAAGAAACTAGAAAGTGCCCTCAAGACCCTGGAACAGGCGCGCAAGGCCCACGAGGCTCACCAGGCTGACATCAAGAAGTTGGAGGATGAACTGCGTCAGATTGAGGAGGAGAAGGCGCTGTGGGAAACCACCACGTTGGGTACCACGCATACCGGCAGGGCTGATGTACATCTTGAGGAGGCACAGGTACGTTGTGCTTACTTTATAACTTCTACTTCCTCAGTCATAGTCCAAAATGCTGACTTACTGCGGTACTCAAAGATATTTAATGATTACTTAAGCCGTCACTTAGTAAAGATTTGACATACTTTTATATGACAAAACTGTCAAAACTTTTACTAAGTGATGGCCTAAATAACCATTAAAGGTTTCTGAGTGCGTCAGTTAGTCTCATGTACTGCTAGATTCGCCTTTTTTTCGTTGTTCTGTATTACGAACACAGAAGTAAGCGTGTGTCCAGAGTGTCGGCTCATCATCACCATCATCACCCACAGCCGGACTTCACCCACTGCTGGATATAGGCCTCTCGTTGCCTGTGCCAAGCTCCACGCTCTCGTGCTTACCTCATGTAGGATATTCCCGCAATGACATCATCGTCTGCCAGCCGGCCGACCAATACTGAGAAGTATTGGTTTCCATTCATGAAGTTTCTTGCCATTCTTCTCATGAGACCAACGCTTTGGAATCGGCAACTACAGTACACTGACAGTTATTATGCCTTGTGAGTGGGACTGTAGCTTAGTTTATTAGCTTATTAAAATTTAGTATTTGTTCGACTATTCAAAAGAGCCTGTAACTGGCCAACTTGAAATAAATGATTTTGATTTTGATTCTTTGGGCGCCACTCTGTCACAGCTTTACGGCTCATTGCCGATTCAAAATCGCAGCATACAAAACCCCCACTGGTTTTGTACATCGCGATTTCGAATGTGTTGGGTTTGGTAGGCTACTGTCCGATGGCGGAGGCTTTCTATAAAGGGTGTGAAAGTACCCCTAACGAAGCCGAGAGGCACTTGTCATTCTCGTCACGTTTTTTTTAATACTAGTTTTTCAGGAAAAAACTTTACTAAAATTACCTCCATGACCCATTTACTATTCAAAGCAATAATTAGCACAATGTTTTAAGAGTGCTACATAGAGTTGCAACATAAAATGTGTTTTTGAACCCCAAAAGAAAAATCGTTTCCCAGCAAAAACTTTTGCGTGGGGGTACTTAGTTTGATGTACATAATGCTCGGTTGACGGCTTCGTGAAGGATGCGTTTATATCCTGTATATGAGTTGTACCAGTCTATGCGAATCCGTCAACCAAGCATGCACAGAACAAGTGCTTTTCGACTTTGTTAAGGATCTTTTTACACCCGTTGTACTACCTATGTTAATCGCGCGGATGGTTTTAACGTGACGTCAGGTCGTATGTGGTAATGTTGATACTGCCTCCAGTCTAAACCGTATCCTTGTTTATCCAGATACGTGAGTACGAGGAGTTAAAGATGGAGGCATCCCGTCAGGCGGCGCGCTACCTGCAGGAACTGGACTCCGTCAACCGGGAGCAGAAGGCAGACCAGGACCGGCTGGACAACGAACTGCGCAGGAAGGGAGAGTTCGAGAACAAACATCGACAGAAGGTAACATGCGACTGAGTCATGGGGCAGGCCGTTCGTCTACGAAACAATGTTGGGTGTAACTTCGTGTAATTTAGGGTTTGTGCCAGTTTTAGTGCAATAGGCTGGCCTATCACATGGGGCTTAAATATATGTGGCGAAATGTGAGTGGTTAATAGGTAGACCTCTTTCTAACGCTTTGGGGTTTATAGGCATGATGTTATGTCGATTTATTCAAGTCAACCACTAGTTTTTCCTCGTCTGTCACCTAAATATGTTTCACTCAGGGTCACGAACGGAACGAAGCCATGAAGCGCGTGGACAAGCTCAACGAGCACATCAAGAGTTCGGAGCAAGCGCTCGAGGAGCAGAGGAGACTGCGCGCTGAACTGCAGGTCAGTACCACACTCTATGCGTACTTATTTTACTTATATTATAGCTACACAAAAGCAACCTTGTTGTTACGAGAACTTGTGACGTTCCTTCTCTGGAGGCCTGACACTCCTTTGGGGTCGGACATACCTTATTTAGGGATCTGGCAGACATTATTAGGGGTCTGACACACCTAATTTGGAGGGCCACTCGCGGTTCACGATTCTGACATTCGCTATTCATTCGATTCACTCATAATATTGCAATCACATAACTGCGATATGAGTGAGTCGAATGAATCGCAATCGCGAAATAAAGTTCCCACTGCAGGGACTCAGGCCTCCTCTCTAGAAGAGGGATGGGCTATAATCCACCACGCGGGCCCAGTGCAGTTTGGTAGATGTCACATGTCTTCGAAATTTTTGGTTCGAACCCAGGTTTGTACGATTTTTGATGTTTGTTCCTTAGGCCGACGTGGGCGAGTGTCGCGGGCGCGCGGCCGAGCTGCAGGCGCAGCTGGAGGACGTGGCGGCGGCGCTGGGCGACGCGCGGGTGGACAAGCACGAGGAGGCGCGCCGCAGGAAGAAGCAGGAGATCGTGGAGAGCTTCAAGCGGGACATACCTGGCGTCGTGAGTTCGGCAGCCTGGCCCATACACACCCGCACGCTACCTGCCCCCGTGTTCCTAAATTCTATACAGATGTGATGGTGTTTTAATAGACAAGACAAGTCGTATGTCTATGTTTTTTTGGCATACGAAAGTGAGCGAGATAGACACACAACTTTCCGAATCAAATCTAAGTGTTTGTGAATAAGGTCCAGTTCTATTAAAAACCAGTGAATTTTCAATACAAATTTATTAAAAGCAAGATTTATTCCACAGTACGACCGCATGATCAACATGTGCCAGCCGACACACAAGCGCTACAACGTGGCCATCACCAAGGTGCTCGGCAAGTATATGGAGGCCATCGTTGTGGACACGGAGAAGACTGCCAGGAGGTGTATCCAGGTAGGATTGTATGCTTTTTATTTACACCTAAAATAAAGCTAGTCTTCATAAAAAAGAAAGATGAATATAATACACACGTAAAACAGTCCGACACTAACTCTTGTGATCCCGTCTAGACACAGCAGTCTGAGAGACGGCCTTTTATGATTCCATACCCAAAGAGTAAAAACGAGACCCTATTACTAAGACTTCGTTGTCTATCCGTCACCAGGCTGTATCTAAAGAACCGCGATAGCTAAACAGTTGAAATTTCCACAAATTATGTATTGCTGTTGCAGCTATAACAACAAATACTAAAAACAAAACAAGATAAAAGTTTAAGGAGGGCTCCCAACCAACAAACGCGATTTTTTTTGCCGTTTTATTACTGAACCCTTTATGTGCGAGTCCGGCTTGCACTTGGCCAGTTTTTAATGGAGGGATGTTTTGAGGTTTGGTTGATCAATCCATAGATTGCTAAGTTTATTTAAATAATAATACACCAGACATTAGATAACGGTAACTATTCAATAGTTTTTCTCCCACTCCTCACGCTCTTCTCTCTCCTTCCTGACTTGGTCTACAACTGGTGAGAGGTAGAGCTTGTCTTCTTCATACTAAGTCCACTCTTTTTCAGGACGGATGGTCTTGGTAAGGGACAGTTGCATTGCGCGCACTATGCGGAAGTTGCGCTCATCCACTACATGTTGTGGGATGCGACGAAGAGCTTCTGTAACATCTGCGGTTTCATGGAGGCAGTCGTCACGGAGGAGACCGTATTTGTTGAATCCAGCCGCTTTGTAGGCCCATCTTTTCATGCTGCTTAAAGCAACGGCAGTTGGTCTAAAAGCCATTTTTTTGGATGATATGCAATCAGTTGATGAAATTACTACAATTCGATCAAAGAACGACCGTGCGTTTCGCATGCAAATTCTGAGTTTAGATATATGAAATAAATAGATGGTTACAAAACATTGTATCAACTAAACGCATAAATCTTCTCTGTTCACAAACATTGAGAGCATTTAAAAAGTTGAACAACTCCTAAAAATAAAACGTGCAAATGAATTAACTCGTTCCGGTTTGTTTTTAGGTACTCAAGGAAAGGATGTTAGAGCCTGAAACGTTTCTACCTCTAGACTACATCCAGGCCAAACCACTTCGGGAGCGATTGAGGTGAGTCTTCTAATAAGGAGATAATTAAACTACATACATAAAGGCTTTGTTATTTTTCTAGTTTATTGGATTCAAGGTTATTGTTTCATGAGAAGTTCTTATTTTTATGATTTAGCGTCCGTTGTTTCCTCGTAGGAATTCAGTTCAATTTTGTAAAAGATTTTAAGTAAACTCTTCCGTATTGTCACTGACGCGGCATCAATGCATGAATGTACTCCACAGATACTGTCATCATAATATTCATGTCCTTGAGCCATGTTATTTGTGTCGGTGGAACGCGTTTTATTCTTCCTTTCTCCTTTTTCAATAGAGTAGTTGACTAAAAAAAATCTCTAATTGGTTCGCCGACAGATACATTTCCAAAAAATATTGAACACATATTTTTTCTTTTTTCATTTAAGCAATAAATGAAGACGATACAGTGCTTTGAAAACTCGCTCAAGGTCATGGTTTGGTACATTTTTTACCTGAAAGTGACGTCACCAGCCCCCACTCACGATCTTTGACACGTTTTAATTTCGTCAATATTTATTAATTTGATAAAACAGGTGAAATACTATTTATTTTGTCAGTCAACTATTCTATTGTCGCGATATCATGTAAACTCCTTTTTACTTCAAATCATTCCTCGCACAATCGGACGGATTGTGTTATCTTTTCTTTGGTCTCCCTCTCGATCCATCCACAATGTATATTTATCAGTTGTTTTGTCACATGCGATTCGTTCGTACCACTTCATCACAATGTTGTCTCTTTGCTTCCAAAGATACTGTAAAGGCACTGCTATAGCTATTTTTTACCTCACAGGGACATAAAAGAGCCGAAGAACGTGAAACTCCTGTTCGACGTGCTGCGCTACGAGCCGCCCGCCATCCACCGCGCCGTACTGTTCGTTACCAACAACGCGCTCGTCTGCGAGTCGCCCGAGGACGCCTCGCGTGTCGCCTACGACCTCGACCGCTCCAAGAACAGCAGATATGATGTGAGTCTACGATAACAACGGCAACAACAGTAACCCACCAGACACAACACCCATTATTGTAGGAGGATTCTCCGTTATATGGAGGATGATGATTTTTCCACCTTATGTATCATGCTTCTTCATTACTTCGACTGAAATTATTAACTCTTGTACTGTAGGTTCCAGACGTTCTGAGACCTTGAACATAGTCTCCAGTGCACTTTCTGCTGGTGTCAACTAATGTGCCCTCAATTTCCAGGCGCTGGCGCTAGACGGCACGTTCTACCAGAAGTCAGGTATCATCTCCGGAGGGTCGCTCGACCTGGCGCGTAAGGCCAAGCGGTGGGACGAGAAACACCTCTCGCAACTCAAATCTAAGAAGGTATGTAGAACTGGAACGACTAAATGATAATTACAGAATAGTATTCAATTTAGTAACTAAACGAACAGATTATGCGTATAGATGGTAGCTTAAAAACATTGGGCGTTCAATTCTCGTCTTATAAAAACAACATATTATTTAGTAGTTAAGGTTAAAAGTTGCCTTATGGTATGGTCCCTAATAAAAAAAGCGGCATTTACAAAGCTTTATAGGAAACTAAAATCGATGAACCAAGGGAATTAGCGTTTACAAATCAATAAGTGCCAATTTTTTTGGTTGGCAAATCATCAAATTACTACTTACGCCCTGGGCGGAGCGGGAGTGAGTGTCAGACCTATGTTTCTTCTAAGCTCTTTGTGTTCCGGGGCCGCGGTATCTCTTTCGACCAACCCGCAGCCCCGACAGGCGCCAGCCCTGGCTCTACGAGGCGCGCGTGGATCACGAAATTATGAAGGCACTAACAACTCCTTAAATTGCAGGAAAAACTGACGGAAGAGCTCCGCGAGTCCATGAAGAAGTCTCGCAAGGAGTCGGAGCTGACGACCGTGGATTCGCAGATACGAGGCCTGGAGTCCCGCCTCAAGTATGCCATCACTGACAGGGACACCACGGTATGTTAACTGTATCCATGAGGAAGACTTCAAAACAGACAGCAGAAATAACAATAAGACAGACATTTATTTCAGATGTAGTCCATATACAAAAAAACACAAAATTAGTACATATAATAAGAAGCCACAAAAATTAATAAAAATGTTCATCGAAATACCAGATATTTATATCAACTCAGATTTGAAAAGTTGTTTAGCACTAATATTATAAAGGCGAAAGTTTGTGAGTGTGTGAGTGTGTATGTTTGTTACTTCTTCACGTAAAAACTACTGAACGGATTTGGATACAATTTGGTGCACAGATAGTTTATAACCTGGATTAACACATAGGATAGTTTTTATTTTACCGATTTTATCTTACCGTGGGATAATTTTCGAGTTGTAGTGGGTGAAGCCGCTGGCAACAGCTAGTTCAAAATACTCTTGAAAGTATGCAATTTTTGAACGTCAAAAGTTACATGAAATAATCTCCCAAAACGCTTCACACGTCCTAGTGCGTTAGGTGAGGTGTTTTTTTTGCCTTGATGGATCATTCTATAACTCGAGGAACTTTTTGATTTCCATTATGGTGTAATGTAAAAAAATAATGATGGTATTGTTATTTGCAGTTGAAACAAATCAAAGCGCTGGACGCAGAACTTACAGAGTTCGAGAGGAAAATTGAAATGTTTGGTGTAAGTATGCGACCTCATTTAGCACTGCTAGTAGTCACACATTGATTCCTGGGTCTCTCCTGAGATTCTTAGTTCTTTTTCTTTACGTGTCGATGATCTCAAATCGTGTTAGACCAGTATGTAGCCACCTGCACAGCTCTATCATTATTTGCTTCAATCGAGTAAATCTTGAAAGGTGCAAGTAATTTTGCAGGATCGGCAGGATAGGAGGTGGCGCATATTCTGCAGAGCTGCAGGATATGCAGCAGCGCATTCGCTCCACACTGGCAATTTGTTTGGGATGGATCGAGGATACCCCATTTGGCCTGATTATATCCAGATATCATCATCATCATCAGCCTATAATGTACCCACTGCAGGGACTTAGGCCTCCTCTCTAGGAGAGGCAAGGGCTATAATCCACCACGCGGGCCCAGTGCGGGTTGGCAAATGTCACAAGTCTTCGAATTTTTTTGGTTCTAAGACATAGCCGGCATAAAGTATTGCGCCTGCCTGGGTTCGACCCCACGACTTACTGTTCGTAAGTCGGGACCGCACCACTGGGCCACCGCTGCTCTCTCCAGTTATATAGATGTAAAACCATGATTGTCTGTTGCAGCCCCAAGTGGAAGACATAGAGCGCACGATCCACTTGCGCGACCTGAAGATACAGGAGATCAAGGAGAACATGAACAACGTGGAGGACGTCGTGTTCCGCGGGTTCTGTCGCGACATCGGCGTCGCTAACATACGGTAACACGACTTTATATTCTTTACATACTACATACAGAGGTGTATCACACTTATATAACGCCAGATGTGTGAAGTTCCATGAAATCTGACGCTGGCTTGGTGCAGGTTGAATAAACGTCACGTTTCAGTCTTACAAGCTGTAATTCAAGTTCCCATCATGCATCCTGTTTTATTGGTAAATAAACATGAGGTTTGTGTTCACAGACAATACGAAGAGCGAGAGCTACGCGCACAGCAGGAACGCGCCAAACGTCGCATGGAGTTCGACGCACACATCGATCGCATCACATCTAACCTCGAGTTCGAGCGTTCAAGGGACACGCAGAGTATGTATTTTATCATTTATGTATAAAAAATATACAAGACAACATAACGTATAGAGCTTTTACACAGGAGGTATAATTGATACGTTACGAGACCCTATTACTAAGCCTCCGCTATCCGTCTGTCTGTCAGTCACCGGGTTCATGGTCCGTAGTAAGTTGAAATTTTCACAGAATGCGTGTTGCTGTTATAACAAATAATATTAAAAACAATAGTAGGCTCCTCTCTACTAAGATAACACGGCCTCGCATTCGGGCGGTGTTCAGTGGGCAATGTTTGGTCTGGCAGAGAACGTGACCCGTTGGGAGCGCGCGGTGCAGGACGCGGAGGACGAGCTGGAGGGCGGGCGGCAGGCCGAGGCCAAGCAGCGCGCCGAGGTGGACGCCGAGCTGCGCCGCAACGACGCGCTCAAGGCCGAGCGGGCCGCCGCGCGCGCCAGGCAGGGCGGCGCTGACGATGCCGTCAATAAGGTCAGGACACCCCATTTGGCTCTAAGGACAGGGAATGGGTGGTATCACATTGACTCAGGATGGAGATCTGGCATGTAGAAGCTTCTCGACCGTCAATTGGCTCTCGCTGATGTCAGGTTGGAAAGCAGAGCGGGTGGCGCGCGCGTCGCCTCAAATTCTCTTGACTGTCGACTACCAATTTTAGCACTTAATTGATATTAGTCTCTACTTGAGTTCAAGCACCACGGATCATATGCCCGTGGCGCCGCGCCGCTCGAGAATGTAACAACTATTTAAAGATGTATTCAATTAAAAACTTACTGGCATAATTTCAACTGATAAAACTACATTAAAAATGAATTATCAAAAAAATACCTTATGAAATAAATGTCTTTGAGTAATTAGAAAGTATGCTTAAATTAAACTTAAATATACAGTTCAAAGAAACTTCTAACCTCACATAATTTTAAAACTAACAATGTCCAACAGGCCCGAAAAGACTTGACAAGCGTCCAAAAAGAAATCCAGACGGTCCAGAAACAGGTCGCGACCATCGAATCTCGCATCGAGAGCAAACGCAGCGACCGACACAATATACTGCGCCAGTGCAAGGTAAGCACCACTTACCAGCTGGCTTTACCTGCCTAATGTACCCACGATGTTATTATATAATATAGCACACCTTTTTTCTTGGGATTGTGTGAAATCATCGAATGACTGCTCCCGCTCTGGGCAGAGCGGTATTGAATGTCAGACTTCTACTGACTAAAAACCAACCATGTTTCTTCTTACCCCCTTGTGTGTTGAGGCCGCGGTATCTCTTTAGAACAACCCACAGCCCATAGTATAGCATGCCTACGTCGGTGTTCCAAAGCATAAACGACCCCAATTTATTAAACTCGCGAGTTACTAGGCTTTTTTTGGTCTAGCTCGTTTGGTCGTCGACCTCGCCTCTGTCCTCGGAACGTGATTGAGGTCAAGGAAAAGCCCATTTAATAAAAAAAAGCTTCACCTGTAAAGTTCCCATTGATGGGACACAGGCCTCGCCAAATATGAGAGGGAGCGGACCAAAATAGAGCTCCAGACTAAATATTGTGCCAACTTTGAAAATAATAGTATTGTACATTACGAATATTAAAACGATTGATAAAATTATTTTGCAAACACTCGCAATTTTAACTTTATCACGTATAATTACTGAGTGAAAGGGGGCACATCGACGCAATAACGGTTATCACGCCTTCAGGACACCATTTTGATTCCCCCCTCCCTCATATTATTTTCTTCTCGACAATTCAACAAAAAAAAACTGCTGTGCCTTCCACCCCATACGTTATTTCCAATATATGAGTTAGTTTTAAGCATAATTAAAATATTTACAGAAAGTTTACTAATAGGGCACTATTGGTAACATTCTAATACACTCAAAAGTTTTTCTGAACAGATTGATGACATAGTAATTCCTCTGCTGGAGGGTAATCTAGAAGATACAGCGGACGGTGAATCAGATCCCTCGTCTATGTCCACCACGCAGCAGTACAGGAAGGATTCCAGGTAAATTGTGATGTAACTGTTGCAGAATATGGATGGATAACATAAAAGGGTAGTTAGTTGTAAGCTGGGAATAACACTCAGTTACTCATCACTATTCTCTTGCCTTTATACCCATTCATTAGTGGTCGGCGCAGCATGTATTCTGCTTCGATACTTCTCTGTTTCTCGTCATCTCATGAGACACCTCCGTTTTAGCCATATAATTCTAAACACAGTCCATCCGTCGTTTCTTTGGTCTTCCTCAACTCTTGAATAATATGTAACTCTAATCTTGTAAAGGGGCTACCTTCGATGAATCGGCAACAGAGTTTTTGATGTGAAGCCGTGTTACACTAGCAATCTATGTAAAACTTCCTATCCGTCCTGCTCGCAAAAATGCAGCCAAACTGACCTCAGCCACCGACAAAGCCGTGAAAGAGGCAGATTGACAATATGTATAAAATGTCATCATCATCATTTCAGCCAAAAGACGACCACTACTGGCCATTGGCTCCCCCCAAATGTCGCCACATTGACCGGTACCGTGCGTCTCGTCTCCTAGGCCTACCATTGTGTGTGTAACACCGCTGAAATATGTGATTGTATGTATTTATCAGGATCCGCGTGGACTACCGGTCGTTGTCAGAGAACCTGAAGGAGCTCGAGGAACACGACGAGATCAAGCGCAAGGCTGACAAACTGCAGAAGGCGATCAACTCGCTGCAGAACACTGTGGACAAGATACAGGCTCCTAACATGAGGGTAAGGAAATAACATCATCAGTATAAAAATATTCAAAAAATTTTTTTTGTGAAAGTTGAGATACAGTACATAATTATTAAATATTGTGTCGATTCCTGTAAGCCCAGTAATTTTAAAAAATAAATAAATTAAAAACATCAAAATATCAATTCACAACCACTACTACTCATGCAATAACCATTGTGATAACATGAGATTTGTACACGCTTCATCTGGTGAACCAGCGCCCCGGTTCCACAAACCCTTCTATTCGATTCAACAAGTCGTATGTCTATCTTTTTGGCATTACGAGAGCGAGCGAGATAGACACAGGACTTTCGGAATCGAAATCAATTCGAAGCGTTTGTGGGCCTGGTGACCTCAGCGGCGTGCAGTGGTCCCCCGCGATAGGTAGGCTACGAATAATTGACAGGAAAAAAAAAGTCACATTTACCTATACTTAATATTTAAAAATAAGCCTGTAAAAACAAAAGTTATACATTTCAAAAGTAGCACACTTAAAACATTGTGCTAGTGGATGCTTTGAATAGTAAAAGGGGCATGGAGGTAATTTAAGTAAAGTTATAACCTGAAAAACTAGTATTTACAAAAACAGCTGTGCAAAATTTGGAACTTTGACCCCCAATATCTCCGTAACTAGAGGGTTCCCAGGTATGGCCTAGAACAAAAAAATTATCGCAGTGGTGAGGAGAACAAGTGCCCTTCGTTTGCGTTAAGGGTCCTTTTACACCCTCTATGTTTTTCTGATAGGTCATGCTTTTTGGCCGAGGAATGAAATCAATAAATCCCTCGCTCCACTTACTGGCAGTATTAAACAAAATGCACGGAAAACAAAATAATTTATTTGTGTGTGCCACACAGCCAGGTAAATGTTGTATAATTATGAGGATTGAAATGACGAGTACGCGATGACTTACCATATTTTTGGATTAATTCTCGTAATTCGGGTACACATCTACGTCTTTAAACAACTAAACCCCAGTGTGAAAACGTGACAGAACTATACAGGATGTATACAGCGCCATCTCTTTTCCACACTGGATTATTAATAAGTTAGGACAGTCTTTGTCATGTTTATCTATTATCTATTATCTATATATACATATAATAAAACTGTAAAAGGCCGATGTCTGTACATTGAAGATTTTTATGAAAAACTGTTACAGGGGGTCTTAATTATAGCAATAGAAGCCAAAACAACCATTTTTAGAATTTTTGTCTGTCTGTCTGTCTGTATTTCTGTCTGTCTGTCCGGGCTAATCTCAGAATCTACTGGACCGATTTAGATGGGACTTTTTTTATTTGACTCAGTATTACCTGAGAGTAAAATAGGATATAAATAATCACGCCAATTGACTTAGGGGGTAGGCAGGAAATTGAATTTTGATTGTTTATTAACCAATTTTGATAGATTTTTTTTTGTTCAACTAAGTGTTGTTTAGACTTAAACTTATGATACTACTAATCACGCCACCTGACTTAGGGGGTAGGCAGGAAATTGAATTTGGATTGTTTTTAACCGATTTTGATGGACCTTTTTTTATTCAACTGTGTGTTACCTGGACTCAAAGTTACGTTACAAATAATCACGCTACCTAACTTAGGGGGTAGGCAGAAAAAAAAAAAAAAAGGGCGAAACTGTTTTTATACCAAGAATTCCACTCATTCCCAACAATTTCCCGTTCGAATTCAAGCGCACACAGTTCCCTATATATAAGTCTGTGCTTCGCAATGACCATTAACAAATCCCAAGGCTCTTAGGGCCGCTGGGGTGGATCTAAGATCCAACTGCTTTTCTCACGGCCAGCTATATGTTGCATGTTCACGAGTAAGTAGCGCTGAGCAATTGTTTGTTTTAGCCCCAACGGGAAAGACTAATAATGTAGTTTACAGAGAAATTCTTTGATTTAAAAACTTATTTATAATTACTTACACATATTTCAACGCGAACGAAGTCGCGGGCACCAGCTAGTTTGTAATGATTCCGGTGTGTTTTCCAGGCGATGCAAAAGCTGAACGAGGTGCGGGAGAAAGTGAACGCTACCAACGAAGCGTTCGTCGTGGCTAGGAAGCGAGCGCACAAGGCCAAATTGGCATTCGAAAAGGTTAACTCTCACACTACTAAACATTTATAATATTCTAACAATGCTGTTTCTTGCCTACAAGAACCTTTGCGAATCGACAACTGGAATCCTAAATGAAGTCTAAATGAAATAAATGGTTTTAATTTTAAATAATATTTTACAAAACAATTATTTAAATGTTTCAGGTGAAAAAGGAGCGCCACGACAAGTTCATAGAATGTTTCGAGCATGTGGCGAATGAAATTGATGCTATCTACAAGGTAAATGTCTCACACGTCATAATAATCGCAATGTTTGGACCGTGAACTGGTTCCGGTTGAGGATAGTTAGGAGATAAATAAATACTGTTACTTTCGAACAACAATAATGATTCTATATTAAAGATAGAATAAAGAGTTGAGTACAATAATTTGCAATGTCTACGAACCAATGGTTCCTCGTTTGAGTAATATTGCGATGCGCGCTCTGGGCGACTGTTGTGGGCGTACCGGTGCGTCCGGTGCGTCCCGTGCGTCCCGTGCGGGCCCCGCCTCTCCTCCATCGGCCACGCAACAAAAGACAGAAGGTTAACACCTCATGTAAACTTTTCTTTGTGGATGACCTCAAAAAGTGGGAGCTTTGGAAAGAGCGTAATGGAGTGCCACTTTTCTAATAACTAAAAGTCACCCATGTTCCTTCTTAGCACTTTTTTTTTCCTGGGCCGCAGTATCGCTTTCAAACAGTCCTGCAACGCCGGCAGGCGTCGGCCCTTCCAATGTACTGCCATCTCACTGTATGTAACCGTAACAAATGTCTGTATTGCAGGCTTTAGCCATGAACCAGTCGGCGCAAGCGTTCCTGGGCCCGGAGAACCCTGAGGAGCCGTACCTGGACGGCATCAACTACAACTGCGTGGCTCCCGGCAAGCGGTTCCAGCCGATGTCCAACCTCTCCGGCGGGGAGAAGACCGTCGCCGCGCTTGCACTGCTCTTTGCGATACACAGGTACACCATCCCACTGCCCACTGCTGGACATAAGCCGTATACTCGCCACGTCGTGCGCCCATAACTATGCTCAATTATAAATCCGAATTATATGGCTTCCAATAACCGACCTGTCATTTTGAAGTGGTCAGTTCGATTTTCGTCCGGGATTCCTTCACTTCTGTGTCCTATTAGAGCAGTAATATGATAAACTAAAATATTTATTTGCATAGATATGAAAAGCAGACAGTAAAACAGTTGACTACACCTCTATCATCATCTGCCTAGCCTTTTCCCAACTATATTGGGGTCGGCTTCCAGTCTAACCGGATGCAGCTGAATACCAGTATTTTACATGGAGCGACTGCCTATCTGACTACACCTCTATGCAGAACTAATTTGATAATTTCCTTCTCCGTTGTATAATTCTCAAGCTAATCTATGTAACTCTTGTTCCAGCTTCCAACCGGCCCCATTCTTCTTACTGGACGAGATCGACGCGGCGCTTGACAACACAAACATAGGCAAGGTGGCGTCCTACATCCGCTCCAAGAAGGGCAACCTGCAGACCATCGTCATCTCACTCAAGGAGGAGTTCTACGGCTGCGCAGACGCACTCGTCGGGATCTGTTCAGAGGTAATATGAGTGACTACTCAAACACTATTTAAAGCTAATAGATACGTAACACACAATTTTGAAAACTCAAAAACAAGTTGCAATCCAGACTCAAGCAAAATAACTGAACTGAATCGTGGATCTTACTATACTGTAGGTTCAATTAAGCGTGTACTAGACAACCACAAAGTACCCGAAACCTAGTGAGGATGACAGGAATCTGCTGGATATGCCATGGCAATACTTGATCTAGCTGTGCAATCAGTACTTGTTGACATAATTCTAGACTCCAGGATGTGACTGAGAATTCCTTTCAATCGAGCGCAAGATTTTACGCTCAGCAGAAATGCCTAAAAAACTAGACCAACAAAAGTAGCGCATATGAAGGGCATATAATATAGTCCTTTACCTATTTATGTACGGTACATAAATTCATTCGCTTAATTTAACCATACACCATGTTTGTTGTTGCAGCCGGCCGATTGCCTGGTGAGCGACGTGATGACGCTCAGCCTGGAGACTTACCCTGATTAGTTACAAACATTGTATTTTATCAATAACACTGCAGCACGGTTCTTTAGGCGCTTGCTTGACGTTGTCAAGAGCCAGTGGCGGTACTCTCAGAGAAGCTGAAAAGCCCAGCACTCAACAACATAATTATTACAATATCTTCAAACTGCAAACCACGCGCAAAACGGAACGTATTGATGCGACCTTGTCAGGTTTACGTACTCCATAAACTGTATAATTCATAATAATCCTGAAATTGTTATACATTCGCGCGCAACTCGCACTGCGACGTTGCCAAAAGTATCCTAATGACTCCCGACCCCGGCCGGGGCCGCGGGTCTCTGGCTCGCTCTAACATTATAAGTAAGAAGAGTAGCAGGTCGTTCGGGCATGTTCGGGCTAGGCTAGCTCATTGTCTGTCACACCGACTAGTTTCTTATGTGGCTTTTCCGACCTCTCTTTCCTACAAACATTTCGATGCAATTGTAGCGGGTACTTTTTGCCGCTTTTTTGACAGAATTTATAGGACTTTATGCAAGGCTTCTGGATTAAAGTGTGTGAAAGCATTAGTGGGCAAGGTAAATTCATTGAATTTTACAGATAAATATAATCTCGTTACTGCACCTAAACCTCCTGATTTCAATATTTCTCAGAAAACTTAACACCATAGTAGGCAATTTAATCGATCAGCGTACAGTTTTCAATGTCGGCTGCTCTCATTTAAACATTTTTTTCTGTTGGCCTTGCATATTTTTATCGAATGACTATAATGCTTGAAGTTTATCAGATTACGATAATTTAAACTTCTCTGGTGGAATGAAGACATCAAAATTCTCAGAAACATATGATTGCAGTAAAACACGAATTTAAACATCTTTATCTTATCTCGGCAGTTAGGTCACAGATTACCAGATACTACACTCTATACAAAATGTTCAATACCTACCGCTATTAGTAGCCTACACTTTCAAGCCGATAGACACTGCGAACGAAAATGTACCTTTTTTTTTTGGTTGGTGTAAAATCATCGAATAATCCCTCCCGCTCTCGCAGAGCGAAAGGGAGTGTCAGACTTCTAATGACTAAAAACCACCCATGTTCCTTCTTCGCCCTCTATGTCGAGGCCGCGATAACCGGTGAACTACCCGCGGCCCACGAAAATGTACCTAAACTTACAAACGTAAAGTGAGTTTTGCTTTGTACATGCGCGCCGCCGCGAGGATATAGTGAATTGCCAGGGCTGCCTCTGTCGACAAAGATGTTAGTAGGGATTTGTAGTATCCGCTCAACCAGAAGCCGAAAAGTGGGTTAAAAATTTGCAAGATGTTATAACAGACAGACAACGGAACAAGTAAGACTAAATAAAATCTTGTAAAAAGAAAGAAAATATTGTCTTTTTTAAAACATTGTCCTACATTAGGAATTTGTCCTGTCGTGGGTACATATCAAAACATCGATAAAGAAAAAATGTACCTACCTGCAACTACTTAATAAACCAAAGAATTAAATAATTGTAGGTAAGTACATTTTTTCATAACAAAAGAAAAACTAACAATTCTGTATCACGAGCGCAAGGAAGTACACGGAGTGCAGTGACGAGATTTCTAAATACAATATGCGCGTCGATCATAATCACGCCGTGTTTCAAAGGTTGGTTGATGTTGTATGTCATGTAAGACATGATGAGTCTAAAATCTCTATACAGATTCAGTTTCTTAGAGATTGTTTCTTTGCTTTCATAATACGACCTTGTCTTAGAAAAACATACACAGCAACAAGAAGGCAATAAGCCGGGGCCTAGTTACTTATCAAATAAGATTCAAAGTGATTTGTATCTGTAAATCTTTCTAGGTAGTAATATTATGCCTTCAGTGTTTTGTATCTGTAAATCTATCTAGGTAGTAATATTATGCCTTCATTGTTTTGTTGTTTATAATCTGCCCGTGGTAAAGAAGCGAAGAATGAAGAGTTTAGCTGTTTACATTGACAGTAATTACATATTTTTACAGGTCAGGGTATAATCATCATACAACCTTAAGTATGATGATTATAGTATGATAAAACAATGAATTTCGTGGGCTATCCTGGAGTTATCCCCTTCAAAAGAAGATATTCGACTATGACCACGCGCAAAGAGAACCATGCAGCACTGTCACATATTTTTATATAGATGTTTCACTTCATTCCTCATTGACAGTGTCGTCGCTAAGAGTAGCATAGCAATAAGGATTGATTATTATATTAGTTTTAAGTCAAACTACATGTACGTCTTGTTTTATCTGAATATACGATAATTTCCTTACGAACCGTTTCCTTTCTCTCTCCTTTTCCAATTTGCACATATTCCACTTGACTGATGACCCGGAGCCAACGCACGAATTACATGTCGTAGGAAATGGGCTACTTTAGGCACTATCTCACTCCCTCTCTTAGAGAGTAGATTGTGTCCTAGTTGTGGGCACTTGATAGGCCTATGAATTTTCAGACAAGTGTAATCGTAAGTTGTGCCCTATGGATATACATATATATTTTTTTGGTTTGCCTGTATTTTCCACTGGTCTGACAGGACAGTCTTTTCCTGCACAACTTTTTCTGTACTAGTTACAAAGCTGCTAGTTAACGTACTTTATCGGGTGATTTTTATATGTCCATGAGATCTTGGTCCCTTTGTGATGCGCTTCCCATGACATGGGTCACAATTATTTTTGCAAGTGTCTTAGAAACTCGAAAGTTCTTAGATAAAAATAATAATTATAATTTTCATCTCCCCATGACCTTTGGTCTTGGATTTACAGTTGGAGCCAGTAAGTATTATGGCCACCTAGGTCTCCGGACCTAAACCCCCTGGATTTTTTTTATTGGGGTGCCATGAAGTACAAAGTCTATGAAAAACCGATCCAAAATGACAATGAATTGAGAGCAAGGGTTAACATTGCAGCAAGAAAAATATCGGAAATAAGCCTGAGAAGACTCAAAAGCTCATTTTTAAGAAGATGCCGAGCGTGTATTATAATATGGAAGCAATTTGAGCATTTATTTAAATAAGTGTTTATTAAAGTAAACTCCTCTGTTTTTTTTACTATCACCTTATCCTTCAAGATGTCATTTACAGACCGGCCGGCCGGTCGGCTGTAGATTCATTATGTAATTCGAACCGTAGTACGACCTTACAACGATTCGAATTCAAAGTCACATTACTTGCATTTAAAATAAAATGCTCTTAAGAACTAAAATAACTTATTATTCGTATTTTTTAAAATGAAAATGTACTAGTATTGTATCTTTCCAAAATCACCATTAAACAAGCTATTTTTGAAGTGTGTTGTACAAAACTGCCTCATACATTTTTTTTTCACCACTGTAGGTTATAAGAAAATAGTTCTGGTCAAATTTAAACAAAAAATAGTATTTCTTGAAAACATTCTTGTCTTTGATAGAAAAAAGACTTATCAATGAGTAAAGTAACTATTCACGAATAATTTGATGTAAAAAAAAAGTACTAGAAAAGGATTTTTTCATTACGAGATGCTTAAAAATCTGTTTCAAGGTAGAGATTTTTCGGTATTTCGGAAAATTTTGTAAAACTGTAAATCCGTAAGATTTTGCTGAACAAATACTGTGTTGTATTGATAGGTAGTGACCCTAGGTATCACCCCCTGCAGTATGTCGTGCCATTTAGGTACTGGACATCCTGTATAGAAAATTTCGACTTACATAATTATGTCGGGCAGTTAGCTCACCAGACACAACGCCCGTCGTCGGAGGATCCTCCATTTTCTATGGGGGATGAGGAACTTTTAGTTTGGGGGTATGAGGAACAGGGTGATTTTGGTAGTAAGTGTTGTGTTTTGGCTTTCGATTATTATTATTTTTTACTAACATTATTCTTGAAGTGTACCTACTAACAAAAATATGGAACACAGTTATCTGAATTTCATGAATTATTATTTATTTATTAAATAACACGAAAATAAAATAGCTGTTGTTAAAAACCATAGCAAAACAGTCTGCCTGTTCTAAGGACTTGCTGTATTGCTTCCTCCTAGGCACGCCACTGTGACCGAAGGTCTTTATCGGTGTCTTGGGTAGTATTATAATACAAAAAAAAAAACAAAGCGGATCAATATGGAGCTCTTTTATTTACAATAAAATATCTTTATATTACAACTCTTATGCTACGCTATCGATAGACGTCATAACTTATCAAGTGCTTGCTTTATCACTGCACCTGCCGGTCGCGCTCAGTTCCTGCGGAAACCAACAGCCTCACACTAGCCGACCAAGATGAAGCGCTACATGGTTATTTGACGCGTTGTCTTAAGCTGCGGATCTACTGAGGAGACGAGGTGTGCCGCGATTCACCAATCACATGGCTTGAAATCCACATATCTCTTCTCCACTCCGTTTGTGATTGGTGAATCGTGGCTCAGCCCCGCTCCACTCCGTCTCAGCACAACGTTAGTCGGAACGATGCCGCCATCCCCATTTTATTTTCAATACAATTACCACGATCAATTTCCCAAATATTTACCGACCGAGGTCCTGGCAGGAGCAGACGGTGTAAACGTTACGTAAAGACGTCAATTTAATTAAAAACACTCGTTTCACATATTATACTGTTTACAATTAAACTAAAATGCTATAGTTTAATTGTATTTGAAATTCATCGAATACGTTTACAGCGCTCAAACTAGGGCCTCGGAACTGTTCTGAGAAAGACATTCATGCGTCAAAACAACCATCTATCACTATAAGACAACTGCCATTCGTGAGCCGCATTCGCATATATTTCTACATGATCACTAGATCTGAGACAGTATGAGGGCCTTTATTCAGCCAGTTGTCTTATTTACCTTGTTCGGCTTACCCATCACGAGATTCCTGATCCGTATTCTGGAAGCACGGGTTAATTATTGCACGGAAAGCTTCCAGATTAAAGGCACAGCCATAACTAAAGTCGTTCGGGATACTTTCTACATAACTCGTATACGGCTCCGCACAAGTATAAGCGTAGTACCGGGCATCGCCTCGGATCGAACACATAAACATCCTTTAGAACTTTGCTACAGCCGGGTAAAAGTGCTCCGGTGCAGTGCTTATAAGTGCGCTGTGAGCTTTATTCACCATGGGTACGAATGCGGTAATTGGTTTATTTGACTACTGTTAAAAAATCACGAAAATGTTGTTTTATTTCAAAGAAACAACAGGAATAACACGATGTGTGCAAAAAGAAACAAAATTAATCAATAAAATGGAGACGCGGGGCGTCGCGCGGCGCGTGCAGAAGGCTAGTCGCGTGTTATTGTATTTATTTACTGAGAGGCAGGTCCACCGCAACAAACGCTGCATTTTAAACTAAGCGAAAAATCTCTTTTCGTAAAATTGTCGTTTGAAATCGTTACCGTTTTCATTCATCGCAATGTGCTTGAATTAAAAACGCACAACGCGCCGCGCGACGCCCCGCGTCTCTGTAAATGAGGTCTTAGAAGTTTTTGGCGGGGGCACCCGGGCACTTTCTATCCATATCGCGCGAAACGGCTATGTGTACTACGTAACTATGGCGGTAAGAAATATGACGTCACGTTTCTACAGCGCTGTCTTTATCTAACACGTCATTTAAAATCAGTTAAAACTAAGCCTTTTTTTGATCGATTTGATTTCTGTTAGCTTTGAAATAACAAAGTTTTCGTATTTTTTTTATTGTAGTCAAATAGCTAATTCTTTCAAAAAATCTAGCATGTCAATTCCCACAAGACCCATTGATTATTTCGAGCACAATTCATCACTACATCTTTCAATTTCTATCTTTACAGTGATCCAGGAATATTTGTCATAAATTACTTTCCCTAAGGCTGTTGTTTTACCATCATTTAATTAAATGTTTACTACAAAGTAAATGGGTATAGAAGACCGGCTCTATACAACAAGGGACACTGCACCGTCACAGACAAGCTGCAATACATTGCGGTTGCACTCTTCCCGAGGCACTAGCATTTGTCCACATATTATAATATATTAGGATAGCCGTATAGTTGATTGCCATATTATCGTAATTGTAGTAAAACGACAATTTAACCCTTGACAATGTTTCAATTTATTAGCATTTGTTGCCTTTTTTTTTTTTTTTTTTTTTTTGGTGGGTGTAAAATCATCGAATAACCCCTCCCGCTCTTGGGCAGAGCGAAAGGGAGTGTCAGACTTCTACTGACTAAAAACCACCCATGTTCCTTCTTCGCCCTCTATGTCGAGGCCGCGATAACCGTTGGACTACCCGCGGCCCAGCATTTGTTGCCTTAAGTGGCAAACAATTTCGAGGTCGACCTTGTTTAACTCTTACACTTGAATTTTGTTGCTCATGCCCTAAATATGGGGTTGCGCTTGCCTTGTTGTACGGCGCCGGACTTCTGTATCTACAGTACTCTCACAAGTACATTACCTCTAATTTCGTAAAGACACAGCAAATATCACATTGATAATTATACTCTTTTTGAGTAAGGTCGCTGTAAGATTGCCGCTATCAAAGGTATATATCTGTGAAAAGACTGTACTATTGAGTTCACTGGGGGTCGACCACTTTTCAACCTTATAACTTAAAGCGTAAGGGTGAAAATTCGTAAACCATCAGTGAACTCGGCGGTACCTATCCACTTTGAGCCTTGACCCATCAACCAGACAGCTCAACAACAACAAAAAATAATTTAACACAAAACTCATCTAGCTACGCTTGTTCTACTTATAATCACGCCATTAACCCTATGAGGTGAATAGAATTCCTTGTTTAATATAAGGTTCTTTAGCACAGAGTGCAAACGCGTCCTTTGGGGGATATACGTCTTAGAAACCACTTATTTATTGCAATTTGAACCTTATGCAAGGCAGCAGGAATCAGTGAGTAAGTGGATGGACTGAGCTCGTTCATCCATTCTATACTATACCTGGCATAAGAATGCTGACTGTGAACGGGTATTGAGCATGGATCAATCAAAAATAATAAATGAGGTTAGTGGAGGAATTAACAACGAAGTTAAGTGTGACCCATCAAATATCTCAAAAAGTGGGCAAAGTCCAGAATGTGCGTATTATATATTGGTCAATGGGGATGTTCCTGACAAACAAAATATCTGTGTGGTCCGTCAGTTAGATAATCGAAAAATATTGGACACTTATGTTTTTCCTTTTGATACAGTACTTCGAAAACTCATGTGACGTCTCAGTTCAGTACATTTTTACCGGCGAGTGACGCCCATTCGTGATCTTTAACGCGTTTTATTTACGTCATTTGTCAAAACAAAAACACGTACATTAAACAATATTTTTCGATAATCTAACTGGCGGAATAAAAAGTTTTTATTTTTGAGGAAACCTCCCTATTAGGTAAAGATTATTTAGAAAGTTACGCGAATCAGGGACGAACCAAGGACTTGCAGGGATCATCCAAGAAATAATTGCATCAGCATTTGTAGACCATTAATCCTTACTAGACTTTTTAGTGTGGACTTAGTCAGGTGTCAAAGTGACATTGTTGATGTCGACTCATCCGTTGTTACCAGGTATTGTCTCTTCAATCTAAAAAAAAATGACTTTGGGAGCTAGCGCAGTCAATGTTTTTCCAGCTCTAGCGGTATTCAAGGACTTGAGGGTCTAGATAAAATGACATTCATAGTGATCCAAGATGATTTCTTTTAGCTATGGAATAGCTTATGTCAAATCTGAACCGCACTAGCGATGTGTGTAGCTATGAGGCGCTGAGTGAGGCGGGGCGGTGGTCAGAGCGCCGGCCACGTGCACCACCTGTTGGTGAGCCGGGTAGGGCTGCGGGCTGCTAGTCGGGCGAGCGCGGCGGGTCGGTGCTGAAGTAGGGCGCGGCGTGCGGCTGCAGCAGTGTGCGGCACACGGCACACACGCGCGCCGGCACGCCGCGCGGCCCGCTGGCCACCTGCGCCGACACGCACGACACGCAGAAGATGCGCCCGCAGTGCCGGCAGTGGATCTGCGCACACACGTCTAACTGTTAACACCTTCGACTGTATCCTCATCGAGTTGAATCGATGCTGGTAATCGTCTGTCATGAACACCACGACATGCTCAGGACAGACTGTGGCTCTGATCACCAACTTTTAGTTACCACAAAACGACTAAACTCCCCGGGCAAGAACGCACACTGAATATGCGCCATGTTGACCTTCAGAAAAGCAATTGAACACAAAGTACCTAAATGTTTCATAGATAACGCCACTGACCCAGACGTTACTTGGAAAGTTATAAAGAAAATCATTGTGCGAACTGCCAAAGAGACTGCCAGGACTCAAGAACATCTAGAAAAATCGTGGTATATTTTTTTTTTTTGGCTGGCAGCACTGGCGACAGGTCGTTTTTAATTTATTTTAAAATTTATTGTTTTATTGTGTTTAATTTCATTTATTTATATTAGAATCAACATTTTAAGTGACACACGGTGTTTGTGACCAGTTTTATTGTGAAAATTCAAAAACAAATCATATTTCATTACTTCATGTACGGGCTGTCAACGTTTGAACTGTGGATTTGAATTCTTCGAACCGGGGGAGTATTTTGTTTTGATTTACTAATTATTGCTTGTTATTTAGTATATTACACATTACAAAAACACTGCTCAGGGCTCTGAGCGACGTCCAGTACACACCGGCTACGTTTATGTCTCATTTTGCTTGACGAATTGTGGAAGCAAAATCGAGGACGAAAACACTTGCCCCATACAAAACATACACTGCAAACCTTACTACACACAAAATGTGTCTGTAATAAGCCATAAATATTATAATTTTTATTATTAGTAAAACCACTTTCCTGAGACGACCCACTGACCCTTTGTTCATTGTTAATTCAGAAAATCCCACTAAAAACTCATGTTATTTGCAATCCTATTTTATAAATCAAATCAATATTGAAATAGGTAGCTTGTCCTTGAAGTATTAACTGTAATATTTAAATTGGTGATTATCAAATCAAATAGCTTTTCTTTAGTTCTTAGTTTTCTCTTATACACCTACCTCCATATTTTTATAATCTTTTCTAAAACTTTTCTATTGTTTTTAATTATTTTACTTCTTTCTAAATTCAAAACCCCTCTAAATTTCTCAAATCTCAACTGATATATTACTTATTCTCTTCATATACTCAGCTGTTTCCTGTCACATTCCAGGTCTGGCTTGTGGATAACACTCAATATGATGACCCGTGGAGCTACCATTCGTGACATGAGTGACAAACTGAAAGCAGCGCTGAAGGAGCTGGATGCTTCTAGAAATGAGTGCGCCAAACTGCTGCGGGAAAGAGAAGAAAGTGAAGTGGAAATTGAGTTGATGGTGAACAAAAATACTCAACTCAAGAATGAGCTTGCAGAACTACACACACAGCATATGGACATACTTGACCAACATAAACACCTCCGTGAACTTGTTGCAAATTTCCAGCATTGTAGCGACACCTACGATCAGACGTTGAGTCGCATATCTGAACTAGAACAAGAACTAAGTAGGGCCCAACACTCAATAACTCACTAAGAATCGCTTAGAGACCTTGAAGAGACTGCGAACACCTGCAGTCTTTATGATGAGTTGGTTGGTAGCCGGTCAGGACCTGTGTGTGTTGAGCCAATTGTGACCATAGACTTAACTAATGAAACTATCTGTAAAAATAATTTATTCACTAGTCATATTAAGATTAAAAAATACATTAAAATTAATAAACGCATTAGAAATATTAAAAAATCCTTGAAACGCCTAAAAGTTATTAAACAAAACACAAAACTGAGGCAAAAAAATGTAAATTTAATTCTAGATCTAAAGAAGTGTGACAGTGAATTAGAATTATGTAAATCAATGTATGAGACTGACATTCAAAACCTTCAGGATGAGCTATTTGTTAGGGAATATGCACTAAAGGATATTTTTGGTAAATATGAGGCTTCTCAACAAGACCTGAGTAAGCGTATGCAAGAGGCCAATGAGCTGGTGGACCTGGTCACGTACAATGCAGAGAAGTACGAGTCTCTGACGAATAACCTTTCTTGTAGCTGTGCCTGCACAGTTATTCCCCAGCCTCAGCACCAGTCACCTACTCCCTCAGTGGCTCAGCCAGCTGGTAGTATTGATGATAGGAGTAATGAAAGTAATATTTTAACAGATACTACTTGTCCGTTGAGCAAAATAAGTACATTCATGATTTAAACTTGTTAATTTATAATAGGACATGCATGTCTTACATCTCTGACTTGGTGGCCCAGGACCAACCTAAGTACAACCCAAAAGGACCTCGAGAAACTACAAAGATTTGCCTGCGTAGCAATCACCGGCAGCATGAGAACTTCCCCCACTGTCGCCTTACAGGTGATGCTGGGCCTACCTCCCCTACACCTCGTCGTAAAAGAGGAAGCGGCCATAGCGACCTTCAGACTTGAAGGATCAAGGCTTCTTCATCAACTTGCCTTGATAATATGTTTAGTGATTGTGTTGCCGAGGACAAATTAGTGTTAAGTGACTTATCATCTGACCACTGTGGCTTAATAGCTAGCTTCCCTATGTTATTAAAACAAAAGCCGCGCAAAATAGAATGCAGGCCTCATACAGCTAGTCGTTGCAATAAATTCAAAAATAATGTAGCACTTAAAGTAACGCCGTCAATAGTAGGGCACGAGACTCCTAATGAAATTTATGAAGCCCTTTTTGATGTTGTGCAAAATGAATACCAATCTATTTTTAAGTCTAAAACGATTAACATTAAGGGACCTTCTGTGGGCTTCAACCAATGGGCTACACCAGGTATTTACAAAAGTCGAGCCCGATTGTACGAGTTGTATGGTCTTAAACAATACAGGTTTGATACAACTTTTCTAGAGTATGTTAAAAATTATTCCAAATTATTTAAAAAGATTTGTATTATTGCAAAATCAAAATTCTTAAGCGAGATTATTAAAAATTCTAATAATAAAGTTAAAGCCACTTGGAAAATCATTAACAATGAAACGGGTAAATCTGTTAAACAAGATAATCACCTCGAGATCATGGTGGGTAACAAATTAGTTAGTGAAGCAGCCGACGTAGCCGAGGCTTTTAATGAGTATTTTCCCAGCATACCTATAGCGACGACTCGTTCCCTGAGTTCGTCGCCGTCTAAAGCCGAAGATCTTTTGCATAGCAGCGTGTCTAAATGTGGTAAAGTATTTAGTTTCGAACATGTAACGCCTCGTGATGTAGTTAACGTTTTTAATTCACTTAAGTCTAAAACACAGGTGATTACTGGGGCATTTCTATTAAACTTTTAGCTTGTTGTATGCCGTGTAATTAGACACAATTAAAAAGCCATTGTGTCTCGCGTGGATCTACGTTCCGGCACACGAAGGGTTAAGTAACATAATCGACATTGTAGCCCCCTGTCTTGCCGTTACTTTCAATAAATGCGTCGATTTGGGGACTTTCCCTGACCTTATGAAGAGCAGTAAAGTCATCCCTCTATTTAAATCAGGCAGTAAAAACGATATTGGTAACTTTAGACCCATTTCTATTTTACCTGCTTTTAGCAAAATTTTTGAAGAATTAATTCTCAAACAGTTGTTAGTACATTTTAATTTAAATAATCTTCATAATGATCAATATGGCTTTACAAAGGGTCGTTCGACTACGGATGCAGGTGTTGCTTTGTTAAAACACATATTTGACGCATGGGAGAACGCGCAAAATGCAATCGGTGTTTTCTGCGATTTCTCTAAAGCTTTTGATTGCGTACATCACGACACGCTTTTACGGAAACTGCGTTATTACGGTGTTCAAAATGAGGCCCTAAATGTGATAGATTCGTATTTGCAAAATAGATTCCAATGTGTAGACGTAAATGGCGCGAAATCTTCCGGGCTACCGGTTCGGCTAGGTGTACCTCAAGGTTCAATACTGGGTCCGTTTTTATTCTTGGTTTATATTAATGATCTACCATACTATTTAAAGGGTTTATGTGACGTTGTACTACTCGTATTTGCAGATGATACCTCTCTTATCTTTAAAGTAGATAGGAATAGACACGATTTTGACGACGTAAACAGCACGCTATCAATGGTCACGGATTGGTTCACAATAAACAACCTTGTTCTTAATGCCAAGAAAACTAAAATAGTTAAGTTCGCTTTACCCAATGTTAGAAATCTAGGTCCCAATATTATCCTCGCCAATCAGGAGCTGGAAACTGCCGACTCTGCTGTATTTCTGGGCATAACAGTAGATGCAAAATTACAATGGGGTTTACATATATCAAGCCTAGCGGGAAGGCTAAGTTCAGCCGCATACGCCGTCAGAAAAGTAAGACAATTCACTGATGTTGATACAGCACGGTTAGTCTACTTCAGTTATTTTCACAGCGTTATGTCATACGGTATTCTGCTTTGGGGCAAAGCTGCTGATATTCAAAATATATTTGTTCTGCAGAAGCGAGCGGTTCGTGCAATTTAACAGCTAGGTGCCCGAGTTTCTCTTAGAGATTTTTTTATGGAGATTGGTATCCTCACTGTTGCTTCTCAGTTCATCTTTGCCAACATTTTATATATTAAACAAAATATCCACCTGTACACTAAAAACAGTGATATTCACAAATTTAACACTAGAAATAAGCATAAACTACGCGCTCCTTTTTTACCGGCTTCACAAAGTTCATAATTCATTCGTCGGGCTTGGTATAACATTTTATAACAAACTGCCATCTTCTTTTCTAGACTTGCCATTCAATGCGTTTAAAGCCAAAGTAAAATCTAATCTTTGTTTAAAAGCGTACTATTCCATTAACGACTACTTAAATGATAAGAACAGTTGGTCGCTGAGTTGAACACAAGACAATGTTTGTTATTTATTTATGTTCTTTCTCCAAGATTAGTTTACTGTTATGTTATGTCTTTTTTATTATTATTATATACTTGCCTTTTTTTTTTTTTTTTGGTGGGTGTAAAATCATCGAATAACCCCTCCCGCTCTTGGGCAGAGCGAAAGGGAGTGTCAGACTTCTACTGACTAAAAACCACCCATGTTCCTTCTTCGCCCTCTATGTCGAGGCCGCGATAACCGTTGGACTACCCGCGGCCCATTATATACTTGCCTTACTATTGTATCGAGTCTGGTTCTTCTAACCAACCTAACAGACAGATGTGTGCTGGGGAGTTTGTTCCGCCACTTCTTCTTTCCAGCAAAAACACTAGGAAGTGTCGAAGGGGGGCGTTTTGGGGGACTGTCTCTTGTAAATAAGTAAAGTAAAGTAAATTTTAACGTTCGAAAAGTGCTGATTATCAGCCTAGTTTGAATAAATGAGTTTTTGATTTTGATTTTGTATAAGCAAGTAATAGCAACTATAGACCGGAGCCAATGGAGACAAATTCCGTATAAAGAGGTCCAGTGATCACAATCCTCAGTTATAAAGAACTGTTTCAAAAAAAATTACTTATACTTCGTTTTCGTATTTATTTGCAATTAACTGCATATACATTACATTTCATACATTTTCCAGGCAGAAACCACAGAACGCCAACTGCTACGATCCTTACATGCTCCCTTTGCACTGTCCACATTCATACATCTAGTCATACACGACGTCCGTACATCGACGTCTTATCATTTCTAACGTCAGGACCGCAAGGCATAGAAACGCTGGCAATACATAAAGGATGTTGCTTCCATCATCAGCCTATAAAGTTCCCACTGCAGGGACTCAGGCCTCCTCTCTAGGAGAGAGACGGGCTATAATCTACCACGCGGGCCCAGTGTCACATGTCTTAAATATTTTTGGTTCTAAGATCGTTCGGTTTCATCACGATATTTTCCTTCACCGTTTTAAGGATGCTGCTTACCTTCTTCTTATTGTTGGGCAGATGCGTGTGGCAGCTAGGACACTCGTTGACGTCGTCTTCATGCTGCCACCGGACTTCCGTGTCCGCCTCGCGGATGCGTTGTAACTGTACCTGAACATTATATTGGAGTTTAAACCTGATGTCAATGAGTGTACAAGTGATAATGCTTGCTTCTGATTTAGATTTCTGTGGTATGAATAGGGTAGTTCGTCAGATAGATTTCCAAAAAATATTGAACAGATATTTTTTATTTTTTCACGTAAAAAAACATTGAAGACGATACAGTGATCTGAAAACTCGTGTGACGTCATATTGTAAGACTCATGATCTTTGGCGCGTTTTATCTTCGTCAATTTGTGTTGATTTGATGAAACAAAAAAAACGTATCCAATATTTTTCGATAATCTAACAGACGGACTTAAAATCATATTTTATTTAGTCAGCAAACATTTGTATTATATAAGTGTTGCATCATACCTGCAGCGACTGCGACAACCTCACAAAGTCCTGCTGCACCTTCTCGCTGTTATCCAGCTCCTGCTGCAGCACAGACACCCGCGAGCGCACCTCGTGCAGGGAGTTCTGCAGGCGCTTCTTGTCTTCCAGCAAGCTCTCTATCATGTCGTTGGAGTGCCGGAGCTTGTCGCCCAGCTCCTTCATCTGTTCGTGCTCCGTTTGGAGTCTGTCTACTTCGTCTCTGTTCAAAATTACAATATTTGTAGTACATGCACATTTGGCCAATTATGTTTAAGGTTGTACAAGTCAGTCATTCTTCATTACAAACGTAGTATGGTGATTACTCCTCTGTTTGACGGTGTAGGTTCAAAATTAAATCATTATCTAGCCATGGAAGCAAAATTTGAACGTAGGCAAGAAATGTTAATACTAAAGGCAGTTAAACAGAGACGCTGTCTTGGGTAGCCGCGAGGTGAGGAAGTGCTCATTCAATAAACATCTTTCGTACTGCGCAATATTACGCTGTACCGACTCATGACTTATTTTGTGACCGAAAACAAATGTTCGTTTTTTGATGATCGGAAGGCAGTCAATAGCTTGGGTTCCCTAGAGGTAACGTAACGGTACCACCTCATGGGGTGTTCCAAAACTATCTGATGGTAGTGTAAACGAAGTTTGTTTTGTTAAACGGCGGGTTCGATTCTTTCGTTATGCCCTACAGGTAAGTATTTAAAATCGTTGGTTGGCTGTTAAGTTGAAAACACACACGATTCAGGATGCCAGTGCGGGCACACTTAAAAAAAAACACTTTTCGATCCTTTTTTATACATTTTCATTCGATAGTTTTGGAACATAAAAATGCCGCCATGTTGTATTACCTGGCCAGCTTAAGCTGCCCGCGCAGGTTGTTGAGCTCGGCCTCCTGGCTGTGGAACAGACTGCCTTGCTCCAGCAGCTGCGCCCGCAGCTCTCTCTCCGCGTCGGCAGCCTCCTCCCTGCCTATCTGGCAGAAGATCAGCTGCTCGCGTAGTCGCAGTGTCTGCTCTTGGAGCTCCTGAGAAGACGACCAAAATGGGTTTAAAATTACTTAAACATACATTCATAACTATTATTCAAGCTGAAGAGTTTGTATGCTTACTTTTTGGTTGAATGCGTTGAGCTCAAGAACTATTTGTTGGAATTGAAAAAAATATTTTTGGGTTGGATAAACCATTTACCGAGGAAGGTGTGAAACAGAGTTAGTATTACAGTAAACAGAGTACAAGCAAAAATAAATAAAACATTTGAAAAACACTGCATATTATTTTTGCAGTAATATACTTTTGTGTTGCGAGAAACGTGTAATGGTCGAAACCAACCACGCCAAAGTTACATAAAGAGCAATGTTTTGCAACATAAAATTAACGAACATCTGAAAAATTTGCGTGTTTTTTGTTTTCTTTTGTTATTTGTTGTTGCCCAATAACATTTAGAAACTCTCCACAAAAATAACTTCGTTAAAGAACCGTGAAGTATGGAATATGGTAAAATATTTGCATCGTAAAATATGGTTCCAGCAACATAAACCCATGTTCTGACACAAATACAATATTTAAATGAACAAGCAGCTACACCCACCTCTACGTTGTCAGGTAAGTCTATGATTTCGTTCTGCATCTCGGCTGCTCTCTTCGTGTACTGGCCGATCAACATCGCGTTGTCTCTTTCTAAACTGTTAACAAAAATAAACATATTACATTCCAAAGAAACAGTGAAGTGTTGTGATTTTTGCAATTGAACAAGTAGTAAATTGATGTTGTTCGATACGTTCCTTGTATTAGTATGGTGTGCAATTTCCTGCTTCACAGTGGGTATTCGTAGATCACGAAGTAATAGTTCGTTGGGTACAAAGTGCCCCATAAAAGGGTAGTCGACATAAAAATGTCCGTTAGATAGATTTCTAATAAATATTGGACAAAAATGAAGACAGTGCTTCACAAAGTAGTGTGCAGTCACAGTTTGGTACATTTTTAACAGAGAGTGACGTCACAAGCACACTCATAATCTTTGACACGTTTTATTTTCGGAGTTTTTATTAATTTGATAATATAAAAAACACGTATCCAATATTTTTGATAATCTAACAGACGGACTAAACAATAATATTTCTTTAGTCAGGAAACATCCCACTGTGACAAACCTGTCAAGTTTCTTCTGCAAGGTCTCCCTGTCCACCGTCAACTCGGTGACATTCTGCAGCGCCCTCTGCGAGGCAGCCTCGGCGTGCGACACCTGCACCTCCAGGGCTTCGCGAGCCGCCGTCATGGCCGCGTGCAGGTCTTCCAGCTGCTGGGCGGAGGCCTGGCGCTCCGAGTGCCACGATCTCACTGTCTCGTCGTGGAGGGATCGGACGCCTTCGAGCTCTTCTGTTGCCTGAAACAAATAGGGGAAAAATATTCAAGCAGTTTTTTCGATTTTTTTTGTCACTACCACAGATTACATTTTTTTATCGTCGATCTTTCGTTTCCATGTTTTTAAATTTACCCACGACACAGGACAAATTCCTAGTGTAGTACAATGTTTTAAAAAAGACAATATTTTCTTTCTTTTTACAAGATTTTATTTTCTTTTTCTTTTTATTATTTTTTTTTTTCCAGCTTTCGATTGCGCGGATACTACAAATCCCTACTAACATCTTTGTCGACAGAGGCAGCCCTGGCAATTCACTATATCCACGCGGCGCGGCGGCGCGCATCTACAAAGCAAAACTCACTTTACGTTTGTAAGGTTAGGTACATTTTCGTTCGCAGCGTCTATCGACTATTATAGCGGGAGATATTGAACATTTTGTATGGAGTGTAGTATCTGGTAATCTGTGCCAGTATAATGTCGATTCGCAAAACAAATGACATCTATTTTAAAAAGTTTACGCTTGACCTCGAGTGCGGTCAAGACTTGAAAACAAAATGTGAACAGCTTTTAGTTAGCTTATTCGGTAGACCTCGCAGGAGATGGTGGGACCATCGACCAGTGGTTAACAATGGCCTTGGATCGCAAAACTTGAAAGTTATGTGAGAAGGCCTTTGCCCACCAGTGAGATGACCCAGGCTAGTAGTAAGAGTATAACTGGAACCACAAAGTTATTCTCAGAATTTCGATTAAAATTGTCTTTGTCGCGTACCTGTTTGAGCGCCAACTCCTTCATATTGGCGCGGTCTCTGGACTGCTCCGCTTTGGCCTGTTCCAGCACCAACTGCTTCTCGTAGTTAGCGCACATGTCGCATTGTCTATTCGATTCTACAACAACAACACATTTCAAAGTTTTTTAACCGACATGGTGACTAACACTATCATAACCACTGAAAACGGGATATTTACCAATAACGAGATCTCGAAACAAAAAGTAAACAACAACAACAAAATGGTAAAAATATTCAGTTTTCAGTGTTTATGGTAAGATATATTATTCCTCTCAATAATAACAAAGACTGCCTCTTTGTTTTACTGGTCGCAAGTGTGAAGCAGGCCTTTATGTGTAGGCCGCGGTAACTTGTGAACACCCCGAAGCCCCGACGGGAAGCAGGGGTCAGGGGTCTGGATTTGTGCTCGGTTGAAAGCAATAGTCTCGCCCTCTATTAAATGGGACTTGAAACATAATTTGGTGAATAGGGTAATTAACTAAAAAAATCGAATTAGTCCATCAGATAGATTTCCAAAAAATATTGGACACGTATTTTTTCTTTTTTCACGTAAGCAAACAATGAAGACGATACAGTGCTTTGAAAACTCCTGTGACGTCGTATTCTAAGACATTAGTATGATATTTTTAGCGGTTAGTGACGTCACATACCCCCACTCAAATCTTTGACGCGTTTTATCTTCGTCAATTTTAATTGATTTGATAAAACTAAAAATACGTATCCAATATTTTTCGATAATCTAACGACGACGGACTAATCAGAATCATATTTTTTTAAGTCAGTTAACATCCCTATTGAGGGTCTACTATTACGCAAACCTCTGACTAACCCTTCAAGGATTACAAGCATTTGATGTTATGTTAAATACAAGAACTCTGTAACCAAATAAGAGTTTGAAGGTATAACCACTCAACAAATGAGTTTTAATATAGTCCAAATAAAAGGGATGGATCGTGTGTATCATTCCTATGATATAAAAGAGAACGGTGAACATAACTCTGAAAGGGAAGAATGGAAGAAGTATCCGTGTTGCGTCGACCCCAAATATAATGAGATAAGTACTGTCCTTATCCCATTATATTTATTAGAATATGATGATAAATACACACCTGTTTCTGGTTTAATGTCTCCACTTGATGTAGCGACGGCTGATGCTTTCGCTTTCTGTAACAAAATCGAAACTTTAAACCTAGCCAAAACATATAGTTTTGCCGCCTAACATAATTTGAATAAAAGTCTTGTTTTTAGAGTAAGGCGTTTTATTTTGCAGAGCAAGGGGATTGTGCGCAAGAGAGTAGCCTCCTTAATAAGTCGTCCTTGACCTTCTAAACACCATAACAGAAAGGGTTGAGTGTCTCATTGTGTGGCGGTGGAATAAGGCACACAGTTCTTTTTAATGTAATGTGACAGTAAGTTTAAGGTACTAACATAGTTTTAAGCTTTAATAACAGTTTTATATGGAATTATGTTCTGAAATAAATAAAACATATATGGTCACGAGACTGATGTATGATTCAGAAACTGGTAAGTCGAGTAATGAGGCACACACAGTGTATTTATAACTTACCGCCATGGCATCTTGTAGCTGTGCGTCGGTTTCCCTTAGCTTGCCTTTGAGTGCTGTGATTTCTATCTCCAGAGGCTGTATGATGGACCGCAGCAACTCTTCTTCCTAAGTTACAAGAAATTTTAAACTAATATCTTTACAGTTGTTAATTTTTTTATTGCATAATGGGGCCTACTCTTGACGCCGATCATATTTGAAATAATTTCACTTTTTTCTCTCAATAATAGGCGATCGGACTGAGTCAAAAAACAATGATTCTAATTAGTCCGTCAGTTAGATTATCGAAAAAAATATTCGATACGTGTTTTTTGTTTTATCAAATTAATCAAAATTGACGAAGATAAGATGTGGTTGTGACGTCATTTGTAGGTAAAAAATGTACTATCATATGGCGTTTTCGAAGAGTTCACGAGTTTTCGAAGCACTGAAGCACACACGAAGCACACATAAAAAAGAAAAAATACCAATATTTTTTGGAAATCTATCTGACGGACTAATTCGTTTTTTTTTGTCCGATCCCCTATTAAAGGACTGTCTCATTGTTCTAGTGGTCGCAAGTGCTACAGTTGAGCATGAGGTCTTCAGTATGATTCCCGGATCGGGCAAAGTGTTATGGGGTTTTTTTTATCAGGAATTTCACAATAGCAGCCCAGATGTCTGGATTCGTGCCCGGTTGATGGCTATAAGCTCGACCCCTATTATACATACGGTACTTACAACATAATTGGCCAAATGTAGGTGTACTATTAGGTAAATCTCTGCCTAACCCTCCGGGGTTTTTCCGCGTGATATTGCTGTGTTTGTTTATCTCATATTTTGACAAACGTTATAACTGTTTGATGGGAACGATATAAAATACTTTAATATTTATAATGTGACCTCTACCAACCCTTAGACACGAGGCCTGAGTCCCAGCAGTGGGAACATTAAAGGCCGATTATGCTTAATACTTCAGGTATACGTACTTTCCTAGGCTGCTGCTCCTCAGCCTCTGCTCCCAGTTTCCTCGCCAGCGAGCGCACGATGTTGGCGGGCGCCAGCGACACCTCCTGCCACACAGCGCGCGCGTTGACCAAGTAGCTCACATCCATCACACTACGCTAACTAGCAGGGGGTGGGCTCACCAGGGGGGGAGCATGTGGCGTTTGTACTGGGTAAGTATTACATTTGCTATCCCGCTACATAGTTCTATTTGATGAGTGTTTTTGAGAACATTTTGCAGTGGGTGTATAAAAAGGTACAGGTTTTTCTATGAGACACTTGACGTTATCGACGTAATCGTAACGCATCCAGTTTTTGCGGCACCAATTTATTTATAAACGCCGATACATTTCAAAAACACTAGAAACACATTATTAACGCAGCTGCACAAACACTAGTGACTTCTAATTACACTTAAGTATTTTCCAAGCAAGTATGATAATACCACAACGTTTCACAGCACGATCCATCGATATGTTAATTTCTCACGATAAATGCACGACAGACATAACTTACGACATTGTTCTGTTAGCAACACTGGAATAAGTTACATCTAAGTTACTTATCCGAAACCGGTTTGTTTATCTTTCAATACAGTATCGTGCAAAGTTTGATTCTAGTTTGTATGCCAAACTGTTTTCTAAACATGTTTTTTTTTTTTCATTTTAAGCAAGTACAAGGTGTTTTTAATCGAATACAAATGTTGGATTGTGAATTAAAATAGCATTGTGATTGTGAGTGTGTTACTAATTTTCCTAGCGTTATTATTTCGTTTATTTATATATAAAAATTACAGAAGAACTACTTGTGCATTTTTCGGGATAAGAGAAACGGTTAAGTTACAACTTGGTCTAGTAATTAAGTCTTTGAAACATTTTTAGAGACAAAATTTAAATATATGCTCGAACAAGGAGCAAATAAATAAATAAAATAAATAAATAAATATCCTTGGACATTTCACACAACGCCATCTAGTCCCAAGCTAAGCAACCTAATGCTTGTGTTATGGTAACGAGATGGCTGATAAACTACTTATATACATTTTTTTTTTTTTTTTTTTTTTTTTAAATACATACATATTATAGATAGAAAAACACCCAGACTCGGAACAAATACTTGTAGGTCGTACAAATATTTGTTCCGTGCGGGAATCGAACCCGCGACATGCTGCGCAGCAGTCAATCGCTCAACCACTGCGCCAACCGTGTCGTCAAATAAAGTTTAAATTAAATCAAATCCATCAATGTTACCTAGATTTACCCTGTGTCTTTTTGAGTTTTTTATCTTGCGAGAAGCTTTTATTCGATAATAAAATTAATGTCACTTAGCTAACAATTCAGCTCAATCGGTTGGATAAAACTTAAAAATTCAGTTGCAAGATTTGACCGAAACAACATACATACCACAATCACAAGTTTAATAAAAGCTGGTAAAAAAAACAGCCTGTATTCAAATATGTGCTCAGTCTGCCTGAACGTAGATAAGTCAACACGGGCTACCTTCAAATGATAAAGAACAACACAGTTTTTGTCTGTTGACGAGTTGAGGTCAACGGTAACATTGTACCTCAGTTACATTTTAGGGCTTACATCAGGTGGGGTAGTAAGACTGCGTGGTAGATAATACTTATCACACTTCGTAACTTGGCTTACATTACACTTCTATTTCACCTTTAATTTAGTGCGTGGTAAACTAAACATTTACAAATGGTGTATGTAATATAAACTTTAAGTAAATGTAGGAACTTGTAAGGACGTAAAACAAAGGTGACGCCTATGACTTTGACTGACTAATTTAAAACTGACTATTTTTCTTTTCGTAATTTCCCTGGCTTTTAACAACTACGTTTTTATTTAACTGGATGAAGCTAAACAGTAAATATCTCTATTTTATATAGAGCGACTGGCATAGACATTAGACACCCTTCAAGTAACTGGATAACGCGTTTTCAATCCTGAATCTATTGCCAATGTAAGGCTTGTAGAGTATGCAAGTGGAAGTGGTAGTGGGCTGGCTCTAATTGCCAAAGGACCGATGGCCGATAGAGAAAATGTGTCCAGGAGTTTTGTTGGCCCTCCAGCGAAATGAACGGACTATTTAAATAAGTGGCTGGGACGGTCTGGATGCGAAAGGCGAAGTAAGAATGGGCGTGAAGGCGATTTCTGTTTAATGGTGCCTTTGCCAAGTTACCAAATTCTGCTCTCATGTCGTGCTTTCGAGTAATTCTACACCTCATCAGTTATCATTATAGAAGATTGTTAGCTCACCTGCTGCTGTGCGACCTGCCTCATTTGAGTCAAGTGTTGTTCTAGTTCCATGTTCCTGGCTCGCAATCTTCTCACTTCCTCTGTCCCTGAAGATGACACTTCCACTGTTTCTGTTGGAACAGAAAATTAGCTATTATCTCACTATGTTAGACAGCATCTTTTGTTGCTAAATGAGCCAGCTGACCTTGGTCATGCTAAGGAAAGTGATGTGATGAAAACCTCTTTTTTTTTTGTTATTCTTTCACCACAAATGGTGACCACAGTCCCCAAAACTATAATTGGGATTCGAAACTGTTGTACTATATATTAAGTAACTAAATACGGGAGCTCTTTGTAAGATTTTGTGTACACTAGTCGTTATGGTAACATCATAATTTTATTAGCTTTCCAAATAAATAAGCTTTTATTATGTTTTTACCTCTGGGACCCCATCCTAAACAGAAAGATTGAAACATTGTTCACTTTTGAGCTCCATCACTACCATCACACTAGTCAATAAGGAAAATAGTTCATGAATGTGCTACATTTTAATTATTGGGTTAATGGTTGGTTATTATGCAGTAGTATGACTAAACTGTTGGTTTGTTCGTAAAGGCCTGTCATTCGAATGCAAGTGATTTTGGCTAGGACATAGCTGAGGTGAAATTTTACACTAATAAATATTTGAAGACAATGTTTTGGTTCAGGCTACATTAAACGAGGATTGAATCCCCTTAAACCCCGTCGACGTATTGAGTGTCTATCGACAGCTTTTGAACAGCATATACTTTTTATTTTTATTGAATTTTTGATGAAATAATTTATTTCCTATAATTTTATCCCTTCTAAAGTCGTAAAAAATCGCGAGTCGGACTCACACTTGGCTGATTTTTTTTATGTTGAATGAGTAAAACCAGGGCAATCTTATAGTATGTACTGATTAAAATAACTTGATAACACAAAAAGTTCTACATGACTTCCCAGCTAATTAATTAATGAAAAATAATAAAACTTTAAACAATATTTTAAAAAATCATTGTAATCAGAGTCTGGATGGTATCCTGTAGTTTAATTAACAGTTGTGTAGATCCGAAGTACCATGCGACACAGGCAGGAAGATGATAATGGGTGCAAAATTCATTAGTTTATTTATTTATTCATGTAACAGTAAATGAGAAGATTCGGAACGTGGCAGGGAAGTATAAAGGACGACTAGCCATCCACACAAATGAGCTAGCTCGACAGTTGACACAACGAGACTACGTGCTCCGCTTGAAGCGCCACAGTATCATGGCAATAAAAGACCGGCAGTAAGGCCGTAGTACCTACGAGTAGATGGCATCACTGGAAGACAAACTCTACACTACAAGCAATTCGGAACTCATCCGCTCATACTCCGAGGACTGATTGCAGATAAATATGTAAGAGGAAAAAAAAGAATTGCACATTGCACATTGTGTTTGAATTTTTTTGTCACATTTGGTGGAGTATTGTTGCTGATAAGCATTTAATAAATCCTTTTCTATAGAATTGAAAACTATACCACCAAAAATCTAGATAACAATCACTGAGGTCAATTTCTTGTTTGTTTATGGTTTTCTTCTACCTACAATGCCAGTTTTATTTTACCATGCGTAAAAAGTTCTCATAAAAAGTTCTATGCCACAAAATATTCCGCCACAGCCAGCATAATAATATCCCACATTATTTATATTTTTAAGTGCCTTCTAAGTATAATATAAATGGTGATCAAGTCTCTCTCTTCGTTTCTACTCCCTCTTAGCAGGAATACGTACCACTAACAAGCATCTGCAAGCTCTGTATCTCTGACTTCTGGTTCTCGCTGAGCGTCTGGAGCTGCTGGAGCTCAGCCCGGAGCCCTAGGACTTCGGACTCCAGCTGCTCCTTGTCATGGATCATCTTCCTCATGTCCTCTGCAAAGAGGGAAGGTTGGAAATTTTAATGATATGGTACAAACAAGGTTGTTGAGAATGTTGTATTGGTGTAAGAGTGAATTTGATCAATGCTGTAAAGTTATTGGAATAGTCAGTGCCCAGCACTACTTGATCCCACTTTGCTTCTTCTAATATGTAAATGTCCCATCGGGGCTGCGGGTTGTTCACAAGTTACCTCGGCCTCGACATATAGGGCCAAGAAGGAACATGGGTGGTTTTTAGTCAATAGAAGTCTGATACTCCCTTTCGCACTGCCCAAGAGCGGGAGGCGTTATTTGATGATTTTCCACCCGCCAAAAAAAATAGGGTCAAGTAATGTAGGGCACTTACGTTATGTGTCAGTGATGTAGAAAAGGAAGTATGTAATTGAATTGTTTTGTTCAATGTAACCTCCATGCACCTGAATTATGATGTTACAAAGTCTAACAGCTAGGCTAAATCTAATAGATAAGTTCTACAACTGATCTTTAATTTAGTTATTATTACCTAGATTAATAACCATCCACCACTATTTATTTCACACTTATAAATATATCAAAATCTTGTTAGGCACCTACTAGAGTTCTAAAAATGCCTCTAAGCCACTTTGCCGAGTCTCTGACACAAGTGCTAATTATTCACTTAAAATAATAGATGGTGTAAGACTGCGAATGTTATTGTTTTTAAACAGAATGTTTTTATATTGCAGTAACAAATTGGTATAAACTGTTCAACCTCAGTTTAGTTCTCAGTGTGTTTCTAAGATTTCAGTAATGTAATGTTTGTGACACAACAAAAATGTTAACAAACATTGGTTTATAAAGGGCCCAAACAATGACAAAGGTGAAGTTTTAAAGAAACAAATAGGTGTAAATGTTTTTTATTTTGTAGGAGCATGCAAAATTAATGCATTCAGGAAACTAAAATGAATTTAGTAAATGTTATAAAATGGCCCACTACCTGATATTATGAACAAACCAGTTTGTGCAGCTGCAGGGAAATGTCTCACAGGTGAACACAAGGACAAGGTCAACATAACATGTCAGGATGCCAATCACCTGGGTACGAGCAAAACTAATGTACTCTACAAACCAAGATTCAGTAAGAGTAACTTTGACAAACAGCCACAACAAAAACGATATTATCACGTGAATAATTGTAATTTCATGCATTTACACAAACCAGAACCAAGCCTACGATATCCCCGCGCGACCTACACTGCTGATAACGGACAACGAACCTTCTTTTTGTAAGAACAACTCTTTCATTTTCGCTCGCTGAACATTAAATTCTTCTTCGAGTAATCGTCTCGCTTGGTCCGGGGCCGGGCCGTTGCACTCGCCTGCGGCCTCCACTTGAAACAGAAACACCATTCAGTGCCTCTACGGAAGACATTATAGCCTAAATTAACAAACAATTGAAAAAAATAACACACCTTTCACAGTCTCTGTTGTATCACTTGACATCGTGTACTGGATGTCCCTTTACTCTAGTTATTGCTAAAATAATAGTAGTCTTCGAAATATTCGCATTATTGCACAGATATACAACACAAAAGTTTGGAGAATATGAATATGTATTGGCGAGAAAAAGATGAAATCACTGAAACTGTTTGACGTTTCTCATTCTCTGTTGGTTGACGTTTCTGTCTGATCATCAGAAACGTCAACCAACATCAGAATCTGATGTGTTCACAGATGGAATATAAAATATGCTGCGTTCAGAATATAAATCTAGGATCCGTTCACAATGCTTGTTGTTGTAACAGTAACAGCGTTTTTGGGGCTCGTGATTTGTTTTCAATTGTGTGATTTTGTGTTGACTGCTTGTGTAGTGAGTTTTTCTGGCATTTTAACGTCGCTTTTATTGGTAATAAGTTAATTTTAGTTGGCATTCGGTGAGTACATTTTTTATTTTTTTGAGTGTGTGGGAACCAACTTGTCGTCTGTTTTTTCTTTAACTGTTTACGATCTAATTACGTTTTAGTTTTAATTCCATAATTTATAATATGTTGACTACAAACGACGAACCTTCGGATCGCGGAAAATAAACAATGCGCCGGAATGATAAAACACCCACCTACGGTATTTCTAAACGTTTCGCCCAACGCGGTGACTATAGATCAAAACGGCTTCAAACATCCAATTTAATTTAAAAGTCTTCGGTGCCAGTCCAAGTGCGAGCCAAGACGACTATTACGATTTATTTTCTCAGGCGTTTGCATATCTAACTAAAATTAACGAACTTGTTAATGACCAAGATTCCCATATTGATGTTGCGAATAAATCTGCCATCATGGACATGGCTCAGCGCATAACGTCCATTGTTTCTTTGCTAGCCATAAAATCTTCCTCCAAAGAAAATAAATTAGCCAATACGGAACTCGAATTGGATAAAATGAATTCAAATACCTACCTACCTACCAATGTCAATACAAGTAACTGTAACAAAGATTCCATAAAACTTCGACTACCTAAAACTATTCCGCGCTGGTTCGACTCGCGCGCACCCCTAACCTGTGTCGTGGTTTACCCCACCACTGAACGATTAGCTGATTACACATCCTCCTCTGCTACTAAACAAGAACTCATAAAGGTGATCAAGCCCAGTGGCGACTGGTTTCAAATTGTAGGCGTTATTAGAAAAACCGCGAAATTTGACGTCCCAGTACGTGTCGCTAATGATGGCCAAATTAGTTGCAATCAGTCGACGCTATTAGGTTCTGCGACTTGAAAAACCATAGAAGCCTCGTATACCTATTAGCTGTGGATGTGCCATCCTCAATTAAGACAATGATTTTTAGCACGCGTTGTAGGTACCATCAAAACATTCAAGGTGAACTGCCAAAACAAGAGGATGATTTTATTTAATCAACCAAAATCTATCGTTGGTGTTCCCCTTAAATAACGGTCGCAAGTGGATAGGCATTGAAATCGAGTCCAACGTGCGTAAACATTTATTATCCACTGGAAAAAATATTTATTGATTGGACAGCTTGCCGGTTCAATGAAGACGTTGTTATAGTCCGTTGTCTACATTGTCAACAGTTCGGTCACGTTATGAAATACTGCGTTAACATCACCTACTACTAGTGTAAATTGCTCCGAAGAACATGAAACAAACTACACTGCCTGCATAAGAACAATTTAAATGATAAACCAACTTGCGTGGCGTGCAAACGTTTTAAAAAACCGTTTGACCATCGTTGCCACCAGAGTGTACAACTTACAAACTTAAGGTGGAAGCTCACATCTGGCCCGCGAAATTCTAATTTTCTTACGTTTTTGGCAATTTGCAGGCCAGTGCTTGGTTGTATGTTTATGAAAATTTGATTTGCGACTGTAAGACAAAATTATCAATACGGGTTGTATTGATAATTTTTCCAAGTTCATTTTCATGTCAAGATTGATTTTTACATGTAAAAGTCATTCTTTAGTAATTTAGTCGTCGTTCTTTAGTAGTTAGTAATTTTGATGGTTATAATTCGGTAACTTCATACGTCTTACAGTCGCAAATCAAATTTTCATAAACATACAACCAAGCACTGGCCTGCAAATTGCCAAAAACGTAAGAAAATTAGAATTTCGCGGGCCAGATGTGAGCTTCCACCTTAAGCTCGAACAGTTAATCCTCAACACAAACTACTAAGATAATGGATAGTTTAAATATAAGACAATTAATCTCCACAACGACAGGGTAGCGACTTCTGAACGAGACAAATTAGTTACCGATTACAGCTTGGACATAGTGCTTGTTCAAGAGCAATATCAAAACTCGCGCTTACTTCATAAAGTTGTTCAGCTGGATTCAAAATCACTAGCCGGAATTTACGTAAAATAGCGCATTCTTCTAACTTTACTTTCCCAAAGTACTTTACTATTTCGCTCTGGCAACTTGTGCGACGTAGTCCGATTGCACCATAGAAAATTGCTCGCAAATTGCGCGAGAATATTGTTCGTCTAATCCGCTTGGGGGAAACGGACCATAAACGATCATTCATTAGTTGGCAGAAAAAAATAAAACAATGCACGCACGATTTAAAATAAATAACTTTATTTAGTATGAACTAATTCATATTTATTTTTCTACATCATTATAAAATATCTTTGTCTTCGTAAACGAATATATTAAACTATTGTTACTATATAACAACAGAGAATCTGCATCTTTGTCATGAGTGTTTTGTAACAAATAAATAAATAAGTATCTTATTATCTATTTAAAACGAATGTTTTTTATTTGTATAGCGCCATCCTCTAACAAAAATATTCTCTAGTACATTTAAAGGCACAGACGTATCACAGCTTGATGTCTAATGTTTTATAAGAACATTATTAAAATTTAATCATTATTTACAATCTCAATCAGAGAATAACACGAAGATTAGTAAAATGCAAAATTTACAGCATCAAAAAAAATCTGTGCATGCAACACACACTATCGTGACTACTAGATGGCGCTGATGAGTTTAATTCCACTATTCTTCGCTAGAGGAGTTAGAAGCCGAGCCTTGCATTACGAAACCGTCGTGCGTCGACGACGTCCTCAAGGCAGGGCACTTGGACGATGTTAAAGTAGATGTGTCCCATGAGGTGTGATGCGGAGGTGTTCGTGGCCTTGAGGCATTCGAAGAGCATGTCGTCGCAGGTGCAGTGCGACTTGCTGTAGAGCGAGTTGTTGGTGAGGTTGTATCGACTGGAGAAGGCGCGGACCTTGGTGGGGCACAGGTCGTGCGTGCGGCAGCAACGGTCCAGACGTCTGTCCGCGCCCAGGTCATGGTAGTCTGCGGCTATATCCCCTGTGCCGCACCACTTTGTACCTGTAAAGATATTAATGAAAAGAATTAATAGAATATTCAGATGTAAAGTCTTAAGTTTCATTACACATAATGATACCACCCAACTAACAAATCGGACTGTCTTTCATTAACCATAACTCGCACCTGCCTGGGTTATGACACTTTTTGCTTAATAATGATGATATAAACTATCCTCGTAAGGCCCAAGCTAAATTTTGCAAGATGAGCTGTACACTCAATGTGCAGTAAAATGAACAATACCATTAACATGGTTCCGGCCCAAGGATATTGAACAATTTTTTTTGAGGAAAAATGCAACCAAATTGTTTTTATCAAATATTTTTCTATGGTTTAGGTAGGAAAGGAACATACGGAATATAAGGAACATTTAAGTTGATATCTCGTGTCCATTTAAATGCATATTATGCGTTACGTAGATCTCTAATTTGAGTTAAATTTTAATATAAAACAACCAACAGGAACTATCAATTATTTAACACTAGCTTTTGCCCTCGGCTTCGTCCGCGTGGATGTTGGAAAATATCCCACGGGAACGTATTACCGTGATTAAAAGTACCCCATTTGGTAATCTAGGTAAACAATGAGAAAATCCTCTTTATTCTCTATCCTGTGAGAATAAGAAAAAGATAGTTACGTAAATAATCCCCGTTAACCCAACCCCTTAATTACCCCCAACCCCTTAATGACAAACTTTATTATTTAAGCAAGTATTTGTGTCAAGTTTCAAATACGATTTTTCATATAAACTGTATTGCCTGTTTTCAGCCCCACAGGGGTGTTAAAAATTCATTTGGGATGCTTCCATAACTTCACTCAATCCTCGCCTGTAAAAATGACTGTCCCTTTTGAACCCGCTAGGAGTCAATTTTTGAAAAACCCTGATACACGTTATTCTTTATTTTTGTTTTCAAGCATAAATACTGAGTTTCGAGATAATCGAACCGCGCGTTAAAATTCTTGCATACAAACTTTGACACCCCCCAATCGGGGGATTGGGGGCAAAGTTGTACTGTTGTGTTGGGGGGTAGTTTAGGAAAAATAAAAGTGACAAACTTTATTATTTATTTGTGCCAAGTTTCAAGTATATAATAAGTATATTAACTCAAGGAATAATATCGCGATAAAATCCTTCCCTGTAAAAATGACTATCCTTATTTAACCGACTTCTAAAAAAAGAAGGAAGTTCTCAATTCAGATGTTTATATATTTTTTTTGTTTGTTCGGGCTTTTTTTATGTATCTCCGTCATTTGCGGATCGATTTTCAAAATTATTTTTTATTCGATAGGGTGATGGTGATGATCTGATGATGGGATCCCTGAGAAATTGAGGGCAACCCTCAAATTTTATAGGCACATAATATGATGTTTTGCATAGATTTTCAAAAGCTGTCTAGGTATTTGCGTCTGATCTGCATAATATTATGTGGATTCGCTGTTAAAGATGGTAGGTATGATGATTCCTAAACGGTTAGGGGTTGAAAGAAAATTCTTTCAAAATTATACATACTTATGGAGTGATAATTGTATTCTTTCAGGGTTATCACTTCATGTTGATGAACTGATGATGGAAAGTATAGGTAACTCCTTAACGGTTAGGAGTTGGAGGATAATTCCTTAATAACATATCATAGGGACCCATATATTAGTTGTATTCTTTCAAGTTATCTAGGTGACCTGAATCCCTGATTATGGAAGGTACTACTCCTTAACGGTTAGTTTGAAAGCAATAATAAGGGAATCTTGAAGGTTAAGGGTTAGGTTTCTTGGTTGTATGTTAAATGCATAGTAAATATTTATATGGGATAATAACTAATAAATGGAAAAATAAAAAAACTTGTTGCAAAAAAAAACCGACTTCATAAAAACAAAATTACAAAAAGTGAAAAATAAACTTAAGAAAAAAATCAGCTTTAGACGTCGGTGGCAAAAAAAAAACGATATCAAACAAACAATTGTCACCGACTTCAGAAGCATATTTTTTATTGATTTTATTTTTTTAAGTCGTTTTTTTTTTGGAAAAAATTCAACAGTCGACCTAACATGAAAATAAAATATTAAAAACAATCACAAATGAGTCTAATCTAAGCATTATAAAATAAATCTAATTCTGAAAAGAAACATGAGTATTTTTCATGATAAATAAAAAAGTGGTTTCAAATTTTCACCATCTCCTGTACTATCATCACTACTGTGTGACTGATTCTGAATACACAGATTTCTAAGGTACGGGATGCTACTCTAGGTTTCCATTATCCTCTGCTGGGGCGCAAGAATGTTCAATCTAAAATAAATCCTTAGTTACGTATTGCTAATCATTAACGCCCAATGCGCAACACAGTAATCATTACTTTACGACGAAGTATAAAAAAATATAAATAAGTGGTATTGAACTAAGATAAAAACTAATTCCAATAAAATACGTAAGTATTTAATATTCAATTTTTTTTCGGAACAAAATAAGCTAAGATTTAATGAATACATTAAGATTTTTACTCACGTGTTTCTTAGATCGATAGCACAATAGAAAAATGGCGGATTTTGACAGATTGCTTAAGAATTTCTCCCAAATTTCAGCTGTGAAAATTCAGTCTAAGATATCAACCAATCATACCATTCACGTCAACTGACCGTTGGCGTTATAGTTTAAAAGATAAATGCATATAAACTAAATGTACATTGTAATGTACATTGGGTGTTTAGAAGTTTTTTTTTTTTTGTTTTTAGTGCTGGGCCGGAATGCTGCATGTTACTTTGCTCAGTACACTGTATATTGGGACTTACGAGGCTATAGTTTTTACCTGGTATAATTCCCTGCAGTAACGTGAGTGGACTGCCTCCCAGTAGCCCAGCATGTGCCCCGCCTGCATCTAGTCTGGCCCGCGCCGCACCTGTTTCGTGCCAGCCACCGCCATGACTGCTACCAGTCGTAGGCGTGTCTCCGCCATCATCGAAGCTTTCTACACCTGGCACCTGGAACAGATTGTTTATTGTGATGAGAATCCAGTACTTCAATACAACAATTTACAGACAAACCATGGATGTCAAATGGAGTAATTTTTTTTTGTTGTACCTAGCTACTAGTTAATTCAGAGTTCCCCCATGTGAAAAAAAATACTGGTGCACTACTAACCCATCCATTTGTATAATTATATTTTATCTGGGAATTTCACGTCATGTATTCTAGATGAAAACTAGTGTTTAATACTATGCTATTCGCCACTAGATGGCGTAACTAGTATTCATACAAAATACTCTTTTCCATAGGAAATATTTGTGGTAGTTTTTATTTTACTGATTTTATCACACTATCACACTGATTATGGCATAGGAACATCATAGAAATGAGGAACTTGCTATTAATTGTCTACATAATACAACACTCGCGTGCATCATATTCGTGATTTATCACAATTTCGATCAGATCCAATTTGGATCTCTCAAATAGCTGATGGCACACAATGAAAGCACTTTAATTTCAACACGACATAATAATTGTTGTGGTTGGACTAATTTATAGGTAGGTAATAGAGATAAAAATAAATATTGCCATTATTTTATTGATTGTTTGACAGCACAGTAATTTCGGGTTAAGGACGAATGTGAGGTCAACGTGGTAGAAAAACTGTGGCACATAATGAGTAACTCATTATACGGTTCAAAGAGCCTTTAATGGCATTGATGCCAATAGTTTTGCGAATCTCCTTTGCGGCTGAAAATAAAGAAATCATAATATTTAAGAGACTTTTTCGTGGCAACATTCCAACTAAAAACAACCTTACAAATGCTGCTGATTAGGAGAATAGCATTTAAATTATTGCAAAAGTTAAGTTCGCATCGTGATTTCGTGTAGGTAATGTAATGTTTTTTTTTTTGTTTTTAATACAATAATCATCATCATCATCAACAGCCTATTAATGTTCCCACTGCTGGGACACAGGCCTCCTCTCTTTGAGAGGGAATTGGCTATAATCTACCACGCGGGCCCAGTGCGGGTTGGTAGATGTCACATGTCTTCGAATTTTTTGGTTCTAAGACATGCCGGTTTCTCACGATGTTTTCCTTCACCGTTTTGAGAGTAAAGTAAAATAAAGTACAGTAAGTAAATTAATACAACATTATTATAAATGACAATGGTAAATGATTGTACAGTGGGGCAATTACATTACGAGTAGCACACTGATTACCAAACTGAGACTAGCTCGTATTTCGGAACTCGGCAGCTCTCCGCTTTATTGACATAATAATCTAATCACCAATCTATGTGCAACATTTTACACTTAGGTACATTCAAAGTATTTACTTAAACATTACAATTTTATATTGATGTGTTACAATTTAATAAGACTAGTAAGTTCCACACTTATTAGATGTAGCAATAAATTAATTTAATTTAATTCCAATTAAATTAAAAGTATTAATTATGTTATAATCACCATTTTATTTAACAATTAATTAATAATAGTTTTTTCTGTTTCTTCATAACTTAAGGACTTAAGCCAATTAGTCAATTTATTTTTCAAGTTACCTATATTTATTTAGCTTAAATACATTCAGATTATTTTATTAATATTGTTATAAATTCTAGAACATAATGCTGATAATTATTAATTATAAACATAATGTCATATTGACGTGATGCGAAACTGGTTCTACATTGAACAGGATAACAGACAAGTGCTCCTCGTCTCTTTTGTAAAATTTTACTATCAAGGGGAAGTTGAGAATGTCGCTGAAGTATGGTACGGAGAACAAATAACCGTCTAACAGTTAATTAACACTTGGCTTGCCCTATACAGGTCCGTAGTTGAGTAGAGGTGGGGTTTATCATGTACTACTAACTAACTATCAGGACGTATCTCTGTGCTCTTTCTAATTGCAAAAACAAGGTTTTATAAGTACCACCCTATGCAGGTATACAGAAGCACAGAACTGATTGGCAAAGTGCAACATAGACAGTATGCTTTACTGACAGATTGGCAGAATGACGAAGATTCTTAAAAATGTAGAGTAATCTTCTTACACGCTCAGTAAGAGAATCAACTTGAGTGCTCCAGTCGAATCTCAACAACAATCTCGCAACATTTAATAAACGTGGATATTAACAAGCGATCACTGAATCCTTGCAAAACTGAGCCGTGATTGTTGTGGTTTCAGTTGGGGGTGAAGGAGAATTTGGCCGTGATTGTTATTTTTTTTTGGATTTGGATTTTTTTTATTTGGGATTTTTTTTCTAGAGTGGGGCAACGTTTTCATTAAAAAAAAAAGAACGTATAAATTTAGTTTTACCAATATTTAGAGTTAATAGATTTGAAGACAGCTATACCATTACTTCCCTGGGGTTATTTTTGGCCAATAACTTGGCTTCCGACCAGATTTTTGCATATACTAATAAGGTTGAGTCATCAGCGTAGGTAAAAATGTCACAACTATCAAGCTTCATATTAAAAAGGTCGTTAACATAAATTAAGAACAACGTGGGGCCGAGTATACTTGCCTGTGGGACTCCGTATTCGATTTGCACTTCGTTACTCACAACATTATTAATTTTCACTACCTGAGTGCGATTGGATAGGTAATCTTTAAATATTTCCAGTGCCAGACCTCGAACCCCAAATGAGCTCTAGTTTGGATAAGAGTATTGAGACAAAACCGTATCAAACGCTTTCGATATATCCAAGAATATACCTAAGCATTAGTAACCACTGTATATTACTTCACTACTGAAGTTGGTTACAGCGTCTTCAGTTGATATGCCAGATCTAAACCCATATTGCTTGCAAGAAATTATGGAAAAATTTGTGAGGTACTTTGTCAAACAATTAAAAAGTATTCTTTCAAAGATTTTAGATAATGCTCTCAACACCAAAATAGGTCTATAATTTGTGACATGTTCTCTGTCCCCGATCTTAAATAAGGGAGTACCTAAAGCTTTTGTCAAGCTGTTTGGGAAAACTCCAGTAGTTATTGAAAGGTTGCAAATATGGGTAATGGCTACTATTATGACTTCTCTACTAATGTTCTAACGACACGTAAGAAAATACGGGCTACACAGCATTTGAATTAACAAAGTGCTAACTTAGGTAGTCCGCTTAATTCTACGGGGTAAACCGGCGCGAGGTTATGTAAAAACATGTGCTATAAAATTTGCATTGAGGCACAGCTAATACGTTTTTTTTTAATGAACAACAAGAATAAGAGACCGAAAGAGGTGTTTACAATATACCTACATATATTATATATGATTATTGGCTACTTTTATTGGGGTAGGAGTGGTAGGAGGCAGACACGATGTGTTTTTTTTTTTTTTTTAATGGGACAAGCCCGCCACACTATTCCCGAACCACTGTAACTCCTGTAAGCCAGAATCAACAGTGGCGACCACAAGAAAAGCGCCGAGACAATGAAGCTCGACGAAGTCCCAGAGAAACGATTTAACTGTCTTGGATCCCGCAACGAAATTAATCAGAAAAGAATAGCGGAGGAGTAGGAAAAACATAATTTTCACTTCCCTCCATATCAGCAGGAGACAGAACTGAACAAGGCCAATAGTCACACAGGGACGTATACAACTGGGATAAGCCCAGTTGCCTAGCACCACGGATATTATTGTCTTTAATGATGAAAAAAGCAGACACGATGTAACTGGCACGTAGTAGCAACTGGAAATCGTAGTGGTCGGTGATTGACAGACAAATTATCCTGATGGAAAGTGTAGTAGAAACAGCCCGATAGAAAAATTTTCAGTTAGAAATAAAAGGCAATGACACTATGTGCACTAGTTAGCAACCTCATAGTATAAGTCCTAACTACTTCGTTTTTGTTCCTCGTATGCTTAAGAAAAGAATGGGGTGATCTTTTCTGAGAACCGCACGGAAGTTACGTTATTGTTATGTTTTTTTTTACCATAGCTCTCGATATACTACGGTTTTATGTTCTCCAAGAACTGCCAAGAAGTAATATTATAGGTGTTTATGTCTGTCTTTAATTACCTAGTAAAGATCTGAAAGTGACAGCCGCGGAGCACATCGATTGTATTTCTTCCCATTCACTGTCTGGGAGAAACATTGCAAAAACGTGTAAATATAATTTTAATAGAATTGTATACTTTTACAAGAGGCAACTGTATTAGCGTCTATTTATCAAAATACCGTTTTTAATTTAAAGTTGCGGGCATCAAATATGCGTACACAATACAATGCAGGGCTATTAGTGCTTTTGCAATCGTGAATTGCATAGCAGCACTCAGTGTTAGACAGTGTTTCATTGTGATCACCACAAATTGGGTAGGTAGGTATTGTTCAGATGTCAAAAGTCGGGATGCTCAATAAAACGTATATTCCGTAACCACAACAAATTGTTTTTCATCATCAGTAATCCACAGCTAGGCCTAGTAGCTTTCTCAATTCCCAAGAATAGAAATCGGGTTCTAAATTACAAGTCAATGTGAGGAAGGAGAGGCAGCTATTAAAAAAACGCATATCTCTCTGGTTTTTCCGCTGGCCCTCTTCCTTAAGCCATAAGACATGTGTGTTTACCTGCTGGCATTGGGCCATGAGTCTGACCATCTGAGGAAAGGTGACGCCGAGCGGCCGGTTGATCCTGCTGAGCTGTCGCAACAGACGAATCGTGTCATCTTCGTCACTGGAAATAAAGACAAGAAGTGCGCTTTAAAATTTCTGTTAATAGGCTGAGGAATTAAAAGTAAGCTTTATTATCATTACATATGCCATTGAGAAGGTGCATTGAGTTACATATTGATGCAACAATTCTATGCTGTAGGTTCTGTGTACAATGTATATTAGATGTTTTTATCGCAAATGTGCCTTTCCGAAGATAAACAAGGATTGCCGAACATACTTTTTCTGGGACATCTTAACGTCTACTTATGGACCCTACTGTAACTGTACAGATGTTCATACCGCTCGAATATCATTACCAGTTTCCATACATCCTCGATTAATAAGAAGAAATGAATTAAAAAAAGAAAGAAATCGATTATCGCTTCCGTAATAAAACGCAGGATATCCTCACTTCCTCAGTGCTTCACACCGGGACGTACAGCTACTTGGGGCTGGTCCGCTGGCTCGAGCGGAGAAAGTGGTCAGACCACTGATCACCACTAGCGGCCAGTGTTACTGGCCGGACGTTATGTAAGCTGCCTATCACTGGGACAATGACCTAGTCCGTCTTTGACGAGGTAGTCAAGGACCTTTGAGGTCGGCCCTTGGCCCTATTATGCGCGAATCTCTTCGTAGCATATTCTGAGAGTAGTAGAGTAGTCAGTTCTTTATTGTTGTCGGAACAAGTCAATGAACTCAAACGTGACTTTAGCGGTAAAGTAGTCAACTCGCACGTGTCTGTAATTTCACCGGCCTGTTAATCCGGAACAGCAATGCGGATGAGCGGAAGAACTACAGCGGAAATAATACTTCAGACACGGGAAAGGAGTAGCTAGTTCAGTAACTCATATTTCTGCATTTGTATCACCTTCTCCCTGACTACCTACCGTGCATTCAATTTCTTAAATAATGTTCTCACAAATTCCATTTACATCCGTCTTCATTACCTTCCTGCTTTTGTCTTAAGTTACTCGGGATCGGTGCAACGCATTTTTGCTCCTTTCTCCGTTGTAGGTTTTCGCTGTATCATTAACTACATTTTTTCTTAAAAACACATTCGAATATTGTGTCGATTTATTATGCAACTTCCATCATAGTTATTTTTTACACCTCAATCACGCCACCCTCATCATACCGCAAACCAGCAACCCAGTATACCTACAGGCCTGGCAAGCGGCAAGGGAAATAGCCGTGCGATCGTCGTGCATACCAGGACATATCAATAAGCGGTCCATTGTGCGCTTTTGTGGCCGCCGGGTGCCCATTGTGCTGTCTGACGACTAGGCGGAGCAGTCACGTGGCTGTAGATCTGCCTGGATTTAGATGGCAGAAAATCTAGAATGTTCTGAAGAAGTAGTACGATAAGGGCGCTTAGGGATAGCAGGATTTGACAGGATTTTTTTTTAAATATATAAATGACATAGGTACAGCGCCCTTTTTCCCCACTTAGTACGTAAATCCCACTGATGTAATCTTTACATAGGTACTCTTTTTTCGAGCCTTTGGTCAACTGGACCTACTCGAAGTTAACCCACGATATCTTTCGAACAAATCACATTATAAATAAATTGTTTTTTATAGTTTTATTGTGGGTCCACTTGCGAGCGGGTCCAGTTGACCAAAGACTCCCTTTTATTTCTACGCACCTAACCTTTCTGAAGAACACCACCAAAAAGGTCAGTGTACCTTTTTGTTAATTTTTGCCTTTCACTCATAGTCTCCATGGCTAAGCCATATCCTAATCCAATCATCAATCCTGACACTTAAAAAATATCGAGAATTATGAGGTAGGTACTTTAACTATGATTAAAGAAATCATCGAAATCATTAATTTGATTATTATTGCAATTTGCAACCATACGTTGCTATGTTATCTACGACTAAGGTTTGGATGCAAAACAAAGTAATCGCAGTTGCTTGCTTTAGGTATAATCTTCCAAAGAATGCCATCGCTAGGTGAACGAGCAGACACGCTTTAGAATTAATTTACGGATAAAAGCAGGCCATCAAGTACTTAGGTAGGTACCCTTCCTTAGTAATGGTGCCTTTTGTAAGATAATGTATGTCATCGAGAGTAAGAATCGGAAGAATCGGCATATATTATACGGAGGCAAGAGTTTGTGGATTGACGATCAAAGAAACGATTGAAAGAAAGAAAATTAGCAAAACCTTCAAAAATATACAGAACAAATAAAACTAATAATGCCAAAAGGTCCTCAGCTCTATATATATAATGCCAGTTCAGCCAGAAGGCAACACAGTGTGTACCACCTGACGCTGATTTTCAGCTGCTGCCCACGAATGAAGATATGGCTAGAAATGAGGTGTCTACACATGACAACTGATTGAGTAAAGTAGACGTGCTGCGACAACCATATTTAAATTTGTAAAGTGCAAGATTTGAAAATTAAGAAAAATAACGCTCTCATAAGCAACATTAAATTACGCGAATGATGAATTGTAAATAAGACAGAACACTAGTAAGTACTGACAAGGCTTCGCTCAACTCTCGTCGCCCGTCACCTAGTGAGCTGGATCTACCACAAATTGAATTAGTTATCATAATAACTAGCACTGTGGTACCGGTCCGTTACGTCACGCTCGGTCTTGTGGAGGTGAAGGGCTGGCCATTGAGCGTGGTTCGCGGAAACCTGAGTTTTGGATAGCTAGATTTGATACATCTCATACAGCGAAATGTGGGCTTCAAAAGTACAGTCGTAGAGTTATAATTATGCTTTTATAAACAGGCAAACACCAAGTTATTCCCTTGCTTGGCTTGCTTCGTTAATTTATAAGAAAACTATCGCTTAAGGTTTTGAGTTTGATTCCCGGGTCAGTCAAAGTAAAATTGGGTTCAAAAGGCTTAGGTAAGGTTCGCTACCTGCTACAGGATCTACTAGTGCTAAGGGATATTTCGGATTAACCTTTCGGGGATGTCCCCTATATACAATTGTGGGTCTGCCCTATCGTTCCAGAGGTGGTCTTGATGCAGGCTGTTTATAAATGACTGTTAAGAATCTTCACCCACAGTCATGGACACGGAATAAAGTACGATAATTGATACAGTTGGGTGCGCGCAAACACACGCCGATTGTGGTACTTCCGCTATGTTTTTGTACTAAAACTAATCGACTTCGGTTCCGCAAGTTACAGATTTGAGGAAACACACGCAGAAAGCAAAACAATGATAATATTCGATACTGAAAATCGTGTTAGGATTGATGCGGGTTGTTGGAAAGAGATACCGCGGCCTTGGATACATAGGGCTAAGAAGGAACATGGGTGGTTTTTAGTCAGTAGAAGTCTGACACTCCTTTCCGCTCCGCCCAGAGCGTGAGGAGTCATTTGATGATTACCCAACCTCCAAAAAAAAAAAAGGTTTGGGCTACATAGATTAGCACGCTCTAGCAAATGAAGGTTCTGAGCGACGCAAGAGGATTTTAGATTTTCATGGAAAAATAGAGCGAGAAAAAAATTGATACCCCGTAATAAATATGAGGTCCAACACTTGCCGACGTGCTAAACACTGGTTCCGATCGACTTGATTCGGGAAGTTTCGTCAGAGTCTGCAAAATATTGCTCATAAAATCACCATAATATACAGAGCTGTTTGGATAATTTCTGCTCGAACGGACAATGGCAGAAGATTATATATGTAAATATTTTGTGGTAATTATAAAAAAACAAGACGGTTGTCGGTTCAGATTCTTCTCACGCGCTGCCCTTGCACAACATAACATCACATTTTTCTTTAGTGAATTAAAAACATGAAGACATAAAAAAATCCGACATCGTCAGACATTATAAAAAATAAATGCATTTAAAAATCCGTTAGTTCTTTGCAATGCCAAGATTTTCACACATATCCATTATCTGCTCGAAAGTAAATTCAATTCATCAATTAAAGCTTTCCAAGCCGTTGGGGTTAGGTCTCGTTACATTGTGATCTCTCACGATGTGCCGGCGCACGTGGAAACTGCGCGCGCGCCGCTTTCTACACGCCTTGTTAGTTTTCACCTCAATCAGGTATTGCTTGGAAACTCCGCTGTGAAACAAGATGGTACAGAAGGCCAACAGGAAACACTATCATGGATGTTAAGACTTGCTTTTAAAACTAAGAATTTAAAAGAAAATCTGGCCAGATATGCTCCGGAAAGAATTCCATACTTCTGGAGATAATCATATAGAGACGTTAGTCGAAGAGTTTCTGGGCCGTCTATTGTGTCTGTCTTTTTATAATAAGTTATCATTAGTGATTCACGGTGTTTGATTGACCTGGTTCCTCTTACATTAAAAAAATATTGGTGTATGGGTGACAATTTATTTGCACAGGCTCGCCCCCTATTACTTGAAAATTAAAAATAACTGGTGATGTGTGACTGTACTAATAGGTATACCTCCGCCTAACCCTGCGAGGATTCCAGGCGTGACGTTATGATAAATGTGGGAGCCATGGGTGGGACTTCTGTGATGCCTGTTAGAGTACCGCTTGTCGCGTGGCGGAGTGGATAAACGGATAAACGCTATGATTTGTGACGAGCTCGTGATCGTGGAACGAACAAACGAAGACTTAATAAACGTAGACGAATAGCCGCGACTCTACGGCTAGTGAACTAAAGATTTGAATTGATTTGAAACGCATTTGAAATATACGGTATACAATAATTTGGAAAGTTTTGCGGGAGTTATCGAAAAGGTGTAATTTTGTCGATATGCTCTTTCCGAATTTCAACGTATCCTCCTAGTATGTTTGCCGTATGTTGCGGGAATCCGCTGGATGCGAGATACACGGGGCCCGTCAATGTGGTGACAGATGGGGGAGACCTATGGGCTATGTCCAGCAGTGGTCGTCTTTCGGCTAAAATCATGATGATGATGTTTGTCGCTCGCGTCGCCATATTGGAAAATGGCGTGTGCTTTTACGTTTTGTAAAAATATTTTCTTTACTCATTTTACGATAAAACATAATATTTAATATTAAACTGGAAAATTTATACTTACGTCGTGGATATTTGACACTTCAAATTGAACATTTCCTTGAAAATGTCATGATGTTAATAAAAGGCTGTTTACGAACCGAGTGTTGCGCATCGCCGCCACCCGGTGTTACCACACAACCAGCTACCGGAGGTTTTGTTACACAACCATATTATTTAGGATGCGTTCAGTATGGCTGCGTTAACTGCTTTTCCGATGCTTTACTGATTACCTTTTAACATTGACCGAGTTCTTATATTGACTTTGAGACTGTTAATAACCGTAGCGATCTCGCTCTTGAAAATTTCATGAGCAACTTCCATCATTCTCTCTTCCACTTTTTCACGCTCACGTTGTTAAAGTCAACAAAAAGCAATGGCACTGACAGTCATCACTTCCACTGGCACGTCTGCTACGACAGATTTGTCAAGGGGCATTAAGGATATTAAGCATAGGCACAGCCAGACAACGACTTCTTAAATACAGGCCTAGCTTGGTTTAGGGGACAGGTATGAATATATTGTAATTAACTATTTAAATGCTTAAATAAGAACTTCAATCTGAATACAGTATTTGAACTTAGTTTGTGGTAACAAATTAATGTTTTATGTATGTATAACTTGAGAAAGCAAGTTAAGGTGTTGGTCCCTGCTGCCACATATAGATCTTTGGCAGTCGTTACGGGTAGTCAGTGACCTGAAAATCTGACATCCAGTCTTACCAAAGGGTATCGTATTACCCAGTATTAACTGGGTTGTGGATGTCAGATAGGCAGTCGCTCCATGTAAAATACTGGTATTCAGCTGCCCCCGGTTAGACTGGAAGCCGACCCCAACATAGTTGGGAAAAGGCTAGGCAGAGGATGTATGTATAACTTGAATTCTCCGTTAATTAACCGTTGACGGAGCTTAGCTGTCAGCTATTTCTAAAATTCCAAATGACTAATTTCGCTTCAATACGCACTATATCACGTTCATCCATTTTTTGTGTGACCATCCACGCCATATTGACACCACTAAGCTATCCAATTAATATTCATCTGACATAGACACTGACATACGTATCAGCATATTAATAAACAAGTACCCCACCGCTAATATTAAGTACATCTATGGTACAACTGGGCTGGCCACTTCTGTCGCACGGGAGCTATGAGCTAAAGTAACCACGCAATGGGTCCCAAACAGCATTAAACCGCAGCACAGCAAGCCCAGAATGAGATGGCGATGGCGGGACGAACTCGATGAAAGAGGGATGGGAGGCCTTTGCCTTGAGGGACACAAATGGCTAATCTTCACATAGTATAAACTGCAGGATGCAGTTTTCAGCAAAAGACAGAGTGATTCAAGAGATGGGTTTATATCTACATGGCAGCCGTGCGAAGACGGGACGGGTCGCTAGTTATAATAATAAATGGTTTTTAATCCCATAAATATCGTGGTCGACCTTGTACCATTGTGATTGTGACTAGACCAGATAGTCACCACATTTGTCTATGCAACCGCCCAATTACACGTCATTTGTAAGCGCAGTGACTGCTACAGCTGACCTGTTGCTGCTGTGCGCGTATGCATCCTTGGGCCACATTGTGTGGCGCAACCTGACTCGCTGAGATGAAGTCAATGTGGTTAGTGGGTGTTTGTAATAACCAGTGTTTCTGGTGTGTTGGGTTGGTGATCATGAAATATTTGTGGTTAGTTATGCTAAATAGGGATTTTGTTTAAATTGGAGATGTTTTTTAAGAAGAACGACGGACATCATCATTTTTCTGCCTAGCCTTTTTCCAACCAAGTATTATATAGTTATTATACGTATTTTATGGCTTCCAGTCTAACCGTTTACAGCTGAATAGTTGTATTAAACTTAGGTACATGAACACAGTACATGAAGCTCTGCCTAGCTGAACACTACTACAAACCACACCCTTTGAAATGCCTAATAAATCAAATCCCACTTGCTATTAAACAAATTGGTCTTAGCAAATTGGTAATTGGTGTAAAAAAATTGTACACAAAAGAAATGACGTGTAACACTTACTCATATTTTTGGGGACTGCTCTAGTGCTCGCAAGTGTGACTGCTGATCATGAGGCATTAGGTTTAATTGGGTTTTTCCATAAGGAATTTCTCAGTATGGAGTCTGGATTGGTGCCCGGTTGACGGCTATAGGCTCAAAATATTACATGGAACTTCAACAAAACTGGCGACATGTGGGCGTACTATTAGGTACACCTCTGCTAAGCCCTTCCAGGATTACAGGCGTGATGTTATGTTATTGGGGAACATACAATCATTTCAGTATTCAAGAAACCATTTATACTAAACTAGTCTGTTATGTAATATGAGTGTTTCTTATAACAGCAGTTGATGTTGATGTTTTTTCAGACTTGTGCAGGAAAACTTTTAATGAGCTTGCATTGCATGGCGATCTGTTTACGTAGTATTTGTTGAGTCGGAACTAAAGTTTACTAAGAAATAGAGAAAGGAACAAATAGTGCACTAGTTTATGTGTATACGTGTGTGTTGCGGCCTGGCCTTGACTCTGTTATAAATATTTTCCTGACTAGTGCTTTTATTGAGTCAAGGTTGTAAATCTAACTGATATGGCTGACAGCTAATTCCACTATAACCACTATATAGTGACTTAAAATATCTATTTATTGTTATGTTTCCATAACATCATTACGCCTAGCTGTAATCCCCGGAGGATAAGGTCTCTACCTCATCCCCCGGGGATTACAGCTAGGCGCACCTTAGATTACACCCAAATTTAGCTATTTATTAGTTATGTGTAAGTCCCATCGGGGCTGCGAGTTGTTCGAAAGAGGTACCGCGGCTTCGACACAAAGGGCTAAGATGAATGGGTGGTTTTTAGTCAGTAGAATTCTGACACTTCCTACCGCTCTACCCAGAACTGGAGGACTCATTTGATGATTTCACACCATTAAAAAATAAAGGCCCATGTATGTGGGTTATAGGGGGTAAACCTATTGTGATTTGTTATGTTGGCTCCAAGTAAATGCAGTGCACGGGAACAAATAAAATTACTATTTTAAAGAAGTAAGTAGCACGGAATCGTGACCGTTGTAAAGATTGGAGGAAGGCCTTTGTCCAACAGTGGGACAAAAATAATAGACAGCACTAAACAGTCAAAACATTGATTAAGATCGCAAATAGGCAATAAAGACTAGTCCTAATTAAAGGCAGTTGGAGAAAGCTCTAAATTACAAGCACTAAGAGCCAGCTCAGTAAACACCCGTTCGGAAAGAATTGGAAGAGCTCTAATGGACAGCTATTTCCGATCTTCCGATTGGAAGTTAATCACTTCGTTTTACAGTTCCCCAATTTTTCATTCACTAGCATTGATTGATAGCGACACCGCAATTTTCAACTAACAAACACGCATATTCTGCTTCCGCAAGTTAGTTTATATAAATGTAAACAAATATGAGTTTTTTGGAAAATTAATGCTCTTTCGCGTTTTTTTTGCGCTAACTCAACCTTATGTGTAGGTAATCTACAAAGTAGGTTGAGTAAGCACTTAAATTTTTTTCAGAACTAATAATTTCATTGTAAAATTAACTTGCAAACGGCCGGATTTGGATCTGCCAACAAACACTAACTCTGACCGGCAAATTGCAAAGAAACGTAACCCTGAAGGTTCGAGGACAGCACGATCTCAATCATTACTGTGTAAGATTGCACACTATAATCCTGACAGTGAGGCCTCTTGGTGTCTAGAAGTGAATGGGCAATAAACAGCAGCTCGTCAGCTATACTAAGTAACTGCGGTTTTTGGGTGATTGACATTCAGTAATAATTCACCGACGACGTCCTAACACAACAAAGATGCTGGGTCTAGAAGCATATATGTATCTTGCTCATTCATGTTCATATATATAATTAGAGACCTTATTCATCGTCATTTTTACCCGTCTACGGCGAAGTCCAAAATAAGGGTTATTATCGACGGAAAACCTGTACCTCTTGTCAAAACTTTTCCATCTGTCATTTTCGAATTCAATGAAACTCCTGAACTTATCAGCTACATCATCCTACAGTTTTATTACCTTTCCCCCGTAGACATTTGTATAAAGCTGATAGGTCCCATTAAGCACATAGGTAGTGGACGGCTAGACTGGCAAACGCGTCACTTGGACCGTTATGTTTTATTATATGAGTGCAATTGTTGTTGTTGTTTTGTTTACGACTATACTCGCCAGTGCCTGCCGCACGTGTATTCGGGTCGGCCACATTCGCGAGAGAGTAATTTGCTCATAATCTAAGCGCTGTGGAACCATTCGGTTAAAACGTCTAAATCTTTGTTTTTCATTAAACAAATAGGAACTTTACCGACGTCTAAACTTAGTTGATTTTAGAATGACTAAAAAATGTGGTAAAAGCTATATTTTTTTTATGCGCAACTGCTAGCTTATTAAGGCGTGACGGACGGTGAATGACTGTAGAAGTGTAGAACCAAAACGCCATGCATTTTATTAGTCGTTGTCTTACATCTCGGCTGTAGGTAATTTATGACATACAAAGCCGATGAGATGGAAATATCTTTGTTCAGGTCAACATCCCGTGAATCGAGTAAAAAGGACAGTAAAATGCAGTTACCTGTTTGTTAGTAATTACTTATCCATTTATAGAATTAAATTATAATCACGTCGTAATGTAAGATTTTAGCATAGTACTCATTATAATATGTCATTAGATTCAGTGAATACCGCACAAGATTGCAATGAATCATTAGAACGTAATTTGCAAGGTTGATTCAAATATTATGCGCATTCGTAATGATGCAACATTAGGTGATACAGTAATAATATGTACATAATATTTTAGTAAATAATTGAAGTTTTAGAATTTAGACATTTTACAAAAATACTAAGTAGGAATTGACTGCACTTTTTGGGGCACTGTGTCCGGTTGCTCGTGTGGCAGGGTTGATAAATAATTATGTCCTACCTACTTAGAACTTAACAAATACTAACAATTAGTTGATAAGTTTGTTTGATGTACTAACCATTGGACCAATGTTGTCAAATTAAATAAAATATAAAATTATTATTAATATTCTGCATTACATTAACATAACTCCCTAATTCCCGAAGATTACGGTAGAGGTGTTTCTGTAACAGTCGTATTTGACTAAGAAATGTTTTAAGTCCCATGTAGTCCCATGTGGCCTATTGTTATCAACCGACCCTCTGATGCAAATCTTAGATCAACTCCAAGGCTTCATGCATGCTCAGCGGTAGAGCTTGGCTGTTTACTTTAAAAAAAAAACAACCATTCAACAAGCCATAAACGTTAATAAGAATAAGTAGGTAAGTAGTAAGATTTATGACGTAATATGTATACTACTCGCGTAAAAACCCATATTACACAAGCCATTCTCAAGAGTTCAGCATAATATTACTTAAGCACATGACACACTGTGGCATAACGCCGACCTGTCGCAATTGCTCAATGATCCAATCAGGTCCTCCCCCTGAGACATAGCCCCGCAGCCCCCCGCACTATATCTTCAAAGACACTTGACATATCTAGAACTGGGCTAGTTGTAAAATCTGGCCGAGATTTAAGGCCCATTTGTGTAATGTCATTGACACTACTAAGTGGATGCTATACTCTTTACAAATGCCTGTGAGTGGCACGTATGGCAATCATCATGGAAAAAAAGAGGATCGTCATCTACCTAGCCTCTTTATGATTTTCCTATTCCTCCGCCATTCTTTTCTTATTAATTTCGTTCTGGGGTTCAAGAGCGATAGCCTGTTTCTCTGGGACTTCGCTGAATTTCATTGGCTGTCTAGCCTTTCCAAAACTATGTTGGTGTTCGCTCCTAAAGCCGAACTCAAACATTTTACATGAGCTGACCTCTATAATCTCGCATTAATATTTAAACAATACATCCACAGCACTATTAAGTCTGTCCAGTGTCTTTACTTCGAAATTGTTCCGCGTCCTTGGAGCGGTTCAAGAATAAGGCTTTCATATGACTATTTAACGACAGCACCACCTGCCAGGATCCCACACAAATCGTTAAGTCGGCCGCGGAAAAGGTCACAATTTTATTGAGTTCATAATAAATAACAGACAGAGGAATTCATTTATCTTTTAACAAGGACAAAGCTACCAAGTTATTGCTTTGAAGTATTTTGAACTGAAGCCTCAATTACTAAGTCGGTAACGTACGTATTATGTATTATCTATTTTATTCAATAGTAATCCGATCATTGGCCTTTAATGGACTTATTTCCTTCGGTTTAGAAACCCAATAATTATTCACAATTTTGACAAGTCAATCTATGCTGTCTAACTAAAAAAATGATATCTATTTCGTTGGATATAACTATTATTTATTATTTAGATAGCTCCTTGCGCGATATGTGAGCGATCCTCTCAATATGAACACTTTGTCACGCGACCTTAGTGCGGTTAGGTCTTGGATTTTAATCTTTTTTCTATGGTGATTGGCAGAGAAAACCCTCAGAAAATGTTGAATAGGTACTACAATAGAAAAAAGTTTTTGGAAGTCGGAATTCATTATCTTACCAACCAAAAGACAGTACAACCAAAACGAAAATGAAAACTAAGACAAAAAGTTTGCGGATGTGTGGCATCAATTATCACGAGACTTCTTAAATATTACTATCACGATCACGTATTTATTACATACACTTTCATTCTCATATCCGACTTCATTGCAACTTTCACTGATTGTTTCGCACAATCAATTACCGAATCCATTATCAGCAATAGAATCATCAGCGATTGGCAAAGCGAATAGGCAATGAATCTGTAATTCACTGCGTGTAACTTTGTCTTAACAGTAGTTGTAGTTGACAATTAACAGTAAGTAAATTCATTTATAAGTCAAATGTTGGTTCGTTACACTAAAAAATGGTAGACACACGTTACTATTACACGTTCGTCTGGGTATCTATCTGGACGCAAGTGTCAGGGTCATAAAAACCCTGTTTTATGGAAAATTTTAATAAAATATCATTTTTTACTGTCCACTCCTGTAACTTCTTTATAGGTTTTACAATAAACAGCCATCCACGAACGGCTAAAAATATTGCTACCACCAATATTGGTAGTAGTTACTGCTGCGTTGAAACATGAGACATGCCTCCTCAGCCATTACGGAAGCAAAGGAAATGTGCTCGAAATTGTCCACAACTCCTCGAATCCGGAAATCGGAAAGTGTATGACATTCAGACGTTTTGTTTCGGCAACGTTGTAGTGCATCGATGACATAAACTTGGATAGCTAAAATGTTGGTAGTGTGGCTCAGTTGCAGTTCCTCAGTGGCCGTGAACAGGGATCACCGGAAGACAGGCAGACGGAGAAAGCGGCTCCTATTAGCGGTGCCCTGCTAACTACTTACTCGATATAAGTTTCTATTTTTTAGTCACGTAGTGCACATGAGCGAGATTTTGTGTCAAACATTTTCGTAACATTTTGAAGAACCACTGTGAGGCATTTAGTGCTTTCGAAATAACGACAAAAAATTAAGTTTTTTACATCGTTCCTGTTTAGAAATGGATGGGAGTGAAGTCCCAAAACCACAATACATGATAGCATTGTTGATGTGTGAGTGTATACTCAATTCTTTAATGCATTCCACAATGTAGGCTTAGGTGGTAAACATTTTTTTCAAAGTAACAAATAATAATGTAATAAATAAATTAAAAATAATAAATAAAATATAAAAATAATAATACTTAATTAAATAATAATTTATAAATATATTATTAATTGATTTAATTTAATTTAACAGTATTTTTTTTTGTAAGTTGTGTGTGCCTGTCGGGCACAGCAAAAGAAATATGAATGTGAAGATTAATACTTACATTTACTTATCTTATAATCTAATTTATTACCCAAAAAAATAAATAAGCTAACTGCGCTACTAGGTAGTAAAATTATGTACTATAAAATTAAGTAATATGGGTGGCACGTAACAGTGAAGCTATGGAACAGAATTCTAGGAAACGACTCATAAAAGCCTTCTGAGACTTGTATGTTATTCAGGATAATTTCCCGTCGAGGCTGCGGGTTGTTCAAAAGACATACCCCGGCCTCGACATAAAAGGCTAACAAGGAACATGGGTCTTTTTTAGTCAGTAGAAGTCTGACACTCCCTACCGCTCTGCCCAGAGCGGAGTCATTTGATGACTTCCCACACTACAAAAAAAAACGATAATTTTCTATACCGCTGCTAACTTTTTAAATTACACTTCTTTATCTCTTTTGGGAATTTACTAGTTTAAACTTATATCTTACCACTGAATGCCTGAAACGTTAAATGCTTTATATTTTCAGACAGTATTGAGATGTTTCTGAATCATAGTGTGGTCATGGCAATTTTCTAGGTTAGGTAAACAGGTACCGAACTTACCTTACCAATGTAAAACTATTCAAGAGAAAAACTAGTCTTACTAAGGAAACTCGAACCGGTTTGTTATAGCACCGATCGTAATTGCTAGGCAATGTCCTTCAAGATCAAATTATTGGAGAGGTTTAACCGGCTGCGAACCGGGTCACATTTTAGACTCCCTTCACTCTGGATATTATTCAATCCATATAAAGGGTGTAAAAGTACCCTTAACGCAAACGAAGGGCCGCGGGTTGTACACGTTATCGCGGCTTCGACGTAAAGGGCTAAGAAGGAACATGGGTAGTTTTTAGTCAGTAGAAGTCTGACACTCTCTTTCGCTCTGCCCAAGAGCGGGAGGGGTTATTTGATGATTTTCCACCTAAAAATTATAAAAAAATTAGGGCACATGTTCTCCCCACCACTGCGAAGATTTTTTTTTGTTCTCGACCAAACCTGGGAACCCCCTAGTTATATTATTTATTTATTATTTATATTGGGGGTCAAACTTCCAAAATTTTCACATCTGTTTTTGTAAATACTAGTTTTTCAGGTTATAACTTTACTTAAATTACCTTCATGAACCGTATATTATTCAAAGCATCCATTAACACGATGTTTAAAGAGTGCTACATTAAGTTTCACCGTAAAATATGATTTTAAAACCAAAAAAAAAAAAAACATTTCCCAGCAAAAATTTTTGCGTAGGGGTACTTAGTTTGTACAGAATGCTTGGTTTACGTTTGTGTGAAGGGTTAATTTACAATCGTCCATTATTTTGATTTAGTTAATCATCATTCATCATTATCATCATTGCAGTCGAAAGACATCCAGTGCTGGACATAGGACTCCCCTAGGTGTGGCCACATTGACCGCTCCCGTGCGTCTCGCATCCAGTGGGTCCCTACAACCTTCACCAGGTCAACCCATACATAATAATAATTACTTTACTGCTAAGAAAGAAATAAAAATATCATGCATGGGTTCACGGTTACTAGGGAAGGGCGGGCCCCCACAGTGACGATACCTTATATGTAGAAGCCTGTTTGGCGCACCCTTGCCAGCTCTGATACGATCATGATTCATGAATCGTTTTACAATGGGCTTATTATATAACGCGGAGACATACCTACATAACATTGGTTCAAATTCGATCTTCGTTGTCAAGTTATTACATTTAGTAACTTTATCTGACTTCTGCCTCTCTCTTGAACGAACGAATCGTCATAAAGTTCCTAAATGTGATGTTGGCCGTCTTGTTGTCAATTTTTTTTCAATATTTTGTTTAGCACTTTGTCGGCGTATTTGTATGTTGATGCCAAATTACAGCTTTCTAGTACTAAGCGTCTTTGAGATATAGTGCGGACGGACAGCGGACAGACAGACGGACAGCGAAACTATAAGGGTTCCATATTGACTACCTTACCTAAAAACCTCGCGGAATTCTTGTTGAAAGTAGTTCTAGAAACACGAAATGTTTTGAACGCGATTGCCATTCCTCAGTACAACTAAATGACGTGTACTATTACACGTGTAGCATACCTGCCAGAATAAGTGGCGTGTTGTTCAATTGGGTGGCAACGTGCACGCATGCCAGATCCTGTGTCATAAAGCGTATCGTCTATTGTGTATTGTGCTTAGTCGCTCAGTTAGCCGGCAGCCAACACCTCCACAATATGTAGCTCCGTTTGTTGGAGAATGCTCCGTATAATCCGTAATTGTGACTTTGGAAAGCTAAAACGTTGGTTTGAATGCATTGATGGAACAACCGTAAGGTATTTGTGGACGTTTGTAGTATAAGGCCGAGATATACCTGTTATTAGAGAGCAGTGGTGGCCCAGTGGTGGCGGCCCCGACTTATAATACGATCAGTGAGTCGTGGGTTCGAACTCTGCAGTCAGTCGTATTGCTTTGTGTCATTTATTTCATCATCACTGCTCTCAAAACGGTGAAGGTAAACATCGTGAAGAAACCGGAATACCTTAGAACCATTAAATTCAAAGACACGTGATATCTAGCAACCCGCACTGGGCCCGCGTGGTAGCCTGTCCCCCGGCTAGAGAGGAGGCCTGAGTCCCGGTTGTGTAACATTTTAGGCTGATGATGATGATGAATCGGCGTTATTGCAAGATTGAGACAGAAACTTGTATAAGAAACGATGGCAATTGCATAGAATGTAACACTTTCTTTAAAAAGAAGTATTTTATCCAATTTCTATTATTCTAATCCAAATTCCGACATCATTTGTAATGCTCATGTATATAAATGTTAATTTAGAAAGCAATTAATTACAATTCAGTCTCAGTAGCTACATATTATTATGTAAATCATACCACCTTGTATGAACATAATATATATAAATATATGTATGATGATGATGAAACGCGGAGAAAGCGAAAGCAATGTTATGAAGCAAAACATGTTTGCGAATTTTTTTTGATCGAATTACTTAGATGATGTTTCTTTTTTTTTTATTACCTCTTTACTTAGCTTAAAGAACATATACAGGGTGTAAACTAACCCTTCACACAAACGTTAACCAAGCATTCTGTACATCAAACTAAGTACCCCTACGCAAAATTTTTGCTGGGAAACCACTTTTTTTTTGGGGTCAAAAATCACAGTTAGCTAGTGAATGCTTTGAATAGTAAACTGGTCATGGAGTTAATTTAAGTAAAGTTATAACCTGAAAAACTAGTATTTACAAAAACAGCTTTGAAAATTTAGGAACTTTGACCCCCAATATCTCCGTAACTAGGGGGTGCCCAGTTATGGTCTAGAACAAAAAAAATGTTCGCAGTGGTGGGGAGAACAAGTGCCCTTCGTTTGCGTTAAGGGTACTTTTACACCCTTTATTATTAAGTTCCTTTTGAGCCACAAGTCTCCTCTTCGGTCCTGAGAGGAAGATCCTAAATCCTAATCCACCACGCCGGGTCAGGGTGGATTGGTGGAAGTCACATAGGTCTAAGAATTTTTGGTTCTAGTTACCTAATTATAAGACTCGAGTAATGAAATAAATCATAACATCATGCATGTAATCCCCGACGACACAGGTTTACCTAATCGTACATCCACATTTCGTCAATAATGTTCCTAAGTCCCAATAAGAAAAGTAATAATAATAATAATAATAATAATAATAACAACATAGTTGTCATACAATTTCTTCGTCCAATTTTATTTAATTTAAATATATATTCTGTTTTATTTTCAAAGTTTGGGACCAACATTTTCATCATTATTTAAAATATTATCATTTCTATCACAATACAATAAAATGAGACAAAATTTAAGGAAATACCATAGAAGAAAAATAAATGACATATGTCAGCCCAAAATTGCCAAAATGAATGTGAAGAAAATTGTTATAGTATGATCAAGATATTATGTTGACAAGATCTGCAGCTGCAGCAAGACGTGCACGCCCACCATCCCCGGACTCGTCGCTCAGCTCCGCCTCGCCGCCGCCGGAACCCAGCCCCATCGTGAGTGCTGTGACACCGACCGCGGCAATCGCGTCGAGCTCGAGCGACGAGTATTTCTCGCTGTCCCCGACACCACCACCTGCTCGGCGACGGAGAGGACGCCGGCCGCCGGACGGCTTAGGACCTCGAGGCCCACCGGCTTCTGATAGGGTCCCAGCTCCCGGCGGAAGTGTGCAGCGCATGCGATGGACGCAATCCATCAACGAGAACGTCATGCGCTCATACTATGGGGCTACAGAGGGAGGAAACAACCTGACCGCGTACCGTGTTCGGATGCTCTCTCTGTTTCAGGTACTTGAGCCGGCTGTCAACGTATCGGCACAACGACTGTCGGATCAGGTGCGAGTCATCCAGCGTAATCGTATGTTGGATGACACCGTACTTGATCGCTTGCGGACTGAAATGCAGAGTAACCATGTCATTACTACGCCGTCACAGGTTGTGGTACAACCACAGTCTACCACGCCACTTATTTGTGAAAACGACGTGAGTAGTGACATGGTTACTAACGTAAGTATCCAGTGCAGTGAGGAAATGAGGAGTACTTTGGAGGGTGCGATCAGAGAATATAAGTTCATGACACCCGAACGTAGACCACGCTTACCTCGTTTGCCCATGCATAACAGAAATAGGGCGCTGGTGGCTGTTCTGGATTCGCAGTTGTCAAGCTTTTTTGATAACTGCGATAACCTCAGTGATGCTCATTCAATCCTCTATTGCGCGGCTGTAACGGCATGTCGTGTAGCTCATGTCAAATTTCCGGATGACAGAGCTACACGACCGAAACCAGCCGTACCGGCATGGCAGTATAGGATTGAACGACGCATTGCTGGGGCCAGGGCGTTCATCGGCAAACTAATCTGCTTCCGGGAGGGCAACAATCGCCCTCGAGTGATGCGCTTTGTGAGACGGGCGTTTACGGGGACTGATATCAGTCCTCAAGACTACATGTCCCGTGTCACAGAGCGCATCGACTTCTGGAAGCAGAAAGTGTATGCATGGGCAAACCGTATTCGTAGGTATAAGCGTCGGGTGGAACGGTACACTCTAAATCGCACCTTCCAAAGCGATGAAAGGTGGGTTTACAGAGCATGGGAGCGACCGGACCAAGGTGTGACTGACACGTGCCTACCGGATGATAACGCCATGTGTTCATTTTGGCGTAACATCTGGTCGGTACCTGTCAGTCATACCGAGGGTGAGTGGACTCGGGACGTCGAGCGAGCATGCGATCCAATAACAGAAATGGGGGCAATAACGATCAGCCCCCAAGATGTAGGTTGTGCAGTTCGTCCGTTGCCAAATTGGAAATCACCAGGACCGGACGGACTGCACAACTTCTGGATTAAATGGTTCACAAGATCGCATGCTTGCTTGGCAACCCTATTCCAGTTAGCCTTAGAGTCAGGGTCGCTACCAGAGTTCCTGACGACTGGAATAACTCACCTGCTCCATAAATCGGGTAGTACTGCGGAACCCAAAAATTATAGACCGATTACGTGTCTTCCAACGGTCTATAAAGTTCTTACCTCCATTTTGAGAGCTAAAATAAATAAACATATTAACGAGAATTCTATTATGTCTGCTTCTCAAAATGGATGTAAGAACGGGTCCCGTGGTACTAAGGAGTTACTCCTCATTGATATGGCCATTAGTCAACAGGTTCGCCGTTTCCGAAAGGATCTGTCGACATGTTGGATAGACTATAAGAAGGCCTATGACTCGGTGCCACATACATGGCTCATAAGGGTGCTAGAGTTGTATAAAATTGATACAACCCTGCGCACCTTCCTGATGTCGTGTATGAGGCAATGGAGGACAGTCCTTCGCTATCCAGGATGTCGGCAAATCCATAGGAATAGTGAGCCGGTAAGAATAGAGCGGGGTATATTTCAGGGCGACAGTTTGAGTCCACTTTGGTTCTGCTTAGCCTTGAATCCTCTTAGCACGCTGCTGGAGGATTCAGGTCTAGGCTATCGGTTGAAAAGAGGTGGTCAGGTTATATCTCACCTCCTTTACATGGATGACCTGAAACTCTTTGCCCCCAACGATTTGCAACTGATGGAGCTATTGAAGGTCACTGAAACTTTCAGTAACGCCATCAGGATGGAATTCGGTGTGGACAAATGTGCGATCATGCATGTAAAGCGAGGGGGGATTGTGGAATCTGTGGGAACCCAGCTCACAGATTCCATAAATCTTAGATCCCTCTCAGCAACCGAAACCTATAAGTATTTGGGTATGTCGGAAGCACTGGGCATCAACGTTGCCGACATGAAACAATCGTTGAAGGAGCGCTTCTTTGGCCGCCTGAGAAAAGTATTTAATAGTCTTTTATCAGGCGGAAATAAAGTGCGAGCCTTCAACGGTTGGGTCATGCCGGTTTTGATGTACTCTTTCGGTATACTCAAATGGACTCAAACAGAGCTAGACGCCCTGGATAGGCGGGTCCGTACATTGTTGACGACATATCGAATGCATCACCCACGTTCTTCGGTTATGAGACTGTATATCCCACGGAAGTGTGGAGGTCGAGGCTTTTTAAATGCTAAGACTCTTCATAATCGTGAGATATGCAGTCTCAGGGAATATTTCCTAGAAACCGACGTGGGGATGCATCGAGATGTTGTAGCAGTGGACAGGGGCCTTACCGCGCTCTCCTTGACTAAGGAGAATTGGCGCAAACCTGTAGTGCTTGACACTAACGACCGCATGGAGGTATGGCAGAGTAAGGAGCTTCACGGACGCTTTTTCCGGGCCCTACACGGGCCTGATGTAGACTTCCTAGCGTCCGTGGCCTGGCTACGTTCCGGGGAACTCTTCGGAGAAACCGAAGGTTTTGTCTGTGCAATTATGGACGAAGTTATGATGACCAATAACTACCGGAGATTTATTGTGAAGGACGGTACGGTTGACATATGTCGGGCATGCCACCGTCCGGGTGAATCAATCCGTCACATTATCTCCGGGTGTTCTCGTCTGGCTAACGGAGAATATTTGCATAGACACAACCTTGTAGCCAGGATTATCCATCAGCAACTTGCTCTGCAGTACAACCTTGTGGAATCAGAAGTGCCGTACTACAGATATGTGCCCGACCCAGTTCTCGAAAATGGCCATATCACACTGTACTGGGATCAATCCATCATCACTGACAGGACTATTATAGCTAATAAACCTGATATAGTGGTGGTGGATCGATCAGAGCGGCGCGCAATGATCGTTGACATAACCGTCCCGCATGACGAGAACCTCGTGAAAGCCGAGAAAGATAAGCAAATCAAGTATCTTGACTTGGCTCGCGAGGTTGTCGACATGTGGGATGTGGACTCAGCGATCATTGTACCGATAGTCGTTTCAGCCAATGGCTTAATAGCCAAGAGCCTCGACCAACACCTGAGGAGGCTCTCGTTAGGCAGCTGGATCAAGGGCTTGATGCAGAGAGCGGTACTCCTGGACACGGCACGCATTGTTAGGAGGTTCCTTTCTCTGGAGCCCTGACCGCCGGTAGCTTGGACCCTGTTCCCGATACCGGTGGGCTACAATTTTTTATATTTTTAAATGTTTTTTTATTGTTTTTTTTTGTAAAGAATATTTAAAAATGTAATAAGTTTGTGACAAAATAAATAAAGGGAATAATAATATTCCACAACTATCACACAACGCCATCTAGAAAAAAAAAAAAAGTAATGTAAGAAATTCTTGACGGGAAACCCAATAACACTTTATCCGACCCGGAAATCGAACTCAAGGCTTCTCTTCTTCTTCTCTCTTATTCTTCTTATTCTCTTCGCGCGCCTCAAAGAGATGTCAGCAACATGGGAGGGGCCCGAAAGGGCCGACGTTCGCCGGAGCTGCGGGTTGTACGTACACTATATAGTCACCGCGGCCTCCACATATAGGGCTAAGAAGGAACATGGATGGTTTTTAGTCAGTAGAAGCCTGACACTCCCTTTCGCTCTGCCCAAGAGCGGGAGGGGTTATTTGGTGATTTCCCCCCCCCCCCCCCAAAAGGGCTTCTCAGTAGTCGTGCTTCCGACCAACGAAACAGTCCGCGGGTTAGAAATAATTAACACAAAACAAATTGCCTCCCTGGGGTCGAACCTATGACTTGCAACTGCAACTCGTACTGAGTCCAAGTACCCAGTAAAGTTTTCTCAACAAAAGTTATCAGGAGAAATCACCGAAATACACTAAAATGATGAAATGTTACAAGCAAGCAAATTAATTTAGTGGAAAAAAACGTTATGTCCAATTCGGATGTGTTATGGATTAATGGATGTTGATGGGTTGTCGTTGAATATAATGGAGGTCAATGAACTCACTATTCAAGATGTAAATTCGTGTTGAAGGGAAAATTGCCGGAAGGGTTTATATATAGGGAAATGTTTATCAAGGCTAGCAAAAAAAAGGCAATTGTAAAATCTAAGTCCAAAGTTAACCAGCATCTAAATACTTAGTTGTTGTTTTTTTAACTTGGCAATAGCGGCCATTGACCCAATAACATTTCATGCCGTTCTTCATTAAAAAAAAAATTGCATCAACGTCTTCGAGAATTTGTGATCTTCATTATTTTTAAATTATAAAAATACTTAGCTCATTGTTTTGGTTCGTTGAATGAGATATTAGGGAAAAGAACATGCCCTATTGGCAATTGACCGACTAAAAAAAATTGGATTCTGTTTAGCCCAACAGTTAGGTTATCGAAAAATACGTGTGTGTGTGTTAATACGTATTTTTTGTTTTAACAAATTAATAAAAAATTACGAAAATAAATCATGTCAAAGATCATTGACTGGGGCTTGTGGGATAACTTTCTGGTAAAAAATGTAACAAACTGTGACGTCACACGAGTTTTCGAAGTACCTGTATCGTCTTCATTTTTTGTTTACATGAAAATAGAAAAAAATGGTGTTTAATATTTGTTGGAAATCTATAGAACCTGACGGACTAATTAGATTTTTTTTGTACGATCCCCTATTGCCATGCTAAATGAAGCATTTTATTACTGCAATACAAACAGCATCGAATGATATAATAATTTACCATCTAATTTCGGTGATCATCACATAACTTGCGCACACGCAACCTTAGTCATCTGCTTCTGCAATCAATTTGCACACGTCAATCTCGACGTGGGCTATCTAAATCTCATTGTCGTTACATTTGTATAGACATTATATAATAGAATACTAGAAGATGAGATGATATTGTTTATGATGAGAGTGACGATCATAATTATTTTCTTTGAGAGTTACTTAGAAAAGTTGGGAGAAAAGATGACAAAATCGACAATTTCGATTTTGATTCAATTGTTTGGTCAATTTAGTGGGACGAAGATATTGTAGATCTGATTCTATTAATAACAAGTTTATAGTTCGGTTAAAAATATACTTCTACGCGGAAATTAAACTAAACAAAGGTGTTTTATTTCCCTATCCAAGAGAGTAAGGTATTTTTTACTATAGAAGATGGCTCTTGATAGGCAACTTTTGATTAAGATCCTGAGTTATTGTAATTCATTGGCAAACCTGGCTTAGAGCATGTCATTGATAATCAATAAACAACTTAATTCCGTAACTCCTGAGCCTACATTCACGGCCAAGCCAAAGCCATCTCATTAGCCGCCGACATGAGGTATTATAACGTTTGTTGATTCACGGCAACTTAGCTATTCCTGACGCGCATGCAAACTACTTACATCTCGTTTACATGACGTGTCGCCGCGGTGATTTATGAATACCACCTTACTAAGCAACTGCTAGACATTCATGAATATAATAAAGTATGTAAGGTACGTTGAATAAAATAAATTGAAAGATAAAACAGTTAAAATACATTTAAAAGATGCGCATGCAATCTAAGCCTGTTGAGCCTGACGTTTAAGGAGAGTAGGATGATATAGGAGAATTCCTAGTGTAGGACTAGACCAATGTTTTTCTAAACTCAATCTCTTATGACTTATGAATTATCTCATAGTTCAAATAAAGAAAGCGAAGCTATTAGTCACAATCACAACGCATAATAATAATTTTGAACAGTAAATGTAGAACGTTGCACATTGCAAAGCCATTTATGTTGAGATTATAATGTGAGAACGATAAATATTGTTAAATCCACGCAGGACCGGAGAACAATGCCATAGAATGTCAAAATATATGAAGAATCCTTAACTTTCCGAGTTTCCGTGTAAACCGCGCGGGCATTGCAGCTGTCGCGGGTAAATGCTTGTGAATTGATACTTCTCGTGTGACCTTAACATGTTTTCATGCACTTGCTAATAAACTATCAATGTTAAATTACATTTGAATGTGTATTTATAGAGTCAAAATTGCCAAAATAGTAAGAAATAATATGTAGATAAATACACACGGGTCAAGCACATAACTTTTTTTTTGGAGTGTGTGTAATCATCACATGACTCCTCCCGCTCTGGGCGGAGCGTAACGTAGTGTCAGACTTCTACTGACTAAAAACCACCCATGTTCCTTCTTAGCCCTTTGTGTCCGACGCCGCGATATCTCTTTCCAATAACCGGCAGCAAGCACATAACCCTCCTTTCGGGTTTGGCCGCAGACGGGTAAAAGTGATGCAATTCGCTGATTGCGTCTTGGAAAATTCGTCAATGAAAACCGATTAAAAAATAATTGACAAAGACGAATGTCTGCTTCAATTAATCGGCAATGGTACCATATACCCTTAAATTTGTGAAAGTTCAGAAAATTCAGTTTCTGATGCCGATGGCATCTAGGAAAATAAACAAATAATAATGGTGAAGGCTTTCAAATAGCTTTCCACCATCGTTTACCAGGCAACGAAACGAATGGCGGTGCCATAATATAACCACCATCGATTGATTATAGGTAAATTGGCATTTAACTGCCTGGCCACGACTCACACGCTCTGGTGATGCACGTCTTGCGAGAGAGACCACCGGAGACACCTAATGAAATGAGTTACTATGTGGCCTTGGAGTGATAACACGATCGAAGATTTTTTTTGGATCAACGAACTCTCCCGAAAAGCCGATGTCAATCTGTTTACTAGTCTGTGTCTTGGACCTCGCGTCTCAAGTTGTATCACCCGAGGCCGTGAGCGGGGCTAACTATCGATTGATTCTTGGTAATAATTTAGCATCGATAGCAAACGTGCAAGTTACTTTTAAATTTGAATGAAGGCTTCGATATCAGGGTCATATGTGACGTGAGGTGGTGTGCCCTTGAGGGGTTAGCCGATCATTAGGTTCCACGACAAATGACTTGGCTTGCACCCTGTCATTTGTGACCTAGGTACAAATACAAATAAAGGTAATAGTTTAGTTTCAATAGTGACTAATGGCTTAATTGACATATGATGTATTTGAAAATTGCTACTTGTCGTTCCCAGTGGTCACAAGTAAGCATCGGATCGGTAGTAGGTTTGAGCCTTATTTATTATATCTATGGTTTGAGCAGTGCTATTTTTTTTATTTACACGGCTGGACTGTTTGCCAATTTAGCTCCATATTTTAGGGGCACCTTTGCACACGTTACGCTCAAGGACGTAGGATGTAATTTTATGCTAATGTACCTACCAATAAGTTTATACATACGGCTTCATCAGCGAGGATATCAGAAATGATTAAATTATTGAAATCTAAAGGCGTGGAATGGCAACATATATCCACACATTTATAATTTAGTATGTATGGAAAGCGTAGCTTAAACGACTATTTTAAAATTACGCATTTAAGTAACAGACAAAGTCTAGCTAAATTCAACTGAAGAACAACAATAGTACAGATTATTGCCTTTTTTTTCGGCTGTTGGGAAGTCATCAAATGAATCCTCCCGCTCTGGGCAGAGCGGTATCGAGTGTCAGACTTCTACTGACAAAAAATCACCCATGTTCCTGTTCCTTCTTAGCCCTATGTGTCGAGGTCGCGGCGTCTCTTTCAAACAACCCGCAACCCCGAAGGGCGTCGGCCCCTTCCATGTTGCTGACATCTCTTTGATTCGCACTTGGAACACGAACGCGCTGTCGACACGGCCTGTCGTCGTCATAAGGCAGACGGACGGCGAGCTAGCCCATCACTCACCGTCCACAGGCCCGCGTCTACGGTGGCCGGAAGCCATCACGTGGCCCCGGACGTCCGGAGCGTCTCCCGCGGCTGCTGTAGCATCACTGCTTTGCAGAAGGAGGCGACGGCATCCCATTCCCTCTTGCCCCGGACCATAGCGGTCGGATGCGAGATGTCGCCGCCGCTGATCACCGCTACGAGAACACGGCGGGGGAGCCCCGCCCCGCCCGCCCGTTTTGGAGAATTTTGCAACATTTTCTTTTACCTAAAAGTATCGATTATTAAATATTATAACAATGAGGCAAGTTTAGGTCACATTTCGAAAGTCCATTTGCACCACTTATCACTAAACGTCGTTCTGTTACAATCTATCAACTGAGGAAGACTGAGACAGAATTATGTTCATATTATTATTTTTTATTATTTATTTATTTTTATAGATGTTTATCGAATTTCGTGATTTATGTTAAGAAACGCGTTGATGTCTTTTGAATTAATTAATTGATTTACAAATCAATTTATTTTTACACATTACGACATAAGCTGTCTTATCAATTTATTAATAAAATATTATGTTAATTATAATCTGTCGTATTAGTAGCGGCCGGTATTAGTAACTACTAACTAGTGTTGTAATCTGTGTCCGTGTCTGAATGTTGAGCGATTGAGTCAAAGTGGTCAAGGGCAGGGAAAGTGCTTGGCCGTTAGTTGTGTATAGCAAAATAATATTTTTATACTTTATCAGTTATTCCAATTAGAATATTTTCAGTTATTAAGTCGAGCCGGGAGTCTAATGGCCCACCGTCTATTTGGACTAGTCAGTACTAGAAATTCTGGATCACTACAACCCTTTATTTTTTTTTTTTTGGCGGGTGTAAAATCATCGAATAACCCCTTCCGCTCTTGGACAGAGCGAAAGGGAGTGTCAGACTTCTACTGACTAAAAACCACCCATGTTCCTTCTTCGCCCTCTATGTCGAGGCCGCGATAACCAGTGTTCAACCCGCGGCCCCGACGGGATCACTACACCCCTTTTTTTTTTTTTTTTTTTTTTTTTTTTTTTTTTTTTTTTTTTTTTTTTTTTTTTTTTTTTTTTTTTTTTTTGGTGGGTGTAAAATCATCGAATAACCCCTCCCGCTCTTGGGCAGAGCGAAAGGGAGTGTCAGACTTCTACTGACTAAAAACCACCCATGTTCCTTCTTCGCCCTCTATGTCGAGGCCGCGATAACCAGAGGACTACCCGCGGCCCCGACAGGCGTCGGCCCTTTCGGGCCCCTCCCATGTTGCTGACATCTCTTTGAGGCGCGCGTGGAACACGAACGCGCCGTCGACACGGCCTGTTTTCGTCGTGAGACGGACGGACGGCGAGTTAGCCCATCACTCACCGTCCACAGGCCCGCGTCTACGGTGGCCGGAGGTCATCGCGGGACCCCCGACGCCCGGAGCGCCTCCCGCGGCGGCTGGGACGAGAGGTTCTCTCCCTCTCGCGTTCCGCCACCTCCTTCGATCACTACACCCCTTTTTTTTTTTTTTTTTTTTTTTTTTTTGGTGGGTGTAAAATCATCGAATAACCCCTCCCGCTCTTGGGCAGAGCGAAAGGGAGTGTCAGACTTCTACTGACTAAAAACCACCCATGTTCCTTCTTCGCCCTCTATGTCGAGGCCGCGATAACCGTTGGACTACCCGCGGCCCCGACAGGAATCACTACACCCCTTCGACCAGCTTCATTCATCTGATCTATAAAACAGGCGTTATGTTATATTACTAATTAAATAAAAAGAAAGATTCTCATTAAGACGTCTTTATTTCTCTCTCTCGATTTGTTATCATTCGAAAAAAAAAACAAAGACAAAAGAAAAAACTATTAAATTACCCTCAAATTTTGTCAGTACGTACGTCTTTTGGAGTCTTCCTTTGCTTTAAAAAACAGTCACGTTTTCTTCACTAATTGTGAGTAGAAAGTGTGTTTCTTTTCTTTAAAAGGGCGCTTGGCTTCCACAAAATAATTCACGTCTGAATGTCCTTGCGACATGGCTTTTGAAAGGCCAACGCATGCGCTCCGACTGTTGAACGAAGCTAGTTCGGCAGTGGTCGGGTAATTTCGTGTGATTTTGAATTTAGAAATGTTTTTAATGTCTCTTTGGAAACGCATTTTGGAATATTGAAAGGAAATATAACGCTTTTTTAAAGTTTTTTAAGTCCTAATAAAGTCAAAAATATAGGAACTTTACGGGATTGGAAAAACTGCATAATTATACCACTGTAATAATGAAGAGCAGTGTTGGCCCCGACTTACTAACAGTTGGTCGTGGGTTCGAACCCAGGCAGGCGCATGACTTTATGTAATTTATTTCATCACCACTGCTCTCAAAACGGTGAAGAAAAACATCGTGAGGAAACCGGCATATCTTTGAACCCAAAATTCGAAGATATGTGACCTCTACCAATCCGCACTGGGCCCGCGTGGTGGATTATAGCCCATCCCACACCTAGAGAGGAGGCCTGAGTCCCTACATTGGAAACAATATAGGCTGATGATGATGATAATAATAATACAAAGGCCAGCACATCAAGCTCTTAATTCTCCAGATTTTCAACTTTATCGCTAAATCAGCATTATAAGATTAAAGGTTGATGGGAAAATTTGACAATCTTGGGTTTGAAAGTTTTTAGAGAGACTGTTTCACATACTCATAATTTATGTCGACAAAAATTAGTTGAGAAGTTGCTTGTTTCTGTGCTCGACTAAAACAACGCGTCTTCTAATTCCGGACAAAATTACTAACGTGGTGTTAGATCTTCAACGACGATGCTACGCCAGATTATCGAAAAATAAGCACTGTATCTGTGTCTTCATTTTAGTTTACGGAAAACAAAATATAAATTAGATAGATTTTTTGTCCCCCTATTGCGTAGCACTTTTCTATCACAATCGGAAAGATTTTCAAGGAAGTTCTTGTTTTGAAACATTCGACGGCTCGACGATTTGCTACACCCAAAAAAAAAGTGTACATAATAACATCAACTGATCATTTGTGAACCTTCGATCAGATAATTTTCATAACCGTAACATCAAGCCAGTAATCCCCAGAAGGGTTAGGCAGAAGACAGGTGTACCTACTCGTAATAGTACACCCACAAGCCGCCAGTTATGTTTAAATTCCTTGTGATTGGAGGCAAGCCTATTACCATCAATCGGGCACTAATCCAGACCCTATGGCTGCTAGTGAGAACCAACGAGGCAGCCTCCATATTCACATCATATCAACACAGAAACGTTATCAAACCTCCAAAAATCTGCAACAAAATTCATTATCATGGTCATTACTAAGCAATATTGGCAGTCCATTTGGTATATTGCCAGTAATCCATTAAGCAATAGTTTGTATGTCTGATGACCTTCCGTCCTCAACTCCTAAATCATCATTAGCTCTTTATATCAATTGCAACGCAAATAAATTGTCAATATGGTTGCGAATTATATAATTATAAACCCAATTTGATGATGTAGTAGTTTAGTGAATCGACCTACATTCGTGGTGAATGTGTGCATTTTTTAGAATTACTGATTCCTACAGAAGGTCGATACAAATGCATTCGCTTTTATAATGATAATGATGATTTTAACTTATGATTGATAGCCAAGCCTATCAGGGCCAAATCTAAAGTACACACGAGGTCACTGCGTGGTATAACAAACATTAAGAATAAACATAAAGTCAAGTGTGACAACTGACCATGAGGTCCTGGGGTCGATCCCCGGATCGGGCAAGTTTTTCCATCAGGAATTTCTAATCAGTAGTTACCTTATCTGGTATCTGCCGCACTCAGAGAGCTCTAATGTTTAATTAAGCCGTCACTTAGTAAAGGTTTGACATATTTGTGTCCGACAAAACTGTCAAAACCATTGCTAAGTGATGGCCTAAGTAATCATTAAAGCTCTCTGAGTGCGGCAGTAACGTTACATTGATATTGGATTAGGATTGATTTATCATTTGACTCACGACTGTTAATCCCCGAACACCCACATTTCAAATCCCATGTATTAAGTGCTGAGCCTACCTAATGACGTCTTACTTAAATGTTTGATGGTTACATTTACTATCTCCCTTTAAATAAGGAACTTTGAACTTTTCGCGTAATCAAAGTAGGCTAAATGCAAATGACATCAATCAAGCTATAGGGGGACCAAGAACTTCGAAGCAGTGCTTTTTTACAGACCGAGACATATACATATAATATAATATGTGTGGCTAAGGAGTTTATATTCCGTTACGTCGTGTGATCGTGTCCTCAGCAAAACACTAGGAACTGGCGAAGGACTGGCGTTCTGTGGGACTATCTTGTGTTATTTTGGTATTCAAAAACTGCTGTTAGCTTAATTTTGAAATTCAAGAAGTCTCAGAGTCTCAGCCTTATTTGCAATGACTTATAATTTTTATTAAATGTGTGATAATTATCAGCACCAACCCCAGAATACAATTACACAATCTCTTTACAGGAAGCAATGGCTTTATGGCACAGACAGCGCGCATAAAACACCGCTTGAAAAGATTCCACCAGCATGAATAATGCCGGAGTTTCACTTGTTAACCTATTCAACATATTCACAGCTTCGGATTAGTAGCAGTGTAGTGGACTAACGATACAGACGGACAAAAGAGTTGTGTTACTGGGACGAGTGTACTACGCAGCTGATGGAATTTAATGATCTGACGGATTGTTGAAGGTACTGTATGGGTTGTTTTTGATGTGATTTTGCGAGGAATGTGGTGTTTCTGATAGCGATAGCAATAAAATGTATTCATTGTTTTAAAATGGAGAGTTGTAGAAGCCGAAGATTCGACTCGGACTCCATGACCCTAGGAGTATATTTAGATTAGAGGTAGATACAGGAGGATTTGTAGAGATGAGATTCAGAATGTCTCAGATTTGTCCATAATAACCGATATCGTCCTCGATATCGGTCACGCCACCATTTTCTCCTGAAAATGATGGCGTGACGTCAGACAGGGGAGAATGGATGAAAAACTCGTGTTCATCAACATCATCATCATCAGCCTATAATGTTCCCATTGCAGGGACTCAGGCCTCCTCTCTAGGAGCGGGATGGGCTATAATCCAGCACGCGAGCCCAGTGCAGATTGGTAGATGTCACTATGTCTTCGATTTTTTTATTCTAAGACATGCCGGTTTTCTTACGATGTTTCCCTTCGCCATTTTGAGAGCAGCGGTGATGAAATAAATTACACAAAGTACAGACTTTGAAGAATCCAAGGGGGAGTACCTACACCAGCAAGAACATTATGTACATGTTGCGGACAATATTCTTTTAGATTTTGTAAGTCCCGCATAAAAACTCTTGAGCTACGTAAATAAATCTGACTCCCCTGACCCTTTGACATATGGTTGGGACATAATATTTTAATGGCGGTCGTGTAACAACGCGAAGGATACAGTTGTGTAACGTAACATGGCCTAACATCTCACTAATTTGGACGTGGATGGGTTAAATCGGTAAGGTCGTAAAGTGTTATGAATAAAAGATTAACCAATATTTCATAAGATTGATGAGGGCTCGTGGCTTAATAATAAAAATCGTTCGGGTGAAGTTTAAGTTAAGCAGTGCTTGCCTAGGTTGGTCCGCGGATGCGTTTACTCCTTGCCTCGGAAAGCACGTTAAGCCGATGGTACCGGTTGCCACATTCATTTTGTCTTTGGCAGTTGTTATACAGGTAGTCAGTTGTCTGAAAGTCTGACAACCAGTCTTACTAAACGGTATCGTATCCAGTAACTGGGTTGTGGAGGTCAGATAGGCAGTCGCTCCATGTAAAATACTGGTATTTAGCTGCATCCGGTTAGACTGGAAGCCGGTCCCAACTTAGTTGGGAAACGGCTAGGCAAATGATGATTTCAAAGGATTGACAGTGGAGTTTAATATGAATATCTTTAGTGACACCACACGGCGCGGTCTAAAATCTCAGAGTCTTTAAGAAAGCCAGAAAGCTTTATGAAACCTATAGGTTTTTCTAAACGAGTGAATTTTTCCTGCATTGATAACTGCGTCACAACTAAACTAAACTAGCGGACGTCACGCGGTTTCACCCGCGTAGTTCCCGTTCCCGTGGGAACGGGAACTAAAAGTACAGGGATTAAAAGTAGCCTATGTCACCTGGAGATAGTGTAGCTTCCCAACGGTAAAAGAATTGTTCAAATCGGTCCAGTAGTTTCGGAGCCTATTCGGTACAAACAAACAAACAAATCTTTCCTCTTTATAATATTAGTGTAGATGGAGTTTTATAAATATTTCCCCATGTCCGCTCTCATAGAGAGGAGGCCTGTGTCCCAAGTGTGGTAACTTTACGATGATGATAACGATAAACATTTCGCGAATACCCAGGTTTCTGTAGTAAAGCATTACGACACAGTTTTGTTTTACACATTGCTTTCTTTAAAAAGAAAATCCAGATAAAAGAACACGCATGTTCAAATCCGGTAGTTAAATAAAATGTATGTGTGTTGTAAGTACAAAATTAAAATTATTTACGGTTATTTAACGATTAATGGGCACGCCTTCACTCGTTTAATGGGGCCAAGTTCTTATCTACAATTTCATAGTGCTTAAACACAATAGTTTCTTGTCCTGCATGTGATTTTAATCAGATATTTTTTAACTAAGTATTCCTCGCAATACTGTTTTTTAGATTGCATCAATGTCACAAACGCCATGTTAAGATTTAGATAAGTATCAATAACAGCTCCGAGTGGTTCCAAACTTACTCCCAACTGTTGTTTATAGGTTAGGTCCCTTCATAGAGAGCAAGTCTGTATCCCAGCTGAGGGGAGGTTAATGGCTGCTTATGTTATGTAGATACTCTAAAGCTCTAACCTACTCATCAGGCAATACAGGCATTATATCTCTCCCCTGTTCAGCCCTCTTTATAGCAACATGTCTACAAACAAAGTCCTTCACCCCTTCACCTCAAGTACCCTAGCCTATTCCACTTTCTCAACGCAATCCAAACACAGGCTGACCTTACCATACCGCGGCGGTTATAAACTTTAAGAGGGCTTTGAACGAGCGCGAGGAGCCGACGGGATAATACTCTGACCCACTAACACCGCTTGCATTGCGCTAAACAATAAATCGTAGAGGCCGCAACTTCGCAAGTGAAATTAATGTTAAACTTTGACCGTTTTATAGACATTTTTATTTAAAATTATGTGGATGCCTTTATGAGCTGGGGATGTCTAGTAAACTTAGTAAAACTTACTCTTAAATAAATGAGTAACGTGTCCATCAAGTTGTGATTTTATTTCATATTGTGATTCAATGGTTTTCTTTCACATCATCAGCCTATACTTAATGTTCCCACTGCAGGAACTCAGGCCACCTCTCTAGTAAAGGGTTGGACTATATACCACGCGGGCCAAGTGCGGGTTGGTTTTCTTTTACGGATAAGGCTAATCATAACCACTAGACTGGACCAAGGTGAATCTGGACCCTATTGCCGGAGGAACGAGAATCACCAATGTTGGGGTATTTAAAAGAGAAAGAAAGGAAACATATTTCAGCATATGCCACAAGTGCACACAACAAGCAGCACACGAAAAATTATCAGAAAAAAAGAGTGTGTGCATCTCACGGCTACGCCAAATAGGACCAGTTCAGCAAACTGCCGAGCAGCTAGTGCACGACGCTGGTTATCAACTGGCCCTGAGATCAGAGGATGGGTAAAGTGAATTGCAGTAGGAAAAAAGTAAGATATTGGAACATTTTCGACTTCTGAGCGCCTACTAAAGGTATGATTCAGAACTTGCTTTCAAATAAAACAAATCCACAGAGTAAACCAAATCAATAAATAATTAATAATATACTTCAACCAATACTACTCGACAGTTTTACTATTCCACGTCCTACTAGTTACATTAGTGACACATGCTCCATTCATTTTTTATCAGTTTGATCGAATCAATACGTAATTGCTGTCCCTGGGCCATTTACACAGCGCTGTGGACATAATAAGTTCTAATGATAATCACTTTTTGACATTTCACATAACGAAAGCATAATGGATCCTGTCTATTGTTCGTAAATGGTTCAAGGAGCTTCAAACGCTTGGGGCATAGACTTGAATGAAATAATTAGGTAACTGCTTTAAACTGAGTCTAGACGATTTTGGATAATGATTTAGGTAGTATATAAGAGTTCTTAACTGATATCTACGACACTCATCGAACTGGCGTTAAAGGTACACTCCAAATTAACGCTGCCATTTTTCTTTTCAGAACGTTTTCCCGCGCTGTCAACTTAGCCATAAGGCCTGGAGGCATTTGCTTCCGAAATTGTATCTTTGTAACTGCTCTATGTATTGTGTATTTGGATAATTAATGGTCTGTGTCTCCCTACTTCTATTATACAACAACAGCAGCAGCTGTAACTTTTGAAATGATGAGAGAAATCATCTAGCGAATTCAAGACATCACGCCACTCGGCTCAATGATCCACGCGATGAGCACAATGAAATGGATGTACGATCGACGGACAAAGATAAACGACTCCTGCGCACGATGGCGAAGGAAGTGCCCGGATACCACCGCGTTTTGTACGGCTAGTGGTCTGGGTAATACTGATTGATGGTGCGTTTGATTAACTTCGCGGATATATCTATGGACATCTGTGGATTTGCAATGGAAAAGTTTTTTTTTATTTAAAAACAAAATAGATGTGAATTTGCACAAAAGCCTCTTAAGTGACTCTTAAGGAAGGTTCTAAAAAGGATTAAGGAAAGATAGTTTTGAAAACTTACGTTGCTATTTAACCCAATCAATGAAACTTATGTTGTCAATTGAATAGGTTCAATTAGAAAGCCAACAACGAAGGATCTGTTTATTTCCTCGTTCGGGAGTGTTGCAGTCCAAAATATTCCGCGTCGTAGGTAACTGCATTGTTCATAAAGTTTAAGCTTGCTTCATTGCAATCGGTACTAGAAATGTTAAAAACATTTTTTCTAATTCGTCAATTCTCCTAAAACATACATGGGACAGTCAATCTACAATAATGCATAATCATTGATCAAGTAGTTCAGACATGGTATAAGACTTCATGGTATAATGCAACAAATCAGTCAGCAAGCCTGTGTTACTTACGTTGGCATCTTGATTTATTATCTGAAGGGGCCAGGAGGAAGGGTCAGCTGATGATCTGACTGCACCGTGATCGTGTTACTCACCTAAGTGGGTCGCTATCGTAACCGCCCGTAACCTTGGTTACGCAAAGCTAAACGGACCCATAGACTTGGAGTTATTTTAAGAACTTGTCTTGACTTGGTGCACTCTTTCGACGAAATCATTTTTCTTTCAAATTTTGATTCGGGTTGGCTTCTTGTTAACTGACTGGTACTAAGTCTGTATTTATACGACATTTGGGAACTTAAAGATCCCATAATCAGTAATCGGGTTGGTAGACAGCATTCTTCGAATGTTTGGTTTTAGGACATGCCAGTTACGTCACTATGCTTTCCATTACCAATATGTTATGAGAGCAGACTATAGACAGAAAAATATAAAATACCATATACTTAGGTTGTATGTTATTTAGTAGTAGTATATCTTTTATTGTCATTTAGTCGCAATGCAGCTATTTCAAAAGCATTAACTATTGCGAAACTAAACGTAGGGACTGCGACTTATAATTATGACTATGATGAACCTTTTATAACGTCGAATTAGTGAAAAGCCTATAGTATGTACCTAGAGGTAACACAGAGCGATGTGTGAAGGTAAATTAGCCCCGTGATTGCACCGAGTTCCCTTTGGCATAAAAGTGGCATTTAAAAAGCTAGTGCAAGCTCGTGCTCCTATTCAAAGTTAATTACACTCATAATTGGCGGAAAACGTTTTATTTGTGAAGGGTTCTATTACCGACGACGTGGCGACCGCGACGACGCGATGTTTCACTACAGGAACACCGGTTTTGTGAATTGATGTTCTCTAATAAAGGAAAGTATCAAAACGAAGAAGACGAATTGCCAGTTCGTGTTATTGGTCATTCCATGTTACTGTAGTTATACAGGGTGTTTGGTAGGGAGCTGTACATACGCCTAGGGTAGAAACTAGGGATAGTCTGCTACCTACCCCCGCCCATTATATTGACCTTGGCCTCAAGGTTTTTTTTTAATTTATTATTATTTTTTATTTGATTTTTTGACTAAAACTACCTGTAGCTCAAAATCTATCCATGGGACCGGTCGGCTAATGGTCTTGTTTTAATCGTTAGAGTCTTAGGGTCCTGCAAAAAATTATTTTACACCAGAAAATTGTGGAGAAGAAAAGTTATGGGGCCTGAAGTACCGTAGTAAGGTAAAGAAATAATTTTAAATTAAAAAAAAACCTTGAGGCCAAGGTCAATATAATGGGCGGGGGTAGGTAGCAGACTATCCCTAGTTTCTACCCTAGGCGTATGTACAGCTCCCTTCCAAACACCCTGTATAGTGTGATAGTTCCAGCGAGGTAAGTACTTAGTTCAAAGTCATAACCAAATTTGAATTGACAGTAAGATTGCCATTTTGCTCCTTATTTTCCTATATTAAATCAAAATGGTCTTTGATAGTAGAATACAATATTGTTTTCATTTTACGAAGCGAGTGCATCCGCCTTGGATTACTTAGAAGCCATATGTAATGTAACGCGATAGGTTAAGGTCACAACTACGGGCTAAGTGTCACACTCTAACAACGGCGAGGCAATGCCTTCCATTTTGACAGTTCAACATTAATTGAGGAGCAGAGCAGTCGAATTTCTCTGAAGTATCACGCGATGGATCACGAATTTATTTCAAAATCTTTCGGTTTATGAATGAAAAGGCGTTACGCAATTAGGGTGCTGGTCTATATAGCGGTTAGCAACAGACAGAGTCCTCGGAAACTACAATAAAAATGAAGTAAAAAAGACAGGCGTTCCATCTTGTTAAAGAAATTATTTGTTTAGTTGAAAATTGTCTGTAATTGGACAATTGAGCAGCTAAAACTAGGCAGTACCTAACTATACAATTGCTCTAGCAACTTAGTTATATAGCTATCACGGTAGCAATTGAGTTGTGGGTAGGTAGAGACACAAACAAGGCTTAATAATTGATACAAATAAATAATGTTTATCCCTTAAATTGATTTAAAAAAAAAACGGATTTGAAGAAGACCGAATTGATTGGTGTTTCCTTTCGACTATTACTCTAAGAAAATACACCGAAACAAAACTCGGAGTATTCGGTCTCTTGTAAAATCCAGACAGAATATTTTTCAAGTCAAATAAGGACTATTCAGATTTAAAGTTTCTGAGATGATCTCTTGAAATAATTCACGCAGATTTGACAGAATCAGTCAGTGTCCACGTAGTGATAAGGGAGAGACTTTTATGTATTTTTTGACGATCATAAGATTTGCAGATTATTTCAGCCTAATTTGAAAAAGTAACGATTGGTTTTGATTTTGCAATACCTCATTACTTCGTGTGTAACAGTAACTTCAGTAAATTCTTCTGCCAGTGGACAGCGGTTGTCGGAATCAATAGCTGATGGTAGGTAAGTTTCGTAGAACCCGCGGCCACCACAAGGCGTGTTAATGTCGTGATTAAGCATTCATTAGTTAGCATGTGTCGACGTTCTCACACTGAAAGCCGACGTTTCTTTCATGCATGAAATATAAGATTTTCCTGAAAACGATTTGTTTTGGAAAGTGGGAAAACACCTGACGCTAGTTAAATGGTTTTCTTTTTGTGTAATGATACATATAAATTAACTTAATATTTTATGGTTTAATTCTAATCCTGAAGAGATTCGAAGGATAGTGTCTACTTAACACTGTATGCTGTGTTGTTTTAAAAGTAGGATGAGTTCTAGGTAGAGGCGAGAGACCTTATTCTAAATTGAATTTATTGTCACTTAATATATGTAGTGAAATATTTAGAAGGTTCTTAGGATCGTATCCTAAGAACTGTAAAACTGTAGAAAGCATGCGGATACTCACTGTGTCTCAATGAGTTCGCAGTTGAGCAGCAGCTTATTAGGCCCCAGCTCCACCACGGCCACCGTCAGGTCATGGTGGTACACCATACGCAGCGTGTCGTTGCCCACGCGCCGCCCCGTGTAGGGCTTCGCCCCGGCCGCCGGCTCCCGGCGTTCCGCGTCCTCAGACCTCGCCCCAACAGTCCCCACAAGCCCAGCCAATGACCATCCCGCAGGAAAACTGAAGGCGAAAGGCTTCGCCGAAGCCGACGGAGGAGACGACACCGCGATGCAGAATATAACAACAACTGATAAGAGGGATTTTAATAGTCCGTCCGCCATCGGAGCACCTCGGGTGATAGCCTCCCGTGCAGAGCGCACCGCGCTGAGCAATCGTCGGAATGACATGTTGTGTGTTTAATTAAACTTTGCTAAGTGTTGTGTTTCGCTCGGCCATGTCGCGAGCGAGCGGCCCGCGCGCGCGTGTTCCGTGGATTATGGCTGGAGGCCGACTGGCCGCGCGCCCGCTCAGCAGCACTTTCTTCGCCAGTGACGTCACAGCGGTCAGTGTCTGCTGATCGTGGTGGTTTCACTCGCGTGTTCTGACTTCCGTGTGCTGCCGATATAGGTCTAGGGCTTGTTAGTAAGTGACCTAGATAGGCTGCAACCATCGTTGAGAGAAAATCAACGGATTGCCGGTAGCTCTGACCGTCAAATAAAGGTCGGTCAATCAGTATGTTTGATTATTCTAGAGTTTAAAAGTAGGGTCTACAATACATCATCCAAGTTCCTCGCTTAATTCTATCAAACAGATTTCTCCGCTGTCTTCACAATAGCAACGGAAAGTGGAACTGAATGGCCAGTGCCCAGGCTAGGCGAAGATCTCAGATAGGTATTGTAGTGTCAATGTCATGCGAAGGAAATAGCTTATTGCCGTGTTAGTGGGCGAAGGGAATGGGCGACCTGATAACTGCATTTATCATCCTTATGACTATTTCAAAATATAAAAAAAATTGCATGCAGGATGAAAAAAGGTTAAATACCCGTATCATCATCTCGACGCACAAAAAATAACCGTAATTTAAGTGATGCATTGACTGTGTGACCAATCTCAGCTACTCCAATCAGTTAAAGTGCGATTGTCAATTTTATCATTTCATTGTCAGTTAATTCTGATTTTTGATTGGCCTGTTGGTCTAGTGGTTAGTGACCTTAACTGCTATGCCGGAGGTCGTGGGTTCGATTCCCACCCAGGACAAATGTTTGTGTGATGAGCACGATCATTTGTTCTGTGTCTGGGTGTAATTTATCTATAATATGTATGTATTTAGAAATATATAAGTATGTTTATCAGTTGTCTAGTACCCATAACACAAGCTCTGCTTAGCTTGGGACTAGATGTCATATAAGATTCGTACTAATCGTAATCCTTGTCAATGAGTTTTAGTGGGACGCGAAAAATTGCTATAAGTATTTTAACAGGAGTTTGAACTTTTTTATGATTAATTTGTACATAGTGTTATTTTATTGCATCGTTAATTAGTTATTACAAATGCTCAGTTGGTAAGGTAGGCTAAGCCTAAGAGCCTATATAGGGCGCACGTCCCTGTAGATGGCGTTGTGTGATAGTTGTGGAATATTATTATTAAATTATTATATTATTAATTCTGTGGTTTTTTTTTTCCAAGAACTAAAAGGAACAAAACGGCAGAGTTAGGCTCGGATTCGAATCGATTTTTACTACGACCTTCTAACAGTTCTGCCTTCAGCTCCCATTCCCTAACCTTAATATCTGCTAAGGATTGTTCTCGCCAAGACAGTCCGTCAGGGAGAGTGCGAGAGCGTATAGGTAGTTCAATAGTTATGGGCCTTCCATACGCTCAAGCTTCACCACAGTCTTGCCTGCGCGATTACACGATGCACACAGTACATCGCGCGTGTGGTTGCTATTGGTACTACCGTTTTACAAACCACACGCCACCAATCCGAACTGGGCCCGCGTGGTAAATCATAGCCCATCCCTCACCTAGAGGAGGCCTTGAGTCGCTGCAGTGGGAACATTATAGGCTGATGATGATGATGATAAACCACACGCGCGATGTACCGTGTGCACCGTGTAATCGCGCAGGCAAGACTGTGGTGAAGCCTGTGCTTGTTGTAGGCCCACTAAGGTAGAGTTCGTCAAGCCTCGGTATTCCTCACCTACTCTCTGTTCCGTGTCGATTTTTTGTAATAAATAAGTTATGCACTAACCCCGTCGGGGCTGCAGGTTGTTTGAAAGAGATGCCGTGGTCTCGACACAAAGGGCTAAGAAGGAACATGGGTGGTTTTTAGTCTGAAGAACAGTTGGTCGCTGAGTTGAACACAAGACAATGTTTGTTATTTATTTATGTTCTTTCTCCAAGATTAGTTTACTGATATGTTATGTCTTTTTTTTATTATTATTATATACTTTTTTATACTTGCCTTACTATTGTATCGAATCTGGTTCTTCTAACCAACCTAACAGACAGATGTGTGCTGGGGAGTTTGTTCCGCCACTTCTTCTTTCCAGCAAAAACACTAGGAAGTGTCGAAGGGGGGGCGTTTTGGGGGACTGTCTCTTGTAAATAAGTAAAGTAAATTTTGACGTTCGAAAAGTGCTGATTATCAGCCTAGTTTGAATAAATGAGTTTTGATTTTGATTTTCTGTAGAAGTCTGACACTCCCTACCGCTCTGCACAGAGCGGGAGGACTGGAAGAGTCATTTGAAAAATTTCCAGACTCAAAAGTCAAAATCAAACAAAAGTTGCCAAATTCATCAATCATGTGTTACAAGGTGGAACATCGATCTATTGGGCAGAAGAGAGACTCTCGCAACAAATGCGAGAGTCACAGACCTAAATTAGGCAACGTTACTAGAAAGTGTTAACAGTGTTGTATCACACCGCCAACTGGTTCATCGGACAACAGCCGAAAGTTGCTTTTGATAGCTTGCCAGCTAGAGGTCACAGAGGTCAGCGTTATGTATGTTATGCGTAAGATAATATTAATATGAAAAGCAGCGAGAAAGTTAGCTCACAGTATTACGTAAGAAAACACGCAAAAAATAACACCATGAATGAAATAGTAAACATTGCTTAGTCATTCTTTACAAACGCGAATTTTATTCTTTCTTAAAGTCCCCGGGCAAAGCTCATACGAATGTTTGCATAAAATTAAGTAATACCAAGTAGGTTGTATCAATATCAGTCTGTGAAGCCACTTTATCTAAACAATAAATAAAATTGAAGTGTCTGCTTGTATTATCAGCATAACAGCTTTTTATTGAACCTTTTTATACCTTTTTCCATTTTTGTCTGTATGTTTGTACCGGCTAATCTCCGAAACGGCTGGAACGAATTTGGCGGAACTTTTATCGGCAGATATGCTGATGTTATAAGGTCTAACATATGCTTATTTGATTTAAGAAAACAGTGACCCATGAAATTGGTGAGAAAACAGGATTAACAATAGTTTTTTTTTTTTTATTATACGCACTAAAGAAGGTCGTGGACATCATCTAGCTAAATTGTATAATAAATAAATACAGAAAGCTCGTTACACACGATCGCTTTTTACTCGTTTGCATGTGCAAGATGAGATGGTATCTTAATCGCTTTAATTGCATAATGTTGTATAATAACAGGCTCCATCTTTATACCGGTTCGATTGCTTGACTTCTGATTGGAGATAATCCATTCACAATTTTGCTCAATGCAGGTTATTCAACTGTTGAGAAAGAAAGCGAAGCAGTACTAGCTGTAGTGTACTGCGGCCGCCACATACTCGACGAGTGGCATGGGAAGTAGCGAGGAAAGGAGGCAGAGACATAGTGTGGCCACTTTACTCGTCATGCCGCACGTCATGCTCCTCGTCCTGCCCATCGCTCCCTATGTTGTCGGTTTGTGTTTTTGTAGGAGCGTCGCGATTAATTGCGCGAGTAGAGCAGTGTGGGCAGAGCGGGCACCATCGCGGCAAATTGCGATGAGCAGCGCGAGGAGCATAGTGTGGCGGCCGCATACAGTGCCACAACAATATTTTGGTGCTAGAAAGGGATTGAGAGCTAATGGATTCATAATAACTGCCAGTACCTACTGCCACTCGAGTCTAACTTTAGGTGCCGTGCTTGCTACTTACCGAGTTATCTCCGTGCATCGTTACAGGTAGTCAGTGACCTGAGAGTCTAACAACCAGTCTTACCAAAGTGTATTACCCAGTATTGACTGGGTTGTGCAGGTTGAGCAGCGGTGGCCCAGTGGTGGTGGCCCCGACTTACGAACAGTAGGTCGGCAGGCAGGCACATTATATATATAATAATATAATAAAGCTCATTTATTCCATATTTTTCTTTACAAAATATTTTTACAAATTAAAAAATTTATATTTTATTTGGATATGGATCCCTTCTGGGTAAAAGCCTCCTCCATCCCGTGCCAATTTTCCCTGTTTTGGGCCGACTCCATCCAGCTCGGACCAGCTACTTCAATGATGTCGTCTGCCCATCTCTTGCGTGGTCTGCCCCTGTTCCTCTTGCCTCTCGGTCCAGACCACTTCGTTGTTTTTAATGTCCACCTCTGATCTCTACATCTCGAAATATGACCTGCCCATTTCCATTTCAGTCGTAAAGCGTGCTGGAGGGCATCCGTTATTTTTGTTCTTTTTCTTATCGCTTCGTTTCGGGTTTTCTGTATTCTCCTGAGTTTTAATATGCTCCTTTCCATGGAATGTTGGCATGATAAGATTTTATTTTCTATTTTGCTAGTATATGTCCATGTTTGGCTTCCATATGTCATACTTGGCAGAATACAGGTGTCCATTATTATTTTCTTGAACTTCATGTGATAGTCTCCTTTTAGGACTTCCTCTAGTGACCAAAATTTTCTCCAAGTGCAGTTGATCCTTCTATCCACTTCAGTTTCGTTATTTCTTGTATCAAATGATATTTGTTTTCCAAGGTAAATGTATTCCTTTACGTATTCAATCTGGTTTCCCGACACGTGTATTTCTGCTTCTGTATGGTTCGTCATAATCTTTGTTTTGCTTGCGTTCATGTGTAACCCCACTTTTTTACTTTTTGTGTCCTGTTTTTGCATCATTTGTTCTAGCTCAGTTGCTGCACATTACTTTGTATAATTTATTTCATCACCGCTGCTCTCAAAACGGTGAAGGAAAACATCGTGAGGCTTAGAAACAAAAAATTCGAAGACATGTGACATCTACCAAACCGCACTGGGCCCGCGTGGTAGTTTATAGCCCAGTCCCTCTCAAAGAGAGGAGGCCTGTGTCCCAGCAATGGGAACTTTAATAGGCTGTTGATGATGATGATGGTGACTGGGAGCCGACCCCAACATAATTGGGGAAAAGCTGGGCAGATGATGATGATGAAAAAGATGGATAGCGAGGGTCTGTTTGTCCTGTCATCTGACTTAAGTCTTCTTTTCTTCTTACTTTATATTATAGATGCGAAAGTTAACATGGATGTTTGTTAATTGTTACACAAACGCCAGAACGGCTAAACGGATCGAGGACGTAATTTGACACATAAATAGATTATTGTCTGAAATAGCACATAGGATATTTCTTGTGTCACACGTCAAAATTTCCACGCGAATGAATTCGCGGACTTTTATATTTATTGGGACAAGCCCGCCGCACTATTCCCAAACCACTGTAACTCCTGTAAGCCAGAATCAACAGTGGCGACCACAAGAAAAGCGCCGAGACAATGAAGCCCACTCAACACACACTCACACGCCAATTCGCGGACTTAACTGCAATCAACTTATTAAGGTTCACACTGTTGGGACACATCCCACAGGCCTTCGTCCTGAGAGTGAATGGGTCATAATCCCAATCCACCAAGCGGGGTTGGTGATAATCACGTGTTTATGAATGTTTGATTCTAGCAAATACCGCCGGTTTTAGCACTCTCCTTGCAATAATTTCCTTCTAAGTAGTACAAACTTATTGATAAAGTAAATCCACAAAGCAGATGATGTGTCTGCCTGGGTTCGAACCCACGACCCAATATCTACAAACCGCCAGTGAGAGGACGCCCTACGTAATGCACGTTGTTGTTTGCATGAAGCCTTATAACAGCACTTCTGACGTATTTCACTTACCTCAATGGACACATACTTTGCAGCTAGTCTATACTAATATTATTAAGAGGTATGTTTGTAAGCTTTCATGCTCGCTAATCTCTGAAGCCGATTTCAATAAAATTTTGTGAAAATCACCAGTCTCAAAGAAAAGTAGGATAATTTTGGACCCGACAGGTCGCGAAGCAGGGGAGGGTTGCTAGTCTTTTACATGATTCAATCAAGAAACACACTTGTTATGGAAAGATATATATAATAATTGTGCGTAGAAGGTACTTGTTAAAACTTTTAAGTAAGTATTCTGTGGTGTAGTAAGTACCTACCACTTTCTTTGAAAAAAAATTGTGTACTACAAACGTGTTTCTTTACAAACAAACATCATTAAGGCATTATATCTCATTATTGTTTATAACTAAACAGCATTCATAACTTACGAAGTATAAGTTTAGATAAAAACATCTTGATAAAATGAGATCAAAATATTCTTACTACGTTGAACGTTCAACGCCATCTAGCAGTGAGAGGAAGAACAATTCGTTTTAGCGACGCGAGATGGCGTTAAATCAAGAATCAAAATGCTGAGTAGACAGAGGTGTCACATTATCTTTCAACTCATTTCGCGTCATTTACCGCTATTTATTACGAAATTACAACCTCGTTTATTATTAGATATCTTTTCAAGCCCCAAGAGAAGAAAACCAGCAAAACACGAACTCTAATATATCATTTATTGCTAACAGTGTGTAGGATCCAGTCGTAAAGCGGCGCGACCGGGTAGGATACGAACACCTCGTCATCAGTCTGCATAACGGCTATAATCTTCACTTTACCATCGTGCACCATCAGCACAGGACCACCGGTACTCAGCTGAAAAATCATTCACTATTACACCTGTATCTCTAAGAAGGCTGACAGACCTTTTTTACCCGACTGCGGCGTAGCCCAAAAGGAGGGTTATGTGTTTTTACCCGACTGCGGCGAAGCCCAAAAGGAGGGTTATGTGTTTGGCGTGTTTGTATGTATGTATGTATGTATGTCCGTTTCTTTGTTCCCTCAAAAGGGATTTGAATAAAATATACGTCGTTAGATTCGTCTTGGTGGCGCGAGTGTCACTGGCTACATTAAAATTAAAAAACGAAGAAGTTTGCGAATTTTGGGGGCCATATCGCGGATTTCAAAAAATATTTTGTTTCCGTTACCATCGATCAGTAGGGTGTCAAAATGAAGGGTTTTAAGAGGGGATTACAAAAATTTATGACACTTATAAGTTTAAAATAAATTCAAAGTCGTAAATCCTACAAACAAACACAAAAGTTAAATCATCTACGAAGAATTTTACGCGACCAACGGAAGAACACAAAAGAACTAAAAAGTTGGAAATAAAAAAAAATACTTAGTAGAAAAACTAAAAAACTTTTTTGCTTTTCAGTTTGTTCAGTCGGGTTTTTTTGTTGATGATTTGCGCAGTGGTGGGCGTGTAAAGACTTCTACTGACTAAGGGCTCGTTTACGGAGACGCGGGGCGTCACGCGGCGCGTTGTGCGTTTTTAATTCAAGCACATGGCGATGTAGGAAAACGTAACGATTTCAAACGACGATTTTTCGCTCGTTACTTTAAAATGCAGCGTTTGTTGCGGTGGATCCGCCTCTCAGTAAATGAATAAAATAGTACGCGACGAGCCTTCTGCACGCACCGCGCGACGCCCCGCGTCTCCGTAAACGAGCCCTTAGACACACCCGTGTTCTTTCTTAGTCCTTTGTGTTCCGCTTCCGCGGCCGCAGTGTCTCTGTCGAACAAATCTCGCAGCCCCGGCAGGCGTCCACGAGACCACGAAAAAAGGTCTATTTTCTGCAGAAAGTGTAGATATATGATATTAAAGACCTTTAGGACCTGATACGCACCTGAGTAATATTCTTGTCCATATCCTTGTTGAGGAGACACAGGACATCGTTGTCCTTGTAGCTATACATAGCCTGGCACTTCCCGCGGCTCTGGATCTGGCTCAAAGCTGAAGACCATTCCATCGCGTCGTCTTCTGGGTCTGATTCGGTCTGGAAAAATGACGATATCCTAAACGATTCTAATGTTTATGTTGGTGGATGGTATTAATAATTAAGGGTATACAGATACAAGCCGACAGCAAAGTTCATGAAAAGAGTCACTCTCGCCATCTACTGACTTCTGTAACACACAGAGGCATCACAAAGAAGGTGCTCGTGAATTGGCTTTTAAAATAAATATAGGTATGAAGAAAATATTGTCAAGCTCTGATGAAGTGTTGCTGACACTGGTTGGGAATGACATTTTGTCCAATTTTTTTAGATGGTAATTACAGAAATGCTTTGGCTTCTACCTTCTTCCTCGCAACTTGGTGAAATCTTATTTTTAAGACTAAGTTTTACGTTGAATCATTCCTTTCCTTACCTTCGCTGCCAAGACCCACCCATACGCCATAACGTCCCCTTTCAGCACCTCTTCCTTCATCAGATCCAAGGCTGGACCATCCACCTGAGGCTCGATCCTCATAAGGGCCAAGTACGACCCATACTTATCCTCTCTGAACCTCACAACCGAAGTAACATTGTGCGCTGAGCCGTCTTGGAGGGGGTTCGAAGTTTCCGCCACAATGGTGTAGTGGCTTGTGTCGTTTACGTTTGTGGTGCTGGAAGATCGGAGAATGGGTTTTTTGGTGAAAAAAACATGTATTACTTAGGGTTAATCGGCGCTGCTGGCGCAGTGGTTGGGGCGAGTGACTGCTGCACTGCGTAACGCGGGTTTGAATCCCGCATGGAATAAATATTTGTTTGACCTACAGATAGTTGTTCCGGGTCTGGATGTGTGTGTATGTGAGAGTTTAAATGTTTGTAAACGCACCCACGATAGGTACAAGAGAAATTCCTAGTGTGCGGCAACGTTTTTACATAGTAGGTATAGTTTTTATACATACTTAAATAAAAATAATTCAATAGTAAAGTTAAACCAGTAGAGGTATGCAGTTCAGTGCTTTTCTGGTTAAAAATTAGCACGAACCTCGTCGTCACATATGTACACAAACAGCCACCAGATCTTTCTTTCCTAAAATAAAGTTTGTAGAATAAATATGGTAAAAACCTCTATAAATCTTACTTGGTGTCACACGAATTACTCAAGACGTTGATGCAGTTGGCAGCAGTGAGCACCCATCTCGAGTTCAGTAGAGTTCCCGCGCAAGTTTGCGCGGTAACATTAGCAAACGTTTCAAATATGGCCACCAAAAATGGCGCGCTATTTGGAAACTCTACTTTTCCTCTATGGGTAACGTTTTTAATTTGTCCATGTCCACTAGGACTCCTTCTAGAGGGCAAAGTCAAATCGTGGTCGAATTTCGACTTATTTTCATCGAACGATCTCGAAACATCTGGTTCAGGCAAAGAATTGTCGACTAAAACCCTGCCGAATATGTCTGAGGTCTGTTCATCAGATTGTTCGTTATCATTTCTTCTGGCGGAGGGCTCTATTATGACTAGATCGAGGTCTTGGCTGATGGCGCCGACTATCTGGTCAGCTATGACTGTGTCACAATCACGTATGACCGGACTGGCCTCATCACTGTGTATGTATTTGGCATTTTGAAACAGAGTATCGTTTAAGGCGTCGTTGAAACCTAAAATTATTGAAAAAGTTTTAGATTATCATTATAATATCTACCTACCATGTTCTCTTCATTACGATCGGCTGAGAGAATTCCAGAGGCATTAACTGCACGTTAGTAGTAGTAGTTTTTAATTGCCCCGCGGTGTTTACATTAAAAGTAAATACGTAGACAGATGCTTGCCTTTGCTAGACTTCAGGCTAGAATACTCATGCACATCGTTCTGAACGTTCGTCACTTAGGTAAACGTAAATTTCACAAACATTGTGGTGCCCCTTTTCTATTGTTTTTAAACACCGGCTTAAGTACCTACTGAAGGTAGTTTTAAGCAAAGATTTTCGTTGCTATACTACGGAAACGGGAGAACAATTAGGAACCTACGCATTTGTGTCAAAATCCATTCCTAAACAATGTCCTAATGATATAACGTGTTCTATACAGGAGAATTCCCAAAAAATGGGCATTACAAAAGAGAATTGCACTTTCGAAGTTACCCGACAAGCAAGGGTCGTTGACAGCTGCCAAAACTTAAGAAGATCCATTTCTTTTCTCATCTCATCATTTTTTCCCCATGGTAAAACCTACAGAACGCCACCAACTGCGATATATTTTTTTGGTGGGTAGGAAATTATCAGATAACTCCTCCCGAGTTCTCCCAGTGGGCGGAGCGGTAGGGAGTCTCAGACTTGTGCCGATCTCCGACCACCCATGTTCCTTCTTAGCCCATTGTGTCTGAGGCCGCGGTAACTCTTTCGGACAACAGTTGCGATCATTCCGTACTGATTTTGGTTCACATAATCTTCCTATTCAGTATGTGGATGCGTTGCTGGGGAGTTTGTTCCGCCACTTCTTCTTCTCAGCTGGGAGACGTTTCAGAACAAGAAGAACAATTTTTAACTAAATCCACATCGATTTTCGTTAAGATTGAAGTGAGGATCACTCAATCCACATGCACATGCTAAACGGGTGTGCGTTTTGAGAGACTGTCTTGTGTCTCTTGTAAAGTTTCACGTTCGAAAAGTGCCAATTTATTACTTCCCAGCGAAATGGGCGGGCGTTTTGGGAGACTGTCTCTTGTAAAGTTTCACGTTCGAAAAGTGCTGATTTATCAGCCTAATTTGAATAAACGACTTTTGATTTTGACTTATTTAGAAGGAAGACTTACCTGCAATATTATCCAGTAAAAACACAAAAACTGCTACGCCCGACATGCTCATAGCAATATTGTATTGTGTTGACTACCGTTGCATTTATTTGTGTAGCACAGACCCACTGCTTTTTATTTCCTTTCGATACGCTCCTTTAGAGCATAAATACTAATTTCTTCTTAGCAATTTTAGTTGAGGTTTTGAGGTTGGAAATAGTATTGTATCAGATTTAACAATGCCTTATCTTTCTGTTTTTCATTTTACCTGACTGCTTCAGAAAGAGGGTTATGCTTTTTTATTTGTTTCAGTTTTCTAGTGGTTGACTGCTACGGCTTGTTTTCGGAGCTATACTGTTAGGTTTCTCACTAAACCGTTGTGTTTTGTAAATAATCGTAAATATTATCGGACTTTTCGAAAACATTACGTAATGTAACTCATGTAATGGTTTCTTTCATTATGCTAAAATGGTTCTTTAAAACTTTACAGTCAACAACTCTTCTATTTAGCGCTCATTTGATTTTCGAGTGCCCATTTATAAAAACCGTTACAAAATAAATTATAGCAATGGATTTGAACTTTGTCGTGTACGACATTGGAGTTTGTGGTTCCAAAACTTGACTTATGTAAGACTCATAACTGAACTTTCATGATCCGAAAGGGTTTAGAAAAACAAGTTTCTTATCATTAAAAATATGTATTTTATTAAACATTTGTTCAATACACTCACAACCTTTACACACACAAGCATTTATAACAATCACAATCATTGTTCAATGTAAACAATATGACCAAACTATCGCATCAGCATACAAGGTAAAATAACCCTCTTTTTGCGCCTCGACGCAGTCGGGTAAAAAAAGCACACTTCATGAAGGTACACTTCTTCGACTGCAAAGGTAAAGCCCCCTAATAGAAATAATAGACCACGAACTATGTTTTTTTTTATAACATCGCGCCTGTTAACTCCGACGGGTTAGGCAAAAAAAAAAACCGAGCATACATAGACATGTGGCTGTGTTAATGAGACAGTCTACCGCATGCGGGCACGCAATAACAGTGCGGGTTTAGTGTCTTTGGCTTCTGTACTTTAGTTTTAACCTTTGTCTAGTTTGACACATGTATTGGAAGGCGTGAAGCCAGGAAAATTTATCGTTAAGCAATTTTTTAACTTATATAGTCAGTACATACAAATTGAAATGGGTATAATACGACAATTTGAAGTAGTATGTCAATTAGCTTAGCCGTTAATTTTCCTGACGATACAATCATACAAAAGATGTCTATACTATTCATTATGTACACAAGCCATTAAACATTGAAAAATATTAAGATTTCAAGTCTTTATACTTTTATAACTATAAATCGTAGCGAAATTCTAGTAAAATTGACTTAGTTCTAATAGTAATTTTAGTAAAGTTATCAAACATTTCTAGCAATGTTTTTATTACTTATAAACAAAAACAAAATGTTATATATTTACAAATAAATACGTACATAAATGCTTTATTTTCATTGTAAAAGTTACTTAATGTTATTAAGTTTGAAGCTAGTTTCCTTTTTGCTAATTTTAACCGTTACAGATGTTGCGATTTAATACTTATTAGTAATAAAATTATAATTTAATGAAATTGAAAGAATACAATGAATTGTACCACTCTGAGATTGAGTATTAAATATTATGTAATATTCTTTTGAGTACCGTGTAACACTGCTTACATTAAAATATACGAGATTGTACTATTATACAACTACTAACAATTTTTACAACAGTAACTGTATGTCGGAAAGTGCTATTTTTTACAAAACATGTAAATGCAGAGGTTTTGTAATAAACGTGTCATAGAACTGGAAAAAAATATCATAATATTGCTATTTGAATAATAATTTAGTGTAAATATAAACCGAACCGTATCGGTTTACACTAGCTTTTATTATAATATAACCATTGTCTGATTAAATTTAACTTTTCACTTTCAATATTACAAATAAATCGTTGTTCTAGGCCCACACCTATAAACATTACTTAACAAGTAACGTGCTTGCTACCTTTTTAGGGTTCCGTAGTCAAATGGCAAAAAACGGAACCCTTATTCTGCCGTGCTAACGAAAAGTGCAATAACTCGAGTTTCGCGCTAAATTAGCTAAATACATATTCGGAATTTGCAGAACGAGATCTATATATTCTATTTAGACAGTTTTTACGTGTCTATGACGTAGCCGGTTTTAATACTAAATCTAACTGCAATCTAGATCGTATCAGAACAAAAATAAATATTTAAACGCGTTTTTCTTGTAATCAAAGTACAATAGCTAGGTTTAACCTAGCTATTGTACCTTTTCGTTATCACGGCGTGGTATTGCTGTTTAGAGTTAAGATTTTTTTTGATTTTATTATGTGTATGACATATTTATTTGGCATGTGCTCTTTATTCTAAGTCAATGCAAGTGTTAAGTAACTTTTATTTCAGCACAACGTCACTCAAAACTAATACCAATTAAGATTTATGATGTTGGTGATTGAAGGTTTTATCAATACAGTAATTCAAGAGGTTCTACTCCTAGTCGTCTTTAGCTTCGAATAAAGTTATCTCTCTCGCTTATTGTATTAGACTAGATTACTGACTTGAGCCTGCTGTGGTCAGTTCCCAATAGTACCTGCAACCAGATAATATATAGTTTTAGCCTGTTTTCATTTCCATAGTCATCCATCTCGGAAAGGATATGTAATGAGGAGGGATGAAACATATGTAGCTAAAAACTGGCCAAGTGCAAGTCAGACTAGTTGATTTTCCACCCGATGTTTAATACAACGTCCGAAGAAATGGATCATTCTATACATAGAATGATGAGTCACTGAAGATCCTGTTTGCGGTTCTAATATTAATCGTTACGGGATCCCATGAAGGGTTTCATACCATTGCAGTAGATATTGAGAGTTTTAATTTTTTATGTTATTTTAGCACCATATACTTCTTATAGATTTTCCTGTAATCTATAAGTGTCGAACTACTTTCTGTATTTTTTTCAAAATTTTGGGCTCAGTAGTTTCGGAGATAAGCCCCCCCCCCCCCCCCGCCTTTTCTCTGAAACTACTGACTCTGTCTGTTTGTCACAGAGTCACGAGTGATGTTATAAGGGTTCCATTTTTTCCTTTTGAGGTATTGAACCCTTAAAAGTGATGGATACTAGTATTGATGGATGGAGAGGGAGAGGAAGGCCAAAGAAAAAATGGATGGATTGTGTGAGGAATTATATGAAAGAGAAAGGAGTAAATGATGCTGTGACATCTGGCAGGGTAGATTGGAAGAAGAAAACGTGTGTTACCGACCCCAAGTAGAACGGGACAAGCACACGAAGATGATGATGGTTTCCAGTTTTGTACTGAGTAATGCTTTAAAAGAAATTTTACTATTGTTTATTTTTGAAGGGTGGGAATCATCAAACTACTCCTCCCGCTGTAGGCAGAGCAGAAGGGAGTATCAGACTTCTACTGACTAAAAACCACCCATGTTCCTGCTTAGCCCTTTGTGTCGAGGCCGCGGTATCTCTTTTGAACAACCCGCAGCCCCGACCGGCTAGTCATTTGCTTGATGCATAAACCATTCGTGCTTATTGTCAAGCGAAACCTGTTTTATTTTACATCGTCCACTAACCTTAGTAGCTCCAATGATCATCCCTAACATGCTGCCCTTTATTCTCCGGGATATACCCCAGGATCAAGGGCAGACCGGTGCCGACCTTCTTCTGGTACTCCACGTACTGGGGCCCGAAGAACGTGAGTAGAGTCAGCTCCTCAGCGTACACCCTCTCTCGGAAGAACAGCCAGGAAGCTGCAGCGTAGATTATCACGCAAACTGGGTTTAGGAGCGTTATCTGAAAGGTGATTAGAGAGATGGGTACACTGGATACTGCACTCGTTTAGCTTTAGGACATGTAACCCAGGTAATTTCAGCGAGGGGCCTCCCTTACTCCTATGATGAAGGAGTAAGGAAGACCCCTCGCTGAAAAGAAGAGAAGGCCCCTCGCTAACTCGTGGTTAGCAACTAATCTGGCGTCAGAGTTGATGCCGCCTATCTGGCTTGGCTTTACATGCCGTTGAGATACATCCCTCAGGCATGCTAGCTTCCTCACAATGAATTCCTTCACCGAACCAAGTGATATACGGAGTGGAGACGATGATACGACATTAAATGATAACAAGGACCATACTAGTTCATAGGAATATCCGCTTGCAAGCGGAGCCCGGGCGCCGCGACGCGTTCTTGTTATTTCGTACCTGTGTACCGATGGACCAGTAGAACCAGCCCACGTAGCTGGGATGTCTGCAGATAGAGTACACCCCGTGAGTCACCAGCTCATGGTCAGCGTGCTTCACAAACTGCACCTGGAAATAAGTTTAAGTACAGAATTTAACTCATTTGTAACTAGCATTTCCCCCCCTGGCCCTGGCCTGGCCTGGTTTTTGGCCCTTGTACCGAGGCCGTGGTATCTCTTGCGAACAACCCGCAGTAGACAGATTACCTCCTACAACGCCATGAACTTCATCAGGCGAAGCACCTAGTGGTCAAGTCATGCGCGTGCTTCACTTGAGTTTAAAGCGGTTAGAAAAGATTTTAGAAAATATATCCTGGTATGAGGTTCATCATCATCCCGTCGGGGCTGCAGGATGTTGTGAGAGATACCGCGGCCTTGATATAAAGGGCCAAGAAGGCACATGGGTGGTTTTTAGTCAGTAGAAGTCTGACACTCCCTTTCGGTCTGCCCAAGAGCGGGAGGGGTTGTGGAACTTAGACAGTTGTTAAAGAGTGGTCCGTTAGCCTAAAAACCAGCCTTACCAAAGGGTATCGTAACATCCAGTAATAACTGGGTTGTGGAGATGAGATAGGCATTTACTCCATGTATTTAATTATGGTATTTAGTAGCATTCGGTTAGACCCCAAAATAGTTGGCAAAAGGTTAATAAGTAAATGAGTTGAAATTTAAATTTTTAGAAAATTAATTAGATGACTTACTGTGTGATTAAAATTAGTCTTGGCTGTGAACATAGCCGCTTTCCTAAACACTTCTCCTAAGATGCACATCACTACACCCAAGTATGACAGCCAGAAGTATGTCTTCATATCTACAACAAACAGATAGGTAGTAGAACATTAACAGGCTTCTCAATGAAAGCAACTTTTGATAAAATAGGTCATAAAAAAATCCGGTCAAGTGCGAATCAGACTCTTGCATGTAGGGTTCCATACTATCGTATTAGGGGAGGTCCCTATCATTTTTATTATTTGTTGTTATAGAGGCAACAGAAATATGCATTCTGTGTATTACGGATCATGGGATAGAGCTTGGTGACAGAAAGCCGAGCCTCAGTAATAGGATCCCGTTTGTTACTCTTCTGTTACCAAACCCTATCAACCATTTCTTTGAGATCTCATTTTAATTCTATTTTGTTGTTGTGAAAGGTAATTTTGTATTTCCTATTTACTGAGTTTTGAGGGCCAGGTCGGCAATTAATTGCTGCAAGTAACTTATTGGTACTAAGCTGCATGTGCACTTAAATATAGAAAAAAAAAATATATACTTACCAGGGAAGAAATAGTACTCCACTCCCCATTCTATCCAGCTGGCCACAGCAGCCACACCATACTGTACACTATGGTTCAATATGAAAGAGTGTACTGTCAGCGTCCGCGGGTTTGTGAGTGCCACAGACATGAACTCTGAGAAATGGAAGAATGAGAGTATTGTGGCATACAGGCCAAATACTCTCCAGCCATTTTCGAAAGTGGCAAGGAAGATACCCAGGGAGAATGCTGCACCGAGGAATGCTGACCTTATAGACACCTGCAATATCAATGGGACAAAATAAACATATGTATTTGTTTGAATAACCTGTGTTTGTGAAATGTTAATTAAATATTTTTTCTTAAATAATTAATCACAATTCTAAATATAATGATGACTTAAAATATGAGTCATGCTGACCTTTAAAGAAGTTAATTCAATAAGCCAAATTTTAAGGAAAATTAGCTCTTAATACTGACACTGAAATCAAGGCATGACGGTTTGGTTTTGATAACAAAGCATAAAACACCGAGTAGACATAAATTATTAAATTAAACAAATCTTACCTCGTACATAAAGCCAGTGTAGCAGTACCTTAAAATGAAGTTAAATAAGCAGAAATAGAGGGCTGGGCCCCAATATGTCAGGGCCCATAGCTCCGACGAGAAGCCTAGAACTCTTCCAGAAAAGAATGATACCATAAAAATTATCAGGGATATAAAAAAACAGTTTAGTGCCTGTTTCCCGGCGGGACAAACATTTCTTTTAAATAAGATATGCATTTTGTAAAAATTAACCTGCTGAAAATACGTGAACTATATGTTATAGAACTTTGCTGGTACTATTTCCGGTATGTATAACAATATTTCTTCGAAGTAATCATTGAAATTTTGTATATCAATCCCAAAATTTACCTAAAAACTCAATATTTTACTATCTCCCGCTTGTAATGTCTATTGTGATATTGTCACGATGATCAGATGATGTCATATCTGTGTCTGTCATTGTCAATTAGGCGTGTGCCTTTCGAAATTTCATAAAATATCGATGAACACGATATTTCGCTTCCATCCGATATAATCGAATACCAAGGTTTTGATATAAAAATTGATACATTATGTCATCCGATTTAAATTAAGTATCGTTAGAAATAAAAGAATACACTATTACTTTTTTATGCTGATTTATGGTTGGTGACTTGAGTAAAAATAAATTGTTAAATGTAACGCAAAAATATCGTCATATTTCTACGATATATCGCAAAGAATCGATAGAACATTACAAAGCGCTAAGGCCTAAGCATAATTATGTTTCTATTGTAGCACTCGTTTACTTTTCATTTATTATGTATAGATCCTACCATGTATTAGATTAGTAAGCAACCGAAGTTCATTGATCAAGTTGTCAGTAAAGTTCGACCGCTTACCACTACATGGCGCTGCCCCTATGACGAGTATTTGTGAATCGCGCTGTTATGATTCTCCGTCACTTAATGACCCTCGCTTGATCAGTGAATTTCCTTAGACAGCTAACCAGTTGGCGCATTTGCGGATCTCGTCCTACTTGGAAGGGTCACGTGAGGAGACGCCCCTGCTAGTTGTTGCATATATTTATATTCCTTTAGAAATATCTTTTTGGATAGAGGGACTTCATTCCTCGACCTTCTCACCTTCGTCGTCGACTTGGTCGTGGGTAGCGATGGGTCGTTGAAGGTTTTTCCGTCAACGAAACGTTAACGTTGAATTGCGTTTGTCAACTAGTTGATCAACTAGTTAATTTCGTCAACGAGTTAACGTGTTACGAACGTCAACTTGCATGAACGATAAACGCCTAAACGCTTTTATTAACGTATGCTGTTGTAATGTTAATTTACGAACAATTTGATGCAGTTTACCTAATGAAATTGGAAAACATTTTATGATTACTTTACCTACTACCTACCTAGGGTTCTAGATGATCTTGCCTTCACACTTTTTTCAGGCTTAGGACTGACTGATTAATTTGCTATAAAACACTCAGGCGTATTTAACCTGTTTATCACGTCCAGGGCGCGCGAGTCGAACGAGGTGTCCAATCAGCCGCTTCAACCAGACACAGGCCCGCCGGCACCGAAACCTTTCATTCCGCACGAATATACAATAATGTCATCGTTTACTTTCTTTAAAAAATAATGACATTTATCAAATGATTAAATTAATATAAAATCTTGTATTCGTTATTTAGAGTTCAAATTCTTGTCATGACTATCGCGTCGTAGCGGGAGTTTTATTCTTAAAGAAATACAATTTACGTAAAAAAACCTTGACCGTGTACAAATCAACTCGTAGAATTCGTCAACCGATGAAACGAGTTGAATTCATAAACGGTGTTGTTTCGTAACTCGTTGACGAATAATTCAACGAGTTGATTTGTACACGTGTCAACGTTAATTCCGTTGAAGAGACATCAACGTTGATTCAAGTAGTTCGTTGATTCAACGCCCATCGCTAGTCGTGGGAACTGTCCCCTGTACATTTATCCAAAACCCTGTCATTTTCTGTAAAAGTTTTAACTCCTGTAAATCTGCTGAAAATACTACTGGAAAACTTCTTCTGTGTTTCTGTCAAGTGTGACGTCACCCGAAAACACCTCCTACACTATTTTATTTTTTTGAAGTTATGTTATTTGTTTTTGTTAGGGGTTATTTTAGTTGTGTTATTTGTCTTATTAGGTGTTATTTTAGTTGTGTTTTTAAATTCTCTGAACATTTTTGTCAATATTTTATTAATAATAATAATTTATTGTTCTATGTAACTAGGTAAGTAGTTAAGTACCTAAATTACGAGTAGGAAGGTACTCGGTGTTTTAATTTCATTTAATTTTTAGTTTGCATTCTGAAGGTAGTAAGCAAAGTATGTGAAACATTTTACTTTTATGACCTGTACCATATTTATCGATATTTCTGCATGCACATCCCTAACGTCAATCAAGAGGAAAAATTGGTGGTGCGTTCAAAACATAATCCAATTGCATTTTGTAATTTTACAGACTACTTTAAAAATATTTATAAAACTTTTACAGTATTCGCAAGATAAAAGCACCTATTTCTCAAAAGTATAATAATATGTATTTCCTTTACAATCTTTAAATTATTTTAGAATGTGTAACCATGGCAACACGAAGTTTGTTTGACAACCAAAAGCAAGGCCGTTTTCAGAATGTTGATTGTGGTTTATTTTGCTTGTGGAGCATTTCTATTGGTCGTATAACAATTTATTTAACTGCCAAACTCATTTGATTGGTCATTATATTACATTTGAGTTTTTCTAGTAGAAATGAAAACGAGAAAAGGCTTATTATTTTCAAATTCATGTTTTTCGAGTACCGATAACTCTACCAATATTTTTAATATTTAAACCTAGAAAACACAGTCATACAACTTCAATCAATGTCATATTTTTGCATTGACTGCCCGTAGTGCTAATTATAGTGAGTGTTCACCACTAGACCGGTTAAAATACTTATTAACTGACGTAATCGTGCATGACAACATCTGGTACATTACGATGCGATTCCATCGGCGTAATGAAATTAAATTTCCCCTCGACATAGGGTTCAAAATCTGTGGTTTATTTCATTAAATAGACAGAAAATTGCTGTGAAATTTCCTAAAGTGATGAACGCTAGCGGATATTGATGAGTTAGCATTCTGGGTTTATCAGGAGTGTGGGGCGCGTTAGTCGCATTTTCGGGTGGGACAAGGATGAACGACCCGTGGGATGTGAAGTCTGTGCGACACGGTGACCAGTACGTGTCCTGTATGAAGATAAATGGGGTTCCGCTTCTTCCGCCTGTTGTGAGTATAAATTATTATGTGTTACCTATTAATTATGTCCCAGTATTATAGTTATTAAACTTTTGATTTAGTTTACTGACATCCTTCGATGAGCATTGACTGTCTCTGATCTAGGATACTTGGCAAGCAAGCTGGGATGTGAAATGCAGCCTGGTGAGGTAAATTAGGGAAGGCTAACATGAAAAATATTAGGAACTAGCTGTAGCTGGCATGCTTTGCAATGCCTTTTTTTTATACCTATTACTTACCTATTTATCTACCTACCTACCTACTACTTTCTCACCATTTAAACCTGGACTGCCACAAATATTTCAAAATCAAAAATTTGTCAAATTGGTCCATCTGTTCTCGAGTCTTAGCACTTCTAACAAACAGCAATTCATTTTAACATGTATACTAGCGGACCTGCCAGACGTCGTCCTGCCCTGACAGCAGTGCCACCTACCGGGTCCAATTGCGAATCTAAACCATTCTCGAATCCACTGGATCACACAAAAAAAAATCATCGCAATTGGTCCAGCCATTTAGGAGGAGTTCGGTGACAAACACATCAGTAGAAGATTAGAGATTTATAGATAAAGATATATCAGGATACACATCATTACTCAATTCTAAGCACAGCATAGGAAGGATCAGAATTGTCTCAACTTGAGCCCTTTGGAATTGTTTCTATAAAATTCCATGCTACAATGTATATTTCTGGGCATTATTATAGCATTGCCTCATATCTAGATCAGCTAGTAAAGAACTTGTGTAGTGCTTATAACTGAGAACCTTGTGATGTCAAGTTTCCCCCAATTTCAGTACAGGTTTTACATAATGTAAACTTTAAACTAGAATCTGTGTGATGTTATTTGATTAATAAACCCACTATGCATCTTTTTTTTTTTCGTTTAAGACGTTGCCCCACACTAGGAATTTCTCCTGTATCTTGGGTGCGTTTTCAAACATTTAAATTCACATACACAAATATCCAGACCCGGAACAACTTCCTGTAGGTCGCACAAATGTTAGCTCTGTGCGGGGATCGGACTCACAGCGCAGCAGACCAATCGCTCAGCCATGTATATACTAAACATCTTCTAGCAAGCTGTTTGAATATGCAGTAGAACCAACACATATTATCAAACATTTATCAAACAAAAGCTGCTTACCCTACCGTCTCTATATATATTTGAAACCTGCAAATTTGTAAGAAATAACTACTCGCTCTTCGAAAAAGATCCATGAGCCATGAGGCCATGTCGAAGAGGAAAATAGCACAAAAGCCACTAGTCGTTCCACGTAATAGAATAAAGCTAGGTGATAAAAATTGTTATACCATGGCAGTGAAAATATATAACCACTTAGATGTAAAATTTAGGAATGCTACTGATTTGGAATTTAATAAGAAGCTATATAGCTGGTTGTGTGAGAGATGTTTTTATTCCATCAATGAATATTTTGAATCCAAAATGTAAAATTTATGAACTATGTTTAATATATTCTTTTATTGACGTGACATAATTATTTAATGCTATTTTAAACTTAATTAATTATTATTTGACATGAATAGTACTGTATTTAATTTTATTAAGTAATGGAAATTTAAATGACTATTAGTATTTTTATGTGGTTAATAGCTTATTAATAATGAATATTGCATGCTACATTTGTATAACCAAAAGATGTAAATCTAAATATTTGTATGGCTGAAATGCCGAATATAGTGAAACCCATTTATTATGTAGAAAAGAACTTATGTAAAAAACCTATATTCTCGCAAATAAATCATTCATTCATTCATTCATTCATTCATTCATTCATTCACAAATAAAAGTTATTGAATAAGAAATGTGGAAATCCTTTTCATAACTTTTAATCGGAAGAGAGATTTAGAAAAATACTGTCTTATATTAACATATACAGGGTGTCCAAGAACCTGGCGTCCAACTGGATTCCCACGATGCCCCAAGTTCTAACAGTACTCAGAAAAATATTTTAAAAAATCCACCCCATGTACTTACAGAATTATACTGATTTCAAAAAAAAAGGGGAAATGAGCACCCTGTGACATACTTTTGAATGCTGTGACTGCTAATGCTGATAATTTCGATATTTCTTGGAGGTTTTGTAATCTAGGGTATTGCTGTGTCTAAATAGAATGTAAAAATAATGTACTTATTGTACCATTTTAAAATAAAATATTATTTTAACTAAAGGTGATATGGAAAACTATTGAATTTCGCAACTTTGACCGACTGTAGTGTAAAAAAAATGTACCAAAATAGTATGGCAAGTGACGTCAAATTTTGACGCGTTTATTCCTCTTTTTAAAAAGGTATAATACTTACACATTAATTTGAAAAAAAAAATTTTTTATAATATTTTTACTCAACAACCCAATTTTTACGATGTCTTACAGAATTCTTAGAAAGAAAAATTTACGACCACGTACAGCGAGTGCAAAGTCTTTTACCTCGAGACTATCCGAGCCGAGTCGCGTTTTGTGAAACAATCCTGCAAAAACATCGAGAAGACGAAAACTTTATCGACAAAATTTTGTGGTCAGATGAATCAACATTTAAGAAGGATGGCTACATGAACCTACACAACTTGCACGAGTGGCATGTGGAAAATCCGCACTTGATGCGAGAAGATAGATCCCAGTACCGGTTCAAAGTGAACATGTGGACCGGTATTCTCTGTGGGAATATTATTGGTCCATTTGAGATGCCCGAGAATTTGACTGGCGAATCATATTTAAATTTTCTTCAAAATGATTTGCCAAACTTACTAGAAGAGACCCCACCAGATATGTGGTTCCAACACGACGGCTGTCCAGCACATTTTCGCGTATCCGTTAGAGAGTTTTTGGACGAGCAATACCCGAACAGGTGGATTGGGCGATCAGGAACAATCCCGTGGCCAGCCCGCTCACCTGACTTAAATCCGCTGGATTTTTTTTTCTGGGGAACTATGAAGGAGCTCGTTTATGCGAAGCCCATTAATGACATCGCTGACCTTCGTGAGAAGATAACACAAGCAGTGCAGGTGATACGTCAAAAAAGTTACTCGCGAAACATAAAGCGGTCCTTTTTAAGGAGAGTGAGAGCTTGTATTGCCGCGGGTGGTCAACATTTTGAACATTTATTGTAATAAAATATCTTTAAACTAACATTCTTTGCTTTTATTCTACTGGGAACCCATCTACCTGTGTGTATTTCCTTCTTGCTCACTCTTGGAACCGAAGTAAATAATAGTAGTAACATAACAGTTTCTAAGATAAGAAAGGGTCCGACAGTTACCGTTAGTAGGTAGGCACTTCGTAAAAATTGGGTTGTTGAGTAAAAATATTATCAAAAATTTTTTTTTTCAAATTAATGTGTAAGTATTATACCTTTTTAAAAAGAGGAATAAACGCGTCAAAATTTGACGTCACTTGCCATACTATTTTGGTACATTTTTTTTACACTACAGTCGGTCAAAGTTGCGAAATTCAATAGTTTTCCATATCACCTTTAGTTAAAATAATATTTTATTTTAAAATGGTACAATAAGTACATTATTTTTACATTCTATTTAGACACAGCAATACCCTAGATTACAAAACCTCCAAGAAATATCGAAATTATCAGCATTAGCAGTCACAGCATTCAAAAGTATGTCACAGGGTGCTCATTTCCCCTTTTTTTTTGAAATCAGTATAATTCTGTAAGTACATGGGGTGGATTTTTTAAAATATTTTTCTGAGTACTGTTAGAACTTGGGGCATCGTGGGAATCCAGTTGGACGCCAGGTTCTTGGACACCCTGTATAGTCCTCCTTACCGATTTCGGTAACGGCGACCCTTACAAGCTATTTCCTAGCGTGTGCTCTTATATGGCTGGCCAGGCCGAATTTGTTTTTAAATACCCGGTCACAATATAAAGCAGTAGAGTTGACCGGCAGAGTTGTAGGTATAGGTGTAGGAGGGTTTAGGTCTCTCCTTACGTATTTGGCGCTTTTGTATCAGAGTTTCGATTCGCTGTTTTTCGAAAGAGTTTGTCTTTTTGAAAATAGTAGAGCGCCAAGACGACCTATGCAGAGCGAGCATACATTGTATACAAAATATCACTGAGACTGGAAGCATGTAATTTTCCAAAAGAGTCGCTTAATGTAACCTAAGGGGCAACATAGAAAGCGAGCCGAGGCTGCCTTCAGGTGGCTCTTGCCCAATATGGGGGTCCAAACGCCTCCGGCCAGAGACCCACACTGGGGCCTTTACGGGGCCACGGTGTGGGTGTGTTCTATGAAGAAGAGAGCCGCCCACTACCTGTACGTGCCCCAAAAGGTGATGCCGTAAAGCATAAGGCATTATATGACCTAAAGGAATGGTTTTAGATACTTACTTCATGACGTTAATTATTACTGACTTGGTTCTTTTATTATAATTATTTATTTTTGTATTCCGAATTTTATTAAGACCAATTATTTTACTTTAATGTATGATTATTCAAAACTTGACATGTAATTTTTATAATAATTAATAAATAAACTAAACTAGTACGGGGGTACCGCACAATATCCCGCGAGGCGGCGAACCTCCTTGCCAGATTGTCGCCATGGGATCTGGAGGCGATAGTCCTCGCGCGCCTGCATGAATGACTCCATTGCCGCTCAGCGGACGGACCTCCGGTGCGATCTATGGCGACATGGAGAGAGCGAATGTCGAACCCCGTGCAAGGCACGCTACGGCAGTGGCGGTAAGTCCCCTCTTTGAGGAGTGGCTGGAGAGGCGCCACGGCACCTTCGCCTTTCGTCCGGCCGGGCTGACCAGGCTGCCCCGCCTGGGCGGAGTCCCGCCGTGTTCTCATTGCGGCGATCGGCGACGGCGACCTCTCGCGCCTGGCCCTGGTGCAAGCCATGGTCCAGAGCGAGAGGGAATGGGACGCATACGCCTCCTTCTGCGAAGCAGTGATGCTAGCGAAGGAGGTGGCGGATCTTGAGAGGGAGAGAAACTCTCGTCCCAGCCGCCGCAGGAGACGCTCCGGGCGTCGGGGGCCACGAGATGGCTTCCGGCCACCGTAGACGCGGGCCTGTGGACGGTAAGTAATGGGCTAGCTCGCCGTCCGTCCAGCTTATGACGACGACAGGCCGTGTCGACGGCGCGTTCGTGTTCCACGCGCTCCTCCTAGAGATGTCAGCAAAGGCAAACGCCCGCCGGGGCTGCGGGTTGTTGGAAAGAGATACCGCGGCCTTAGCACAACGGCTAAGAAGGGACATGGGTGGTTTTTAGCCAGTAGAAGTCTGACACTCCCTTTCGCTCTTTATTATCCCAGAGTACATTTAAGAAGTTCCCGTGAGATAATTTCTGACCAAAACGCGTGTTCTGCCACGGGGAAAAGCTAGCTTTAGTATAGATATAGTATATTTATTCTATATTTCTATAGTTGCCCATCCCTGGCGTAATTTCATGGACACTCCTTTAAATCAGAATATTGTTACAGAACTTTGTTTACGTCTTTCATGTTGAGATGGTATACTATGTGAGAACGTTGTAGCAAGATGTTTACGTTATAAGTGTCCACAGTAAAGTCAAAAATGACGATACAAAAATAAAAATAAAATATTCAAACAAGCCTTGGCAGCTAAGAGGTGACCAGTCACAACTGACAGCACCCATTCACGAGCATGGATCAGCACTATTCCACTTCACCATTTTGAAGGGAACGAAATGATCCGACACACGCGCCATCATCAGCGTGACATTAAGTGAGCATGACCACTCTCAGGCACCAGGGCAAATTCGACTCAATATAAAAAAAATCGAAATGTGTGCTGGGACACATAGTAGAAGTGAAACTTCAACGAGTGGAAAAACGAATCGCAACAAAATTTTAACTTGGAAGTTTTACGGGCAGATTGTTAATGTTGTTAACTTGTTAAATTTAGTAGTATTTTTAATTGGTACTGTATAGCTGTTAGCTTAGATTTAAATTATTTTGTGCATGCTGTGGTCTCCTGTAAGTGAAGGAGTTACTTGATACTTTTGTCGTCCACTATAATTAACATGATCTGTGTATATTCTTTGTTGGAGATCCTAAATAAATAAATTTAAAAACCTGCTCGTAAAACCTTGTTGCGATTCGTTTTTCCACTTGTCCGTAGCTCTGAGCAGATAAGTTGAGCTTTTTATTACTTTCAGGCGTTTTAATGAGCATCTTCAGCTGTAAACCTTGTTCCAGAGGTTTTGAAAACAGTTTGTAAGCTATAAAAAAAAAAAAGTATTGTTGTTTCTCATTCAATCACCTTTGCAAAATATAACAACAGATGTTATATTTTGCAAACGTGATTTTATCAATAATTGTATAAATATGATAATTTTTATCTGTTGCATTTTATTTGTTTTTTTCTTTGTTTCAGTTGTCTAAAGAATGTCGCAAAGAAATGCAGTACTACAAGCTTCTTGCCAAAGAAGTGGATAAGCGCATATCCCTTCTTCGACCCCTTGTGGGTGAAACCGATTCGGATTCCGAAGATAAGACTGACGCTCCTGAACTACCTGAATGCGAATACGAACTATCCCACCCAGAAGTAAAGGCAGGCTACAAGCCCAAAAATGTCAAAAAATCTGCTGATACGTCACCAAAACATTCTCCTCCATCGCCAAGATATAATCGTCAATCGCCAAGATATGCTCGTAATAATATAACTTCCAATATGGTTGTGGAATCAATAGACTCCGGTTCGTCTAGGTCAAGCTCTCCGAAACTCATTATAGATCTCAGTTTGAGTATCAACAATGAAAATGTTAAAAGGTCCTTCTCACCTCCTCGTACTCAAGTAGATCTTCCTGAAAGAGATTATAACTGCACAACAAGAATTACTCAAAAAGTCGTAACCGAAAAAGAAGTAGTCACAGAAACCCAAACACATAAAAAACAAAAAAGAGCTTTTGCAGAAATTGCTAAGATCAGTCTTAATAATGAGAATTCAAGTGATAGTTTTGCTGACAATTTATCTGTATCTCAAGGTGGCCCCCCGTCTCTTAGTTCCAAAAGTTTTACAGGATCTCTTAACGACCTGACCAGGGACAGTCTGAAGGACGTGCTCAATGTTTTACCATTAGCACGGCAACGATCTTATACACTTCTAAATCCTGGTCCTCAACTCCTAGCTCATCTAGAAGTGCAATCATTGAACACTGGCGTTGAGATGAGCTGTATTTCTATGAGCGAATCGCTATCAAACCTAAGCCCTAATAAGAAGCGACGGAGTTGGGATCTGGAGACCGCCAAAATGAAATGGTCATCCATGGCGCTGGAACTGAAGCAGACTAAAGCAAATGGCCTTAACAGGAACCCTTCTAATAAAAGTTTTGTGAGACAACATCCGAAAAGCTCTCCTAAAACTTCACCACCCATTCGGGCTAAGTCAGTTGTTACAGAAAAATCCAAACGCAGCATTATAGCTCCGAAACCAATGTTAAAATCTAATCTAATGTCCAGTTCAGATCCCCTACCCAAGTCTGAACCAGTTCCGAGAACTAAGAAATCCGTCAGTCCAGTCCGAAACACCAACAACAATATTTCGGCAAAAGGTCCAGGATCTCCTAAAGCAGTTAAAAATCTCGAGCTAATGCCGCAAAACCACGAGCTCCGTCCTTCCATATCGGAATCAGAAGACCCGGCAGGTCGTGTCAGGGAACTCTATGAGAAGATACAAAATCAACAGCTGTTACAAATGGCAAGTTTAGTGGAAAAGCAGAAAAGGGAACAGATACTTCTTCAACAGGTCTTTGAGGAGCAAAACAATTTGCTCTTCAAGCAACTGAAGACTATTTGTCCCACGTCTCCGATAGAGGTGAAGGAGGCTTGGGGCGACAAGCATCTAGAACTAGAACAGCGCCAAGAAGGTGACAGAGGTCCGGTGAGTCTAAGTCAGCTGATCAACTACAAATCACCCGATCAAAGTAGTCTTGACAGTCCTGTTTCTAACACATTGACCAATACCAACAACTACATAAGCCATTGTAATGATGTCTTGAAGAAAAGCAGGGATATTACTGGGAGTATAAAAAAGCAGCCGATTAAAGCTCATAGCCAAAACGGGACTAAGATTATTACACCGAGGACGGAACCAGGGGCGACCAAAACACGAACTCAGTCCCCGAACTCGAGGTCCCCTACGAGGAACACGCCGACTCCCCCTCCGAGAAACACTCCGACGTCCCGGCGACTGAACTATGACACAAGTGCATCCTCTGGTCGTGATTACGATCCGATGTTGACCGATCGAACGAACGACACGATGGCCGATTTGAATGTTACATTCCCTTCTGACAACGACGATGGCAATTATTATGCTGAGCAAAATAACAGCGTTGTTGCCAACCATATCTATGGTAAACAAATTAAAACGACACATGCTACTGCGGCAATGAATTGTAATGCCGACATTGCCATCCGAGATATGGAAAAAACGATACATAATTCAATCAATTGCACTAACTCGCTAGCGTGCAGGCCTAAATTCAACATCCATGGGACGCCAAGAGAGGTAACGTATTACTGGTTTTTGGATACGTTTTTAAAATATATACAAAGAAGCACATACACGCAAGCTATATTACAAACTGACTTATATAAATATAAATGTGGCACAAATATGAAGCTAAAAAATGAGAAACGTAGATCAACTCATTAAAGAGTAGATCTACGTTTTGCCTGTTTACAAGATGTCCAGTTTTCATTGTTTGTTTCCGTGAGCTTATTGTGTTTGTGCTTAGTCCTGGTTCATCCTTAATTCTTACTGATGTTTCCTTATCCTGCATGCTATTGCTATTACACCCAGCCATTGGTTTATGTTTAATCGCGGTACAAGGTTCTTTATCGCCATGATTTCTTGTGTAATGCGTATCCTATGATTTTCATACAAACAAATCTTTTTTTGTATGTACCTACTTAATTGAACGATTACATTTTGAAATAATTTAGTCCATCATCATTAAAATGCTGAAATTACTTAGTTTCACCAGCTGGTGCTTCCTATTCCTGCTAACCCAGAATCTATATCCTGCTTTTCGATAAATCCTAAAGCTTCCCATTTTACCCAAACAACTTCAGCATGATTCAATATACAATTTTATGTACTGTCCGAATTAGCGAGCTGCAGCTACTAAAATAGTGGCTTTGGCCAAAGGCTACCTGGTCCGTCGTTTGATGCGAACGGACCGGGTGCAAGCGACGGTGCAGACCATTAAGGATGCTCTGCTGTGCGCGTTGCAGCTGCATCAAGACCGGGAGGGCATCAGGGGCGCTGATGTAGATCTGCATCGACGTCTCATTCAGCAGGTACGTTTCGTGGGGCTGTTACGGGCACTGCACTGGTTTTGGTTTCGAGACTTTTTTAAAGTGGATTTTCGTCATGTCATTTTTATAAGTACTTATAATAATTTCTTATTTTCATTGGTTTTTGATTACTTATCAGACCAACTACTAGTTTTAACTCGTTTTAGTTTTGCTGGTTTGTAATAGTTACTAGACTGAAAATTAATTTCATGTGCCTTTTATCGGCTACATATTTTTAAACATCAGGTCTTACAGTCGTTATAATGGTCCTCAGATCACGGCAGCCTGTTACTCCCTGCACGATACGTTCGTGGCAAGCACAGCGGCCGAACGTTGCGCGATGATATCCGCCGACAGAGGGCGCCGCCGCTCGCTGGCCGTCCGCCGCCTCAGCAATGCCAGCTCTTACAAACAGACGTGAGACTATGCTTTATAATGATATGGTGCATCTAGTGCGTTCCCGAAATAGTGCTCCGAGATTGATACGATATTCAGTAGTGTTTGAAGCCTTCGATAGCCCGGAGACGCTAATGGCTTTTCACAAATAAATTGACATTTATAAATTGACCAGAGCGCTATTTTGAGAATGTTTCTGGAGACGCATTTTAGGAAGATACTGTTCATTACTTAGACTCAGGAAGAGGATTCAAGAGTATCGCATCGTAGAGTTCTTGGGGGAAATAATTCTGCTTAGTCTAATGGTGGTGGTGTTCGTTAGAGGGTGAACATAAGTTTCCGGCATAACAACTCATAAATAAATGCTATTATAATACCATTGATATATAAAATTGCTCAAATTCTCATTCATAAGAAATAGAAAACTAAGTCATCATTAACAACCAATTTTATTTCAAAATTTTAATCCAACTCTCTAACAAAACTATACTAAAACAGGGACCTAATGACACAAAGCCACACCGGGGCGTTTCCCGCGCGCACCAAGCGACCATCCACGGCCTCGCTGATGACGCAGTCTAACTATGGTAACACTGAACAGCATAATGTTGCCAGCTTTTGTTTTGCCTAGAGGCATGCATAAATAGACCATTCTTTTGGAAGCCTACGAATAGCCCAAAAATGGTTATATTCTTTTTTATAGTCCTATAAGTCGCTTACAAAACTGCATATAGTAAAACATAGCATGTTGGGGCTTTTAATCGCATTGTGAATCTTGCCAGATCACTAAATAAATGGTGCTGCCATTTTGCCGTTCTCCTAATACTTGTTAATTACCATCTCACGTTAGCACGGCAACACACTAACCTCGTATTGTTGCATGGCTGTTTTGAATTTAAATTTGGTGCTTTTTATGTTCCTCGTTTGTGAAGGCTTTTTTCCTTCAATTTTATTATTATTGTCGACAGCCATAAGCCATCAGAAGTTAGTTTCCATCACTAATAATCACTACAAATTCAAAATCATTTTTTTTTATATCAGTAAGTACAGGTACTTGATGGAAACTTCTGTTAGTTTGTAAATGTTACTAGATGTTTAACAAGACCGATTTCTTTTTAGTGCTTTTATAAACTGTTTTTGAAAAATAGTGTTAAAAAAATAACTTAACACAGTGTTTCAATAGAGAGCAGCGGTGGCCCAGTGGTGGCGGCCCCGACTTACGAACAGTAGGTCGTGGGTTCGAACCCAGGCAGGCACATTACTTTGTGTAATTGATTTCATCACCTCTGCTCTCAAAACGGTGAAGGAAAACATCGTGAGGAAACCGGCATGTCTTAGAACCAAAACTTCGAAGACATGTGACATCTCCAATCCGCACTGGGCCTGCGTGGTAGATCATAGCCCATTCCCTCTCAAAAAGAGGAGGCCTGTGTCCCAGCAGTGGGAACATTAATAGGCTGTTGATGATGAGTGTTTCAATAATTCATACTTACTAACGTTTTTGGGACTTCGAAGATCCCCGAAAGAACTTGTGCTCCATCACGGAGTTTCGTTTGTCGATGTCAATTGTCAAAACTGCCCTGCGGTATGGAGTACCTACATTTGTCACGATTTGCCAATGCCTGTTTCACCAAACTTTTTGATGTTTATAAGCTCACTAAACGCCATCAATAGATCTGTTGTTATAACACTGTTTTACTTTAATGTCGCAGAGACGTTTAGCGAGGACAGGGGCTCGGTGTCGCGTCACATGTCCAGCCCGCACCGGCGCCCGTGGCGCTGACCCTCGCCCACCCCACCCAGTTGCCTGCCGCGCTTCTTCGGCCACTGCTGGGCCAAGCGCCACACCACTGGGCTGTAAACTTGGCCTTGGGCTTTGCCCATCAGACCAGAATTTTTTACAAGCGTTTTTATAACTTTTTTTTATTAGCCTGTGTACAATGCTATACATGCATCTTTTGGAGCGTGAAAATTTTTGATTAAAAAAACAAAGCGCGAGGCCAAAATTAGCTAACGCTGCCAGCGTTAGCTAATTTTGGCCTCGCGCCAAAGATCCATGTACAACTTTATGTAGCCTGTAAAATATAGCGCCCGATTATTCGGACGAAAAGGTGGATCGGTTAAACACATAACCCGTATGTTTTATTAACCATAAAATGGTTAAAAAAGCATACGGGTAACCTTTTCAGTCCCTAAGAAATATTGTCATGTTTGGATGATACGGCAATGATTTCAAACGTAAATTGTTATTACTGATGTTTTTATTTTAAATTAATGTTTAAGAACGAAAGAAAAACAATGCTCGAGCTTTATTTATATCTGCTCTCTGATAAAATAATTAATACATTTTTGTTTTGGTTTGAAACGATGGGGAAGCTTCTTTACCATTAGTAATTTTGTTAAAAAATCTGCTCTCTTTTATAAAATTTTAATGCAACGACTAAATCGTGCTTTAATAAAAATATTTTTGAATTCTATTTAAATTATGTAATTACTCTTTCTTTGAAACTTCGGCAGCTTTGTCTAATATTTAAAAGCACCGAAGTAAGTTCAAATACATTAACAATATTATTTATTATTAGTATTTTAGTCATAAATTATGGTTGTAATATTGTTATTCCGTTTTGTAAGCTTCCAAAGCAAAGTGCCTATATTTGCAGCTATGTAAATTAGACTTAAAATTAATATTTTAAAAATATACGTACGTATATCTTAATCCCCGAAAAGTTTAAACAAAGCTGTAGGTAGCTAGGACCAGATTTCGATGTTTGGGACTTTTAGGTAGCTAGGACCACATTTTGATATTTGGGTCCCTTGTTTAGGAACTCGCAAAAATGTGGTTAGACAGGCCCGATGGTCGAGCTTAACAAATTGGTAGTTAGAAAGTGATTTTATAAAAACGCGGGAGTTTGTACTGGAGTGGTGTGGAAGCGAATGGCGTGCTTGTCAAGACAAACCCACATTCTGCTTACTTACTAGCAGGATCCAGGATCTACTCAGGGTGCAGAAATACTTATTACAAAGCTAATATTACGCATTCTGTATCTGTAAACGTGCTTCTAAACGGGCAATATTTTTCTGCAATATGTGGTTGCAATACAATGGCTGGCACTGTTGCCATACTATGCAATATTGCAGTAAGATATGGCCACCCAAATTTTTGTATGGCAAAGCATTTGTACGTGTAGTCGGCAATATTTTCGACATGGCCGAGCCATACTGGCCAATAGTACAGCCACACATTGGCGAGCAAACATAATTGCTGCCAAAATACTTGTTTTTATTGATTTTGGTAGACATCTGTTATTTTCTTATTACCAATAAATGTGAAATAGTAACCAATGGGTAAGGTAACCAAAAAAGGTTTAAAAGAGGCTTTTTCTATGTCGCGGCGATAAATTCTAGTTATGTAATCTTTTAGATTTTAAGAAATTGTACACTCTATATCTAAAAGTTGTAGTTATATTTCACACGCCTATATACCTAACATTAGCCGTTATGCCTCGAAATAAATTAAGTAAATAATAAATAAGTATGTATAATAATTTTTACAATAAAACGAACCAGTGAGAAAATGTAGTGAACGTTTTGAGGTTTCAGACAGAAAGTACTTTATCAGACAAATACTTGATTTTCTTACAGTAAAAATATAGTTTTGTTCCACAAGTCGGATAATTTAGTGGGTCAGCCTGGAATAATCCAATAATGATTACTTTCTTTTTTCTTCACTTAGTTTGTGAGGAATGAATGGAACATTAGTATCGTCTAAAATATGAAGTAAGATTTTGGTACCTACAGGAGCTAACTTAGGGTTTAGAGAACGGAGTATGAATCTTTTGATTTAGCGTCACAAATACCTACGTGCAGTTTATAATATTACTAAGTAACCTTTTAGAATATTTTTCTGTATAATATGGCAATAATCAAGAATGAAATGGTAACACTGAATTGTATTTCTTTGTGACGCTGAACTCAAATCGTAATGATCACATAACATCACGCCTGTATCACCCCGAAGGGTTACGCAGAGGCGTATTATAGTGCAGTCAGCAGCAATATGTATACACTTTCACTTAGCAACGTTTGAAAGCAATTTCCACCTACAGATTGATTTCATTTTCATGTGACGTAAACGTAAAAATATTTTGGAAACCATATTTTCATGAAGTAGGTTATATCTAACTTTCCCAAGTGTAAGCATATTATTGCTCATTAGGTGGTGGGGACCACCTAATCGGAGCTGTGGGTTGTTGGAAAGAGATACTGCGGCCTCGAAACAATGGGCTAAGAAGGAACAAGGGAGGTTTTTATTCAGGAGCGGGAGGATTCATTTGATGATTTCTACCCTCCAAAAAAAAAAGGTAGGTACTGTTGGCTCAGATTTCGCTAGAAAAAAAATATCTTTACAAATTATGTCTTCTTACGCCGTTTAATTTAAAAGAACTTTCCATCTTTTTTAAACGTCTAACATAATTTTATGGCAACCGTTCGGTTTAGTTATGCTTAATTAATTTCCATGTACGGGCAACAGCACCATATAGGTGCTTCTAAACGGGCTATATTTTACTTCAATACAATGGCAATATTGCCAGCCATACTATGCATATTGCAGTAATGGCCCTGCCATATAGCCACACATATTTGGTATGGCCGAGCAATAAGTGCCAATAGTACAGCCACACATTGCCCGGAAAGTATAGCCCGTTTAGAAGCTTCTTGAAACTACTCAAAACCAAAACCGATATATTTTATACAAGGTTGTATGTCGTGCTAACTTCTTGCACCTCTAGTCAGTAATTTTTATTTCACAAATTTCGATTAAATATTCTTTATTTTTTTCTTAATCGTATCCATGTAATGAACACTGCATGTATAAAATGAAGATATTATATTTTATGTGTAAGGGTCTGCACTTCCCGTCGTGGCTGCGGGTTTTTCGCAAGAGGAATACCGGGGCCTCGACATAAAGGGTTAAGAAGGAACACGGGTGGTTTTTAGTGTAGAAGTCAGACACTCCCTTGCGCTCTGCCCAAGTGCGGGAGGGTTTATTTGATGATTTCCCATCCTACAAAATAAAAAAGGGTCTGCAGGTGGGCTTTATGCCTTAGATTTCGGTAATAGTCGCCTGCCTAGCCTTTTCTTAAGATGGCTGCCAGTCTAACCGGCTGTAGCTAAATCATATAAATAAATTATATGGGGCCCCTTGGGGGGCCAACGACGACGACTTGGGGGTTAACGACTTTCAAAGATTGATAATTAACAGCCAGGACCAACGGCTGTCTGCTTTCAATACTTATTTAATAAAATACCATATTCTTATCTTTTTTTGCTATCTAAATCACATTGAAAAAAAAAACACTTCAATCAACTAGGATTCACCTATCTTGCCTCGAGGCAGAAAGTGCTGAATGAGCATGCTCCTTAAAAATATGTTCAGTGAAAAAGGAAATTGTATTTCAAAATGATGTACCAAAAATATTAAACGCTTTTACTTTGTTATTACTATTATTAATATTAAGCCACTGGTGTCACAAACGGTGTATTTCCAAAGATGTTTTTCCGTGGACCTAGTGAGATTAGAGTACTGTATTTTCATGCATACCTTTTTACGCAATAAATATTGAATAACATGTAGTGTTTTCATTCGCATCCTAACATATAACGGCACGGTAGGCGCAGTGGCTGAGCGATTGAACTGCTGCACTGCGTGTCGCGGGTTCCGTCCCCGCACGGAACAAGTATTTGTATGGCCGACAGATAGTTGTTTCGGGTCTGGGTGTTTGGTTTGTTAAGTCAGATTAAATGTTTGTAAACGCACCCACGCCAATGATACAGGAGAAATTCCAAGTCTGGTCGTTCCGAGTACTAATAGGTATGTTTCCTGATTAAAAAAAGTAAGTAGTTATAAAACTAGAAAACCCCACTGAAAAAACTGAAAAGCAAAAAACAAGCACATTTTAAATAAAAATAAAAAAAACTTGGAAGCTGGCGAGGTCCATTCAATTTGCATAATTTAATATTCAAATGGACCTCATCTGCTTCCAAGTTTCATTTTAATACCCTACTCGATGGTAACGGAAGATTTTAATTTCAACTCCAAGTTTTGGCACCCGAAATCCACAAATTGTTTTTGTTTTTCAATTTTCAAGTAACCAGTCCCAGTGACACTCGCGCCAGCAAGATAAATCTATCGACGTTAATTTTATCCAAATCCGTTTAGGAGTTCTAAAGGAACACAGAAATCGACATACAATAATATGTAAAAACATACATACCAGTCAAACACATAACCCTCCTTTTGGGCTTGACCGCAGTCGGGTAGATAGTCCGTCAATTAGAATATCGATAAAAACTTTTTAACAAAAAAAAACCGACTTCGACAAAATATAAAACACAAAAAAGTGAAAAATAAACTTGACAAGAAAAAATAGTTTCAGAAGTCTGTGACTTTTGTTTAATTGATTTAATTTTGAGTGTATAATGAGTGTGAGATGCCTCCTGACGCTCAACTCTCGTTATAGGTACCCAAAACTATACCCAAAATAAATCAAGTCGGGTACATGAGCGGATAAAATGGGTATTTTTTGGAAATCTATCTGACGGACTTATTACATTTGTCAACTACACCCTTTTATTTATCAAACATGGAAGCAATTCAGAGAGCAATGCAGAGCCGAGGACGAACCCCACAAGGGAATTTATACATTGCACAAGGAATGGCGAGATAGCCATATGATATAGGGGTATTCGGTAGCGACCGTCTAACCCTGTGCATGTGGGAATCAACAACTCACCTACAAAGAAACAACACATTGCTCAAATTTTATTTATTTCTTTCCATATACAGACCCATCTGATTTCAACTTTAAAAATATCCAATAAATTTGGTGTAAAAACTATTGTGGTATCACGAGACGAATATAAAAGAATAAATGCTAGCGTTTGATGACACGTGAGCAATCAATTATAAACTACTATAAATATATGAATCAATAAGTAGACAAAAGCGTGTTCTGAAGCACAAAATAAAACGTCACACATGTATACACTATCTGTACATCTCGTTCATCGTCCGACACTCGCGAACGTCTCACTCGGCCTCCCGATGTGATAACCAACCATCTCCGGAAATGGTAACTATTATGCTCTAAACGTTCACGTGTTGACCACATCGCCGACGACAGTGTACATGGGGGGGTGACTGCGGAGCCCTAGGCCGCCTAGGGCAGCGTGTACTTCACGTAGGGCACCTCCACGTCGTTGCCGTCCTCGTCGTTGCAGCACAGCTCGAACACCAGCGCCTTCACGTGCGGCTCCAGCTTCTTCTTGGACACCTTCTGCACCACCTCGGACATTGGCAGGCCCAGTCGCTCCTGGCGCTTGGCGGCCGGCATGAAGAACGAGTACAGCATGCACACGCCCTGCGACAACATCGTGATCTCCAACTTGTGGTCGTTCTTGAAGTAGTCTAGGAACTGTTGGAGGGTCACCTCGCCCTTCACTTCGAACCGGTCCCAGAGCGTCCATTTCTTGTCGTAGTATGTGTTTGTTGGGGCGGCTATGGGTTCTGAGAAGCCGAAGAATGGGAGGGCGAGGTTGACGAATCCGTTTTTGAAGACGTCTAGGGTGTTGAATCCCTGAGCGAGTTTGTAGAGCTCGAGGCAGACGAGGCCGGCAACCACGGAGGTGGTGGTGGCGATGGCGGGGATGATCTTGCCGGCGATGAGTTTGGAGCGATGTCGGTCGGCGGGCGGGATCTTGTAGTTAGCGGCGCGCAGGTTGGAGGCGGCGACGATGAAGTCCATGTGGAAGTTGGAGTCGTCGTCCTTCTCGAAGTCCAGCGGCGTGATCTTGAGCGAGCCGAGCTTGGCGGGCGACGGCAGCTCCGTGATGATGTTCTGCACTCGGTCGTGGTCCATGTCGTCGCTGTTCTGCTGCAGTTGCGCGTCCGTCACGGCGATCTTTACGCCAGATTTCGGGCTGAATTTTGGTACCTGCGGATGTTTAGGCTGGTTAGTAATTTAAATTCGCTAGACAATGGATGGAAGTTAAATTGGTCTCCTGAAGACCATTAATTTATTATAGGTTTTGATGAGTCAGTCATCATAAATTGAGTTTTTTTTGGCAAATTCCACCTATACTAACAACATTTTAATGTTTGTGTCACCTAGCCCAGGTCACAGTGAAAATTAGTAATTTACAAAATAATGAAAATTAGTTTTACCTCAATAGTCAAAGCAGCCTTTGCAATCCTCTCCCTATCCACACAGGGCTCCATGCCGTATACGTGAGCCCTAAGATTAGCGGCAGCCACTACATAGTCGAGGTGGAGTTCTTCATTCGGGTCAAAGGTGAGAGGTTCCGGGCAGCGCTTCGGGCCCGACCAGAATAGGACTCTACTGGAGGTCCTCTCGAAGGGAGGGAAGTTGTACAGCAGCTGCTTGATCTGGTTGGAGTATTGGGCCTCAAAGTGCAGGCGCGCCCAGGTGACGCAGTCTTCGAATGTCAGAGGGCGCTCTTGGATCGCGTTCTGGAAAGGTAAAATCGAATGAGTTGTTTGGTTAATGATAGACATTTGTACTTTAAATAAAATTAAGTAATATCATCACGCCTGTAATCCCCGATGGATTAAGCTGAGGTGTACCCATTAGTGCAACCATATTTCGCCAATTATGCCGAAATAACTGTCTATGTCTTAAGCCAATGTCAAAGGGGGCATCCCTATTGTCATGAAACCAGATCCCATGGATGCTACTCAGAAATTCCTGATAGAAAACCCCTATACATATAACTTTGTGCAACCCGGAAATGAACCCAGGACAACATTTTTATTTATGTACAGACAATATTCCAGAAATTGGATCAAGACATATACTTGTAGAGCTGTTAGGCCTCATTTACGGAGACACGGGGCGTCGCGCGGTGCGTTTTTAATGCAAGCACATGGCGATGTATGAAAACGGTGACGATTTCAAACGTCGATTTTACGAGAAGCGATTATTTGCCCGTTAGTTTAAAATGCAGCGTTTGTTGCGGTGGACCCGCCTCTCCGTAAATCGGAAATCGGAAACGAGCCCTTAGTTACACAATAAATATTATGATTACTCTTTCTGAAAATCATCAATAACGAAAATCACAACATACCCTGACGCTTTCAATAGCATCAAGTGGCTGGCTACCGGGCAGCTTCAGGGTCCTGTCCAAGAAGTGAGCGTCCCTCAGATACTGGGCGGCATGCTCCGCAGCCTGACGGAACAGCCCCTCGAATTCGTCGCGCGCCCACTGAAGGGTGTGCTCGATTGCGTTGGGGAAGTTCTTCAGCGTACAGATGGGGATGCTCTTCTCAGGGGGGTCTTGAGAAGAGCTGTAAGATTCAGTCAGGAACGGGACTACCACCTGCAGAAGAAATGTGTGTTGATTAGATTTTATTGTAACTACAGAGCTAACACCCTAACTTTGAAGTAGTTAGTGCTCAGTTAGGGTGTTCCTGCTTTTATGACACTGCGAATTTGCACACTCTTTTCTTGAAAAAATTGTTCAGTCAGCGTAGAGTTTATTGGTTCTTCTTCTTAGCATGTCGATGGGGCACACTAAATTGTGTCAGCTCAAAACTGAACTACTAGTTTGCCGCTTTCAGTAGCGTCCCCCAGTTCCTGTAGTAAACATCGCAGTGTTTGCTGCTCACGGCGTAAGCACCCACAAAGTGCTCGAGAATGGAATCGGGTTTATTGGTTCTCATCAGCAGATAATCATAGAGAGCTCACTTTACATACTCGGGATATTATCCCTTTGTTGTCTTATACAGCATTCATAGTTTTTAAGCCTCCATATGATGAAATCCATTAACATGCCGCATCTTGCCAAGCTATCTTTGCAGTAGCCAGTAGTCAACCTGGGTGCGCAAATGAAGTTGCAAAAAAATGTGACAAACAATACAATTCTCAACTAACCTGTGTATTCCCCTTTGTACCAAGTGTACCACTTTCCAGCAGTGGTTTCCTGTAGTACACACAACGCCTATCCATGTAGATCCTGGCATCTACATTATCCAGGGCATTGGCCACTCCGTCCAGGGCTTCGAAGAATGCGTCATCGTACACGGATTCAGTCTCAGGACACACGCGGTTCTCCTGAGCCAGTACATTCACGTCGGGGTTCATGCGTTTTATCACCTGGAATTCACAACATGTTTTATTAACAACAAGCTTCAGAGTTCCTTACTGTGATTCGGCGAAAATGAGTCCTGCAAAAATATTCATACGTAATATTTTTCCGTTTTCATCGATAATTTATATCGGTAGACGAGTCTGCACAATATAAGGTATAACTATACTTGGCCAAGGATGTTTCAGTCTCACATAATGTCGAGTCAATTATCAACAGTAGCGCAAATCTCTTAAAGCGATAGTATTCCTATGGAAAATTTAATAACATTCCGCCCAATTTTGAAATTGAACCCAGGCCAGAATCAAAGCTGTAGTATCTCTGCCAACAGACACGCTAACAAAATATTAGGCAGTGAAATCACGGATCATGCAGACCAAGATACTGTTAAGACTAAATCATACAGCTGGGCAGGGTCTACCCATGACTTGTCTTTTTCTACCTTGGGCTAATGAGGGCTGGTCGTTGGATTCATCATCACAGAACAGTAAATTATGAAAACGCTGCTGCCCCGATCACAATCCATGCGTGCATTTTTTATTGTTTGAACACTACACTAAACATAATCTTGGTTTCATTCTCGATGTGTTGATAAAACCTTTTTTGTAATACATACATACATATTATTCGAAGTAGAAATTAGTTGAACCACATGCATTAATAATGTTGCAGTGTTTCTGTTTATTTATTTTGTAACACGTTTCTTGTTTCCCAAAACCTTACAAAAATCGCATTAATCTTGCAGAAAAGCAATATTGTCTTACCTTAGCAGCAGTACTAGACTTGGGTTTCTGCACATCGTAAGGTCTGAAGAGGAACTGCCGGTTAAGATTCGACTTCTCGATGAAGTCCATGTCGGTGACGGTGATTTGCCCGCCAGCGGCTCCCACGCCGATCATCGCGAAGTTCTTCAGCAGCTCACAGCCGATGGCGCCAGCGCCTGGGAAAGACGAATGTGGTTAGATGAAAGGTTTCAGGAGTACCTACACCAGTTCGGGTATGCAGCCGCCTTATTATTATCTGATGCGGTCTTGAGCCGTTTCATGAAAACGGACACCAAGGCGAATGACGTCTTGCTCACTTGAAATGCATGCACATAAAGCTCTTTCTGAACATTTTAAACCGAATCCACGTCGATCAAAGTGATGGCCACCTCACAAGCTACTGGTTTTTAAGAGTGCCGCATTTTGGCCAATCGGTCTCTTTTTATTTTATTTTTATTTTATTTATTAGGGACAAAAAACAGTTACATGCCAAGCTTAACTAAAGATTCTTAAATTAGCACAACAGTAACTTAGCAATACATTTATACACAATCTCACATATTTATGTTATTACACATGTAACCAACAACATTGTCCACGAATTCACAAAAAAGTAGTTAAAGAAAACAGACAAATCGTGTGCATTGTAAAATATTAGAAAAAAGAAAGAAAGAAAAGAAAAGGTATATACTTATGACTTTAGTAGTTCTATTGCTTTTGCCCTAAAGCGATCTTTGGAAAGAGTAAATATGTCAAGCTCCATAAAGTGCGCGTTGTACGCATCAACAAGGCGCCGAAGAGGCACGCGCTCCCCAGCGTTAGTCCTGCACGAATTCGTGTGGAATAGTCGAGGCACACGCACCCCACGAATCATGACAGATCTAGGTACTATATAATGTAAACTATTTGACAAAGGAATACAGTCGAATCTATTATTGCATATTCCATGCAGCATCATTACTCCCAGAAGAAGTCGTCTAGACTCCAAACTAAGAACATTATATCGTTTCAGTGATTGTTCATAGGAGACTTTAGAACGATAACATCTATAATTCATACTACAAAAATACTTCTTCTGAACAATTTCTAGCCTATCCTTGTACTTATCATAAAGAGGATCCCAAATTTGGACGGCATATTCTAATTGAGACCGAATCAGTGTTTTATATAATGTTAAGAATGTAGAGGGTCGCACAAAGCTACTTGAAAATCTCATCACCATTCCATACATTTGAAAGGCTTTTTTTACTATATTGTCAATATGAGTATCAAAATGCAGATTAGAATCAAGCGTAACACCCAAGTCACGAACTGATTTAACTTTGTTAAGACTTACATTGTTTATCGAATAATTAAATTTGATGAGATTTTTATTTTTAGTGAAAGAAATTGTGTAACATTTGGAAAGGCTAAGGAAAAGTTTATTTTTGAGGCAGTATTCATAAAGTCTATCAAGGTCCTGTTGTAAATAATGACAGTCGCGAATATTTTGACAGGTGGTATAAATTTTCATATCGTCTGCATACATCAAGAAATGTGAGTTGAAAAAACAATGTTTAATGTCATTAATAAACAATACAAATAGAAAAGGACCTAATACTGAACCCTGTGGAACCCCGGATTTAACAACTATAGAGTCAGATTCATGCCCATTGACGATGATCTTTTGAGTCCTATTGAAAATATATGAAGCAAACCATCTGAGTAAGTTACCGCGTATACCATTAAAGGCAATTTTTTCCATGAGAAGTTTGTGGTCCACTTTGTCAAAGGCCTTCTGAAAATCCGTGTAAACAGCCTCAACCTGTACCCGGCGGTCCATGTTTTCAAAGAGATAGTTCACAAAGGTCATGAGGTTAGTCGTGGTAGAACGACGTTTAACAAAACCATGTTGTTCGGGTATGATAAGATGACGGATATGAGGATATAGTGCACTGTGCACAAGTCGTTCAAAAACCTTTGACAAAGTGGAAAGAATGGAAATAGGCCGATAATTCTCTACATTATTTTTATCGCCACTCTTGTACACAGGGGTTATAGAAGCTCGTTTCCAAACTGCAGGAAAGACTCCTTCCTTCAAACATTTATTGAAGATTATATATATGGCGGAAGACAAGTGGTCAGCTGTACTTATGAAGAAGGAGGGTGGTATGCCATCAGGTCCAGCTCCTTTAGAAGAATCCAGTGACTTCAATGCTGTACGTATTGATTCCTTAGACAAGTAAATATCAGAGATATATGGTGAATTGTCTTCATAGCAATTAGACGGCTGCCATATGTCTGGGTCAAAGGTAGAGGGTTCATATACTGAACTAAAGAAAGTCGAAAACAAATTACATATTTCCTTAGGGTCGTCGGAAGAAACATTTTTATAAAACATATTAGCAGGGTACTTAGCTTTGCCCTTCTTGGAAGAGACATACGACCAAAAATACTTAATAGATTTGGGAATACTGTCTTCAACTGATGTCATATTTCTCTTATAACATTTAACGGCCTCATTATGAAACAATTTGCGATAATTTGAAAAATGCACATAATCAGAGTGATTACTATATGTCTTCCACTTAATCCAAGCGCGTTCTTTAGTTTTAAATATTTTTATTAGAGAAGGTGAAAACCAGATCGGAAATTTTGAGTTTTTAGTATGAGTCAATGGAGTATGTGACCTGATAACTCTATATATGATTTCATAAAGACAATCAACAGCCATCTCAGACGAGTGGTGAGAGAGTGACTCTTCCCAATCTATATTGCTAAACTCATATTTAATGCAATCATAGTTGGCTTTAAAAAAGTTATACCTGCGAAAAGAATGGCATTTCATTGGTTTGAAACGCACATCTAAATGAGTTAATATAGAAAAGGGTGGGTGGAGGCTATCGGGATTTAGCAGGATGTTGCACGGTATCATTTGAGGGTCTGCGTTAGAGATTATCAAGTCTAGTACACGACCTAAACTATTTTTTGTGTAGTGGAATTGTAAACCATTTATTATATTTATAAAATTAAGTAAGATACGTCCCGTAGAGTCCGTGTGACGCGCAGTGGCATGGTTTCCTTGCTGCACCCAGTCAATCGCAGGCAAGTTATAGTCACCAAAGAAGTGATATGAATTGCAATTGGGGTTATTAGCTAAACCTTGCAGCATGTCAAAGTATTGCTCATATACCTCTGCAGGGGACACTGGAGGTATATACACGACACCAATAATATGACGTGTATGATGCTGCGCGGCAGGCAACTGTACCAGTACTTGTTCAACTTCAGAGTTAAATAATTGAGTTGTCAATATTGTTGCTCGCAATTCACGAAGCACAGCAATTAGGACGCCTCCTCCATCTTTTTTACATGTCGCGACACGGCTCTTTGCCATGTTGTTGTTGGTTTAAAGCATACATCTAACAAAATACCATGGAACCCTGCATAGGTGTAATATTAATCATAATTATAATTGAGCACTGAATACAATATTGTGGTCATATAGATTACAATCACAAGTGCGCTCTTACACCTTTCAATAAGACTACCTGCGGCACTCAGAGATATTTAATGATTACTTAAGCCGTCACTTAGTAAATGTTTGACATATTTTTGTATGAAAAAACTGTCGAAACCATTACTAAGTGATGGCCTAAGTAATCATTAAAGCTCTTTGAGTGCGGCAGTAACACTTTATTTTTTGTTCAGATTGGTGCCATTTACCTAAACATTTATTTCTAACAACTTACCTACGCGACTAGTATTCATTTCGATAACACGTTATCAGTTATCACAATAATTATGCAAATTAGACGTAATATTCTTCAGAGATGGGTATTGTTTAGAAGTATAGTTAAATCTAGAGAGTGGAAGACCCATCGATGCACAAAATATATATTTTTCTGAACACAAAATTAGCATAATGAGAGGGAATGGGCTAAAATCCACCACGCGGGCCCAGTGCGGGTTGGTAGATTTCACGATGTCATGATGTTTTCCTTCACCGTTTTGAGAGCAGTGGTGATGACATAAATTACACAAAGTAATGCGTCTGCCTGGGTTTGAAGTTTCGAACCCACGACTTACTACTCGTAAGTCGGGGCCGACACTGCTCCGTATACCACATCCACATAGAAAATATCTGATGCTTCCTACAAAAGTGCAATATCTACACAGTCAAAATGTATAAAAATGGCTTCGGTTTCAGCCGGAGGTTGTAGTGACAGCCGATTTCCAACTTCGGCAAGTAATATCGCTATTTGTGTTTGTGAGTTTAATGGTTTGTAGTTTAAAATCGATAAGCCGACTTCGACGCTGGAGAATTGTACGTCACCCGTAACAAACTTTAATTAATATCATCATCTGCCTAGCATACATACGGTAATATTTAGGCATAATGTAAAAATAAAAATCCATATTTTTTATCCGGGTCCTGGCCTGGTTAAGTTTCTTTTAACATTGCCCCTTGGATCATGAGGCCTTGGGCGCATGCCCAGTCTACCCACCCATTGGAAAGGATGACCCTGATTGTATATATTTTACAGCAAGTATTTTTTTTATAATAGAAGGTTTTTTAATATATCAAGAAATCTATGACTACAAGACAATGAGTCAGGTACTTTTATGAGACCTAGAAAAAAATACCTATGTAATTACTAGTAGTCTTTGTTCATGAGTTTTCCTGTCGTTAATACATTCATAGATAAATATAGCATGTCAGAAAAACATGTAGACTGCGAGATTTACCTTTTAATCTCGCGATAAGTTTTTATAAAATGTGTGTAATAAATACTTGGATTTGGTTCAATTTTAATTTTTTTTTTTTTCTTTTTAGAGCATTTAAATAAAGACTTGTTTTTAATAATAATGATGACTAGTCCGGCGTTTCATTAGCGTCTATCAGCTCCCGTAATGAGCAAACAGCAAGACTGGCAGGACACGTTATCGAGTTTATGTGTTATTGTTTATTTTGGACAACAAGCCAGCCACACTGTTCACAAACCACTGTAATTCCTGAAAGCCCGAATCAACAGTGGCGACCACCAGAAGAGCGCCGAGACAATGAAGGTCGACGAAGTGCCAGAGAAACAATTTACTGTCTTGGATCCCGCAACGAAATTAGAAAAATAGCGGAAGAGTAACACTTTCTGTGTCTTAACCGATTTATTTTCACTAAGCAAAAGAAACATAATATTTAAATTCGCATAAATTGATCAATACACTGCCACTGACAGTCGTCAACGGCGAAGGCACTATATTAATAAACAATACGAGGAAAACGACTACTAATCCCAAAGTATTAAGCAGGGTCCTTTATTGAGTTCCCCATGATTTTTATATGAGTTGTTTTGATAAGGGACGATAGCAAAACAAACAGATAACGCCAATACTAATGTATTTTAGATTAAAAGGGTTATTAACCTTTTGGCTTATTATAAATGAACTAGCGGACGTCACGCGGTTTCACCCGCGTAGTTCCCGTTCCCGTGGAAATACAGGGATAAAAAGTATGCCTATGTCACCCGGGGATAGAGTAGCTTCCCAACGGTGAAAGAATTTTTCAAATAGGTCCAGTAGTTTCGGAGCCTATTTGTTACAAACAAACAAATCTTACCTCTTTTTAATATTAGTGTAGATTACTGCCGCACTCAGAGAGCTTTTATGATTACTTAAGCCATGACTTAGTAAAGGTTTTGACAGTTTTTTAGTATGTCAAATCTTTAAAAAAAAAAAAAAAACAATATAAGTGACGGCTTAAGTAATCATTAAATATCTCTCGAGTACCGCAGTAACTAAAATAGTTATACTTGTTTGACGAAAATTATTGTTAACGTCTTTATGGACCTTTCTCTTTACATAACGAATTTTTGGAAGCTACTGGTGCAAATGTCGAATTAGGAGCTTTATAATGCAGACAGCCTAAACTTAACGAAACACACACAAAGGGACTCATTCTTCTTGTCTATGCAGAATTATAAGCTTGGGAAGACTTAGAAACAAGGAACTGGTACTCACCAACAATGAAATACTTCAATTCACCCAGCCTCTTCTGGAAATGCTTCCCAAAGACAGCTACTTGGCCATCATATCTGGAGCCAGTCGGCTTGCAGTTCTCCTCATTCAAGAGTTCACGTTCCTTGGGAAGACACTCAATGGCATCCAGATAAAGCCACTGCATGATGGGGTGGAACTTGCCAGAGCAAGCCTTCATCACCTCTTGAGCTACTACACCACCGATGGCAGCATTCATGGGGTTAAGGTCGCCGGAAGACACCTGGAGGATGGGTAGGAGAAAAAAAAAAGTTGCAATTTTTTTACAAAATGAGGTTTCCGATTTTTATTTGTCTAATCTAAGAAGACCTGACAAATCTAGATGAGATTATGTGGTCTAAAGTAGCAGCTAAGCACAGAAAGAAGGGTCTACAAACCTTGCAGAAAGTATTCAGCAATTCAGAATTGACTTCCATATCCCCATTTTTGAAGACATCAATTTTATCCACATAATCCATGAATTTAATAACATCGGAATCACACCAGGGTTTTGGAAGACGGCCTTCAGACTCCTCAAATTTGTAGAGGGCAGCGAACCCAACATGCAGTTGCTGTGGGTAGTCAAACTTGCCGAAGTCAGCAATAAGGAACTCTGGGTTTGCAAACGATTCCTTCAGAGGCTTAAACTGGATTTTCTTGGGCATTTTCACTTGAGTGACGATTCCTCCACGGATATATTTGGAGCAGTTGGTAGTGTCACCAATGCTAAAGGTGTATGGACCAAGGACTTTGATCTTGCGGGGCTCACAGCCATTGAGTTCAGTCATGCCTTCAACCTGTAACATAAAAGATGATGGTTGTAGAAAGACAGAATTGGGCAGTTGTGTAAAAATTGATTACTTGGTTCATATTATATTTCTATCAAATCGTTTGATGTTATGGCTGATTTAATCTTTCCAACAAACAAAATTTCTGCAATTCTAATACCAGTGCATGGAAACCTAAGTACAACAGGCATAATTAACAACCAGCTAAAAAATAGCAGAATACCATGAAAATTTCAATAATTTATGTAGCATTAACTACATTTCATTACTTTGCTTACTTCAATATTATATTACAGTTGTTTAAAAACTACAATATTTTTGTCACTATGTGTACCATAATATGTGCATGGCATGTAGGCATTGCCTACCTCTTGAACTGTATCCATTACACTCATAAAAGAGAAAATGATACATTCAATTAAATCTGATGGGACAGTAGTAGTAAGCAGTGCTAACCTGCAGTACGCATGCCTGAGGACAACTTGACCATACAACCACTTTGTAACAAGTCCATAACCAATAGTTTTTTTTTTATGAAAACCTAAATTCATTGTATTATCTGTCAGATCAATTTTATGCATGTAGTGTTGTTCACAATATTCCTGCCTACTCTTAAATATACAAGAATGAGATTTAAAATCTTATCCTCCTAAAATGAGCCCAAGAGGATGTCATAATCCACATGCAAAATTCTATCGGAAGAGATAAATATGTAGTCATCAATATTTATTTTATCCATGACAGCATGATGTCGGCGTAAACAGAGTTTCTGGCAGATATTCAAAATGTTTGATCTTAATCATAGGTCATGGATGTAGAATAGAAGCCACCTTGGTGATAAATTGATAATATAACATTGACAATGAAGGTAATGTTCTTTACTAAATTAATCTTCTTCTCTAAAATAAGTATGTGTAATAAAATTGTTTACTTGGAAATAACATCAAACATGATGATTGTCAAAAACAATGATAAGTATTGCAACAAATTGTGAAATATGAAAAATATACATACCTCACTGAAAGTGACATAGTCTTCATCTGCCAAACCATGACGGGTGTCATCGAGGCAGGTGACTACTGCCTCATACTCATGTGTGATGTCAGCAATCATAGCTGACACAGGGTTCTCACCAGTCACATCAACGACTGTGAACTCAGGACCAAAATCACAAAAGACTCTGGAGAAGAGTCCTCTAGTGTCTGCTATGACCAGAGCGATATTGTTCGAGTGTGTGATGGCCGACACACGCTCTTGCTCGGCCCAAGTGGCGCCTGTGAGCACCACCACGCTGAACTTTCGCAGGAACTCCTCCGTGAGCGGGCCAGTGTACGCAGTCGTAGGCACATAGTGGTTCAGTTCTGCCAGCTGTTCGCACGACGCCAGAGCCCTATTCTGTCCAATCGACTTATCGGAGAGGTAAAACTGCGATGATAAGTCGGCGATTGTGCAATTCCGCTCGTCATGAAGGGTCACCGACTTGACTCCGCTGAGAATCACGTTTTTCGCTACCTCTACACCGACACCCCCCAGCCCCGAAATAAGTACGTCTGAGCTGGCCATCCGCCGCATGGCGTCATGACCCAGCACGTACAGCTGTCGCGAGTACAGACCCTCGTCAATCTCATCTTCCACACGCGTCCCATTGTTCGCCATTGCCGAGTTGTTGGAACGTGATTCTCCTGTATTTAGTTTCCGCTTTTTCGCCGGGGGGTCAACGGAATTATCGGCGACTTCAGCACTAGACATCGGGCACGAACGCGCACAATTTTGCCAGAATTTCGGTTTGCGTTTTAAATTGAGAAGAAATAATCTTCAAACAATAGAAAGCGACATTCGCGCTTCGTCAAGGCCCGCTTACTCACTGTCTTGAAGTTAGTTGCAAAATACGTGGAAATGACCTGCGGAAATGATATTTTGTTTGGTTATTTTTCTGATAGTTCTTTATAATGAGGATTCTGATGAACTTAATTATACACTGATAATTTCACTTTCAGTTTCAAGTATAAATAATTTAGACCCAGACAATCAACGACCGGCAAGAGCTAAGAAGGAACGTAAAAGTTTTATTTTTTACGAATTTGTATTTTTTTATTTATAGCAACATTGAAGTGTCGCCATTGGATAGTACGGTCCAGTTAAAAAAATATTTGAATGTTATTCCTAGAATCTACTATTTTTATGATTATTTATTCCTGAAGAACAATTAAAACAATTGAACATGAATTATGAACTTAATTACACGACTGCCCCAAAAAAAGAGTGTTAGGTTTTTAGCGTTCATGTACGTATTCTATGTACAAATTCCTAATTTAAATAACAATAACAAGCGATTTATATTTCATCTGTAGTAATTGACGAATTTGAAATATTCTATCATGAAATAGCATCCGAGCAAAATCAAATCAATATGAAAATTAGAGACAAGCTTTGTATATTCGTGGTTTTGAAAAAAAAAGCAATATTTTCGAACAAAACTAAACAATATTTTTTACTAGCAACAATAATGCTGTCAAACTTCTATCAATCTGACACGCACCTAACTTCAGAGCAAACATTCCATTTTGTTTCAATCCGTGAATTTTATTTCAAGTTCACGACACGGTGTGATTCTGACTCCACGTTCGATTACATTGTTGTCGTACTGATCGCAAGTGAAAGGAGTTCGAGCAGTATGACTATTTTGTGAATCTGTTGATATTGAAAAGTTTGTGAAGTCCTTGTATTCTTTTATTTTGATAAGTGTGAAAATGGTGCACGAATACCAGGCTCCAGTAAGGGTGCACAAGTTCACCTTCGAGATGGTGATGGCCGTGAGTACTAAGCGCTAATTTATTATGATAGTGGTGATAACTTTTGAATATTGACAGCAACATGAGGTGACAAGGTCAGGCTAGACATTTATTGATAAAACTTTCCTATTGTGGGCCACAGAAGCGTTTGGTCAACACTGTTTGACAGTTACTTGACTGCTCTGTTTTGCAATATTCACCTCCAAAATATTTGCATAACTTCAAGAGTAATGACATTGAGTTTCATTGATAAATTTACAAATCAGTTGACAAAATAAACAATAAAAAAGTACTTGCACCTGGAACTGCAATGGATGTGGATTGTTGTTTTGATTGTGTCTATATTGGTTTTCCAATTGGAATATATTTTAGATGTTTTATCAATATGTCACTGTAATAATGTTGTAAGATATAAGATAGTTACTTTTCATATTCAGCCACTGAGACCAAATAATAAATTCAAGTATTTATCAATATATATAAAAATTTAAAAATCAATGACACTTTTGGTTGTAATTTTATAACTAACACAAACCAAATGTTTAAGCTTTGTTTGGACTATTTAGTAGATGGTTTATGTGAAGTTTGCACAAAGTCGGTCGAGTGGTTCTTCATTTATCACATTTTTTGTAACAAATGAATTCAATAAATGTCGGATTATTTTGTTAATGGGGAGATTCGAGAATGGTTTAGATTTACAATTAGACCCGGTAGGTGGCGTTTCTGTCGGGGCAGGACGATGTCTGCCAGCTCCGCTAGTAAATTATAAAACTCAATGCAATAGTTACTTAATCAATTAACACTAAAGACAAAGTACATCCTTGTAGAACAAGGAAAAATCAGTTCAATAACTACTTATGATTAGTAAAGGATACAACCAAGTCGAGATCAGTAAGCAAACTGTTTTATTATCCTTTTACCCTCATTACAAAAATGTTACAATTGACAACTAATGAAAACCATCAACAAGATTCAAACATAACATACCTTTCTCTCATAATGATTCGTATAGACAATAATAAATTTCACAGCAGATAACAAAATATTTTTATACAAAAAGGGTGCCTTCTAACATAGCAATCAACTACACTAATAAATAATAATCAACTAAGTACAACAATCCCTAACAAGTCACTCATTAGGAATTCCTATAATATCTGGCCATAATTCAGGCGGCGGAATCACAATCGGCGGATCCTGTGATAATTCAGATTCCGTATCATTGGCTGGCTGACTGTCCATTACAGGTGACCCATTAGCAGATGTGTCCGGCGGTCTAGCCAGTATTTGGTCTGCGTGTCGCCGATGCAGCTCTCCATCTTCCGTCCTCACCATATAAGTGGCCGGCCCCTCCACCGTCTCCACGGTAGCCCGACGCCATTTGTTCCCTGGTCCATACATGCGTATGAGCACGGTCTGCAGCAGCGTAAAAGTCCGTGCAGGCGGCCGTTGCGCCGCTGCCTCCAGTTGCTGCTCGGCGCGGCTCGGTGTCGAGTCAGGGTGTAAGCTCGACACTGCCGTCCTGTATCTTCGCCCATTCAGTAACTCAGCAGGTGTCTTGTTAGTAGAGCTATTGGGCACAGTCCGTAAATAGTACAGAACTTTGCAAAGTTTCTCCTGCCATTGTATGCCCAGGTTATCTAGTTTCTTCATTTTGTTCTTAAATGTTTGAATCGTGCGTTCAATCTGCCCGTTAGTCTCTGGGTGGTATGGCGGTGAATACAAATGTTTAATTCCATTATTTTGAAGAAAATTATTAAATTCCTCCGAAGTAAACGCACGTCCATTATCGGACACCAACACGTCGGGCAGACCTTGTGAAGTGAAAATTTTTCTCATAACAGCTATCACTGTACCACTGTTCATTGCTGGTATGATTTCAGCCTCAAACCATTTGCTGTAGCTGTCTACTAGAACTAGAAACGTTTTTCCCTGAAAGGGCCCCGCAAAATCCACATGCACACGGCTCCACGCCTTCTCTGGAACAATCCAAGTCTGCGGGTCCTTTGGTGGGTTATTTCTTACAAGCTGACATTGCTGACACGCTGCCACCACACTCTCAATCTGCCGATCCATGTCGACCCACCACACGTAGCCTCTTGCATACGCTTTTGTCTGGACAATGCCCGCATGAGGAGCATGTAACAATTTTAACACTTTGTCCTGTAAGGACGTAGGTATTATGACTCTGTTGCTCCACAATAAACAACCTTTATTATGTGAAAGAGCCTCTCTCCGTGTCCAATAAGCTTGTAGGCTCGGGTCTATGTTCCTTCGTGGCCATCCGTGTAAAATGTGAAACATTACTTTTTGCAATACCACATCTTTGTTGGTCTCCGCAGCTATCTTAGTAGCGTCCAGCTCCCAGCCGGTCGGCGTATCTTCTAGCAGCAGCACGTCGCGCAGCACCTCCTCCTGCACGCTCGATGTGTCCGGAGCGGTCCACCTGCTCAAAGCGTCCGCGTTGCCTATTAATTTACCAGGCCTGTACTGTATACTGTAATTATAACTAGAAAGTTTCAATGACCAGCGCAACATCCTAGGTGATATTTGGTCTGGAATTGGCTTTTCGGGATTGAATAAACCGACTAGCGGCTTGTGATCTGTCACAATACAAAATTTACGACCCGCTAAAAATTCGTGAAACTTTGTCAATCCAAATATAATAGCCAGGGCCTCCTTATCAATCTGCCCATATCGTCTCTCGTGCGCCTGTAGTGTCCGTGAGGCCATCATCACCGGCCGCTCTGACCCGTCTTCCATGACGTGTGCAATAATCGCTCCGAGACCGTATTCCGATGAATCACAAATGAGAAGTAGTTCTTTCTGCAAGTCATAGCCCACCAACGTTCGATCTGATGACAGCAATCGCTTCGCCTCCACAAACGCTTCCTGTTCCTTCTGACCCCAGCTCCAGGCTCTTTTAGATTCTAAAAGTCGATACAGTGGTTCCAACACAGTGCTCTTGTCAGGCAAGAATTTTTCATAAAAATTATATAAGCCCAAGAAGGCACGCAAGGTCTCTCTGTTGGTTGGCGCCGACTTTTCCTGAATCTCTTTGACTTTTGCAGGTGCTGGGTGAAGTCCCTCTGAGTTAATCATGTGCCCGAGGAATGTGATGCTGTTTGCAGCGAAAACGCATTTCTTTACGTTGAGGCGGAGTCCCATCTTTTGCAGTTTGCTCAGTACTTCTCTTAGTCTCCGGTTGTGTTCTTCCATCGTGGCTCCAGTGACTGCGATGTCATCTAATAGACACGCCACTCCGTCCATACCCGCTAACGCCGTCGACATCAGACGCTGGAAAATCGCTGGCGCCGCACTGACACCGAAGGGCAGGCGATTCACTTTCATTAGACCGATAGGAGTGTTCAGTGTAAGCAGCATAGCTGTCGCGTCGTCCACCTTCAGCTGTGTGTACGCATTTTTCAAGTCCAGCTTACTAAATATTCTACCGCCACTAAGTCTCACAAACGCTTCCACCGACGTCGGCAGCGGATAAATGTCTGTATCTATAGCGGAGTTCACCGTGACACGATAATCACCACACATTCGTACTGTTCCGTCTTCTTTCATCACCGGCGTCACCGGTGTCCCCCACTTCGAATAACGAACCGGTGTCAGTACACCCGCCTCCACCATCTCGTTCAACTGTCTAATGATTTTTTCCTTAAGAGGATAAGGCACCGGGCGCGCCTTTAAGAAGCGGGGCGTAGCATCCGGCCGCACGTGAAGTGACACCTCAGGACCTTTGTACACGCCGAGTCCTTCTTTAAATAGTTCGGGAAATTCTTTTTTATATGGGTTTATCTCCTCTTCAGCCCAGCACAATCCTGATACCTGAAGGCCTAGTGTATGGAACCAGTTCCTGCCCAGCAGATTTGGACCGTTCCCCGACACCACGACCAGTTCACATTGCGCTTCCTTATTACCTAGCACAACCCGCACGTCTGCTAGTCCTAATACTTTCAAAGGGTCTTGAGTCCATGTCACGAGCTTTAGATTTGTAGCTCGTAGGGGTGGTGGCGTCAACCACAGCTTCTTGTATGTCTCTTCCGACATAATGGTGCGCGATGCACCCGAGTCCACTTCCATAGATACATGAACGCCGTCTATCCTAACGTCTGTGGTAATAGGCGGCGAGTAATTATCCAAGCAGACGTAGACGCCCATCATCTTCTCAACTGAAGTGTCCACACTCGTGTTAGCTTCCCCCGTGTCATTCACCTGGTGTACACGACCTGGCTTCTTGGCGCAGGCCGCCGCAATATGCCCCAACTTTTTGCAGTAGAAGCACTTCGCCTTAACAAACGGACAGCGCTCGCCCGGCTTGTGTGCGCGTGCACACCGTCGACACTCTTTCGAGTTAACATTACCAATGTCCATAGGTTCAGTCTCCGTGACACTGAATGGAGTTTGCTTAGACTCACTAGCCACACACGCAGGGTACAAATCAGGGAACGTCACTTGATAGTCCAGACACATCTGTAACGCGACTTCGTACGTTAAGTCTTTCTTTTTCAATAAGTCGCGTCGCAAGCGATCGTCCCGCACCCCCAGCACTAGTCGGTCTCTCAACTGACGTTTCAAGTCCATGAAGTTGCATTTTGCCCCAAGCAGACTCATAGCCGCCACAAAGTCTTGCACGCTTTCACCTTGCACTTGTTGACGTTTGTAAAATTTTCCCGCTTGCAAAATTTCGTTACCCTCGGGTTCATAAAACTTATCCAAAATACTAAAAATGTCCCCCAAAGGTACTTCCGTAGGACGTTTTGGAACTAAAAGTGATGCTATTAACGCGAAAGTGTCCTTGCCGCACTGAGAAAGAAACAGCGATCGTCCCTTGTCGAGGTTGAGTTTGTCACAACCCGCCGCATCAAGCGCGCACAGTAATTGTTCTTTATAATCACACCACTTATCAGTCTTTGGGTTAAATTGTCCGGGAAACACTATATTCGTTACATTTGTCGTCATTTTCACCGAAATTCTACTTATTTTCCGTAGTCGCCAATAAAGGATACAACCAAGTCGAGATCAGTAAGCAAACTGTTTTATTATCCTTTTACCCTCATTACAAAAATGTTACAATTGACAACTAATGAAAACCATCAACAAGATTCAAACATAACAATTAGTACTACCATTGATTTAGCTAGCTAACCTGAATAAGACTTAATATTAAACCTTCAAATAATATTAATTTATTGATGAATACTGCTAGGTCTTACAAACTGTTAATATAGTTTGTTTATTGAACTGCCTTAAAAGTCCTGCCCCCTTTCATGAGATCTTAAGTTCCCAGAACTACCCAGTAGCATTCTGTAATTTGGATGTGTGCCCAGCTGCAGGCAAAAGGATTCACCCGGTGTCACCATGTGCCTAAAACATGCTCCTTTAAAGTACATGGTGATATGTGAGTGTGCTAAACATGTCTGCTTGCGGAGATTGCAGGCATGCAGTCGTTCATTTATGTTCCAGTTTATCTTAAATTATTTTCTTGCAGTAATTGTAAATAATTATTATGCTTTTAATTTTACTTGAAAAAGACACAGTGAAGTATTATGAAATTCGGCAATCCCGTAAAAAAATGGCATTTATAGAAGTTGCTTGCATACCTTTGTACCCTTTGCCAGGAAAAACATACTTTAGACAAATATGCATGGGAATATCAGATCCCTAATCATAATATTTTCTTCTTTTATTACTTACTAAAACCAATACTACTGTATGGTTACCTTATCATTGATACTTTATCAGTTATTTCATCAATGAGCTACTTCCTTGTGATAAAATCTTGTTTACATTTTCTTATCTTACTGTTGGTTTTATTTTTATAAATACTTATTGGTAAGTTATTAGAAAAAAAAATAGAGGATTTGGTTGTTTCGTAGGAAATCAATAAAAAAAAACAGTATATTTGTTAGTTCAAAAAAATGTAATATAGTGGTCACCTACAGGGACCTAGCGCGCCTATAACTCGATTCCCACCGGCTTCCCTTCGGGAAATTGCAGTATGCAGCTATGTAGTGTCTACTTTAGTTAAAATATTTAATACATCATGAATTAAAAATATTGTCAGCAAAGAAAGCATGTAGGGGAGAAACATTATAACTACGTCATTTATGAACCGATTTTCAAAATTCTTTTTTTATTTGATAGAATATACCCCCGAGGTAGTCCCATTGTCCCCATGTCAGGATCTGATATGGAGTCTCAGGGTAATCGAGGGTAACGCTAAAATTTTATAGGCATGTATTATGTGTTCCGTGTTTTTTATAAAGGTATTCAAGTATTCGCATTGGACAGTCATCACCTCATATTGATGAGCTGATGATGCAAAGCATAACTCCTTAACGGTTAGGAGTAGGAAAATAATTTAAAATATTATATGAACCTATATATACAGGGTGTTTGGTAGATGGGTGCAAAGCCTGAAGGGGGTGATATTTTAGACCATTTAGAACTTATCAAGATAAACTTGTCTTAGACGAAGTCTGTTTCTTGTATTTTTTTTCGAAACTCTAAGGTTTTTAACAATAATACCCATTTTTTTTCATTTAATTGTTAATAGTGTCCAGTAAAAGCTGTTATGTTATTATTTTTTATTTATTTATTATTTATGTAATGTGTGATTACTCAAACAAAATAATTCCAAAGCATCTGAGTCATCAGAGAAATATTCTACGCCATATTCAAGTTTAAGAAACTTTTAAAAATCAAGCAAATGTTTTGCTTACGGCATAATAAAAAAAATTAAAAAATAGCCTCAGTTGTTCAAACCTTTTTTAAAACATGCTTGGTTATTGCCCTTTCTTTTGAGGTACTATTTACGCAGATGTCTCATCAACTCTTGGAATTAGGATGTACAAAGCAAATTGAGTATGAAAATTGTTATTTTCGAACAGATCAATAAAACAACATTTTTGTTAAAATAATTTATTGTTCATGTTCAAAATGTTGACCGCGGTTTCTTATACAAGCGCGTGCCCGTCTTCTCACTTCTGTAGTTGTGATTTTTAATTTCATCTCCTGCTTCATGACTTGAAAAGCCGTTTGGATTCTTTCTATTAATTCTTCTCTAGTTGAAATTTCAACGTGCGAGTAGACAAGCTCCTTGGCCCGTCCCCAAACGAAAAAATCCACAGGAGTTAAATCGGGTGATCGAGGTGGCCAAGGGATGGGCCCGTCTCTGCCAATCCAGCTCTCTGGGAAACAATTATTTAAATGTTCTCTCACGTTTAGGGTATAGTGTGCTGGACAACCATCTTGTTGAAAAATCAGTGGTCTTCTCATTGTCAATATTGGTATTTCGGTCTCGTCCAGAAGCTCTGGGAGATAGTTTTGGAGGAATTCCAGGTAATTTTCTCCATTTAAATTATCTGGCAGGAAGTGGGGACCAATCAACATTCGGCCGATTACTCCTGCCCACACGTTAACTGAAAATTTCCTTTGGAACGACACTTGCTTCTTCCAGTGTGGATTGTTCTCCTTGTCGGTCCATCGATGAAGATTATGGAAATTGGTAATTCCTTCTTTCGAAAATTTTGACTCATCGGTCCACAAGACGGATTTTAAAAACCATGCATCTTCAATGTCACTATTTAACAAAAAGCGACAGAACTGAATCCTTCGGGGGGGATCTTCATTTTCCAAACCTTGTACACCCGTGCCGTGGAAAGGATATTTGTTTTCTCGGTGCATCGTATTCCACACCTTCCATACCGAAATGTTGAGGTTTCGAGCTACTACTCTGACGCTCGTAGTAGGATCTGCATCAAAAGCTGCAATAATGTATTCCTCGATACTTGGGTGATGTCTTCCCGGGTTGAATCCAGATTCCGCGCGATGGATTCCAACTACAGAAAGCCGACGAAAGGTGTTGTAAAACACTCTGACATTAGGTAATCTGCGATTCGGATATCTCTCTTGGTACATTCGTCGCGCCAAAGATCCATTACCGTCAGCTCTGCCATACATGAAGACGATATCCGCATATTCTTCATTCGAAAAAGTAGCCATAGTCGATTGATCACACAAATAAAAGTCCAAAATCACTGAAGGAGCTCACAGCTAGGACTCAACACCTTAAACACCTCCAAAATCAACACGTGAAGGAGCGCACAACGTCATGCGGTGAATTGTGTAAACACGAATTTGCAATTAAAACGTCTAGTCACAAGGGCAGTCGTTACTTGACTAACTGAGGGTCCGAAGATGTGACGAGTCCACTCGACTACTCGGGTACTAGGTAGTATTAGTGTAAATAGATAACGACTTTATATCCTTAGCAACTAAGCTGATTTTTCTATTGAATAACAGCAGTTCAGTAGACGCTACCCGAGAGTCGAAAAAAGGGCAAGTTTGTTGTCGTCGCGCGGCGGCTTTTGTTAGCGAGTTCCCAGAATTTGATTGGTGCGCGTGCACCATAATTCTAAGAATGAATCAGTTACCAGTTCTAACAAAAAACAATAGTGCATTAGCAAAAATGTTGCATTATTTTAATCTGTTTAAAAATTAAATATTCCACCTCAATTTGCTTTGTACATCCTAATTCCAAGAGTTGATGAGACATCTGCGTAAATAGTACCTCAAAAGAAAGGGCAATAAACAAGCATGTTTTTAAAAAGGTTTGAACAACTGAGGCTATTTTTTTTATTTTTTTATTATGCCGTAAACAAAACATTTTCTTGTTTTTAAAAGTTTCTTAAACTTGAATATAACGTAGAATGTTTCTCTGATGACACAGTTGCTTGGGAATTATTTTGTTTGAGTAATCACACATTACTTAGATAAAAAATAAATTTTATAAAAAATAATAACATAACAGCTTTTACTGGACACTATTAACAATTATTTGAAAAAAAAGGGTATTATTATTAAAAACCTTAGAGTTTCAAAAAAAAAATACAAGGAACAGACTTCGTCTAAGACAAGTTTAGCTTAATAAGTTCTAAATGGTCTAAGATATTTATCACCCCCTTCAGGCTTTGCACCCATCTACCAAACACCCTGTATAGTTTTATTTTTTCGGGTTATCTAGGTGAGCTGATTGCGAACTCCACAACAGTCAAAAATTAAAATTGAATATGCTACCAACGAAAATTTATAATAAAAATATATAATAATTAAGTGTTTTTTCTTCTGCTTGCTCTTTTGTACTATTGACGCTTCATAACTTCAATGTCTTTGTCATAATGTCAATTATGTTATAAATATTATTTATAATAAGCAACGTAAATAAATGCATTGGATAAACCTATAACTTGAATACTAGATAATACATTTTAGACATTATCGCCGAGAAGCCATTTGCCATAAAAACAAAAGATAGACGTCGCTTTGTCTATACATAGGTACAGTGCATACTAACTAAGTACGGTCGACTGCATGCCAAGAGTAACACGAACTACGAAAACCGCTCTTGCTGCTATTACATAGAGACGCTGTCAAAGTCAAACAGTTATCATGTAGGTACTTGTACAAGCACTTGACTGTAGGTAGCATTATCTGTTGTCGAAATTCCCTAAATTCTCGCTTAGAATATGGAATATGGGTATCTAAGGCTAACAGATAGTCCATGAGATCTCACACTAAATTACTATTTCTGAGGTTTTTATTAGTCTATCATTTCGATCATTTGTACGACATACCTACAAGTAGGTACAATAGCGGACACATCAAGCTACATACGATCGTATGTAGCTTGATGTGTCCGCTATTGTACCTACTTGATGTTTATTGTACCTACTTGTTATTGACCTATTTGACAGATTTGTCAAATAGGTAGATCTTCAACTTTATCGCTAAAACAAATTAGGTTGGTTCGAGTTTGATGTTCTGGCGTTTGTACCTACATAAACTCACTCCGTTTGGGGGTAGGTAGAAACTACAGATTACCATCTGATAAGATACTTTTACTTCTTTCGCTACTACTTTGAGTAGGTAGGTAGGTACCTACTACATAACGCACCTGACCACTCTGATGAGAGCCAGACTAATAATATGTTTGTTTGTAGGTAATGTAGGTAGGATAATAGGTACTTGCATTATTGTTTTTAATACCTACATTATCTGGTACAGACATATTGGCTGACTACCTTAATTAACTTAGGAAAACTAGCATAAAATTGGGAATCAAACGAGCTTACCTGTTAAGCGAAGTCTTGATTCAAATTTTATGAGTGGTGATCTGAAAAATAATTATTGTTTACATAGGTAGTAATTCCCTTACGACGTATTAACACCGCGATTTTTAGATAAAAAAATTAAAAAATATTTTTTAAATACTGCAACATTTGCATCGTCCTTTCCCGTTTGACACACGAAACGTCACTTATTTTAGAGATCATAGCGTTAGGAACGATCTCTGTTTCCCATACAGAGTAGTTCCAAATGCCTACATTAACTTAGTTTTCCTGAAAGGTTAACATTTAATTAGGTATACTAATTATTGCAGCTTTGGGGTTGTTAGCTAGTGGTGGGTGGGTAATAATTATTTTTCAGATCACCACTCATAAAATTTGAATCAAGACTTCGCTTAACAGGTAAGCTCGTTTGATTCCCAATTTTATTTCGTGGTGATCTTCAAATAATTATTGTTTACATAGGTAGATGTTTAGAGTTGGCTGCAATAATTATTAAGTAATTGAATAAAATACAAATAATTCTGGATGTCAATTTGTGAACATTACTTGTGACTTCCCTACTTATGGGATATTATAGCCTCAGTATTATAACCTTAAGGATATTGTGCACGTTAAATTGGTAACTTCGGCCGGCTTCCCAGCCGCCGCGCAAATAAAAAATCAACAATGTCTGATTCAATTGATGCCAGCTCTGATTTGATCTGCTGTTTGTGTTGTACTGTGAGAAGTTAGACATGGAGTTAAAAAACCAGTTTCACTTCAATTTAATATAACAAACTTTGAAATAATAGGGGTTGATATTCCTAACAACTGCTTCATTACTCCAATGGGTTAAAATAAAGAGCTTGCAGAACAATAAATATCTTTGTTTTAAATTTTGTTCTAAGTACCTATATAATCAGTTTATGACCCTGAAATGAGATTTTGATAGATTTTATCGGAATCAAATTAATTTATTTTGTGATTTGTATAAGTAAAAAGTAGGTATACCTACATACAAAATGTCTCTCCAATTAGGTACCTACTTACATAAAATTGAATTGCTTCAAAAAGGTAAAATAAAAGCATAACAATAGAATCTGGTTCATTTGATATTAAAATTACATGCATCAAAATGTCAAAGTTTTGACGATGTAAGTAAAAAACGTTATTGTTTAAGTAACTAGACAGGTGCACACATATTGGGAGCGTGCACGACATCTGCACCATTTCGCAAACGAACTACCTACAAGGGCCATATTATTAAGTATGTCAAATAGTGCATGGCATTTGCTTATTATTTAGACTAATGTTACTTTTTCCTGGTAGGAGCCAGAAAACTGTAAGGTCACAGTCTAGCCCCACGTTTTGTATAAAATAAAGTGAATAAAAATGGTTTAGAAAGACAATAGGTAATTAGTGTTTTTTGAGGCATCTGTTAAAACAGTATACGGAAAAATGGACGTTACGGTTTTATAAAAACTAGTTTTGAGAGTGTAAAACACGAAATAAGTTTCCAGTCGCAAACTATGCTGAAAAAAGATAAATTGATTTTATCTGATCACGTAAGGAATGTTGAAGAGCTAAGAACTAATGGCAATCGTTATCTAATACGAGCCAACATCATTCGTCGAACATTGGTGACCTTAACACCCTATAAAACGAGTTTAAACGTAACTATTCTGCTAGCCTAAATCAAACGTACATTTTAGTATTGTACTGTAGATAAAGTGTATCTAATAATTCTCAGGTTGTCACTGGAGTAAAATGCAGCTGCATTTATGATCCGAGCGGCAAATGCTAACATGTTGCTGCTTTAATAATTATGTTACATCAACAATATATAGCTAATCATTCAAAAACAAGCTGTGAACAACAATGGGGAAATCCCAGCATTATTCTATTTGTTCATTGTAAATTTTTCAAATGGAGGTACTTTCAAGATATTTATGTTTCGTCATCACAGTGATTAGTATAAATAAAAGTTTTGAAAATAATAGGTAGTTGATTGACCAGACGAGATTGAGATTGATGTTATTAATTTCCTTCTTCCATTATTATTTTATTTGTTGTGGTATCCAAGACTTCTGTGGTATTTTCAAGCTTTTTGTGGTTCTTAGTTTGATTAAGCATGTATTTTTAATATCTAGCTAGAGCATCTGACTCGTAAACATTCTCCTTTCAATTTACTTTAGGGTGTACCGTTGTTAACTGGAAACATAACTCGGACTTGCTTGAGCGTCAAATTGAAATGTTTTTCTATGAAAATGTTGTTGTTTGACTGGCCTGTTGGTCTAGTGGTTAGTGACCCTAACTGCTAGGCCGGAGGTCGTGGGTTCGATTCCCACCCAGGACAAATGTTTGTGTGATGAGCACGATCATTTGTTCTGTGTCTGGGTGTAATTTATCTATAATATGTATGTATTTAGAAATATATAAGTATGTTTATCAGTTGTCTAGTACCCATAACACAAGCTCTGCTTAGCTTGGGACTAGATGGCGTTGTGTGATAGTTGTGGAATATTATATATTATTATATTAATGTTGACTGCAAATTTTATTGTCAAGTATTGAATACCATGGCGATCCATCAACACTAAAACAATAGTTATTAAATGTCCTACAAAATATAGAGCAAATAAAATTGATTTGATTGAAATTGTTAAGATTATGTCAAATATCATTTCTTTCTTTTTACAGCCCTATTACATGGGTGCACCACTGCCTAACCCTTCGGGGATGTCAGGCGAGATGTTATGTTATATTCACTTTCATTTTTGCTGTTTAAATACGCCAACAATAATGACCCATTTCCAGGACAATATTTACAAGTTTCATTATGCCCGTTCTGGGACACATTTCTCACAAATCCAGCTCTATGCCCGATACTGAGAAATTCTTAATGGAAAAAAAATGCTCCGCGCACCAATACTGGTGCTCTGCTATGCATGATCCAGGAATCGAACCCAGGACCCCATTCCCAGCGGCGCCTGCAGCCAATAGGTCAACGAGGCAGAAGACCAACAATGCAAATAAAATGACATTGGTCATTATTATATCAGTTTTCACTACTTTGTATATCAATAATTGTGAAGGTCTGTTTTTAAATTCATTGAGGCTTTTACTCTTTCATTTGTTTAGATATTTTAGTGTACAATCTGGGTGATTGCAAAATACACACTTTAGTGTACGTAAACTCTGTTTCAGTGTAGTTTACCTGAGCAATGCAGGCTTTCGACAATAATATTATTATTGTTTTTGTCGAAAATACATGATTCATAAATATACAGTGTAAAGGTACTTGTATATTTTCAAAATGTTACCCATGAAAGTATTACCTCAAAATATAAGTGTATACTGCAAGGTAAAAAACAACCTAACGGTGGTAAGCCACCAGCAGTACGGTCTTATTTATAATTTTACTCAGCATATGGGTAAAGAACATAGGAAAACTTACAAAGTTTCCTAAATAATTGTCTATTTGAGTTCTCCATGACACATCCTTATTAATCAAAGCTCCAGATTTGTTACTTGAAATATGTGGCACCTAATATCTCAATGTTCTAACCACAATCCTTCATGTCAGCACTCGTGTACACTCCCCCCCCCCCTTTGTTTTTTATATTGTTTCACTTTAGTACTTACTCATACTATCATAGAGTAAAAGTAGTAAAGAAAACAAATGCCCAGATGAAAAGTTAAAATTCTTCTTTAGTCTGTGTGAATCCTTGATATTTTATGTTTGCCCATATTATAAATGAGGCTACATGCTTACTACATATAAATGAGTGGTTTGCATGTCTATGATGTATTAATCAGACACAACAAGTTACCTGTCTGTTATTATTAGGTAGGGTCTAAGTGATTTTCCCTGAAAATACTTTAAGGCATAGTTAAATTTTAATAGCATTTTAAATTACAACATGATTAATTTAATATTGTACCAATAGATTGCTAGGTAAAGCAACAAGTTACTATTGGGGATGTTATTTTAGATTGGGCCTATACAATATAATGGTAATATGTATTATCTTCTCCTAAAAGGGGGTGGGGTTTCAGAGTTAAAATAATTTGAACTGGAACTAAAACAGGTTTGGTTGATAGTCATTGACAGGCTGTTAAGACCTCGAAATTCTGTCAGTCTATAAACTTTTTCCCTCTCAATACTAATTGTTTTGAGTATTGGGACATTACATTGAATAGTATTTTCAACCATGTTTCATTTAATTTATCCAGAAAATAAATGGTTATACATTTAATATTGTTTGCATTTGGTTGGTTATGTGCTTAGGTAACTTTAATTTATAACCAATGATGCTTCCATAATATCATACTTAATGAAGAAGCTGTGAAGAGATTTCAAAAATTGTGGCCATGACATGCTGAGAGAATCTCAATAGAGCATGTGCAATCATGATAACTCTGTGTCAGCCAGCAGAATGCAAATAGGGCTGTCGAGTAACTTGTATTCGCTGATAAGATTTCAGGTGGCAAAGTATGGTCTCGCATTCACTGCAATATTATATGCATTAGCAAGACTATAATGCACATTTGATATGCAAGGTTGTCTCGCAACCATTGTGCTCATAGATTAAAAACATGTTTATAAATTTATCTGACCAGGGTCAGGATTTAGGGTTCGACTGTGAGGTCTATTATAGGTATTTTTAGTGTTAGCATTGTCCAATGACTTTGCTAAGGACATCTCGTGCCACACACTGATATTTTGTTATGTAGCTACTAACATAGGATACATGTTTTAAATTTACATGGAAATGGAACTCACCCGCTATGCCGATTATAGATATTTTCAGTGTTAGCATTGTCCAATGACTGCTACGAACATCTCGTGTCACACTGATAGTTTGCAATGCAGCTACTAACATAGGATACATGTTTTAAATTCACATGGACATGGAACTCACCTGCTATGCCGATTAAAGATATTTTCAGTGTTAGCATTGTCCAATGACTGCTAAGAACATCTCGTGTCACACACTGATAGTTTGCAATGCAGCTACTAGCATAGAATACATGTTTTAAATTTACATAGAAATGAAACTCCCCCGCTATGCCGATTATACATATTTTCAGTGTTAGCATTGTCCAATGACTTTGCTAAGGACATCTCGTGTCACGCACTGATAGTTTGCTTTACAGCAAGTAACATAGGGTACTCATAGGTTTTAAATATACCTGGGCATGGAACTCACCTGCTATGCTGAGAATAGGTACCATTTACAGTGTTAGCATTGTCCAATGACTTGCTAAGGACATCTCGTGTCACGCACTGATCGTTCAAGTTCCAGCTAGTACATAGGAAATATATGTTACTGGGGTGTCGCGCACCCACTGGAAAATACTTTAGGAAGCTTACAGCACACATGTGGTTTACAGTGTTAATGGCCCTCGTAGCGCTTGAATAAGCACTGTAGATGTCACTTATCCTGGGGTCAGTTAGAGCCAGGCATTCTTACGCCTAATGGTAGGGCTACAAGGGTTACAAGTTCACTGCTGTGGTCGGCTGCGTGAGCGTCGTCCGTAGGTATTTGCTCAGATTTCTGCGTCTCAGGTTACGATTTTCACTAACGATGCGCTTAATACGCGCAAAATACTGACTGTATTTTGTTATTTCGATAGAATTCTAGAGTAATCATAATTAAAACGAATAATTCGACGAGAAAGAACTTTTTTCTTGCGGTGTCAATAACGCGCGAAAAAGAAAAGTGACGTTTCGTGTGTCAAACGGGAAAGGACGATGCAAATGTTGCAGTATTTAAAAAATATTTTTTAATTTTTTTATCTAAAAATCGCGGTGTTAATACGTCGTAAGGGAATTACTACCTATGTAAACAATAATTATTTGAAGATCACCACGAAATAAAATACAATATTGTACAGAAAAAAGACTACGCGACTGAACATTGCTTTATTTATTTACAAATACAAATTACCTTTTATTTCATCATCATCATCATCTGCCTAGCCTTTTCCCAACTATGTTAGGGAACTATTACTTTTATTTATTCTTTCATACAAGCAGTGATTTGGATTAAAATAAAAAGGCATTTTTTTCCTCAGTATTGTAATATTGCGGAAAAAACAGCCTTTCCATCATCCAAATCACTGGTAGGTAGGTACCTATTCTATCTCAAAATTAATTTCCGGAACCTTCATTTTTGGTCGCGGGACGAAAGTAGTGTGTCTATCAAGATCTTTGTTACCCAGGATATTCCTGTTGTCAATAAAAGTCTGACATTCAACAGACGTAGATAAATGTTGCTTTTACTGCTTGTTTACCTTTACTAACATACACTACCTATTGTATGTGAAGTAATGGAGTTTATATACACCATTGTTGTAATCTATGGGTTAGCCGAAATCACGCTTGGTGGCATTCGGCCAGGAACCTATATAATATTTTCGTGCAATTAGTACACCCATACAATATTTTTATTAAAGATTACTATTACTTACGTCAGCAGTTGTTCCTTGACTTTCCCAATTTGAAGACCCTTTTTTTTCTTTTTTTTTGGCGGGAGGAAAATCATCCAATAACCCCTCCCGCTCTTGGGCAGAGCGAAAAAGAGTGTCAGACTTCTACTGACTAAAAACCACCCTTGTTCCTTCTGAGCCCTATATACATAGATATGCTGAGGCCGCGGTAACTTGTGAACGATCCGCAGCCAATTTCAAGACCATTATTTCGCATTTACGACGTTAATTTTTATCTTATTCGCTGCCTGCGTAGGTACTAAAGTTCCCCGTTCGCAACAAAGTTCAATCATAAATTCATAATAACCTCTGCTATACGCTTACCCGCAGTACCAAGGAGCGTGAAACCGTGGCACAGGCACAATACACTATACAGTCAGGCAGTGCAATTGAGCGGGGTCTATTATCGAGGTCTTTTCACCCACCGTGCCTAGAATGCTAAGTGTGCATTGATACCGTTGTAAACTGTCACACGTTGGGTTAAAGATAGCTTTGTATTTATGAATAAATACTATTAAACTACACGTGCATGTTATCATAATATTAAGAAGAAAGATTCGTTTTTGTGATAAGGGTTTTTTTTATAGACAGGTTTGTTTTCTTCAAAATCACAGTGTTTTTATTGGTGGCGAGAATGTTATAATTATAGGCAAATGCGTTTGTTTTCATGAACTATCATTTCTTTGCAGTTATCTCAATTTATTTGGGTAGTAGTAGCTTAAATTCTATTTCTATACTTGTCTATAACTGGTAATCTCATGAGTCATTTAACTTCTCTGGTATTCCTGTGAGAAATCAGAAATGTCGGGTATCGCAGAGTATCTCATCAATGTAGTTTAATTTTTTTTACATGAATAGGTATAATATATTTTATCTGATGCGTCAAAAATAAACACCAATTCATGAATACGGCAATGCGCATTATCCATTTGGCCAATAGCCCCACAGTTTGCTTTTGTAAAGTACTTTAGTATTTGCCAACCAAAACAACCGCAACGATTTCACAATAACCAATTAATTTATCATTTTACCACTTAAATTGTGTAACCGATAAAATTATTTGCGCATTGGCAATACTCTTAATCTTCGTCAGGGTTGGGAACCAATTTTGAATATCAGATTAAACCAGTAATTATTTCGACCAAATATTTTGTTGAAGTTTTACCTAGTATAATATTTATCCTCCTTTAATTTGTGTATTATAGGATCGATATTGAGATGGGTAGCTAAAATTATTCTACTCACACACTAAACCGAAAAGAGCAAGATTGACTCGGATGCTCAATACGGTAAATAATAAATATACATTGATGTCTTCATCAGCATAATCATCATTGCCTTACTCTTTTTAGTCTGTTTTGTATACTTAAAGATGAAAAAAAAAAACAATTGCAAATCGATGCTGTAACTTTATTCAGGTCTTGAGATCAGACAGACTGCAGCCTTTTTAGCAGACAGCAAATATGACCGATTTTGCACCCGAAATAATCGGTATTAAGAAATTTTAATTTCGCTCAAAAATAATACAATTATTCACTTCTATGAGGAAAAACGCATAATAATTTACAATAATAGGCGGCTGTTGCGCTCGTTTTGGCTATTGGCAAACTAAAATGAAGTTATAGAATAACAAACTAAAATTAATTACTACACTAATTACTACATTTACAATTTGTACATAACTCAGGTGGAGCTTTAATAGCCTTTTAAAAGTTGGAAGTGATTTTGATTCCTTGATAACTTTTTTTACTTTAATCATAACTCTACTAGACATATCTTTATGTAAACAGCACTAAATTTCCCAACAATCTTTTGCAAAACACATCGAAACGTCTTTGAACCGCGCATTGTGATGTTTTGATAGTACGGTCAGTGCTCAGCATTACCCCTCTTCTCACACCACCTACCCTCTTTTTCCTTATATGGGGGGGTCAAGTAATGCTGGGTGCTGACTGTACAACAATACTACACGTTTTCGCACGGTTATTCAGTCAGTTTGTCCGACACGTGCAGGAACTCGTGATCGCATATCGAATGTGATAATTACAGCTGTGGAATATTTTCTCGTTAGTTGACTGAACTGAATATTATTTATGCATTGATCTGAAAATATTTTCAGACATATTTTTAGAAATGTGCGTTCCTACTGGAATTTCTCAGTAGCAGCCATGGAGTCTGGATTTGTGTCCGGTTGATGGAAATAGGCTCCCCCTATTAGATGAGACTTCAACATAATATGCGAAATGTGGGTGTTTTATTGGTACACCTTTCCTACTCCTCCGTTATTCTGTTTTGATTAATTTTATGCGAAAACCAAAGGTTTATTGTCTCTGCGCTTTTCTGGTGGTTGCCATTGTTGATTGTGGCTGACAGGCCTAAGCCTTCGGGGGTGTGATGTTCTGAGAGATTAGTAAGAGATACCTATAAGCATGCAGTGGACATGCACAGTAATATCTGCCTAAAATATTCCTGCTGCTAGTATTCAGGCCTTATTAGTATGAAAATCTTAATGCTGCAAAACACCATGCGTGTTGGTAAACATCCCGTCATTTCTACAAAAAATGTATTTATAACTCTAGACTAGGTTTTAATTTGGTATTCGACAAACAGAAATGAAGGTGGCATGTTCAAAAGCAGTACCATGCTCGTTTTCCAAAGGTATTATGTAATACTAGAAAATACTTTCTCAGGCACAGGATATCGGATAACTAAGTTGTTCTGTTTTTAATTAATTCGATTTTTTATCCATCGCTGCTATAGAGCGGTTTAAAGACTACAAGATAGAGAGATATAGTATGACTTAGGTATAGGAAATAAGAACAAAATTCTGGTTTTTGTTAATGTGAAATTTCGATAGATTAAATTAATTTTCGAGTTTGTCCTCTAATCTTCACACACTATGGTTACTCTAGCTTCGATCATCTGTGTCAAGAACAGGAGGACTATTTTTCTAAAAACCTGGTTTAAAATTTTAAATTAAAACAAAGACAAGTCATTTTATAAGTTGTATTATATGTATAATAGTAGTAAATACTTATATAATTAAAATCAAATTATTTTTAATTAATATTAATTCCCACCTACTTGAGTATAAACACAATCATAATTAATGTTTACTTCTGAACTATGATCTTTGAAAACTGATTTATGGTTATTTATTAGTAAACTAACAAATACATTAGTCACATGTTCTATCGTTCTGTAAACACACGATGGCTTAGTACTATTGCAAGCAAACAAAATCAAAATAAATAAATAAATATGTTTGTAGTATTTATTCCAAAATAAAAAAACTGCTTATTGTTTCTACTTCTTTCGCGTTTTAGGTTATTCTGCAGTTAATTTGGAGGTTGTTTATACACCACAATACTTGGAACAATCAAAATCAACTTATAAGGCTATGTAACCGTATGACCTATATCATCATCATCTGCCTAGCCTTTTCCCAACTATGTTGGGGTCGGCTTCCAGTCTAAGCAGATGTAGCTGAGTACTTGGAGCGACTGCCTATCTGACCTCCACAACCATTATTCTGGGTAATAATGACACCCCTTGGGATGACTGGTTGTTTGTTTATTTATTTAAACTTTAAGTACAAGAGTGGTACATAGGCGGACTTAATGCCACAAGGCATTCTCTACCAGTCAAACCTTTGGGTCGAAAAGGACAGCACTGTGGTAGAGGTTGTAAGACTTTCGCGCCACCGACTTACAATATGACAGCCGGGACCAACGGGAGCAACTTAACTTGCTTCCGAGACACGGAGATAACACGGAACCCATATGACCCATAATAGGGATGTTTACTGACCAAAAAAAAATAGATTCTAATTAGTCCGTCTGTTAGATTATCGAAAAATATTGAATACGTATTTTTTGTTTTATCAAATCAATAAAAACTTACGAAGATAAAACGCGTCAAAGATTTGAGTGGGGGTTTGTGACGTTAAAAAATGCCTTACGCCCTTATTACAAAAGTGGTTAAACCTGGGTTTAACTTAGACTTGGTTTATATCGCATGCCGTCTCACTTCGATAATATTCAAAAGAAAGTGACGGCATGCGAGATAAACCAAGTCTAAGTCAAACCCAGGTTTAACCACTTTTGTAATAAGGCCGATACTGTCTTAGAATATGACGTCACACGAGTTTTCAAAACACGTATCGTCTTCCTTGTTTGTTTGCGTGAAAAAAGAAAAAAGACGTCCAATATATTTTGGAAATCTATCCGACGGACTAACTATCTAATAAGATTTTTTTTAAGTACCCTATTATGACTCGGGGTCTATTTGACTTATGTATTGGGAGATAAAGTTGATTTTCCACCCAATGTTTAATACAACGTCCGAAGAAATGGACCATTCTATACATAGAATGATGAGTCACTGAAGATCCTGTTTGCGGTTCTAACATGAATCGTTACGTGATCCATGTTTAGATAATTCTTCCATAACTTATGTGATGCAAGATTCTATTTTGCATGAAATCATTACATTATGCTGTTACAAATAAATAAATATATAGGTTTCACATATTTCGCTCACATCATTCAGTATACAAACTTAAAATTAAAATACCTAGTAAAATGTACCTACTCGTTACAAATTTTACAAAACATATTTTAAGAAAAATAAAATATTTATAATACTCGGAGAATTTTTTCTGCTCCATCCATCGTCGTTATGGGCTCTATCTACTGTAATGCCAAAATATTAGTGCAAAACATACTTACCTTTTGAAAACTTGAGAGATGCTATGATATGATATTACTCTGCCTAATTGCCTGAACGTTTCAATCTTGGCACAATTTTCACCCTCCAGGCGAGACAAGCCGCGGGTTACATCTAGTGTTATTCAGAACTTGAATCTGCAATGGATACAAATTACGAAGGCATCATTTACCTTTTCAAAATTTAATAGGAATAATTTCGTTTCAAAGGGGAAGCGGCAATGGATCAAAATAAAACAACCTCTAACACCAACACGATAAAGTTTAATCTCAACTGCCCCTTCTAAAATTAGTGGGTTTCTCTTGCCATGACCGATTGTCTGAGTTCATTTTATAATTAGGTCTGTACTTATCGTTATTCGACTCTATTACCTAAGTGTGAAGGTTGGCTTTAGGCTGATTGTAAAGTATTTCAGTACCGCTACGGTCGATGATCTGAATGATTTGTTGGTTGTAGTTTCGGACTTTGCAATAGTGACTCGCGTTGTTTTCTAGGGCGAATGTTTTAAGGTAAAAAACTTTTTTAAGCATGCTTTATTCATAACGTTTCGGTTAAAAGTCTGTCTCACTCAACCACACACACAATATGGTGGACATAATATTATGTTATAGGTACTAGCTTATGTCCATATAATCTTAGTCAACCCACATGAGGACTATATGCACTGACATAGTCTTTGAAGAAAGAATCATGCCGATTTGACTGGACAGGTCATAGATATGGACCGGTCAAGTCAGTGCAAGCATTTGTCAATTATACTGCATAGCTCGAGTTTTTCATCGTCTTCCTGCAATTTTCCGTGTTACGATCCTCTGATAACAAGGCATCTCGGTTGCATTGTCTTCCAAGAACCATGGGACGGTGCTCATGGTGAGGAACCCTCTTGAAGTCTCCCTGTACTCTTTTGTGACTGAACTACGGAACTGCTAATTGAGTGAGTCTATAAGACACAAAAAGCGAATATTGTCTGCAGTCCATAAATTATATTTAGCAGAAAATGATCATTGTTTTCTAAAGATTGTGACACAATAATCTGATAAGTGTGATCTTGAATGAACTCAAGAGGAAAATACAGCAGATTTAAACTTCGACTGTTATTGTCCTGAAAGTTCGGCGACCTCTTCATCCTGACTGTTTTTCAGTTCTGTTGGCCCCTAGTCATTGTTATTCAGTTATACCTTGAATATTTCAAAGTTGGTCGTTTATTTACTGGGAAAAACTTTTGATACCTTTAGGCACCCCTCTTTGCGTAGGCGTTTAGTCGAATATAGAAGCTTATGATACTACGTAGAAACATGACGTCAATCTACTATCAGATTCGAGGACGCCCTTAAAATAATTTAAAATCAAAATCAAAACTCATTTATCCAAACTAGGCTGATAATCAGCACTTTTCGAACGTCAAAATTTACTTTACTTTACTTATTTACAAGAGACAGTCCCCCAAAACGCCCCCCCTTCGACACTTCCTAGTGTTTTTGCTGGAAAGAAGAAGTGGCGGAACAAACTCCCCAGCACACATCTGTCTGTTAGGTTGGTTAGAAGAACCAGACTCGATACAATAGTAAGGCAAGTATAAAAAAGTATATAATAATAATAAAAAAAGACATAACATATCAGTAAACTAATCTTGGAGAAAGAACATAAATAACAAACATTGTCTTGTGTTCAACTCAGCGACCAACTGTTCTTATCATTTAAGTAGTCGTTAATGGAATAGTACGCTTTTAAACAAAGATTAGATTTTACTTTGGCTTTAAACGCAATAAATGGCAAGTCTAGAAAAGAAGATGGCAGTTTGTTATAAAATGTTATACCAAGCCCGACGAATGAATTATGAACTTTATGAAGCCGATGAAAAGGAGCGCGTAGTTTATGCTTATTTCTAGTGTTAAAGTTGTGCATTTTAAGGTTTAATTTTAAGGGTCCGGTGCACAAAACAAGTTTAATGCAGATCTTTCATTGTATTGAATATTAATAGTGTCGCCGAGTGTACCAAGTTGAAAAAAACAAAACTGCCGCACTCAGAGAGCTTTAATGGTTACTTAGGCCATTACTTAGTAAAAGTTTAGACAGTTTTGTCATACAAAAGTATGTCAAACCTTTACTAGGTGACGGCTTAAGTAATCATTTAATATCTCTAAGTACCGCAGTAAGACTTCTTCTACAACCATCCTATTCCTAGCCTTTGAGAACATGATCCGCTTCCACTTGCTGAGTAGAGGCAGGTGCTTCAGTAACTTTTGATGCTGATAAGCTATGCTGTGATACTAAGAACGGTTTTCATTTTATGTATGTGTCCCATAGTGTCAGAAGAGTCAACATCACACACATACACCTGATCACTCCACCTTAGATTGACACCATAAGGAACTGTGTCCTTACGAATATCATATGACAATAGGTTCATCTCATGACAATACGGTAAGCAACCCTTGAAACCTTCAATGTTGCCACCGGCACTGCTGCGCCATTTTGGTTAGAATATTTAAGACTGAACGGAACAACGCCATTTAAGTGGCTTTATGTGTGCCTAGATATTTAAAGATTGAGAACAGCTATCTCCATCGTCATTCCAATGTTTTATGTAAAAGGTTTCAAGTAGTTAACTAAGTTGTCATCATAATGCGAATTTTCACATGCCAGACCTTGGAATCATCCAGCAAGGCATTCATTCGCCATAATATTCTCAACGAATCATCGATCAACGAATGCATAACAGCGCTTCGTGTCGATTAGGCATGAGCTATCTTGTTGGCATTAAGGCCGTGACGGTACGTAAATTAGTTCGTGTCATAATTATCAGCTGTGGGCAGGAAGTTTGTAAATAGCTCATTAGTTAAGCGGTTTACTTGTTAAGCCGATTTGACAGACAAGTTGACGGTGAAAACATGAAATGTTAGTCTTTAGCTGGTCTTCATAATTTAGAGTTTCATCAGACTTGATAATACAATATTTTTAGGAGAAGTAGAGGTCTTCGTGAAAGAGATCGTCTGTAGAAAGATTCATCATCATCATCATCATCATTATCAGCCTATAATGTTCGCACTGCAGGGACTAAGGTCTCATATCTAGGAGAGGGATGGGCTATAATCCACTTCGCGGGCCCAGCGCGGGTTGGTAGGTGTCACATATACTTATTCGATTATTTTTATTCTAACTGCCGCCCTCAGAGAGCTTTAATAATTACTGTAGTAAAGATTTTGACAGTTTTATTAAACACAGGTATGTCAAATCTTTACTATTTTTATTATTAGAGATTTAATGTTATATAAGCCGTCATTAAGTAATCATTAAATATCTAATAATAAAAATATAATTTGACATTTACATTTAGAGTTTCCTCAAGATGTTTTCCATCACCGTTTTGAGAGCAGCGGTGATGAAATAAATTACACAAAGTAATGCGATTACCTGAGCGACTAACTTTTCGTAAGTCGGGGCGCCATCACTGGACCACCGCTGCCTCGTAGAAAGATTACCGCTACAAAATCAAATGTTATTAAGGCAAATGAAGGTGGAAGACAGCACCTCTTCCACGTCAAACACCTCGTCATCATTCGCCTACACTCATCCCAATTCATCTGGGGTCGGCGGTGATCGGTTGGTGAAATGGTCACTTAACATCGAGTGGGTCTACGTCTTGTGAGCCATGTCATCTAACGACTCACAAAAAACACATTTAACCCATATTTGAAACTATTGATGATTTTGGTCCTAACCCATATGGAAGCCAACTGCCCGTCGCTGGTGGGCCATCATTTTGCATACAAAAGAACAGTTAGTTCCGTTTTTAACCACTCAACGAAAACAGTAAGTATTCTGAACCGAAGGTCTTGCAAAAAAAAATAATAACCGTTTCATAAATGTTCCGTTCTTTTATAGAAAGACAGAAAATTCTCGTACATTTATTTGGCACAAGCCACAACTGCACATAATAAAAAACAAAGAATAATATTATGTAAAAAAATAACATTAAACTAAAACTAAACAAATAGTAACAAACGATGCAGACTTAGGGCCAATTCAAGAAAAATTAAGAAGCTCCATAAAAACAACAAGAATAGTAATTAAAGGAGTATATCTTTATTCCCTTTTACATAATGGAAGCATAAAGGCATTTTATTTACAAAGGTTATTAACCAGATTAAACTCATCTGCCCTCAAAACGTTATTGTAGTCGCAATACGCACAAACGTGTTATCCGGCACCGGACGATGATACACAAGTCGTTGTAAAAGAGTTTGTTTAATAATAACAATAATTGTAATCTTGGCCATATCTTATTTAATAAGATATGTAGGTTGGTATTGCTGCGTCTTGGAGACTGACGCAGTCTTACGCCCCGTTCACGATCTGTGGTGATCTGATTTTGCGAGGGACCTCAAGCGACGCTTTACTTGTCACTATCTGACGTGTCGCAAGTCGCGTCGCGGTGTCTTGTCCTCGCATTTTTTTTCATTCGTTTTATCTGCAGTCGGTGACTGTCGCACGTGTAACTTGTGGCCAAGTCGTTTGTTTATCCATCCACGCCATTTTAGGATGCAAGTTTCGTTTAAAATTACCCTCTATGTAGTGCTTTTCCCTCTGCATCAAATTTTGTTCATGACTCTGGCTTAAGGGGCGTATTAACACTCACTCATTGCTGTGTAAGCTGGTTCCTCGATTCGATATACGCGGGGATTAACCTTTGTACTTCCATTGGGAAATTCTAAACACCCACCATTCCAGGAAAGTGGACTGTCACGATGAAGTCTTTAGAGGGATCTGAATCTGATCTGATCCGCTAAAAGGAAAATATATTCGCAAATTAAATAACATACATAAATACGCCTTGTTCCCATGAGGGTAGAAACCCCAGAAGACCACCTGCTACAATCCTGAACTCCTTTTGCCTCGAATCCACGTTCATACACCTGCTCATACACGCCTTATGGGTAATTTGTCTATAATATCTTGACTGTGGGACGTGTCGTGTCGTTTGGCAGCTACTTTAAAACTACCTTACCCGTAAGTAAGTTGCTCTTAATACCATTCATTTGCATTGCATCTTTGCTGGATGAATCATCTTTAATTATGAAGTTAGTTCGTTTTTATATGATCATTAGATTTATAACACGCCTCCTAACACGTGCAGTATGTTAGTCATGTGTTTTGCTTGCTAAGTCAGAAATACATATTGTTTTGCATTTTGTACGCGAAATCAACCTACATTTGCAAGTCAATAAGTATTTCTGTAGGTTTTCCGCCTTAGAACAGTCCAAATAAAACCAATAGGTGTTATAATTATAAGCCAATATCATCCCATTTTTGCTCTCAAATGTTTGGATCTGCGTCAGCATTCTTCGGTACCGTGGCTCGATTTTTTCAAGAGATGTTTAATTTATTCACGTTCAAAATGATTAGTAACCTTTACTTTCCCACCTTAGAACAACGGCCACACGCATACACATATAAAATATTTTTTTAGGTCATTCTAATCCGAGAAGTTTCGGACCCCTATTTGTCTTTTAAGTCCTAAGCGGCGCTCCAACGCGACCCACTTAGCCAATTTTGTTTACTAAGCATAACTAAGTTCAGCTGAGAGCCATCTGTGCCCGCCAGTGACCGCTCAAGTGGGAGAGGTCACTGACTATTTAAAAAGCTGGCCATGTCACGACCTATCAACTAGATTTGTTTTGGCAAAGTGATAAAATATTAGGACAAAAATATCTCGCGACGCTCAGCAGGGCTATTGCGTATCTTTTAAATGACAGTGGCTATCATATTGTCTATGGATTAACTGTCAAATTGGTTATAGATTAGTACAAAATAGAACCATTTGACAGTAATTGATAGGCACTATAGGTATAAATAGGTTAGCCACTGTCATTCAAAAGATACGCAATAGCCCTGCTGGAAGTGAAACAAATTGTATACGAGTATTCATATTGTTCGAGAGAACAGTCATCGCTTTCGTTTCGTTTTGTCAATGAAACGCCTTGAATACGTGAATTAAATGTAAATGTGGCACGTCTCCCCAAGTCTCCATACAAGTATGATCAACCTTGCAATCCTTCCAACAATGTTTTTATCTTACCTTGCAACGTTTTGCCAATGATGATTCCAAAAACGTACCATATTTCAGTCTAATCACTATTGTAAAGGAAACAGGATATAATTCAGACAGCCAAAAAGCCAGAAAAAATCATAACCCAGTTGGCAGATTTGCACATTAATCGTCTTATTGTAATTGATTGATACATTGATGCAGAATAATTCTTAGGAAAAGGACAAATCAAAGGATGATTCCTTTGAATTGTCTTCTGGATCAGAACCAAGTCAGAAACCAAAGGGCGGGATAAAAAGTCTAGCACCAGACAAAGAAAGACAAGGATTAGCCGACAGCATTTATGGTTGTGTCGCGAAAGAATACCTGTAGTTTTATGATAAAATTGACTTGAATGTAGCCAACTAGCAATCAGTAAACAGACTTTCTCGCTCACTGGCTCATCAATCATCACATACTAAATTGATGCCGAATGACTATTAACAAGAAGGAAAATAATTGTGACAGCTTGTCGGAAAAACATGTATTCAACACGAATATTGACTCAAATGTAGACGAAAATAAAAGTCCTTGTTGACACAGTAAAATAGACAACGTAGTTATCACTGGAGCAGCTGATAACAAGGACGGGTGACGGTATGCGGAAGAGATGACCGATGACCTTATTGTAGAAATGAGCGCGGGCTGTGATGATTGTGGTGACAGTTTTACTGTGTTGATGGGTTTTTCACTATATCCATTCTTAGGTGTTTCACCTCTAACAGCAGCAAGTCCAAGGGCAAAGTTATTGTAACGTATTTTAACACACTAATTTGTTAGTTGACAAACCAACTGTAACCTTATTGGAACGAATTTATAGCTCTTGATGCGATGTACAAAAACTTCGACAGAACAAATAAATGACAGACCTGATGGCGGACGATTTGTGTAAACAGTACAGTATTCAGAGCCCGTCTGTTTTGACTATATATCATACGAATTAAACCTACAGCTTAACACTTAATTAAATTACCCAGCCGTATTATCACACGCGACCAGCCCTGCCTGTTAAGTATTGTAAACAATTTCATTCATTTACATGTGTTTTCATTAACGTTTCAACACATTGGTTCAAGTTTATTTTCATTATCAAATGCTTTCACGACAATGTTCATTGGAACTTTCGAGAATTTCGCGTTGTCATTCATTAAGACTAATAAGCAGTGGAATTCGGTCATGTCAGCGTCTTTCGTCTTAAGATACTGACAGGACACTCTTGTAGTTCCGCAGTCAGGCTTGTCTTAGACGACGGTATTATCCGATTCGAAAACTGTTGTTTGGTTTAATACAAAATAAGATGTTTGATCGATGAATTCTTCATCATTGAGTAGGAGAATAATACAACGTTGCTCATAATCTTTTACCAACATTTCCTGGTTTAAATCCCATCGGGTACAAATCGACCAATATTACTATTTAAAAGTCGGCTTTAAACTAACCCACTGACAACAACTACAGTTAAACCATAGCTAAACTGATTATAAAACCATAAAAATATAATTGTTCGTTAATTATTGTGGTCAACCTTCCGGATGCAAAGCAGTTAGTAATCATCATTCATTTGATATAAAAATCCAATTTATAAAAACAACATATTTGCCGGAAATCTGAATGAACAGGAAGTTGATTTCGAGTTGAAACCGTGATGAGATAAAATGATCTTTATTCTTCAAGCTATTGGACTGCAAATCAATTAAACTGTTCTTTAGTCAGTATGCAGATCAGTGATTCTCTAAAATTGGATGTAATAAATATGCATGGCATGAGAGTTTCGCGATGAAGTCTATCTACATAACAATATGGGAATCTGATTCTGTGCAAATGTTGCTTCAGCTTCCCAACTTGGAAAGGTCAATACCCATTCGCAACTGTCATATCTTGTAAGACCACATAATTATAAACTAACGCTTTATTCCTATGGCTATAGACAGAAACCACAGAACGCCACCTGCTACATACTTCGAAAGCCAACCAATCAGACTTTTATCAGAGATGAAAGAATTGATGCTCCTGAGAATAATAACGAAAATTCCAGACATACCTACTTACACAAATGTAAGATAATCTATAAACAAATTCGACGATAAATATTCAATCACGATTCCCAGAGCAGCGCAGAAGACATTACATCAAGCAAGCCGTCGCTTTGCTAATATAATCCAGTATCTGCCGTATAAATAAACAGAGTCAGCGTTTGCGCAGTTAACAAGCGATGTTTTGGTCTTCCGCGAGAACAGCTAAAAGCTAAATATATCTGCATTACCTTGATATTGAAATTGTTACAGGTGGTATTTATTGTATTGTTGGAGTAGGCAGGGAGAATAACCTGAGGAGTCCGTTTGGCTAACCTTGATTGTTGTTTATGTTTCATTATTTTAGGTGCGTTATTGTTCTATGTGATCTATCTATAAACATAGAGGAAGTCTGAGTTGGTACCGGTGACTGAAACGTTGTGTGGTAATCGGTTGTCGTGGTATGGGCACGTGTGTGTGTGAATGAGGAATATGTCGTGAGGAAAGTTTTGAGTATAAATGTGAAGGGGAGTAAGAGTAGAGGAAAACCAAAGAAGTTAGGTATGGACTGTGTAAAGCATGACAGGAGGTGATGTGACGACCGACGAGTAACGAAGAAGTGTGGAAAAAGAAGACATGCGCCGAATAATTTTGAAAAAGAGCAAGAGGATGATGATGATATAGATCTATAGCGTAATCGACCAATCAATAAATTACTTTTGCTCAGTTAAGACACTGATTATCCTCTAATAGAGGGAATGGGTCGCCAAAATCTAATACTCGGGCCAACTCTGATTGATTCTTTGGTCATTATCATTATCATGATTTTACCATGCACGATCTATCAAAATCCTTTCAATGTCTTGTAGTACCTTGTCAATTATTACTGACTTATGTATAAACTTACGGGCTTTACAAAATAATATCAAGTTTACTTGTAGATTACACTAGTTGTTTTTCTTTGATTCTAAATTCTTCAAGGACTAAAATAAATTTTTACTTGTCACTCCTATGTTTTTATGTGAGTGTCTACTTCCGAAACGATTCGATGTTCAAATAAACAAACTATTTGTGGTTTTATATGAACGGTGTACTACTTCATTGTGAATTCTACACTCAACTGTTTGACAAGCAAACACTTAAACGTTCTCAGTATCGCTCTGATATCTTTACACGTACTTATCATATGAAACATGTGGCTGGACAGTTATAATTCTTCAAAAAACAAAGAGATCTCTTTTTCCTTGTTCAGTAATACATTCACAATGACATACATTATCTTCCTTTTGTCAACTACTATCTTTTTATTACCATCATTGTACAAAGTTTTAGTTTTAAGATACTCAAGTTTTATTTTTCTTGTAATATCTATGTTTATCCTTTAATGTTGCGAAGCGTCTTCGTCTTCGTCAAACCGGCCGCGACCGGTTTCACAAATCGCAATCTAGTTTGCACCGGTATCCTGGCTAGTGAAACGTTTATGGTGTAAGCGATGTCAACAGTTCTGACGGAAATACTGTGAGTTTGTAAGATTTTTGTGACTAGAAATAGAAATGTATTGTGTCGTCCTTGAATCATCTTCATTGCATTCATGCGACGTTTCATTTGTTCATTTTAAATACTCTCATCTCGGAGGTATGCAGAGGAAGTTCTTTCGTAAACTAGAACTAGATTCTTCGTCTTGCAGACAAAATTCTTGTCAAAGTTTCGCTCCAAGTTTCCGAGAATAGAGGCCATATCTGTGTAGTTGCGTAGTTATTTCCCTTTACTTTAACGTTCGCTGCCTCCATTTTGAGGATTTGAGTATCCTACTTAAAAGTTTTATTTGGGCAACTAGTCATTGCCTCGTAGGTAACTGGTTAATATCAGTAAATATTACGACTTAGTCGTTGACAGGTCGCAGTGTCTTTTACCAAGGTCATCAGATGAATGACCGTCGCTACCCGGTTTCCCTGCTGATTACTCAAAAGTCGCACTTAAAGGATGAAAAGCTAATTAGCAGTTTCCTCCACTTGACCCAATTATGACAATTAAAGTCATTGCCCCACCAAAACTGAAGGTATCCGATATTTTACGAAAAGTTTCTTGAAGGGATTTCAAATTCGTTTTAGGATTCTGTGAGTCACTTGCTCTCAAAGTGTTGGGTAAAAATGTGCTTCCTTTAATTTGAATTATCCGCTTGAATTTCCATACCATTTGCAAATGACCCTAATTAGTTTACCCTGTTGAAATAAATGGAGTATGATTAAACGATTTGATTTCGAATTTTCGATACACACGGATGGGCAGATATTTCTTGTAAGAACCCGATTAATCAGAGCTGTTGGCTTAAGCCCAGGCACGTACTTGAGCCACTTAATCTTCAGGCACCTCTGACCTTTTCAAAAGTCTATAAATAGTACGTAGGTTGATGAATTTTCTAAGATTCACGTTAAAGTTACTCTATTAATTTTCTAAACTTGACAAACTCAATTTTCTTTATTGAGTGGCGTTTTCTGGGAGAATAACCATAAAATATTTAACTTCCTAAAATAAATCCTTCCTGTGTTGCGATAATTTCAACTACTGATAAGAGGGATTTCAAATCTTCAAAAACATTTAATTAATACTTATTTTCGTCCTCAATAAAATTTGCATTAAGTGCTTAAACATTAACGGCCTTATTATAAAAGTGGTTAAACCTGGGTCTCACTTCGATAATATTCAAAAGAAAGTGACGGCATGCGAGATAAACCAAGTCTAAGTTAAACCCAGGTTTAACCACTTTTATAATAAGGCCGTAAAAGGCTTAACTAAGGTCTTCGTTTCGCAAAGTATTTTAACGAGGTCTAAATCCATTTTAAATATATATTTTTTTTATAAGTTCTTCGCATTCCAACTACAAATAGCTTAAAAAAATTATGTCCCTAAAAGTAGGAACCTGCTTCTTCTTAGCGTGTCGATGGCAAACTAAATCGTGTCGGCCCTGAATTAAGCTACTAGTTTGGCGCTTGTGGCAGCGTCCATCAGTTCCTTTAGTGAACAACCAGCAGGACACACAGGTCACGAAATTAAAAGTCCCATTGTTTGAGGAACAGCACCACATTTACCAAATACTGTTTTATAGATTTAAACTTCTCCGTTTTATTCAAACGTATCTTATTTGACTAAGTTCAAAGTTGATAACAATTACTAACAATGGTTATAACGTTTGATACAGCACACTCGCCTATCACGTTCGTTATGCGACCGGTTTAAACTTTATCTCATGACCCTAAACTATCTTAAAGATATGTAGGTCGGATTCTGGGGAGCGTTAGATAGGAACCTCATCACGTTTTATTTCACTGAGCAGATGGGTGATGTGGAAAGTGCATGTAGTCAGTGGGATTGGCTAATTGGTGATAATGGATGTCAGCGGTTACAAAGCTTTAACTGCTATTCTTGCTCTGCCGTATCCTTCAGAGATTACAGGCGTCATGTTGTAATATGTGAAAAGAGAGATCACACTCAGAAATTAAACCTATAGTTAGTATTTGGCAAGATCTCATGTTCTGCGCCCCCGAAATCCACTTGGAAGAAGCATGAAGCAAAGAGTTAGATTACATACAGGGTGTCCAGTAAATAGCACGACATACTGCAGGGGGTGATAGCTTGGGTCACTACCTATCAATACAACACAATATACTCGTATGTTCAGCAAAATCTTACGGATTTACAGTTTTACAAAATTTTCCGAAATATCGAAAAATCTCTACCTTGAAACAGATTTTTAAGCATCTCGTAATGAAAAAATCGTTTTCTAGAACTTTTTTTACATGCTGTTAATCCGTAAGATTTTGCTGTTAATCCGTAAGATTTTGCTGAACATATATTGTGTTGAATTGATAGGTAGTGACCCAAGCTATCACCCCCTGCAGTATGTCGTGCTATTTACTGGACACCCTGTTTACAGAATTCATAGCATTAACACGTGCGCTAACTAATTATTTATAACAATAGATGCTACAAGTGTCAATAAACGTGTTGGAGACGTCAACAGTCACGATTACATGACAATGACTGACTGACACCTTGTGTTTGCATATATGAATGGTTATTTTGTATTCTAAACTAAAAATATCTTGTTAGGTATAGTTCTTTGATTCTTATTACTTTTGCCAATCCAATCTTTTTCCTCGAGTTTTTCTCTTACTGTATTAGATTTAATATCATTGTTATTTGCGTATAAGCTTTTTCTCTGATCCCAACGTCTACAAACAATTTCGCATTCTTACGCAACGCTAGAAAAAATCCAAATAGCCAAATGTTTCCGACCCTACCTTAACCTTTGTTCATCAGAGCGGAGATATTGATCATTCAGCTGACGTCACTCGGGTTCAGCCGCACGAGCTACAGAACTAAGGATTAGTATTGCCAAATAATACGCATAGTGAATCCGAGGGAAGTCAAGGGCGAGTTTTACGTAATATCGTTGAATGAACCCTGTTTTTGTGGATAAACGCGTTACATATCTTTGTGAGCGGCAAAAACAAGGGTTTAAGGGTATCTGGGGTGAAGGCGGATTTAGGTGGAATAATCCTTTTGTATGAATGTTGTAAACAGATCTTTCAAAAAAACTGCATAATTTATGTTGTAGCGTAAATGGCATGTCATCCAGATACTTTTTTTTTGTTTCATTAATTGATATTTTTCTAAAAGGGGTATTTAGTACTTGTAAGTCCTTTTGCTAAGTATCAGCCTTCAACCAAGGTCACCTATATCGCTAAAACCTCTCGGTTTAAAAGATTTATAAGAGCGAGCGCTGCTTGAACCCGCATTTCCCATCTAAGCCCGCACTGAGCGGCGAGATTGAGATAGAAGCTTTACCGCAGCAATACTTAATGAGCTGTTTTCTCTAATTCTCAGAGAGGGTATGCTTTCTATGTAATTAATGTTGAAGAAAACACATTAAAAGCATTGCTGGCATCTCGGAGATGTTTGATCTTGATTCTATTCAGAACTTTGTTGACAAGTACGCGAACTTTGACGTCACTTACAATCTTCAGAACGACTCGAGTCGAAACTTAGCCTAAGCCCTTGCCAACAACTTATGTTTGGACTGATCTTGAAAACTTCCAAGTGGATTGTAGTCCCTATAGACCTTGTTTTCCATCGTCTTCCAAGAAGGATTTATCCGAATTAATTTCCTGAAATCTGTTGTTGTCTATAAATAACATGAAGTCATTTACTTACTTCACGATCTTGGAGGACTAGATAGAATATATCTTCGCAATTACCCGCAGGGGTATAATGTCGTCAAGGTAAACTCACCAGAATGAATGAACCTATTGAGCAAACGCTTCGTGCGTGTCTGCGGTAATAAAATTAAAGATAAATTACATAAGACCATTTTGCTATTAAATATAAGCGTAGAACACGCACCTTGTGTAAAACATGATTTTATAAGCTTGAATGAAAAATGATATGGGTTAGCGTTGTTATAAATAACTTATTTTGTATAAAAATTAAACACTGTATAATATAATTCTACGCCTACGGTTCTATCAAGATTACTATTTTACAACGATATAAGAGTTCTCGTTTTATGAGGGCTCTTCTAATTTTGACTCCAAGATATGTATTCAAAGAATAATGTTCGGTTCAGTTATTGCCCAAAATTAAGATTTAAAGCAGAAGAAATGTATATAAAGGATGTAAGTTTTCATGAACTTCTTTATGATTGTCCATAATTACCATCCTATTTATGTAAAGGATTCGGGCAAAGACGGCCAGTCCAATAATAAAACTTTTAGTGCTCATAGAATTGCTTTTAAGAAAATAAATTCCTGGGAGAGTGATGAAGAAGCCCATAAATGTCAATTTGTGCCCTGAAAAGTTATAATAATCGAAAATCTTTAAGACGATCGGAGAGACCAGGCAGAATATTCAAGTTTGATAGCTGCTATCTAGAATTCTCGTGTCTCTCGGAAAGCGGTTAAAATGCCAAGTGTTCCGAGAATCACTTTTTTGCCAAGTATCTAAGTTATTTACTTGAAGCACAGATTCATTGCATTGCAACATTTAGTTGGAACACGTGACCTCGCGGTTGCGTGCTTCTAAATTGCTGAGCTATTAACGTTTAACAATTACAAGTGCCATGTCACCATGTTTAATTACATACTCTATAAGTACTTGGTTATTAAATGTTATGGCTTCTGTATCCCCACTTTTAACAAAGTCGTCAATTGGCTATTGGTCTGTTCCCTTTGCTTTTAAAAGTTTTATTGCGTGCAGCTAAAACGCGTTTTCCGTTGTTTCATCATTCATCAACACATCACTCTTCTGCCATCCCAATTGATTTGAGGTCAGCAGAGCATGTCTTCTTCCATCGTTCTCTATTGGTCGTCATCATGATTCACTCTTAGTGTGTGAGTGTTCTGCGTTCTTTACTACGCATTTTTCTCTATCCCTTTTTCGTCTCAGTATGATTTATTGCGCACCATTTGAATTAAATCAATTACCCGCATAGCGTTGTCACGTTTGCGCACCGGCAATTGTGTCGAGTATTCGTAATCGGTTGGATTGCTCTCATCAAATTGCTCCCCAGTCCCCACGACCTTCTGGTCGTTAATCCTTCCATTTGAGGTGCTTCTACGTTCGGAATCCCCTCTATTACGATGTTTGTCCTGTTGGTGACAATTGCCAAAATGTTGGTAAAGCGTGCCGATTCTGGCACTAACGAGTGTCAGTAAAAAGTCGGGCATTACATTTACATGCAAACTCAAATATGTCGTCAGCGTTATTTGTTTCTAAAAATTCTTTTTTATTATTATTAAAGTCTGTGTTGTCCTACTACTACATGATCCTCAATTTTACTAGATTTAATGTTACTGTGAGCGATTATTTAAAAATGAGTGTAGCGACCTTCGGGACTTCTTCAAGTTCTTATGTTGTATCTAAACTATTGTTTTTATGAGTCATCAATTCATTAGTATCACATGTGCCTTTTCCCATGCTTAGTAACGACAACTTAATCATACTGTATACTGGAAAGCAATAAAATAGATGTTTTCATAAAATCGATCCCACTTAATGTCTTCGACAAGGTCGTTTTACTCCGGACCTTATTAGTTATTAGTGTAAAGAGAGCTAGTAAAGAATGTACTTCATTAATCGAAGATTAGTTGTTGGAATCAATTTGCATAATGGTTTCTTTAATGTTTCCGATTTTTACTTCGTTTGTATGTCAGTTGTCTTCAAGGTCTGAAGGCGTTCAGCTAGAAGACACGAGGAGAGGAAACTTTGTTGGTAATTTAATTTTACAGCCTTCACAAGGAGGGTTAGTCGAATTACATCCAGAGTTTGTTTTACTAATGAACTTCCTCAATCTGCTGTTAAACATAATTTTTAAATAATGTAAGCTATCAAAGTTAATTCTCGGGTAGATATGGTAAAACGAGCAGTTCAGCAAGATTTTACTAAATTGTTTTGAAACAGTACCTATACAATTTCGCTCAAAAATAAGAATCCCGAATCTTCAATGATACTTCAAATTCTGTTGAAGTTTCAACAGAATTTGAAGTATCATTGAAGATATACCTGATATCGATAGTTTAAAGCTCCAAAAAGTCACGGGAGCGTGAACTGATCAAAGTAGCTGATACGCTCACAATTCTTTAATCTCCACAAAAGCATGAAATTCTGAATTTCAGATACCGCTGCCTTTGTCGTTTATTTCAATTTTTAATCTTATAGGTCAACTGGATTATGGAGACAAAGTTTGAAGTAGGTATATACATAATAAGTCTGGAGGGTCAAGAATAAAATTTACATATGGGAGGCGGCTTGTAGGTATTTATGCCTAACTTCAACAATATCATCTGTTTTTAAATTTTCCCGTGCGCTATTCTTTTTATCGTATACTGAAAAAAAACCCTAAAATATCATATACAAATTAAATAAACAATGCTCGCACAACATATTTTGCAGCGCATAAATATTTGTAGTATTTATGCACGTCATTAAGTCGTTGTTTACATTTATACGCAACAGAGCCTGAAATAAATTCAAGACATGCCTTAATGATGCAAGACTACCAGAATATCATCCCTTAAAGAAACTTATTCATTCACAAAAAATAATCAGCAGTTGCGTAATCAGTAAAATATTCATCAACTAATTGTGCTTCCGAATTTAGTAGATACGTTGATTGAAATTTGAATTTAAAAATGGAAGGAACGAACGCCCTTCGGCGAATGTCGGCCGACGGTGTCCGAACGGATATGAAATCGTTATGTTACAACACGCGCGCCTTCGAGTTCCGACGGGAATTCGAAATTCGTATTTCGTACATTCACGAAGATTGCGTTGTTTTTATTGGCTGGGAATTATTCTACCGTTTAACATATTTGGTCGTGATTTTTGGATGAAAAATACCTTTGGGTTTTTAGAAGTGGCATCTTTCATTACCCACAGGAAAATGAAAATCAATGGGACAAAAATGATCTGTAAGAAAGCATTTTGCTTTATCAAGAAGAAAACATTTTTCTTTGAAATGTGAGCTCGAGAATGCGTGAAAATTCTTGCGCAGAACTTAGGCGACAGATAAAATTTGTCATCCACTTAGTCGCGCTTAGAATACCAAGTACAAGTACCAAGTGAATTTCCTTATTACTGCTTTCCATTATTCCTTTGTCGAGTGCTCCGCTTGGCTGGGCTAGTGACATTTATAGACCTAGTCTTTACTTCTCAGCTACCTATTCTAATTATTTTTATTTTCTTCATCTACACTAATATTATAAAGAGGAAAGATTTGTTTGTTTGTAACGAATAGGCTCCGAAACTACTGGACGGATTTGAAAAATTCTTTCACCGTTGGGAAGCTACACTATCCCCGGGTGACATAGGCTGCTTTTCATCCCTGTATTTCCACAGGAACGGAAACAACGCGGGTGAAACCGCGTGACGTCTGCTAGTATTCTATTTTTTCGTTAATCTACCAACTTAAGATGGATTTAGACAGAATATAGATTTCGTATTCATTCTAGAGCGAGACCAGTTTTGCTTGCGTCCTTTTTTATATCACTGCTATCATTTTTATTACAAGTATCAAGTACTACATTAAATAAAAAGCTGGTAATTAATTTTAATATCGTAATACTGCAAACGACTCCAATATTTTAAAGTGGACGCTTTATTACAAGTTGTAACAATCACGATGATTAACGACCCATCTGTCAGCTTCTATTGTTAATAAAATGAATCTAAAATAATCGGTGTTAATTTACCTCGATAACAATAGTTATATAATGTGATAAATTCATATAATCATAACATCCCACCGGTTTTTCCCAGTTATGTTGAAATCCGATGTTTTACGAGCCTATTGCCGTCAACCGGGTACAGATCCAGACTCCGGATAGCTGTCGAGCAATACTTGATGGAGATGGGATATCTCCATTACATCCTGGATATCAAACCCAGTGGCTCATCAGTAATACTTGCAACGAACCAGGTGATACTTTTTAAATCAAAGCGGGAAAACGTGTGGAGTTTGAACCAGGGTATTATCAAATCGGGATAGAAACGATTTATGTTTGCGTTAGGTCGACGATTGCATCGTGATACAGCTCGGCACAAGGTCAATTAATATTGGCAGTTTTATCGACGTTTACGTTCCACAATACTGATGTAGTGGCGCGTTTGTGGTGTGATGTTTACTGGTTTTTAACTGCGACTTCGCTAGCTTGCAGATACGTAATTATCCCAAACGAACCTTATCTTCTTCCTAAGCGTGTCGATGGCAATATTCAAAATTGAGTAAGTCTAAAATGCAGTGACGTCGACGAATTTGGCATTGTCAATAGCGTCCTTCTGCTCCGGTGATGTACAAATAATAGGACAGGCAGGATACGATATCAAGTGTCTTATCGGTTTACATTACATTTACACTCCAGGGCAGAGTCATCCATAAATAAAACATAGAAAGAAACACAACAAAAAAGAAAGAAATGTTCTAAGCCAGATTATGACCATGTCAACATTCCAGCTGTTAAGGCGCGTCACAAACAATCTCATTTTCACAGTTACATTCAGAAGCGGAAAATTTCAAGGAAGTCGTTAATCGTGGTATGGACATCTAATAGGAGGGATGATACGCATGTGACTAATGATGGATATGAATGGTGATGCAGGGAGAGGACAGCTAAAAATAATATGGATGTGGAATGATATGAGAACAGACTAAAAGGTACCGTGACGGGTGACAGGGGAGAATGAAAGAAGAATACCTGCTGCGCCACCGACCCCAAGAAGAAAAGGTGATGTTTCGGAGGCGAAAAACAAGGCTTAGAGAAATCTACATTAGTACAGAAGTAGTCTGAACAAGATTGTTGTTGCGATCGATTCCTGACCTAGTTAAAATTATGTCTGTCTAGGCGTAATTTTAAACGGTTTTATTGTGGAAAATAATTACATATGACATCACGTCAGTCCTCCCTGAAGGATTAGTAATTTACTCATGTCCTATTGTAATACACTCACCTTTCGCCACTTATGTGCTACTCTCATAAACAAGGGAGCAAACCTATTGCCATCAAGCGGGCTCAAATTATAATAAAGTCTGAAATTCTACTTAGAATTTTGGCCTGTTTAGCTTCCGTCAATTTTATTTTCTGAATAGCAGTGACGCATAAAACCTAAAAATGTGACGCCTTCGAACATTTTTCTCTTAAACAACTTGTTTTTATTGATACCATCTATTGAGTAGTACAGGTTTTAAGCATGGCTGAAGAAAACTCCGATAGTTTCCTTTAAGTTAAGCAGGCCATAATGTCCAAACCTCTTTACCAATAAACTGAAATATTAACTAACTTGAGAACACAAAGTATCCGACAAGACAATATAATATGTTACAGATGATTGACAGTTGCAACAATTGATTTGTTCGAAGCTGCCGACATGTCAGACATGACGTCATTCGATAGTAATGATACGCTGTCTCAAACTTAGGTTGAATAGAGAATTTGCTTGACAAGAGGTTATAAGATGTTCGTACAATAGAACTTAACGGACGGTTGACAGTTTGTCATGTAACGGTGTCTACTGTTCATTTAACGTTTTGTGAGATATGGAACTCATTGGTACACTTAGTGATGAGACTGGAAACTAAACTAAACAATAAAAGTATTTACACTAACATCCAGTGGTTCAACTAACTGTGTAAAAAGAAAATCAAAATCGGTTCATGCGTTCGGTTCGGGAGCTACGATGCCACAGACAGACACACACGCACACAGACAGACAGACGCGTCAAAATTATAACACCCCGTTGTTTTTGCGTCAGGGGTTAAAAACGGCAAAAGTGCTGAAAAGAGTTCCTTAATGGACACACTGTGTTTCGTGTGACGGGAAGAATCGAGTTGTAAGTGGCAGTGGTAGCGGTACAAACGAAAAAAACAAACAAGATTTCATCATCATCATCATCAACAACAGCCTATTAATGTTCCCACTGCTGGGACACAGGCCTCCTCTTTTTGAGAGGAAATTGGAAAAATAAATTACACAAAGTAATGTGCCTGCCTGGGTTCGAACTCACGACCTACTGTTCGTAAGTCGGGGCCGCCACCACTGTGCCACCGCTGCTCCGATGTAAACCGATTTGCCTGCGCATAAACATCCACCCGCAATAACTTCAGTTTATCCGTGATCATGAATAATCATGATCCTTGCAACAGTGCCGAAATATCAGGAACTCGAAACAAACAGTAAAAATGGTAGATATCCCGTTTTTATGGTTACCAACAATGGCCTAAATAAAACCAAAATAGTAGGATTTGACCCAGTAGTATAGTGTGTAGAAAATGGTATGTTGTTTTTAATGCAAGGGAGCTACTGCTATTGCTGCTGCTGCTATTTGTCCCCGTGTTGGGTCGGATGATTCTTAATCTCTCCTAATATTGCCAAGAGCTTGGTCAACAAATCATAGGGTAATCATCGAGGAAGGTCTCTATGTTTTCCTACCAAATAAATGCGAATTTTCTTTTTACTTATGTTCTTAATTTCGATTTGGCTATCTTCACTACACCCAACCCCTATTGTATTTATGTTCGCCTCTTGAAACTGTACTTACCTAACACGGACGTCAAAACAGAACACCCAATTCCAACGCAAACACGTATTGATATTACGAACCGTATTGTCTTTATAACAAAAGGGAGGCTTTATTATGTCGTCCACTTTTACTGTTGTATTGTCCCGTTATAAAATATCCTGGGTCGATTTTAAAACTCGTGTTTGTTTTATCTTCGTAATCGTTGACAGTACGACTTTTAGATTCAGTGTCATTAGTATCTGCAACCATTGCAGACCTTGACCTTTTACTTTTTGGTTTACTTCTAATGTAGGTCAGGAAATTGTCATTTAGTTTTACTTTAGAAAAACCCTTTAAGCGAAATTGCGTTGAAATTACTTTTGTACAAGCTTTCTTTCCAATTAGTGGTTCTTTCCGAGTTTCGGTTTACTTTGAAGTGAAAAACTTCGTTCAGCTTAAATTCTACTTCGGCAATGTTTCCCTGGACTATGTTGCCTTTAGCCTTTAGTGCTAATTCATTCTGAAATTTAGTAAAGCAACTAGTGTGACGTATATCTAAAGCCGTCTCTTAGATGCTAATTGCAAGCTTTGTTAGTCAATTACCAAGAGGCGTGTACGGCATGAAGTTCCCTGATGATAGAGCTTGTTAGCTCTGTGGGTTTAGCCGCATAGCTTAATCAGTTTAATATTTTCCTACTGCTGGGACACAGGCCACCTCAGCTTCTACTTATTGACTGCATATGTGTCTCTGGCAAATATACTTCTTTCTAGCATTTCATAACTATGCAATATTGTATGCAAATATTTCGATATGATACTTATTTACTCTGCCTCTGTAACGACGATCATATTGTATTAGAATTCCTCCCAGTTTCTCTCGTCTCAAAGATTAGTCTTCCCTCTATATACAAAGGTAAACACGACGTTATTGGCGGGAATATTGCTTGTAAAGCTATAGACATACTTGTGAGAAACGCCTCTAAGGTGTAGCGAAGAAATAGCGCCATTGATTTATTAAAGTTAAGTAAAAAATATAGTAGCAGAAGGAAGCCGAGGGTGAACCACCGAGAAAAGTGGTAGAGACAGGAAGAGGCCTTTGCCCTTCCGGGGCAAAGGTGGAAAAGATCAAGCTAAACAAAAAGTTGTGGTGTCAATATTTTTTTTATGTATTAAGCCAAATATGATGACGCTTTACTACATCATTTATGATTTGGCTTATTCAAATCTATATTAATATCTCAGAAAACTCTCACTCGCATAAATCGCGTCCTGGTTATTAACATACCTTTTATTTTTTATTTTACAAGCAGTGATAGTTCAGAGTTGACCCTTGGACTGCCAAGTCAAAGGTCCCGAGATCGAAACCAAGACACGCCTATGATTTTTCGGATTAAGGCCGTACCCTGACCAATTAACCTTGAGCATTCGTTCCCTCTGTACTGTACAGTAGTGAATACGCCCATATTTTAGAATAAAATCTATATAAAATAAAATTTTGGTCTTTTGGAATTTTTATTTGTGTCAAAATGTTCATTATTAAATTGTCTCGAATTGAATCCATTAGTGTCAGTAGCAAAATTAAATAATGTTTACGTTACGAGGAGATGCGTGTTATTAATCACTATTTCTCATTTCGGGGGTTGTGTTGGAAGGAGATTTATTAAAGATATACTCAATAAAAAATAAAAATAAATCTGCAATTATGGAATCAAGATTATGTAGAAATTTAATATGTTTTTTATTAGTTGATATTTCTTTTAAATAACAAGTAGATAGCTCCAAAAAACTGCACAAAAACGGTTTGCGTGGCGTTTTGGTCGGGGAGGCGCCTTAATTTGCGTATTGTATAATTATTACTTGCTCCGGTGAAGGAAAACATCGTGTACCCCGAGAGATATTTCGCAACATCATGTAAAGCCATGACAGAGGCCCGTGGGCGGCATAAAAGTCTGACACCAGGTTAGACAACTAACCACACGATAAAGATGGAGAAAGATTTTATTTTAAAACTGTAAACTGCCAGCTGCCTGCCACTGTAAAACATTCAAGGAAATGGCATTTTACTCCGATACGCTCCAATATTGTCAAGAAATTGGATTTCACTTCATGCTGCAGTTGTAAAATTCATCCTTCGCCATTCACTTCAAGAGGCGTTGAGACATTATAAGAGATTTATCGTCTTTCAAAACTGCTATTTTCACCCCTTTGCACTCACGTCCCTTCAGCTTATTGAACACGTTCCGAATCCTCCCACAAGTTCAATTGCTCTTGTATATCGTTGACAATTGCCTTGTACTCACCGAGGAATAATAACCCTTTTAGGAGGTCCTTTAGAGGGTGTCTGGGGAAATGCTTACCAAAACTACATGCATCAGCTATATGTGATCAATGTGATCATCGAGTGGCAAAAAGGGCAAGTGGAAGAGGCTTTAATATTTCCTTGATGTATATGGTAGTGGGTATATTTCAATCTCGGTGTATTTGTTTATAAGTGAAATTTGTAAAACCTTGAATTACTATCGTCGTTGTGGACACAGCCTTAGTTTAGGATTGTGCGCTAAGGCTCAACTATTTATTATGTCACATTACGACGTTTTGATAGCAAATATTTAGTAGGTTCACGCTTGTTCCCTTTAATATGTGTGTGGGTAGTAAGTACATTGTGACGAACTGTTTAAGAGCTCTTACTAAAAGTTAAGGGACAATTATATGTGATTGGTTAGTTTCTGTTATTACGATTTAAGTTTCCGTTGAAATCTACAATGCTAAGACCATTGTAGGTCTTTTTTCGAATCGACAAACTATATTGCCCATAAGTGAAGAGGTTCATTGTAGTATTTGACAGTGTCTAGGGGTTTTTACGTGGCCTTACTTGAGGGGGACACTGATATCTACCAGTGAACTAAAAACGATGATCCACCCAAAGGTCAGTGTAAAAATTTAAATATATCTGAGCTCATCATACTTTAGATAGATGGCTCGAATTTGTCTTCGTTCTTTGTTCCTAGACAAATTCAAACCGCGCATAAAATATTCAGCTCAGAAATACACACATCAAAAGTGTCTAGGGATCAACATATATTTTTGCAATAACTTTTCTCCTGATTGATATTAATTAAAATTTTCTTTAAGGATTCATCAAATAAAGTGTTTTCGTTTGTCACAGTAACGATAAACCAAGTCACCTTTGCATTAATAAAGAAATTTGCCATTTTCCTAATAAAGGGATTTTTGACATTTGAACCACTAACATTAAAGTTCGAAAAAAAGACTGAAATAACAGTTTTCTTTAAAATTTTATTGGGTAACTTAAACAATTAATAATCCGTGTTTCTACCGCGAACACTAACAACACAAGAACATCGGTTTGGCATACTCAAAATGAGTTCATCCAAATCACGCTGTGGAATGGCCGCCCATGTTCGTTGCAACAACAAAAAAAGGTCTTCTTGCGACTGGATACCCTCCATATTCGGCAGAGCTCTTCTCTGTAGCATATCCCATGCATGCTCAATCGGGTTCAAGTCTGGCGACTGAGCAGGCCAGGGCAGGACATTGATGTTAGCTGCGGCGAGAGTCTGTCTTACAACTCTTGCGGTGTGCGGTCGTGCATTATCATGCATTAACTGAAATAAGGGACCGATTTGCACTTGTAGAGGAACGATGACGTCTGATACAATCGTCTCAGCATAAATTTGAGCGTTGAGGTTGCCTCTGATCCAAATCAACTCAGTTCTTCCGCCGATCCAAATACCCGCCCATACCATGATGGTTCCACCACTATAAGGATGGACTTCCTGGCAGGATTTTAATCGCTGTTGGCGTCCAGGGGTTCTCCAGTGTCGTATACGTCTTGTATCCGGTCTCATACCAAAACGAGACTCATCAGAAAAGCACACGAAACGCCATTGTTCTTCTGCCCAATTTCTGTGTTCAAGAGCCCATTGATATCGAATCCTACGATTGTGCATTGCTATAGATGGTACCCGTAGCGGTCTTCGGGAATGAAGGTTCACTTCATGCAAGCGGTTTCTGACTGTTTGGTCGCTAATTAAGTTCCCTGAAGAGTGATGAAGCCTCACGGCTAACATCATGGCGGTTATTGTTGGAGCTCTTCGAGTTAAGATTTGAATGTATCGGTCTTGTCTCCGTGTGGTGCAGCGATACCGTCCTCCATGGCGCTCAGCCACGGTACCAGTGCTTCGGTAACGTGTCCAAAGTCGACTGATAACACTCTGACTTGTATTCAGAGCTAAAGCCACAGTACGTTGCCGGGAACCAGCTTCTATCATTCCCACGGCTCTGAGCATTTCTTCCCTGCTTAAATGACGTCGCCGCTCCATAATAACGTTGGTTTTAATCAGTAGTAGGGAAACAGTAGCACTAATAATGTCTTCAATGCGTTGTATGTTTTTATAGGGAAAATATTGACAGCTGATTTTCATCTTTTACTCGAATTTGATTCACAGTTCCTGATTCAAATTATGAAATGCACCAAAAATGATCCATATAAATTTATAAAATCATAAATTTATTACAAAGCCACATCTCAATCTCAAGAAATCCGCATAAAAATGCTTGATCCCTAGACACTTTTGATGTGTGTACTTAACATTTAGGAAGGCATTTATGAGAGCAAGAGTTGACATTCAATAATCGTCGTATCGAAAACCCTTCGCCTGTAGGTTGTAGGTCACATTCCTAATAAAATATTGATATATGCGAGTTATGCGACGAATGTAATTTAAAATTTATCCGATAGCACGTGTACTTGTAACATTGATCGTAAGAATTTCTTGATTCTAGAATTTGAACCAGCTGTGGCGTTTTAATATTTTATGGATAGGCAAATCCATGTTTAGAAGTGAAAACTCCTAGGTTGTCACATGAATATTGATCAGCTCGACCAATAAACTGCTTCTACTTCAAAGAATAGTTTATCACGTATACAATAAGGTTTGAAGTCTCATAATCACTTAGACCTACAAACACAGACCTACTTCTGGTCGTGCCTTCGTAGCTGATAAACTCAAGCGAAAAATAAACTGAAAAAAACATTGTTCCAGTAACTTAAAACCGCTTAGAATCAAAACCCATTAAGCCCAAATCAAACCCACAATCATGGCCATTTTCTACTACATCGATACTACAGTCACGTAGGGTCGCGGGAAAATCTTTAAAAAAAGGTCCATAAACCGAATGATGATGGTATGTAACGCGAATGAGGTATTATTGTCGCCAAAAAATCTAAACCGCATTCAATATTGCTACAATACATCTGAAATCACTGATCGGAGGCGCTACATTATCCCGTCGGGGCTGCGGGTTGTTCGCAAGAGATACCACCGTCTGGACATAAAGGGCTAAGAATGAACATGGGTGGTTTTTAGTCAGTAGAAGTCTGATACACCCTTTCGCTCTGCCTAAGTGCGGGGTTATTCGATGATTTCCCACCACCCAAAAAAAGGTGCTACATTATTAAGGACTTCAAAACCTGTTTTGTGTATGAAACAAAATGGAAAAGGCGTCTGGAAGAAAGTTGAAATTAGTTTCGGGCCAAATATAGAACCTTGTGGTATACCGCAAACTGTGTGCGGAGATTTTCATGCTTCGTTGGAAATTGTGTAGATGTATTGTGGAGAGGAATGTTTTGTATTATAGGGATTCGCAGTTAATCGGTTTTCGTGATTCATACTGAAACTTGGCTAAATCTAAACATGTTGATCTTTTCAATGGCTCGCGAAACTTCCAGTGTTTTGACACGTGCATCCCACACATTTAGCAGAACGTGGTTGCTCACGTGTCTCGTCCTAATCTAGACGGGGAGTGCTAAATGCTACACACTTGGTTCGTGTATGCGTGATTCTGCAAAGCCGTCGAAACCATGGAGGCGAGTTGTGACAAGTTGATATGTTACCGTACGTGCCATAGATGCCTTATCGCAAATTTGTTTTTTTTTTTTAATCTGCGGTTTGGCCCTCAAAATCCGCAACTTTTCTTTGTTTTTTAATTGTATATTTTATTTAAATCCCTTCATCCGTTTAGGAGTTATGAGGGAACAAAGAAACAGACATAGATACATACACACACGCCAAAGCATAACCCTCGTTTTGGGCTTCGCCGCAGTCGGGTAACAAAGTTACCACAAAATATGTTTTTCTGTTGCTGTTTTAACAAGAAATAATACAAATATAAAGGGGGCTTCCCTATAACTACGACGGTAGGTACGGAGGGAGCCCTTCATGTGCTAGTCCGACTCGCACTTGGCCAGTATTTTTTAAATATCGCAGTATTATGCTGACATAGGAGCCTTTTTGGCACTCACGGTTTTTTCATCTTTCCTTTTACTGTCTAATGTGCTTGTTTAAATAAAATATGTTTCGTGTTTTTCTTCATTCTTTCGGTATCCTCGTTCAAGCACTAAATATTATATGACTTCAGGGAGGCCTTTCTCATGTATCAAACTTGGTAAAGAAAGATTTTTGTGTAATGTCTGAGTTCTAATTCATACTTAATGTAAAGAGCTAATGCGTAAACCTGTCTGTCTGTTAACATTTCTCAAATTAATTGGTGAACGAATTTTGATAACATTTCACGGAGGTTAGGTGGACCAGTGTTGGGACTTTTATCCCGGTAGTACGAGTACGTTCCTGTAGGATAATTTCTATCCAAAACGCGGGCAAAGCCACGGGCGTAAGCTGGTATTTAAGATAAATGATCCGAAAATAAGGCCCAAATTGGAAAATACGCGAACCTTCTGTTGAAACGACGCTCCTTCACTGTCAAGTATTCATCAAACATTGGTATTTGATTGATGCTACCAACTTCGCTGATTTCGCTATTCGAGAATTTTCCGCAGAGCCCCTTTCGTGCCCCATTTTCTCCGTTTTACATTGTTTCCGTCCATTATAATTTGCCAAAGGTCCACCGAATCTAAACGGTTTCGGCTGTAAGTATGTTAATAACAATAATTTCATTCCCACGAATTGCAAACCGTGAATTAGGAATTTGGACACGAAAACGAGTGTTTAGATATTAATCGCGCCTAGGAATGGTAATTTAGGAGCGCAAAAGTGGGGCTTGGGTGACGTTAATTAATGATGGCAGTTTATATTTTCACGTGGAAAATGCAAATGGTGCGGTGTTATTTTTAGAACAGATACTAATAGGAAAGTGTAGGAACTTTGCTCGTGATAATTTAAGATTTGCGGTGGTGATAACGTAGTGATGTGACCGTCAGACAGATTGCCCAGTCTCTCTGATTTTCGACTTCGGTGAAGGAAAACATGGTGAGGAAAGCAGCATACCTAGACGATAGTGCTCAACGGCATGTACAGCCAAGTCAGAAGCTACTAGTTAGGCACTAACCACACGAATAAGATTGTAATATTGATGATCGATGTTATTTGCTATTAGCAGTACCATTACTAAGAAATCAGCCCTAGAGCTTTTACTGTATTTTCTGTTTCCATGAAATAGGTTGTCCTTGTCATCCTCATCTATCTTAAACCTATCCTTTTCCCAACTATGTTGGGTTCGGAGTTCAGTCTAACCGGATGTGGCTTAACACCAGAATTTTATACGGAGGGAAATAGTATTGTAATAGGCTCTTTTTTCTTGTCCCCAGGCATACGAGAGGCGGTTTCCTAGCTGCGCGCAGATACCGATTGTGGTGGAGTGCGTCGTTCAAGAGGACAACTGGGCAGCCGACGAGTCACACCGATTCACGAAGAGGCGGTGCCAGTTGAACGTGGACGCTCCTTATCTTCTGAAGAAGGTAAGTTTTATAAACATCTTTTCGTTTACCGGCCAGTTTTAGCAATCGATCAGATCAGCACTTGAATTGCCTAACATACTTTTCTATGCGAAGGAATATGAAGGGCTTTCGTGGAACACTCTTAACACTATTACGCATTTCGCACCATTAAACGTAAATGCATTACCCAAAATGAGTATTATTGGGGACCATCGATTGCTCTTTGGATTATAGTCATTTGGCAAGGATTTTGCTCAGACCCGATGAAACTAAACCTCTAACTGCCGCACTCAGAGAGCTTTAATGATTACTTAGGCCATCATTTAGTAATGGTTTTGACAGTTTTGTCATACAAAAATATGTGAAACCTTTACTAAGTGACGGCTTAAGTAATCATTAAATATATCTGAGTTCGGCAGTCAGTTATATTAATGCTAACGCGTTATCATCAACATGTTGTAGGTGACATTTAGTAAAATAAATAAAAATATTTCATATTTTCGAGCCCATCCTGGGTTGGAAACCAATGTTATTTACGATGCTATCGCTGATCTTCGATCGCAAATTGAGTTCCGTGTGACCTGATTAATTCTACCCTAAAATTGGACAGAATATCCTGCAGAATAATCTTGTCTAAAGTTATTTCAGTCACATTTTAATAACAGAATTTACCAATTTACCCTAAAATCGTTCACATGGTCATAGAAAAGTGTGTCACGCAATTCAATAATATTAGGTGTTTCTATCCCAAATAATTCAACATGAGGTGACAATCTCTCATTCCAAACTGACGAAGAATAACTATTATATTTCTGTGGGTAAATCTAATTGCCCTTTAAATATTTAAAAATTGAATTGTTTTTATTTGCCCGCGTGGTAGTTTTATCGACAGGGGTAACATTATCGACAGAAGCATAATCTGCTTCTATTTTTGTTTCTCATAGATGGTTGGCGTAGAATTTGTCTACTTCATTCAGACTAACGATCTGGACCTCAAGAAGAGAACCATGGAGATCGTGGCCACCAACGAGACCTTCGCCAGCAGGATAGATGTTATCGAGAAATGTAAATATTATGTAAGTTTCTGCTTTGTCCTGTTTGTATCAACTGTCATGTTACTCGCAACCACTGAGTAGAATTTGTTAAAGTGTTTCATTATCATGGGTACTATCACCTTCCTATAGGGGATCGGACTGGGTCAAAAAAATATTATTAATTAGTCCGTCAGTTAGATTATCAAAAATTATAGGATACGAGTTTTTTGTTTTATTAAATTAATAAAAATTGACGGAGATAAAACGTCTCAAAGATCATGAGTGGGGGGTTTTGACGTCATTTGTAGGTTAGAAATGTACTGACATGTGACGTTTTCGAGAAGTTCACGAGTTTTCCAATCACTGTATCGTCTTCATTTTTTGTTTATGTGAAAAAAAAAATATGTGTTCAATATGTTTTGGAAGTCTGACGGACTAATTAGTTTTTTTTTGTCCGATCCCCTGTTGTTAACAATCATTTATCTCTTGCCCTTATTATTGAAATGTGTGGGTCTATTACTCATCATCTCAGCTATCCTTTCTTTGGTCTTCCTCTATATAAATATCTCATTCACACATTCAAAGCTTTCCTCAATTACCGTAACGTACCGTACGTACGTTAACCATCATTTTCTTTGAGTAATACTCCAGTTTTTTATTAAAAACAAAACGAATTGTTACCAACTGGTTTTTGTTCCCAGTTACGACTCTTTTAGTTAATGTTTTGGTTGTCAGCCGAATATTATTATAAGACCTTTTAGAACAAATTGAATCACATCTAGTAGTCTTTCTTTTTGATGAGGGTCTAAAGAAAATTTGCTGAAAAATTCGTTGTTTTAGTACCTTTTTGTACGAGGTCGGAACCAGCGCGTCCGCCACTTTCATAGTTTTAAGACGTATTGTTTTTTCTTTTTCCTGACGCTGTTGTTTCTCCAGGGGTTAGTGTGTTATCTAAGTAGAAAAGTAATATATTATAAGAACGGATCATTCGTTTAAAATTTAAAACTACCTTCTGTTGACATTCAAAAGTGCCTGTAATGGTTTAATTGAAATAAATGCTTTGAGTTTGAGTTGATTATTTAAGTTATTTTGATAAACGCTTTTGGATTTCCGATTAATCTGTACTTCAGCAACTACATACGTCTAAAATCAGAGTAACTGAAGGTTGTTTATTAAACGGATATATGCACCAAAGCCATGAGGAGCTCGTGGCTTAATAGAGGAGCTCGTGGCTTAATAAGAACTGCCACTCGGGTCGATCTTTAGGTTAAGCTGCGCTTGCCTAGGTCGATCTGTGGATGGGTGACCGCCCATTACATACCGAGTTTCCTCCGTGCCTCGGAAAGCACGTTAAGCTGTTGGTCCCGGGTGCCATATATAGATCTTTGGCAGTCGTTACGGGTAGTCAGTGACCTGAAAGTCTGACATCCAGTCTTACCAAAGGGTATCGTATTACCTAGTATTAACTGGGTTGTGGAGGTCAGATAGGCAGTCGCTCCATGTAAAATACTGGTATTCAGCTGCATCCGGTTAGACTGGAAGCCGACCCCAATATATTTGGGAAAAGGCTAGGCAGATGATATATGCACCAAGTTGAAGCATTTCAATTAGCAGCTCTAGACTAATTAATTCTCGTTAGTGTAAACACATCTCATGCTAATGAGTTTCATTTCTAGCGTTTTTCATTGATTTCTCTAGTCTGAATCTAAATTGCGTTGCCAGATGTTTGTCTAAAATATTTTTGTTGAGAACAGCGAGCTGTTTTACATGAATTCAGATTTCGAAATGCAAATTTTCTTATAACGTTGAACTAGTGATTTGGATTCTTGCTCGTTTATGTGGTTTTAGAGATAGTGGTACCGCATGGGTCGAATGAAGAGCAGATCATGATTAGATCGGCTTTGCAAAATAATTACCTACTGCGGATGTGTGTATAAGTGTGCTTCAAACTTGTTAGATGTTTGTAGCACCCCTAATGTATTCATTCTTATTTCTGTTCATTTATTTAGTACTAAAACAGAACTAGCGAAATCTAAAGATACTATAGGGTAATCCTGTGGGCTGCGGCACTGTCCGATAGAGATACCGCAGCTCTAGAACACAAAGGGCTAAGAAGGAACATGCCTGGGTGAGTTTTAGTCGGTAAAAGTCTGACACTCCTTTCTGCTACGCCCCGAGGGGGAGTGTCATTTGATGATTTCTCTTCCTACAAAAAAGGGTAGGGTATTGTAATCTTATGGCTTACTTTTCTAAAAAACGTGTTGTTATTAATAATTCTGTTTATGATATTTGACAATTTTCAACAATTATTTTCGTCTAGCAATTTATTTAATAACAAATACTTTGCGTTTACAACACGGAGGAAGGTAGGTGGTGGAGGAAACGCTTGTACTTCAGCCGATTATATCTGCAGTGATGTAACTCATGCAACGCTAGAAAGTGCACGCGATGCGGCTAAGCATGTGGACTGGACTGGTCTTGAGATTACGAACCACATTCTGCAATAGGCGACCCCTAAAGCCGTTCGTGCCGGTCGTTATGAATTAAACTAAAATCAATCTTTGAAAAAATATGTGCTAATAAACCAATTTTCTCCACATTGCTGGAAACACATCTCCGTAGAAGCCACGGTGTCTGGATTTGTGCTAGGTAGATGGAAATAGGCACGCGCCCTATTACATTGGAGTTTATCATAACTGACTTAATGTGCCTGTACTATTAGGTACACCTCTGCCTAACCCTTCAGTGATTTACCATAGGTGAGATGTTATGTACATTAAACATTTTGGAGCTCAAAACGTCAAGTCTTCAGAGTAGTTAAAATATAATTAACGGTTTACAAGTACTACGACACAAGCTACCCTACAACGTATCAGTTGTAATGCTTACAAACCTGGGATCCCTTACTCCCAGTGGCCCAGTCATATTCGTTCGCTCTCTCTCTCCCATTTGATGCCAACGGCTCCTCGAACCTATTCTGTGCCCGCACTAAAAACGTCACTTCTTCAGTTACTCGTGCCAGCAACATCTCAAAGCTTTTATCGTTATTATAAAAAAAATACAGGATTTAACGAACCAAAATTTTCAATGACATTGACAAAAAGTGTTAGGCAGGTGCCAAAACCTGTCTCGAAAACCCAACGCGATCCAGTTTCGAACAATGTCACTTTGGCAATTTTTTGCACCGACATACACCCGAACTGTTGTGGCCTCGTATAACGTTAACGATCGATTACAAAAATGGCGGCCTTAAAATGTAAATTGTCACTTTGATTTTATTTATTTAAACACTGTTGATACTTGCTTGTCATTTGTTTTTGAATATTTATAAGGTAGCCATATTAAAATCAATTGTTTATTTATTATTAAGGTGAAGGGTCTGATGCAAAGTACGTTTTATATTTCTGTTTACATAATAAAGAATTACAATAGAATCACGCTTGTTATCCCCGACAGGTTAGGCAGACAGAGGTATACCTAAGTATAGAACACCCATGTTTGTTTATTTAATTTTGTCTATGGGCTAAAATTAAGCAATTAAGTTATTTTTAAGTTTAGTTATGTTTAAGTCCTATGTATTAGGGAGTGAGCTTATTGCCATCATCATCATCATCATACCAACCATCTGTCCGACTTCACCAGCTACTGTGTATAGGCCTCTCTCAAGCTCCACGTTTTCCACGATAAGGCTGGCACATCAGCCTACGTGCTGCCTCTCCGGATTTTTAAAACAAAAACATTAACACTTTGGTTGATGAATGTGCTGTGTAAAAGATATGACAAGAAGGTTTTATATTTTTTATTATTATATACTACTTTAATTTTTGATTTGTGTTAGTATGTATTCGTTAACTTGCACCTTACTATTGTATGAGTCTGGTTCTTCCAACCTAACAGACAGATGTGTTGCTGGGGAGTTTGTTCCGCCACTTCTTTTTCCAGCTAAAACACTAGGATGTGTCGAAGGGCGTTTTGGAGGACTGTCTCTTGTAAATAAGTAAAGTAAAGGATCATGTTCATGGATATATGAGCCCGTACCAAACTGAATCAACATCAAACTTTGGTTTTTATTGTCTACATTTATCATATTACCCTAACCTACTTACAACAGTTCTTTTTGTAAACTAAATCCGAGTTTCGGAGTAATTTTATAAAATCGAAAAAACCTCAAAACCAGGCAAGTAGGTATTGTATGGAAACCTCAACGATGTGAAGTCAGCCGAACTGTCTAAATCAACTGACAGATCTAACAGAACGACTTTAGAACTGGTTGTGTTATAGTCACGTGTAGGGACTAAAACAATATTCAAAAATCAAATCTCAGGTGCATAATGTCGTAAAAAAATATGAAAATAATTACTATAACATTATGACCTTGAAACGAGAGAATTCTTGGTACGAGTTTTGGTCATTGTCTTTTTGACGTTCGAAACATGCTGACTAAAAGCCATGTTCTTTCAGTAGCAATAAAAACAATGGTACAAGAATTGCTAGCCTTAAAAAACCCAGCAACACTAACATCCCTTCAAAGAGTATAATAATAATATGGGAGCATCCCTTGTTGCAAGGGAAACACATTATCGTCCTAATTAAATACTTCATGAATCCGTACAAACGGAATTTCACTATTTGCTTTCAAGTTAGAATATATTTTAATTTCACCATCCTACATTAAAATTGCGAATTGCATGCTGGTAACATAAAAAAGGACTTAACGTGATTTTAATTAAAGTGTGTTTTCCTATTAATCTTGCTATGATTGTGGTTGCATGTCAAATAATTCTAGTCAGGGACTTCCATATTGACAAGGGCGGTATGAAGGGCGATGGGTGGTTTTATTGATGTGAGAACGGAAGGGTGTGAAATGTGTTATGTCATGTCGTATCATGTCGAATGGGACAACAAGTGCCTACTCAGAACGAACGAAACGGAATAAGTAAAACATAGAAATTGCCTTTTGATGTGGAATAATAAAATGAAGAGGGTGCTGTCATGCTGTGATATTGTTAGGAGGCATAAACAGCAAAGGTTATGATGAATAAATACTGACTGTTTTATCTTAGTTAAAATAAATAAAAAATAAAAAATATAACCCCCCCTCGCTATAGAAGAAATAGTTTATAACCTGGGTTAACACATATGATTTTTTTTGTCTCGGTAGTGCGATCCTGTGGGACGATTTCCGAACTCGAAACCGCGGGCACAAGCAATGTCAATAAAACACAGACCAACCCGCTCTTCCTTATTTGATCGTCTCCCATCCTAATAAGCTTATATTATGTCTGATCTTCTCTTTGTATATCGGTAAATGCTGATACAGGAAATAGTTTACGGCCATTCATGCAGGCCTGCTTATTGTGAATCCTATTGAACGGTGACCGCCGTGAATAGTGAAAGTGATTGCTTTTGTTATGTACAGTCAACAAAACAGATAAGTATCCAAGCACCAAATTTGATGTTAAAACGTTGTGAGGAAACCCGCATGTCTTAGAACCAAAAAAAATCGAAGACATGTGACATAGTCCCAGCAGTGGGAACATTATAGGCTGATTATGATGATAAGGGTGCTGTGAAGCGTAGCTTTTGACATGAGTTATTTATAATGATGTGTCCTAAGTTTGTTAGGATATTATAACATCAGAAAAGTCCCTGCCTGCGTCGGTTTTCCCGAGTTCATATAAACCCTATTTAAGTCGCGAGTAAATAGGTTTCTTCTGGGCTAGCTCGTTCCATCGTCGACCACATCTCTTCCCTTAGGACAAGATTGTGGTCAAGAGTAGGATCCCATTAAAAAAAAAAAACTCAACGTTGTTTAACTGTCGTACTCAGAGATATTTAATGATTACTTAAGCCGTCACTTAGTCAAGATTTTATATACAAAACCTTCACTAAAGTGTCAAAATCTTTACTAAGTGATTGCTTAAGTAATCTTAAAATTTAACGTGTCAGACTGCCGCACTGATTACTTAGGCCATCACTTAATAATAGTTGACAGTTTTGTCATACGTACAAAAATATGTCAAACCTTTACTAAGTGACGGCTTAAATAATCATTAAATATGTCTGAGTACGGCAGTCAGTGCGGCAGTAAGAGTAATTGAAAGTTATTGACTGAATACTTATCTGTTTAGTTGAGTGTACTTGTTGTTTATGTCGTTGTATGTGTATGGATTAGTTATTTTAGTGCCTTTGTTGCCTTCGCAGTAGTTTCAGTGGTTAATAAGGTTCATAATCAGTCTGTTGTTTACTTAGGTGTTTATTTGTTGCCTTGTGAAGGTCGTTGGGAGCTAATTAAATGTTTTATTTATTTTCAACTACAACCTTCTCTACTTAAATCGAAATAAAGAAAAGGTCAGTAAGTTTGGCAGATCAAAATAATATTCAAAGATTCATTAAATTGATTTGAAGATCTAAAACTTAACATCTCAGTTGGCAAGCAACGAGCATGCAGCATCACTTTCTTCACTATTATCAACATGAAGCTATCTAGGTGTTTAGCATAAAAAAGTAGGTACTATTGAACTAATAGCAGCCACGGAGCCTAGATTTGTGCCCGGTTGATGGCAATAGGCTCGACCCCAATAGGGTCCCATGGGGTCATGTAATAACATGGGATTTATACATAACTGGCGTAATGACGGTGTTCTATTGGGTATAATAGTGATTCTAGGCTTGATGTTATGTTATATTTATTAAATTACTATGTTTTCAAACTCAACTAGGTTTTCCCAAATTAAAAGAGACAACATTCCAATATTTTTTTGCCTCATAATGAATAAGAGAACAAAAAAACTGTATAATCTAGCTAGGTGTTACTAAAAAACTCCATCATGTACGTACAGACGCCAGAACAAGCTGCTACAGCCTGTCTTTACTTTATAGATCTTCAACTTCATCGCTAAAGCATTAGGGTTCAAGGTTGACTGGGAAAAATTGACAGTTTCGGGAAGCTTGATTTGCTTGTGACTGTACACTTTAAACCAGTCCACAAGGTCAGCCTAAATTAAAGGTCATAAGTTGCTAGAACTCAATATATGATAAAGATAGAGGTCTCAAATTGTACTTATGCAACAAAACATAGGTACTACAGAACCGTGTGGTAAATAATAAAGGGGACTATATTTCTTGTCACCAAGTTGTATCACCTAATATATAGAAACGTCACCACTAAATATTTTCGTTCTCAGATAAACAAAAAGTGTTTCCAGAAATGAATTATCAAATTAATGTTAATATAATTATGTGTAAAATAAGAGCAACAAAAAGGTAGTTCATTAGATTAAGGTGGATGGATGATGATCTCACTGCCATTTTGTCGCTAGATGGCGCCACATCCACAATTTGGAACGTTTTCAATTTTTACGCCTAACTTAGAAATCTTTATTAGAAAACTTTATTGAATGCGCCACCTAGGGCATTAACTTGATTTTTTTAGATAGTCACTGTGCTTGTTAACTGGTCTCATACAAAGATAATTAGATATTATAGATTTAGCCGCTTGACTTTACTCTTTACACACACATGCAAAGTAAATAGTAGTAACTTTCGACACCACTAGATGTCGTTTTATTCAAACAGTTGAAAATTAAAATGGATGATGGCCAGATGGCGTTAATTTAAGAAAGAGGACTAAATTAACTTAAAATTTTTATTAATTTACATACTTGATATTATGTTCCAATCTATTTCTTATTAGTATAATTATTGGTCTAAGCATACTTTTGTTTCTAGACTCGATACCTTTTCAACTTAGCAAATTATTCATTTAAATTATTAGTAATCTAAGTATACTGTACTTAGAAAGTTGTTGTAATGTGACTGAACCTAAATTGAATGAGTAATTAATGACGTGTACTAAATAAATAAATAAAAGACTATTTATTCCATTGTAAAGCTTTTAATTGTACCTTACTATAAATTAATAATATTTATAATTATAAACTTCGTTCTTATAATAATAGTTTTATTACATAAACAATAGTTTTGTGCCCAGAATGGTAGATCTGTCACCAAATAATGCTGAAAGACAACCTTACCCTAGAGGGTCGACGTCAAGGTCACCCCGAGGTTCGGTTAGTTAGGTTCCTTTAATCCCTGCAGACAGAAATAGGAGCCCCGTGCAGCGGGGCTCCTTCGAACTGCTGACGGAAAGTTAAGTTTTTTTGAAACTTAATGAAATTTTCTGGTGACATAATATATTATTATGATATATTAGTGATATCTTTAAATTAGTTTGCTTATATACTTATTAGGACAAAACTATTATAATACATACAAAAACATTTATTTGCTACTAGAGCCTATATCTCCATGATTTTAGGTGATTTATTGTGGAATTGATTTTATACTGTTTGGAGACTACGTTTTGATGACAAACCTACTATTTTGGGGACAAACCCTATTACTTAAGAAACACAATACTTATTAAATTGGCGATAGCTTAAATGATACCCAATAATAAAAACATAATAAAAATGTTTATGTGACACTTAAAAATACATGTTACAATCACAGTCAAAATAAGAGAGCACACAAGTGTATTGCCACAAATGAGATCCTAGCCCTCAAATTAGGTCCTGTATTTTAGGGGTCAGCGTTCAGCCATGGGTTATATTTACATCTAACAGAAATATGAATATAAACATCATATTATTTAACACCGAGCTCTAAAATGGCGTGGGTGTCCTATATTATCCTACGGGCACGAAGCCACGAACTACATACTTACCGGGATAAAAATTATCTTAAGTCCCGACCTAGGGCATGGATTATCCGTGGTATAACTTAATCAGTTCACTCTTCGTTGGTTGGGTGGTTGCAACGTTTTTCCGTCAGGAATCAATAGCAACCACGTATTCTGGATTTGTGCTCGATTGATGACAATAGACTCGACCCCATTACATGAGATTTGTACTATAATATTGGTATACCTCGCTTAACCCTTCGGAGAGTACAGGCGTTATTTTATCTTTTGTCATATAAACACATGTATGATAGATGATTCTCGTTAAAACTGAACTTTTTCTAACACCCTTTAACAAGAGTATACTTTAAAAACGCTTTCAAGTTCTTAAGAAGACAGTTATTCGTTAAGTTTAAGATGTGGTTAAGTGTAAAGATAAAACTAGGAACTTTTGAAGTAGAAGTGTTTTTAGCTGCGATAGTGGCAGCTTTTGTCCACAAATGTGTTCGTATGAGAGCAACCTTAATTGAATTTCTCTAGTCATGCCATTATATGAGTAATCATGACGACCTTCTTGCCGAGCACTTAGATCTTAAAAGCTATGAAAACATTGTTCTTTAGTGCACTAGTTTCTTACTTCAGGTATTTCAGTTTGCTTTTAAGTGGTAGATATTGTTGTGACATGTATTTACGTGGATGAGGCGAAAAAAGTTTGTAAGGGAGTATTGTAGTTTCTGCCTACCCACATTGTAAAAGGCGTGAGATAATGTTATGAATGTTTGTTACGCCCGATGAAATGTCTTCATAATGATACAAAGATATCTAGATCATAATTTGCCTTTTTTGTCTGCGTCCAAAATGTTAAACAAATTTAAACAATTTTTGGTCATCTTGTTTTTTTAATGTGGTTTGCTGTAGGTATCAAAAGCTTGCAAAATTACCTGATTAACAAAAAGCCAAGAAGCGTATAGTCAAGATACCTTTTATAGTAATCATACCGTGACCATTTCGAAAGCATTAGCGTTTCCAAACACACGTTGCATATTGCGAATATCTCAGACGGCGTGCGTGTTAGCGATGCGAATCGTTAAGTGCTTCATCCGCAGGGGACCAATTTCCGTAGAGTGATGCTTTTAGAGTAATCTGTCTTACTAAAGGGTATTGCGTAACCCAGTTACAGACTTAGGCTCGTGGAGGTCAGATTGGCAATCGTTCCTTGGGGTATTTAGCTGCATCTAAACACACACACACTACACTTAAAACCATTATCATATCTTGCCCTTGTTCATTCTATTCCATTTCCCTCTGTTAGACGTCACGGCATCATTTACTCCTTTTTCTTTCATATTATTCCTTACATAATCTACACACTTGAAACCGATCCTATTATATTTGGGACAAGACCTTTTTTTTCAAAGATTTGAAATTTGTCAAAGATCAACAAACAATAGCTTTACGTGCTTCGGTATGTTAAGGCCTTGTTTAACCGAGAAGATCACCCTGTGGGGCGCTTATTTAGCTATGAGCGGTCTTCTCTTGTTTATTTCTAATCTAGCATCATTCTCCTGCTCTTATCCCAATTTATTTGTGATCGACGCAGCCTTTGTTCTTCTTCCAGACTTTTCTATTTCTCGTCATGTCAACAGTCATCTCCTTTCTAGGCACATCATCCTTCACACAGTCCATCATTGCTTTTTTGATCTTCCTCTTGATTCTTCTAACTACGGTATATTATTTATCACTCAGGTTCATCCAGAGAATCCAGAGTGGACGTGTTTCGAAATGAGCGCGTTCCTCGACGTAAAGAGTTTCTACGGGCTCGAGAGCACAGCTGAGAAGATCGCCATGAAACAGTACGCCGCCACCGTTGCCAAGGGTGAGTCCTGACTACTTTTTGTGATATCCTCTTCTTCTGCAAGATGGGATTGGTGGGGTTGATAAGAGTTTCCAATTGGTGCCATCACATTACTGCCATCTTTGATAGCTTTTGTCGCTACGATAAACGAGAGTTCCTGTCCTTGTCCCATTCTATTTGGGGTCGGCGCAACACGTTCCATTCTCCTCTGTCAAAGGTCTCGGCATCATTTACTCTCTTCTCCTTCATATCAATCACACAATCCATCCATCTTGGTGACAACAGCCAGCGATCAACTATTAATATACAGGTTGTCGATTTAGTCGCCAGCATCCGTCATGAAGAAAGTTGTACTATATGATGGGCACAGAATCACCTTACAGGAGGTGACGAAATCACTACCATGTTTATAATAATGTACTCGTATAATCTTTTCCTGACACGGGACTTACAATGCTTTGTTCGTTTCCAATGACTGCTGCTTTCTGTTTATTGACATTTTATGATAAAGTTAGAGGTGTTCTGAAGTAGACTTGCTAGGATGGATTGAAAAATGAAATTGAAAAAAATAATTGAAATTCTACCAATACTTTTAGCAAATAAATTGATTTGATTTGATTTGATTTGATTTACCTAATAGGGAAGTTAACAAAAATAAACTAATTAGTCCGTCAGCTAGATTTCCAAAAAATATTGGACACGTATTTTTTCTTTTTCCACGTAAACAAACAATGACGACAATACAGTGCTTGAATGTGACGTCATTTCTAAGACATTAGTATCACATTCTTTACCGGTAAGTGACGTCACGAACTCAAATCTTTGCCGCTTTTGATTGATTTGATAAAACAAAAAATACGTATCCAATATTTTTCGAAAATCTAACAGACGGACTAATTAGAATCATATTTTTTTAAGTCAGTAAACATCCCTATAAATTGACATTAGGATGTCCCTTGAAGTAACCATGACCAAAACCACTTAAGGTAGAACGAAGGGCACTATCCGTTTATGTCACTCTTGCCCTAGTGTGACCTTACTGGATACTGCCTTATTTCTGTCAGGTTTCCTTCACAAAACAGTAAAGTATCCGCTGTACCCATCAAATTGAATACTTGCAAAGAGTAACAAAGGTAAAACCGCTAAATATTTACAGGCAAGGAGCTGATTGAAGTATTCATGGAAGAAGTGAAAAAAGACGGCGTTCTAAAACTGAAGCCGTGGTCTGCAGACAAGCCTCATCACAACCGCAATATCCGGCACGCGATTGAAGGGTTGCCGCTGTCTCCGGTCACCTCGCCGCAAGGCTCCGTGGACCACAGGACGGAGTCCGTTGAAGGTTAGTGATCCAATAGTGTATAATTGTTCAAGGAATCAGTGAAGACCCACCTCTTATACTGCTACTTTTTGCCTGCGACATCATGTGCCCAGTCGAGCGGACTGGCCGAAAGACTCCATGACTTCGACTTCCTCTTACCCAGGGCTGAAGTGTTCAACTGTTTTTTGATTTCGTCCAGCTCGCCCCAATAACCTCTACGAGGTGGGCCATAACGTCTTCTGGCTGGCAGGACACATGGCTCCACATAGAGAGACCACCTTTCATAGTAGTATTTTATGGTAACTGCAGCTGCATTGGTTTACGATTGCGGCGCGAATGCTGAGCGTAATGTCCTGGGTCGGGCAAAAAGTATTATTTGATTTTCCATCAGGAATTTCAGTTGGAATTTGGCGGTATGCTGGCCCCGTGCCTCGAAAATCACGTTAAGCTATTTGTCCTGCGCCTGATCTCTCTCTGGTCGAATTGTCATTCCATCTACGGCAGTAAAAGAACAGAGAGTGTGCACGTGTTTGCGCACACAAATGTGCACTATAGTATCTTTAGCGCGGATGGTCGGTCAGGAGCACTAATATTATTATTTCCTATATTCACTTTCATCCATATAATTTACATTTTTAAATATTTCATACAAAACTAATAAAAAACATTTAAAAATATAAAAAATAGTCGTCTTCCGGTGACGGGAGCAGGGTCCAAGCTACCGGTGGTTAGGGCTCCAGAGACAGGAACCTCCTCACAATGCGAGCCGTATCGAGGAGTACTGCCTTCTGAATCAGGTTCTTGATCCAACCGCCAAGCGAGAGTTTGGACAGGTGGTCGTCCAGACTCTTGGCTATAAGGCCATTGGCCGTTACGACTATCGGCACAATGATAGCCGAGTTCACATGCCACATATCGACAGTATATATATATTATTATTATATTACACCAGGGCCCTTGGTAGGGTTCTTTGGATAGTACATTTGTTGTGAAGAAATACAACGTGTTTTCAGGCCTAGACGTATTATAGAAAAAAATTACACTAAAGCATTTTTTCTAATAATCCAAGCATTTTTGTTGAGAAGTCGTTTAGTCTAAAAGGTTACGGAATTCAAATTACTCATGTGTAGAAACAGTCGAAGGAAAACTGGAGCCAATTATACAAGTATTACTAGTCTTTCATAAACTGTTAATTTAGTCGACACAGGCATTTTCATGAATCTATTCGGAAATGAGTGTTTGTCTTTAGCTGACATGACGGTTTCAACATTATCAAACATTTTCTTTTGTGCCCTTTTCCATTGTTTAACAAAACACAAGGCTACATAGTAATTTTACGTAACATTTGCAAATATTAAACTTTTTAATTCAACTGAAAGTAACACAAGATACTTATGTGAAAATACACATAACCAACCAAATATTGGGATCGTTAGATGTGCCCGCATCATCGTTAGGTCTCGCGATAAAACGAATGAAGCGTGAGTTCTCATGTCCTTTATGATACGATGGAAAAGTATGAGTGAGCGAGACATCACTTTTCAAATGGCAAAGAAAAATCGTGATCGCTCTTTGACGTTAGATTACACCTCTTCCTCTGCCTAGCCTTTTTCCAACCATGTTGGCGTCTGCCTCCAGTCTTTTATCGGATCCAGCTAAAACGTATTTTACATGGAGCTACTGCCTATCTGACCTCGACAGCCCAATTTGTACGGGGTAATGTGATACCCCTTGGTAAGACTGAAAGTCAGTTTTGCGGGTCACTGTCAAAGATCTACAATTGACAGCTGGGCCCATCGGCTTAGCGAGCTTTCCGAGGCACGGAGGAAACTCGGTATGCAATGGGCGGTCACGAATTTATGGATCAAACTAGGCATGGCTGGATTGGCTGTTATTATTTAGACACTAGCTCTTCACGACGTTACACCATATCTGACAATTTAAATCTTTGCAAAATGTTGGTTACAAAGTTAAAAAAACTTTGCTTTTTTTTAAAAAAATGGCGACAAAAATAACCTATGTCAGCAAGGACGCAGTTGGAAGGTCAAAACGGGCTCATAAATACTAAGTGCGCCGTCATACAAGTAAGGGTTAACTTAGTTTAAAGGATAATGAATATTTATGACATCCGCGAAGTGGTATATAAAAGACCGCGTTCCCATGTAATTTTGTTGTATTTCATATTTTTCTGACGTAACCTTTTAGAGTTCTTTTAGACAAAAGCTTTGATGATGAGTTGGGATGGCGTGTACTTGGATACGGTAATTGGATTTATTTCTTGATTGTGCCCTGTTTTGGTTCTTTTCGATATTAGATTTTAAGAAAAACTCTCACAGGTATCGCATTATATCTAGGGGTTGTGTATTCCGTAGTTTATGAAACTTTAACAATATGTTTGTCGGTTAGAAATATTTTTCGAAAGTTATCGACCTTGAGGACCTTAGGTGTGCTATTTTTTTCTGTTTTTCACTAATAGGTCTTGAACTTTTGCTCTTAAAATTTATTACCATCAGTTATATGAAAACAGTCGCCGCTAAAACAAGAAATAATACAATTTAAATGGCGCTTTCCTACTACCTACGATGGTGCGGAACCCTTCATGTGCAGGTCCGACTTGCACTTGGCCAGGTTTTTTAGTTTTCGACCACAACTATCAATTGTTGTAAATCAGCTCAACTCCTGACACCAATATAAAGGGTGTAAAAGTACCCTTAACGCAAACGAAGGGCACTTGTTCTCCCCACCACAGCGATATTTTTTTTGTTGTAGACCATACAACATAGGTACAACATAGGTTACGGAGATATTGGGGGTCGAGGTTCAAAATTTTGTACAGCTGTTTTTGTAAATACTAGTTTTTCAGGTTATAACTTTACTTAAATTACCTCCTTGACCCTTTTACAATTCAAAGCATCCACTAGCACAATGTTTTAAGAGTGCTACATTGAGTTATATCGTAAAACTAGCTGACCCACGCAACTTCGTATGCGTCACAATAATATACAGGGTGGAATTTTGTAAAGCCACCTGGAGGGAAAGTACTCTTAATACTGCAGATAGAAAAGTTTACTCAATGGAAACATTCCTTTATTTTTTAATAGAAAGCAAACTGCATTCAAAGATTTTCGAAAATTCTCTTCTCCCACACCCGGGAATCGAACCGGCTAAAATCTGAAAAAATTATACCCTGTACCGAAAACCAGGAAATCTGAATCCTATATTGTTCCCACTGCAGGAACTCAGACCTCCTCTCTAGGTGTGGGATGGGCTATAATCCACCACGCGGGCCCAGTGCGGACTGGAAGATGTCAAAATCTTAAAATTTTTGGTTCTAAGAAAATCCGAGTTTCCTTACGATGTTTACCTTCACCGTTTTGAGAGCAGTGCTGATGAAATAAATTACACAAAGTGATGCGCCTGTCTGGGTTCGAACCCACGACCAACTGTTCGTAAGTCGGAGCCGCCACCACTGGGCCACTACGTCTCACAAAACAAGATAGGTACAATAACACCTTCTAAATATTATGGTGCAATGCCTACCTTATTTGTATTGTGTAATTTATTTATAAAGTGCGTGTTTCATGTACTGTGGCTAAATAAATTTTATCCTTTCTTTCTTTCAATAAATAATTTGAATTTGAATTTCCCGGAGGCCAGAATCTCCACGTATCTACATCGGGACGCGAGGGCCGGCGGACCGCGTAATTATTATGTCGCGCGTACATTTTAACATTGCGATATCTTCTAAGATATTTGTTTAAATTATATAAAGTAAAAGGAACAAATATTCTATATTAAATTTCCTTTCCAACAAATATATTTATTTAGATATAGATTAATACCATATGGGTTAAATAGGCTTCGCAAAAAAATATTCTATTTAACCTAACATTTCGATAGTAAAAAATGGTTACAGTGAGTCAATCTTAGTAGGTAGATATATGCTATCGCGGACTTATTTGAAGAACTTAAAAAAAGGAACATTTCTTTCATGTAATACATAATATTTGCATAACTTAAACCATTTTCGCAGCGCACGCAACGGAAGCTCTCAATAAGGAATATCTTTTCCCGTTTTTAATAATAATAATAATAATAATATTCCACAACTATCACACAACGCCATCTAGTCCCAAGCTAAGCAGAGCTTGTGTTATGGGTACTAGACAACTGATAAACATACTTATATATTTCTAAATACATACATATTATAGATAAATTACACCCAGACACAGAACAAATGACCGTGCTCATCACACAAACATTTGTCCTGGGTGGGAATCGAACCCACGACCTCCGGCATAGCAGTTAGGGTCACTAACCACTAGACCAACAGGCCAGTCAAACAGTCAGTGTTTTTGCAACATTTTTCATTTATGCTCCACTCCTATTGGTCGTAGCGTGATGTTATATAACCTAAAGCCTTCCTCGATAAATGGACTAACCAACACAAAAAGATTTTTTCAATTCCAATCAGTAGATCCTGAGATCTTAGCGTTCAAACAAACAAACAAACAAACAAACTCTTCAGCTTTATAATATTAGTATAGATGAGATTTATGACCCCAAAAACAGAAGTCGTTTCCCAGGAAAAAAAATTGCGTAGGGGTACTTAGTTTGATGTACAGAATGCTTGGTGGACGTATGTGTGAAGGGGTACACCCTGTATATTAATACGGTTCTGATAGATAATTAAGGAATGAATCCTCTGAAAAAAAAACCTAAAACTTCAAATACTAAGTGGCGTTAATATCATGTTATGAAAATTTGTTAAAGCTACCCGATGCAGATCCACCACGCTCGATCTTAACATTTCTCTTGTATTTCGGGTGCGTTTTACAAACATAGGTAAACTGACACACACACGGAACAATTATCTGTAGGTATCTTACAAATAATTGTTCCGTACGGGGATCGAACCCACGACACGCAGCCAGTCAGCCACTGCACCAACCGCTTCCACAGCATCGTGGTAGATTAGGTAGGTAGTTTAAACCACGCAATTGACGTACAAATGAAAAGGAATAACCACCAAACTGTTTCTCATACCAGAAGATAAGCAACCTCAAGTGTTGGGTAGTTGGCGGAATCGGTCTCCTACTGCCATGCCTTCCCTACGGTCTCATGGGTCTCCCGAAGCCGAGCCGACTACGTCCCAACATCTCAGCGCCCAGAGAACCTCGATCAACCGAAGCAAGTCCCATCTAGTCGTTCCACCTTCAGCGCCCCCTCCAGAAGCCCCATCCAGGCGCTGTACGATATTATAGGTAAGAATAAAACTGTTAGAATCCTTTCAACATAACAGTTAAGTCAAAGTCAAAATATTTTATTTCACATAGGCCTACATGGGCACTTGTAAAACGTCGACATAAAAAAGGGGCACGGTTCGGTGCATTGGTCGATTCCTAAGGAGAAGAACCAAAAAGTTGTTCCTGATATCATTGTACGCCAATTGCTAGATATATTTGAGATGACAGATTCTAATGCTCCATGGAAAATATTGGTATTCAGTTTCTGCCGGTGAGATTAGAAGCCAATGTCGGGGTCGTTGAGAAAAGGTTAGGCAGATGAAATGATGCCTTTTGGGGCGCTTTTTCTAAAGTCTTGAGTATTTTTCCTATGAATCGATTTTCTCGTTTAGTATCTATCAGAATTATTTGCGTCCCGAGTTGAGTAGATTTAAATTGGAAGGTACAACACTTTAAATAACCTTAAAAAGTGTCTTATATCAGAAATTAGATAGTATTAACCCTGTGGCAGCAACTGCTACGATGACGTAAAGCAATACTTATGTATGAACGTAAATTACGCTTTTATATTTGACGTCATACAGAGTCCTGCATCGCGCAAGCGCAGTTATCCGAGCTATTACAATAAATATAGAAACCCGACAGCAACAGTCGGCCAGTAGCCCACCAGACACAACACCCGTTAGGTCGTAGGATATATCCTTAGCATCCATTTTCTGTGGAGTTACTTGTATGAACTTGCACCTCATATGTCTGTAGCTCCTTTCAAGGAATGCATTGAGTTACCAAACATTCAGGTTTCTCTTAGTCTGATATAAATCTGATTTTCGGGTAAAAAAGTGATATTTCAAATAAACGTATCCCCAGACTTCGTTATCTTCAATGGCGACAACCAAACACACTAAAAGGATAAACGTTTATTTGCACTTAAACTTATAAAAACCATACAGGGTGTAAATTAACCCTTCACACATACGTCAACCAAGCATTCTGTACATCAAACTAAGTACCCCTATGCAAAAAAATTTGCTGGGAAACGACTTTTTTTTTGGGGTCAAAAATCACATTTTACGGTAAAACTCAGTGTATCACTATTAAAACATTGTGTTGGTGAATGCTTTGAATAGTAAACGAGTCATGGAGGTAATTTACTACTGCTGATAAACTAGTATTTACAAAAACAGCTGTGCAAAATTTGGAACTATGACTCCCAATAACTCCGTAACCTAGGGGGTTGGTATGGTCTAGAACCAAAAAATGATCGCAGTGGTGGGGAGAACAAGTGCCCTTCGTTTGCGTTAAGGGTACTTTTACACCCTTTATAGGGAAATCTTGCGGCGAAAATTCCAACCAAAACCGTTTATTTTGTCTAGCAAGTCGGTCAAGGACAATTCCGCGCTTGAGAGGCCCGGGCTCCCCAGGCCAAGTGCCTGAGGCCAGGTGATCGGGATGAGGCAAAAAGGCTTTTCAGTATCTCGTATATCATTGGTGTGTGATAGCAAGCTCGTCTTTATAAAACTTAAGTGCTGAGCATTATCGGTTGGTTTCTTTCTGTATGTCGTATGATTTTTTGTTAACGGAAATGTGCTTTTGTCTTTAAATTGGGCTATAGCAGTACATATAGCATCTGCATAATTTGGAGGTCCTTATTCGATTCTTTGTTGATTCGAAAGCTTTTCTGTTTTAAAAAAAAAATTCTTCTTTTATAGTAGTTGATTTTGTGGTAATCTCGAAATGTAACTTCCTTATTGTGTAACTTATAAATACAACGCTGTCTATGTCTTCGTTGGAGCATACATACAGCCCCCACGATTCTTAATTCTAAGCTTCAGGAAATTACCAACCCCTTTCTTGTTGTTTTAAAATTAAGTCAGGGTCACAGCAAAACATAAGGCCTATAATTTCCGAAAGGATGGCCTGAGCGATGGACGCTCACATTTCTCCTGTTGTGTTGAATGATATAGGTAAGTGGTTGTGGTTCAAAAAGATCCAATAAGTTTGGCGAGAAATTCAGTACGTGAACTCCATTCACTGAAGCAGTTGTCAAGTACTCTGGTGAAGACTCAGATCTCAAGTTCGTTTGTTAGAGGGCTACTTGTCATTATCACCATTCATTGACAAAACCCAATAACACTTTGTCCAATCTGAAAAGCCTACAGAGCCTGGAAAACCACAACAACGGGACAGCCAGATACTAAAAACACTAGTTAAAGCTTATTTAACCTGAAACATTGTGCAAACACCATTATTATGCATAAAGTTCCGAGTAAGGGGTCGATTTCATAAATTATTTCAGTCAACATCGGGGTGGAGTTCCACTGTTATTCAAACGGTAGGCGACGCGTGGCAAAACATGAGATTCTCAGTAAAAGGGGTCTGAAACATTTGCGGCGTTTCGTCACTGAGTGGATTATCAATGAATATTTTACAGCATAACATTACGAATGTGATCTCCATAAGCTAAGGCAGAGATGTACCTAGTAGTTCTCATATTTAGCCAGTAATGTTTAAGTCCTATGTATATGGGCGAGCCTATTGCCACAAACCGGGCACAAATCCGTGGCTGCTACTGAGAAATTCCTTGATCTAAAACCCAATAACACTTTGCCCGACACGGGAATCGAACCCAGGTCCCATGCTCAGCAGTCGCACTTGCAACCACTTTGCCAACAAGACAGTTTGTTCGGGAATTTGAGTTTTAAATACCTCATAAGTATTTATATTGTAAACGGAGGTAGACATTGTATGTTTTGCCGTGAAGTAGGTTAGGTTATTCAACGGACAACAAATTGTGAATACGTAACTAGCAATCGCGAATAGCTATTTAGCATTCTAACCAAAACTGCTGATGACCGAGTTTACGACCACTGAGCCTGTTAAAGTATCCCATAAAACGGTTGTACGTCTTATTTTCAAACAAATGATATTGATCACATCATTTACATTAATTGTTAATGCCATCATCTTAAACTCATTCCGCACTATATTTTGATGACTAAGTAAAAGTCTGAATTCAGATTCTTTCCTCTCCCTTCCGTGATTTATGTAATGTAGGTACATCGTATTCCGGAAAAAATCTTTCCCAAACGACCTTTGAAATATCCTTTCGTTCCGATTTGCGGCAGCACAAGTGTGGCTTATGATGTAATCCGACTGTAAATATATGAATTACAAGCGGACGTCACGTGGTTTCACCCGCGTAGTTCCCGTTCCCGTGGGAATACAGGGATAAAAAGTAGCCTATGTCACCTGGGGATAGTGTAAATCGGTCCAGCAGGGCTATTGCGTATCTTTTAAATGACAGTGGCTTACCTATAGTGCCTATCAATTACTGTCAAATGGTTCCCTTTGTACTAAACCATAACCAATTTGACAGTTAATCGCATAGACAATATGATAGCCACTGTCATTTAAAAGATACGCAATAGCCCTGCAGTACTTTTGGAGCCTATTCGTTACAAACAAATCTTTCATCTTTATAATATGAATGTAGATTAGATTATTATTATTAGTGTAGATATTGTATACGCTATCACTAGTCTAGGAAAGTATCCCTAATTTTTTATGTAGTAGCGAATACGACGTTTCATAAAGGGATTTCAAGGAATCAAACGTTACCCTCCTTTAGGGCCTCGCCGCACTCGCGTAAAAAACTAAAACTAAAGATAAAACACATCCGAACGTGTCTTGTCATAAAGGGGAATATGGCAGTATCCAGCAAACCCCTCAACCCTCGTATATTATGAGGAGGTAGGTAACAGCATAGGCCTCAGCTATGAGAATTAAATAGACTTATTGCACCCATGTAAGTATAGCTCCGTGAGTGAGAAATGATCAAATGATCTCTCTTCCAGCTCTGGGCGGAGCGGAAGGCAGTGTCAGACTTCAACTGACTAAAAACCACCCATGTTACTTCTTAGCCCTTTGTGAGAGATACCGCGGCCCCGGGATCTCTTTCGGACAACCAGCAGCATAAGTATAGCTCCTTATTCTATAGACTATCCTTTGTTCAATTGTGCGTGTTTTCGATAGATTACCTCTCCTTGTGATTAATAGACTGTTTATCATCAACACTAGCCGTTTCAATCCATTGAGTAAAAACGAAAACAACCGTGAACCAAGCCTCGTTTTATTGATGAAAAGATAATATTTATCGGTCGTTCCGCGTCAAGTTTTATGAATAGGCTGGTAGATTTTATCGGAGCACCTGTAAGGTTTCCGAGATTATGTTCGTTCAGTTATGTAGGTATACTTTATTCAAAGCCCAGTTACGTGGCACTTGAATCGATATTACTATGCTTAAGTATTTCATGTTTCACGCGTCCACTACCTCCCGTTAAACCGATATTAGGCGCTTCACTCGACGTTCACTTTGGGCTATGTTTGATTTGGAGCGAACTACAGAGAAAGCCTGAAGCCAAATAGAAACAGACATAAAAGCGACAGCGAACAGACATAATTTCAACTAAACTATTCTTTATGGGAACTTTTTTAGAATATTATCGGGCTGTGCTGATATGTTCGAAAAAATATTAGTTTACAAACCATAAAGAAGACTCTTATATTCTTTCTACGCAGGAATATGGATGTTTCCTGACTACACAAAATATGATTCTGTTTTGTCCGTCAGTTAGAATATCAAGAAATACCTATTGGATACGTGTTTTTTGTTTTATCAAATTAATAAAATATAATAAGATAAAACGCGTCAAAGATCATGAGTACCCTCATGATCTTTTGACGTCACTTCGTGGTAAAAAATGCAGTGCGATGTGACGTCACAGTGACACACAAGTTTTCGAAGCACTGTATCGTCCTCATTTTTTTATGTGAAAAAGGGAAAAATTAGCGTCCAATATTTTTTGAAAAACCTATCTGGCGGACTAATTAGACTTTTTTTTGTCAAGTACACTATTGTATAAACAGCCTTGTGATTTAGTCACCAAACCTACTACTAAGACGAGCAGAAGTGCTGAAACTACTATACGCACTGTCTGCCATCGATATAGCATCCTAGTTTCCCAATCATCCATGCAATTAGTCCAATGATTCCTTTACCTTATCCTTTCCTTATGCCACCTGCTTCTCCTCAGGTACTTCCGAAGAGAGAAATACGAAAGTTTATTCTAAAGCCCAGATGATGTGCCACGGCGAAGAGAAGAAAATCGAAGGCATACACTTTTCCTCGCCAACGGCATCTTCGGAACGGCCCGGTTATAGTAAACCTGCTTCGGATCCTCAGCAAAACGACCAGGACAACATGTTGTCGTCGTCTGGGCAAGACTTACCAAAGTGGGTTAAATATTCTGGGAGTTTGCCAAAACTTCTTGAAGTAAATGAACCTTCTGAGCCTTCAGCAAAGGTGCCTGAGCCACCAGACCCTACGGCGGAAGCTTCAGAGTTAACTTGCATTCCGGCAGTGTTGTCTAGACCGGTTATCATGTCTTCTGCTTCTCCGTCGAAGCTGATTGCGTTACCAAAACCTGCGGGGAAAGAGCCAGATGGAGACAGAACAAAATTGCCAGAGGTACCGGTGGTGCCAGCTCTTGCGACGGAAATGCCAAGGCTACAAGACCATTCGGGGAATTTGCGACAGCGTCTACCCCTTGCAGGTGTCTTGGTTGTTGAACCTGATATGTGTCCAGCAGTCTGCCCGCAGTCCTACCGTGCAGGAACCCGCAACAGATGGGACTTCCTTATGGTGATGTTGGTTAGTGTTACTCTGTTAATGCTCATCTTGTCCACTCCCTTGTCTATGTTTTTCGGAAGAAGCAGGGGGCGGCGAAGGAGATAAGTGTAAATATTAAAACGTTTTATTTTTGAATTTATCCGTTTTGTTTTTGATTTTTTTCGTTTTGTTTTATTGTTTTTTTAATTGTTTAAATCGAAGGTGATGGTAAGATGCAAGTGTATTTTGACATAAATTAATCAAGTCAGCCTATCGCAGGCCGCTGCTGGATTTATGCCTCTCCCAAGCACCGCCACAATACCCTGCCTTCTGCCTTCCGCATCCATCAGTTCCAGTCCCATTTTAATAGAATATAATGATTATGAAAGTATGATAGAAATCATACTCTCATAATCATTATGTTATGAAAAGTAAAGGAAATATTTTGACTCGTTAGCCGTCACAATTTTTCTATTGGAGCCTGGAGAAAAACCTATTTAATCGTGGCTCAAGGAAAATCTCATCAAAAAGTATCCCAAAATAGTCCATATCATGTCTAGTAAAGTGCCTGAGCTATCGCAGCAATAAGCCACTTAGTAGCTATTAGGTAATCAACTACTCTAAAAGCATAATTTTGTTAGTACATGCTCTTGGGGTACTACGTGTTCGGGTCGGCATGTTTTTGCAGTGGGTGGCTATTATAAATCGGTAGTTTACAAGAATAGATGAATGTTTGTTACTCTTTCTCGCAAAAAATACTATACTGAAATATACTGAACGGATTGTAATATAAATTGGCATAATAGTTCGAGAATTAACTCATAGGATAAAACTTTTTATCCCGGCTACGATTAGTTGAGATATTCACTGAACTTCACGCTAGCGATGCCGCGGGAATAAGCTGTTGTAGATATTAAGTTCGGTTAAAAACCAACTCCGACGATCAAGCAATGGTAGATGCTGAACGGTGTTGGTAGATCAGCAATAGCCGATTGATAGCCAAATATGTGTAGCAGTAACTTCGGTTCGGTTTTATTGTTCAACAAATACCGCCGATGCCGTACGGAATGTACCGACCCGAACAAGTCTACAACACCCCTTACTGATAGCGAATATCTTGTGTCTGTCTACAATATAGTTATTGAATAGCGCTGTGAATACACTTAAGTAATTGACTATGATATTGATCGCTATAGCCAGTCTGCATTGACCTTAACACGCACATAGTTTGCATTATCTAGTATGGGAATATATCGAACCGTCTTATAAGAGTCTTTTAGTTTAAAAATGAATATCAGGGGATGACAGGCGTGGTATTTCCCAATGGGTTAGGCAGAACTGTCCCTAATAGTACACCCACATTTCGCCAGTTATGTTTTAGGGGCGAGCCTATTGCCAACAACCGGACACAAATTCAAACGCCGCGGCGTGGCTGCTACTGAACAATAGGGAAGTTGACTGACTAAAAAAAATAAGTTAATTCCGTCTGTTAGATTATCGAAAAATATTCGATACATACGTGTCAGTTTCTGCTAAAAAATGTACTAAGTACCAACTTATGACATCGCATTTTTCAACAGTAAGAAAAAATACGTGTCCAACATTTTTTGGAAATCTATCTGACGGACTAATTTGATTTTTTTAGTCAACTACCCTATTACCGATGGGAAAATACAATAACAATTTTCAGAATAACATTTCTATAAGTTTAAAGAAAAACCTTGAATGAAAACAGGCCTACATTAACATGAAAATTGCCAAGGCTTATAAAACACAAGTAAGTAATCGCAGTTTCTTGCAATTAGCTTAAAAGCAATCGCCTTCACATAGTACTGACGTCACTCCTTACAGCTAACATAGAAAAGGGGAAGCCAATTCTTTACCAATAACCGCAGTTTTATCGCTACACTACTTTATAAACGCAATAAAGACATATGGCTACTCTATATGCAACATACGTGCTTGGAACCAGCTGAATGAAATTGTCCGGAGTTGTTTAGACTACAGTCTTATTGGAGTTATTTTACCTGTGTTGGCGTCTCTGTCAAATCATAGGGACCTTTGTGCATTTAACAGAAGGTTGCTTTTGGTTTGCTTCTACTGATAAGTCTGATTATCACAATGGTATTTCATCATCATCTTTCTGTCCTTATCTCATGTTACGTTTTTTTCTTCCATTTTCCACGTCATACTATCTCCTCCTTTTTTTATATAATTTCTGACACAATCCATCCATAGTTTTCTTGGTCTTTATCTCCTCCATCCATCATCATTTATATTTATCACACAATTCCATAAGCACCAGGACAGACAATTCTTATTCAAGTTTACTGTAACACTAATTGGTATTTTTGTTCAAACTAGATTGCTGTGCAATGCCGTTGGCTTGTTGTTGTCAAAGGTACAATGATTGTGAAGGGACTGTAGTTGTTAGACTAACTATTATGAACACACGTAGAGCCTATTCACAATTATGGTTGTTTCAAGTTTAAATTAAATCTCGACCTGAACAAAACGGCCGTATATGAACAAAATTTAGATTAAATTCGCAGGCATTGTAGTGGAATGGCAAGTTGAGGGCAGTTTTAGTCGGTATAAGGATTATTAGGTCCCACGTAATGGGATGAGCCTTTTGCTGTTTATCGGAAACTATTTAATAACTAAGCTCAAACTAGTAATTACGAATCTAAAGACTTTTTCTTAGGTGTTCCGTACCCAAAGGGTAACCAATGGGACCCTGTTATGTGTCTAGAAAGCCTCTGTCCGTCCGTCCGTCAATCTGTCTGTCAGCGGACTTTATCATCTGATACGTATTTATGTCGTTATTTTTATTAGTAAGTTCCTGTTAAATAGAACAAAAAATCATGAAAATCAATTAAAAATTAAAAAAAAGGCTTTAATGCTACGATGCCATAGAACCCATCATGCGAGCCCTTCATAGCTATTCACAAACATTCGAATCCGCATTGAATAATATGTCGTATGTCTACCTTTGTTTGGCATTACGAGGGCGAGCGAGATAGACTATACGACATATTCGATTCGGTTTCGATTCGATTGTTTGTGAATAGCTATGCTGGGCGAGAAAACAGTATAGTATTAACTGTTTATTCTCAGACTGTCCAAACTGAAAAACGAAATAAAAGAAGACGCAAGGAACATTAATCAGCTAAACAAAATCAACAGTGTGAACACTGAATAAGTTTTTTAAACTGACATAATCATCATCACCAACTGGGGTTTCTGCATACCCCCATGGGAAAAGGGGGTGAGGTTATGTATGTATGTATGTAAATGTATGATCACCAACATTATTGTTACGAGGAAGACAGGATATTTATCATGTTATCTATTTACTAAACCCTCTTCGTTTTCGTGTTGTTAAAACGAACAAAAAAGCGAGTAGACCGATTTATCTGCTCATAAACACCCATTCGCAATAACCGTGATTAAAGAAAATATGGTGAATATAAGGGATATTTACTATGTTTTCCATAATCACGGTTTAACTTTCAGTCGTAAACACTGAGTAAGTCAAGTCTAAATACCGGCACACAACACCGCATCGAACAGAAATGACTCAATGCAGTTGAGACAGGTTGATTTATAGTCTAGATCAAACTCAGTAGTCGTTACTTACTAGTTATTAGTCAATCCTGGAGATATGGATGGATGGTCGCTTTATCCGTCGTAACTAGCATCGCACTGTTGGATTTGCAACGTTCAGCATAGCGAAGAAAGGTTGAAAATACAAAATCATGGCAATTTCCGTTACGGCAGTATAATTTTTAGAGTCCTACTCAGTACTTGCATAAGCGTTATCTTAATCGGCCTAAAACTTTCCCAGTGCTGGGACAAAAGAAATCAAAGATATTTATTTGGCACACGCCACAAGTGCACACACTTCAACCTAAAACTAAACAGAAAAATAATAATATTGTGTGTCTCACGGCTGCGGCAAATAGGCCCAGTTCAGCATATTGCCGAGCAGCTAGTGCCCGACGCTGGTTTTCAACTGGACCTGAGATAGTGATGTGACGGACGTTAAACAGTCACTGTGAGTGAAGGAGTGGGACGTCATGCAGCAGGCAATCATAGTTCTTCTTGGTGGATGTCAATTTATCTCCAAACATAACATATGATGACGCCTGTTTTACCCGAAGGGCTAGACACCTCTATGTGTACCAAATAGAACACTCACATATCGCTAGTTATATTTAAGTCCCAAGTATCATTCATTCCCAGTCGCCCCCGCGGGGTTAGCCACCGGAGGCAAATGGGAATAAAAATTCCAAATCGCCACCGGCGGTGACTGGGAAGTCATAGTTGGGGGCGGCAAGCCTATTGCTATGAAACCAGACACAACACATGTATTAAAAACCTAATTGCGACCATTAAACAACGAGGCGATTTGTTTTGAAATTTTTGCATTTTTCGTTTTCATCAGTTTAAGAGCAACTACTTAAAGCAATTAAGGCTATTAAAAATATTATGAAAATAAATCTTTTTAAAACCTTGTTCATAAACGTATTTTTTCGCTTTAATTAACCGGAACTCTGAAATTGTATCCCTCCCCACTCCAAGCATACTACTGTAATTGGCGGCACGCGCCTGACATAACAATACGGAACCCAAAAGGCCCAGTTCTTTACAAAGGACCTCATTACTCCGCCCTGTATAAATAGAAGCCCTTAATCAGCGAGCTTCAAGCCCCTGACCACCTCGTGGGTAGGACAGACGCCCACAGCTTTTGTTTAAAATGACAGACGTGACCTACTGTTCGCGGTATCCGGATAATACAACTAAAGGTATAATTTGCATAGCTAAATTAGAATCACAAGAAAATTTGGTAAATATACACTACTAACTGATGCCCGCAGCTTCACCCGCGTGGATGTCCGTTATCGCGACCGATGTCGGTTATCGCGACCAAAACTAATCTTTTCATCTCCCTTTCAAACCCTTGCAGCCCTTTTTTCGCATTAAAAAGTAGTATATATGTCCTTTCTCAGTCTCTAGACTATCTGTGTACCAATTTCATTTAAATCTGTTCAGTAGTTTTGGCGTGAAAGCGCGACAGACAGACAGAGTAAGGATAAGCCTATAAATACCAAATACGAAATTCCATAAAAATGCTACCATTTTCTAGATTTAAAAATAATTTGACGAGGTTTTTAATTGAAAAACGCTTTTATAATGTACATGAATTTTTTGGATTATAAATTGTAAGTTTTAAACATAATTATTGTATCGTTTATCAGTGTGTAGCGAACCTCCCATTATTGACATTGTAATTGTTGACATTGTTATTGTTGACATTGTTATTATTGACATTGTTATTATAGACATTTATGCTTATTTTTATTTTTTCATTATTATTTTGACATTTATTATTTGACATTTATTTTTATTTTACTTTAATACAATTTTGATGGGATTATCTGTTTAATGACTGCATGGGTTTTGTAGATTATAAATTTATCGTAAGTTTTGAAAATTGCAATCATTTGAAATTAGTTTTGTTAACTACATTATTGTGTGGCGAATCACTTCCATTATTTAAATTAATATTATTGACATTTTTGAATATTGCTTTTATTATTTTTCATGATTATTTTGAATTTTATACAATAATACAATTTTAATGAAATTACCTACTTAATGACGGCATGATTATGATATTCAATTAATTTAAATACAAATAAATGTGTTACTTCTATATTTTTGCACGTCGAAATTAAAGGCAGAATAAGAGAGCAATTTTATATATTTACCAACCTTCTGTACCTTATTTACGCAAATAAATGATTTTTGATTTTGATTTTTTTTAAGGTTGTGACGCGAGTAAATCCGTAAAGGGTAAGGCTGAGGTATAGATAGGACCTACTACAAACGTCTAAATATCGCAAGTTATTTTTTAACCGACTTTTATAAAAAACAAATGGTTGTGTATTCGGCCAGCATCTTGCCTTTTTATGTATGTACACTGACTTATTTACGACTAGCTGTTGCCAGCGGCTTCACCTGCTACAACTCAAAAATTATCCCACGGGAAGATAAAATTGGGATAAAAACTATCCTATGTGTTAATCCAGGTTATAAACTATCTGTGTACCAAATTTTATTCAAATCCGTTCAGTAGTTTTTACGTGAAGAAGTAACAAACATACAGACTCACACACTCACAAACTTTCGCCTTTATAATATTAGTGTGATTACTCGTCCGATTAATATAAGTGTTTCTTTTTTAATTTGGAAGAATAAGCTTGTTCGGTGGTCCCGTATTAATTGTGTTAACTTTGCTTCGGTACTCTATGAGTTAACTCCTGCATATTTTTTCTTCTTCGTCTCTTTGTAATTAATACTTGACAAAGATTTGTTGGGTTTCTATGCGATGGGGGCGTATGATACGCCCGGATCTTATGCCTAATGGGCGTAAAGCTCTTTCTGACGGACATAAGCCCATTCTGCGTTTATAAAATGTTATTTAAGGTGGGAAAATAGTATTAGGGGCAAACAAGGCGATATTAATAAGATTATGATTGTTGATTTTGTGAGTAGTGGGCGTAAGATACGTTATTTTATGATTAATGATAGAGGTGACATAGTGGATGACGCAGATATAGGAGCTTTGCAAATATTTCAGTTGTTTATATCTAATAGGCTAACCTAAACCAAAGGGTAATTTTGTAAATGGCGTTCAAGACATCACGATATAATCATATAAAGAGGTTTTGTGCTCTTTGAATATATACTGCGATCACCAACGTGGTGATAGTAGCAATTCCTACAACTCATTGTAGTAAGACTCATTCATACCCTTTCTGCTTTATCCACCTTCATACATCAGCAGGGCTATTGCGTATCTTTTAAATGACAGTGGCTAACCTTTAGTGCTTATCAATTACTGTCAAATGGTTCCGTTTTGTCCTAAACCATAATCAATTTGACAGTTAATCCATAGACAATATGATAGCCACTGTCATTTAAAAGATACGCAATAGCCCTACTGGTCACAAATGCGCGTTGCATACCAGTACTACGCCCATGTCCGATCTGAAGAACACCTCCAAAAATGCTAGGTAGTTTCGCCTGGTATTACCTGAAACATATTGGTGAATAAAGATTAGATTATGTTTTGTTGACGCAATCAAACAGCCTTCTTTGGCACTGGTTTGGAGTTTCAGCAGTTGTTTACGGGCTGGTAATGGATAATTAATATATCCATTTCTATAAGCAAAACAGTCATACTTACTCCTATTTCTCCTTCATACAAGAGCTATTTAATAATTAAACGAATATCGATTCAACAGCAATTGAGTGGCGAAACTGGAACAAGCTCATTATGCAGGGTAGCGATGCAGCACAATAGGGGACGCTCAAATTCAAATTTTATATTTTTATTTGTACAACATAGGTAAACAAAAGTAGGGAGAGAGCTGGTGGCTGAACAATAACTGCCGCTTAGGTCGATCTTTAGGTAAAGCCGTTGTTGCCTAGGTTCGTCCATGGATGGATGACCACCCATGACATACTGAATTTCCTCTGTGCCTCGAAAAGCATGTTAAGCCGTTGCTACCTGGTGCCAAATACAGATCTTTGGCAGTCGTCGGGGCTGCAGGTTGTTCACAAGAGAAACCGCGGCCTCGGCATAAAGGGCTACAAAGGAACATGAGTGGTTTTTAGTCAGTAGAAGTCTGACACTCGCTTTCGCTCTGCCCAAGAGCGGGAGGGGTTATTTGATGATTTTCCACGCACCAAAAAAAAAATACCCCAAGCTGTGAGTTATTTTTTGAGCTCCTCACCCTGTTTGATCGTTACGTAATTTAATGCGACCCCTAAACTCAATTAGTAGTACCTAAAAAGATCTTTGGCAGTCGTCAGTCAGTGGCTTGTAAGTCTGACAACCAGTCTTACCAAAGGGTATTGTATTACCCAGTACTAACTGGGTTGTGGAGGTCAGATAGGCAGTCGCTCCATGTAAAATACTGGTATTCAACTGCATTCGCTTTGACTGGAAACAACCCAACAAACTTGGGAATAGGCTAGGCAGATGATTACAGGTAGGTAAACAAAAGTATATAAAATGAACGAACGCTATGTCTTGCCGTCAACGGCGTACAAATACAGGCTTTACTAAATGAGTTCCTAAGCTGTTATCCAAGATCGTCGGGGCTGCGGGTTGTTCACAAGAGATACCGCGGCCTCGACATAAAGGGCTAAGAAGGAACATGGGTGGTTTTTAGTCAGTAGAAGTCTGACACTCCCTTTCGCTCTGCCCAAGAGCGAGAGGGGTCATTTGATGATGTCCTATATACACGCCAAAAAAAAAAACTGTTTGCCAAGATTTGTGAAAGAGAATCGCAATTATATCTAAACTTTTACTTTTAAAATGTACGGCGTACCAGCCAGATTTTTCGGAAAGAAATTTCGCGGAATGTTACCTTAATACCTTGGACAAGGACATATGGCGCGTACTTTTCATCGCGGAAATTTAAAAACTTTCGCAAGGTCGGAGTTGCGGCTCTACTGAAGGGCTTCATTATTGACACGTCCCTATATAGCCCTGGGGAGGAACAGCAGAGGTCGTTGAACACACACGATTCCCATGTTAAGGGAAGTTCCCTTTGCTACTGTCTTATCGGTGGTCCTTCCTGTCTATTTCATTGTTAGAGGAAAAGCAATTAATACTGGGGACGAAAGCGTATTCTTGTCCTTAATGTAATTCATTAGTACCTACATTCTGTTTATGGGTGTAAAAATAAACTGTTTCTCCTAGCTCGAAAAATGAGCAAAGGCTTCTTCCCCTATATGTCATGCTACCCTCGTCTGCGCGATGAGGAAGAACTTTATCATTTTTCTGAATAATCGCGAGTTTAAATGATCCCTCACTCAGGTTGTTTTAAAGATAAATTGTATCAAAAAACCGTTCTTAACCTCGAGGTTTCAACCAAATCACATCGATATTGGGCCCCATGAGTCTTCCCTTGTCGTAAAAATACTCAAAAGAAGTAAATTAACCGGTTAACTAGCATTGCCAGCAACATCGATCCTTTTCTAATACTCTGAGCTCTCCTTTATGTAATATCGAAGCTTATGTCGTCTAATCCCAAGCTCAAACATCCCTCAATATACTCGTACCTACCTAGTATTTACTAGTTCTAGGTAATACGTAACATGTCACAGAGTGCAGAGTAATCATAATTATATCAATGGCTGTAATACCACCACTTAGTGCTCACCACGTATTACGGTTAGTCAATCAATCAATCAAGACATTAAACCATACATAAGATGTTACAGAATCATCTTGTAAATTATTTTTTTCTCTAGTTTAGTTATTAACTACCACGGTTTTTTTTTATTTCAAATCGGTCCAGTAGTTTTGGAGCCTATTCGTTACAAACAAACAAACAAATTTCTCCTCTTTATAATATTAGTGTAGACTACTATTCAGCTGAATCCGGTAAGACTAGAAGCTGCATCCATAAATAGTTGGGATAAGGCTGGCAGATGATGACTTATCGGTGTTATAATAAGGTTGCAGTTGAACTGCAGCTATCAGATATTTAACTGCGAAAGGCCTGTTCATACAAATACATTGCTTACCAAACTGTTTTCCATACACAAACAACAACATTTGTGGCGTTGTTTGATCTCGCTCAAGGCTGGTATTGTTTTCCGATTCGCTTTATGTGACGTTGTATTGCTGTGTTGTGTTTTGCACGAGAACTGTTGTGTTTCTTTTTCCGGATACTTTTCGGGTTCGGCAGCATCTAGAATTTTAGAGATAGCGACAGTTTCTGCGTCGTCCATGGACTATTTTGACCATTCTTTTTTCATAAAGACACCGTTTTAACGCATAGTTATAATGGCTGGACTGTAGGCAGTTTATTTTGAACTATGCAAATTCACGGGTCTATTTGTAATACATGCTTTGAGTTCGTGGCTCAACCCCTTTTTCAAGGTCCACCTCCAAAGTTATTAACTGTTTATTTCTTTACTCAATTTCATTTATACCTAAGTGCCGTGTTGACAATGACGTGGGACTTCTACGTTTCCTGTAATGAACACTAAGATTTACTGCCCTTTTTTTTTTGTTGGTGTTGGGATGTCATCAAGTAGCCCTCCCGCTCTCAGGCAAAGCGAAAGGGAGTGTCAGACTTCTACTGACTAAAAACCACCCATGTTCCTTCTTAGCCCTTTATGTCGAGCCCTCGGTATTTCTTACAACAACCCGCAGCCCAAGGTTTACTGCCCTAATCCATGAAGTTTCATATAAAAGACCAATAGTTAATTGTACCCTTCTCTGGTGGTGATTGTGACTAAGTATATTGGGACCGGTCAATGTGGCGACACCCGGGGGAGGCATATGTCCAGCAGTGGGCGTCTTTTGACTGAAATGATGATGATGATGATATCGGGTAAACACACCGCGCCGTTTATTCTCTCTCTATGTATAGACGGAATACGTTCGATAATCAAACCGTGAGATAAATCGCTCTTGCTTTTAAAACTCGCCTAATAAACTAACATTGGTTACTAAATTAGAAACACTATCACCCTATTCAAGCTTCTCCAAGATTTAATAAAACCACCTCACGTAAATATTTAGCAACCGGTAGAAATGCGTAGATTTTCGTAAACCCGTGTTACATAAACGTGAAGAAATATGAGGTAAGATATTATACCAGCCAGCCCAAACATTCGCAAGTATTCTCGCGTTATTAACAAACTTCTCAAGAGCTTTCAAGACTTTTTCCCCCATTCATATTTTATTTCTTAGAAAAAAGAATGATGTTTTTAATTTGATAACAAAATTCTGTTTTATCTTTTCTTATTTGTTTGAGCGATTTTGAATATTTGAGAGTGATTATTTCGTTAGAAATGCGCATGAATTTGTGTTGGAAGCTCCTGAAAGCTGAGCCGGGTGTTTGTTCTCTGCGAACCAATATAAACATTCTTGAACGATAGATGTTAAAAATAACCTTAATTATTTTTCTCTACGGCTTTTTCCAGGAAACCGTTTTCAATCTTCTTCTTTATCGTTTTTTCCAACATCATAATTTTTTTTGTTACATCTAAGTAAACCTCTCCTGCCCCTTATTTCGGCCCTTTCCATCTTTTGCTGCTTTTCACAAATGAGGTAGCCATCGCTGTATCTTCTCGTCGGTCTTTAGTTTGGTGATCTGCATAGCTATTCACAAAAAATCGAATCGAAACCGAGTCAACCTTGATACTTAATCGAGTATCAGATTTCCGGATCGAACGATTGGCAAATGCTATTCACAGATTCGATCGACATAAAAACTCGTGGCGAAAAATTTTATGGAGCCAACAAATTATCTTTAATGAGTATTTCTATAAGTTTTACTGTAGATTGTACTGACTATCCGTCCAGTAGCAAAAAATATAATTAAAAACAATTTAAAAATGATTTTTATTTTAAATGGATACGCAACTACTTTTGCTTATGGTATAGTACAAAATGGCGTCTTAATCTCATTGGATTGCGCTTCCGATAGCAAATAGCTGTCAGCAATGATAATCGAATCTATTACTTGGCTTCGGTTTTGTGAATAGCGATTTTTAATAGTACAATGGATCGATTGGCTACGACAGACAATCGAATGGTTGTGAATAGCTTTGCTGGTGTCTGGTGCCGAAGCAAAATAAGTATGTAAGGATTGTAACATGTGGCGTTATAACGTGAGTTCCTCGATGGCATGTAAAGCCATGTCAGAACCCGTGGTCACCATAAAAATCTCTGATACGGTAAAAAATAAAGAAGTAGTAGTTCTAGCTACCTAAAATAATTTTACATCCGATTAATGCCACAACATCATTCAATCAACATCAACTTCCTAGAGATAATCTGCTTCAATTTCCAATCGACAAAACCCCGATTTGGAGCGTGGAACAGCAAAATATTGATGCCGAGCGAATCTGATGGTTTCCGTTTGTGCCGCCGTTGGCAGGAAGTGGGGTGTACCACGGGAACGGACCTATAGTACTTAACTGCTATTTGGCTAGTCGCTATATAACAACGAATCCTTTTGAACAATCAATCTTGATTATTTTGACTATAATTTTGTAAGCGTCTGTGTTTTGAGTGAAACTCAAGCGTTTATATCAATTAAATTGTGCATAGGTTCTTCTGGCAATCTATATCGAAATTGTTTGTCGAAACTAGGCTGTTGTGTATTAGAACTTCAAAAGAAAATAAAGAAGATCAGATAAGAATAGGTACATTTCGCTGATGTAGTCTAGATTCCTTATGAAAAGAACTGTGAGAGAAAACGATAGCTCTATTTGTGCTCTTCAAAGGGTTCGGGTGAAAAGTTTTGTGAATATTTTGTGATGATGTCTGCTCTATAATCTTATAAGCCGATTTGTTCCTTTACCGATTTGTTCTGTTTGACACCTCTCACACAGAGCGGTATTTTGTGCAAACAACAAGGAAAAAAAAAAGAGTTATTTAAAACTGTATTCTTATCTCCTGTCCCGTTGGTCTGCTCGCAATCGCTGAGCAAGAGATCTTGGGTTCCATTTCCGGGCCGTGTAAAGTGTAATGGGGCAGTTGACAAAAAAAACTAATTAGTCCGTCAGATAGATTTCCAAAAAAAATATTGGACACGTATAATAATATTTTATTTTTTCACAACGTCACAAGTCCCCACTCAAATCTTTGATACGTTTTATCTTTGTATTTTTTTATTGATTTAATCAATTAAAAAATACGTATTCAATATTTTTTGATAATCTACGGTACGGAGTCTGGATCCGAGCCCCGATCATGGCAAAAAGCTCGCCCCCTAAAACATTATGGCACTTGAACATAGCTGGTACTATTCACGTCGTTGTACACCTCTGCCAAACCCTGCAAATGCTACGTGTATAATAATACGTTTCATTTGTTACATAGTCTTACACATGCGTATAAACACGTGTATTGATCTCACATCTTAAAAAAAACAACAGGCTATCTAGTATTTAGGTCACCTAAGTACTCGCACACCACAGGTCTTTTTCACATTCAGAAGTCTAACGACCAACTAAAATAGGTCAAAGTCGTGTTCCGAACTCCCTGCTGGATGTATTTATGGCTTTTTGACCTTTCCCCCAAAAGTTCTGTGTAATGGCGAAGGTCGAGCCTAAACTTATATTCATTAGAGTGAATAAGACGTGGTTAATGAAATTATGTTGGTTCAAGTTGGCTTACAAGCTTAGCCACGTGACTCGAGGTAAGATAGCAGTGATTGATAAAAAGCTTAGGTGAGCAGTGATTGTGGTGAGTCGTGTTGCAGTAATTAGTAGTTGGGCTTAAAAATATTGCTTATGGGTCGTCGTTTAAGCGTTTAATTTTTATTGTAACTTTGTCTGTATTTATTTTATTTTTGAATAAGAAGGTTGTTTTTGCCTGGTAATAAGAAAAAGACAATAACAACGTGTTTTAAATATTTTTCACATATATTTTTTTTTTAACCCGTAAAAGTGAATTTGTGTCTACAAAACCCATTTTTTTATGTAGGTAAGTATTGAAACAGGTTCTAAAACAATGAGTTAAAAAAACAGCTGGTGATGTGTCGTCATTTTGATAGCCAAAAACTGAAATTATTGACTATTCCGAAAAGTCAATAATTTCACTATTCGTGACTTGAACTCGTATAAACCAATGGCCATCATCTTCATATGTAATTGAACATTATTTACCGATACAGTTCTCTATTCTTTTTGCGGAACCCATAATAACGTTATTAAAGCCCAACTGCCATACTAATCTAGGTTCCATATAAGATAATAACAGTAATTTGTTACTAAATCTCGTAGCGTGGGCGACCGTCGTCGTCGCATCGACAAGGGAATGGAAACTTGTCCCGATAACTTATATTGATGCGACCCGGGGGACGCCTGAATGGCTCTTTATACTAGGAAGCCTTATGGAAAGCTGGATTAATGGTTATCAAGTATGACGCAACGAGGGATAGTAATTTGGACTGTTTTTTTGTAAAAGGAAGGTTATATTTTTATTAAGCCAGAGCCTAGAGATCTGCTTTTATAGACGTACTAGCTGTTGCCAGCGGCTTCACCCGCTACTACTCGAAAATTATTCCATTGAAACATTATTCCAAATTTTATCTAAATCAGTAGTTTTTGCGTGAAGAAGTAACAAACATACACACTCACACACACAAACTTTCGCCTTTCGCTTTATCATATTAGTGTACCATGCGTCTGTCGCTCTTAGTTATTAACTTCTTGAGTCACTCTCTTTCTAGTCCTCTCATCTCACCACAGAGTCCATCCACCGGTTGCTGTTACTAAAATATTCAGACACCTCTTCCGATTCCTCAAACTATTTTAACTGCCCCTTTGGTGTCGTGGTCACAAGTACTGCTGAGCATAGTTGTTGGTTTGATTCCAGAATCGGGCAATGTGTTATTTAGTTTTTCATCAGGAAATGCCTGGTTTTGCGTCCGGTTGATGGTAATGCGCTCACAGCTTACATGGAAATTAAACTAAATATAACTGGCTTAATGTGAGCGTACTATGTGTACAAGAAAGAAACACCTTTTCGTAACTGAGGATTACATACATTGAAGGGTTCTAGAAAGTAGGTTGACATGCTCCTAGCGTTTTTCCCAGTTACCCAGTTTGATTGTGTTCACTAGGTAAACATGTTCCAATATAATGATGTGCGTCACATTACACAACTACATGACGCACAAAAACGATCAACTTTTGCCTCAACACGGCGGCAGACATGTCAGGTATCACTGAATCAGGTGTCAACTGTTGCCAAGCAAATATACACAGCCGCAATGACCCCTTACGGTATCTACTGCTTATAATATATGGGGTAGTTTGTTGTGCCGAGAACTATGCCGTACGACTTATCCCAAAGGCATAATAACAGTCCTGTAATCCCCGAACGGTTTGGTAGAGGAAGGTGTACCTAATAAAGTCGCTGCGACTGTAAAATTCTTGATAGAGAAATCTAAAAACACCACTTGAAAGATCATTCACAGTCATAGGTACTTAGGTATAGTGAATCGTCCGCAATCATAAGTATGAACGAGAGCAATTTAATACACCAAGTAGGTACTACTTGATAAATTATAGGTATACGTTCGCACTTTAAAAAAAAAAAAACTAAGGTCTACTCATAAAGTTCAATTAGATGACACTGCACCACTTTGAAAGTTTATTTTACTCTAACTCTAGAATTAATTTTATATTTATTTAAAAACCGTTTGCGTCATTCTGCCCTGCTTTTAAAAACATAACATCTTATAAGTACTGAATGACTATTATCTTATAGATATTATCTCTGCATATACAGCTATGATTTACTATCAATACTCCGTATGTTTACATAAATAAGATTCGAAGAAATATCGATAGAAAAAACACAAAGGGTATAATATTTGATTATGCCTCGCATCAATATTGTCTCTTTTGTATAGAACCGCAATTTATCTTGGAAGAAAGTCTTGTCTGTCTCGAGAATATAGTCTTAGGTCTGCTACACACTTATACCGCTTAGGTACGTGTTGGCACAACCGATACATATTTAGTTTAACTGGGCTTTTATCCGCACTTAGCCTCTTGATTGGGCCATTGTGCGACAAAACATCCGATACATAAGTTCCCGGCTTTCGTTCGGTTCGTGGCTACATCTTTATTGCTAAATCCAGCTCAGCCCGGCGAGCACGGCCTACAGTGACATGGCATGAGTCACACATTTTATCACAGTTTGGGCGATAAAACCGTTTTGTCTTAAATGCTAGCACGGCGGCGTAAGATAATTTCTTGGTATGTGATATAACTTCTTGACGTTTAGTTGGGACTCCTATGTCTTATTAGCTAATATGGGCGCACCCATTTTGTAACAAATGTCACATTTTGACAGATGAATATGCTCGTTTATATCACAACGATATAACGAATTCGTTCGGAGGTGGTGATAAAAGTAAATTAAAAATATAAGTATATTTTTCTGCTTACTACTGCATCAAATGGCAGTAAATTATTATAATTATGTTCTTGCCCGAAGGCAAGAGGTCCAAAGTAGGAAAATATTCCGAAGAAACATTCGGGACTCCTCTAATCCGTTCGAGTTGCCAGACAGGGAGTTCCAACGGATTTTCCGCCTGACAAATATATTTCAAAACAAATCACATCAAACTTTTAAAAGAAAAACAGAACTTTTAGTTAGTAGCAAGTTATCAAATAATAAATAAAAAAAGAAAATGAAAGACGTGCCGCGTACGTGTTATGTCAAAAATGAATTAGTACCCAAGAAAATTAAAAAGTTGTTTAACTGTATGAACTGTGCTCTTTTATACGTATTATTTTATTTGGTCGCCTATTCAGATGGTCATAGACATTTTTATTTTTTTAATATACTAGGTCACACTATGAAGTCAGCAACAAGAAAGACAAGTCGCGTCTTAAATTATATCACATGTGGTACCCGTGCTAGCATTTAAGACAAATTCTAAGACATGACATAATTTATAACGTCTTGTCACCAACGTCTTGGGTACGCCCGTGCTCGCCCCGCAGGTCGGCTCTGGACCATTTTTAAGTAAGTCCAGCGGCATTTTCTCTAAATATATTTCTATAGAATTGCTAACTGCGCCCTGCGGTTTTACCCACAAATTCATCCAGATTTGGGCAAGTGACTGGTAGTTATGCCGACCCGAATATTTAGCTATGTAGAGCCCCTTGTCTATAGCGTTTGTTGATGCTTTACTAAATCATCTTCTTAGATACGATTCTTGGAAAAATACCACTTATTTTCTTGTCTTTATTTACATAGCATTTTCTATTGTCTGATACTTATCGTTATTTATAATAAGGATTATTTTAATATTGATTGCTTGCGTGGGATGTTACCACTAGTTACCATGATTCTCATTACAGATTCATTAACTGTTTTTTTTACATTTTTGTTTATTTTTGATAGTATTTCAATGTTGTGTGGAAAGTTTAGAAAATGAATGGGGATGGCTAGGGCAAGACCAAAGGAAACATAGAAAGTTTGTGTGAAGGACTATATGGATAGAAAAGAGGTGACTGCTGAAATGACGAGTCATAGAAAAGAATGAAAGAAGATATGCTGTCGACCCCAAATGAATTAAGATAATGGTAGGAATAGAATAGAATCCGCAGACTACGCGAAAACTTTCGGTCCGGGGTATATTAAACTGGCGACTCATAGCAACTAGCACTGTAACTATTCAAAATGATCGAGAACGAGCGATAAATTGATCCTCTACTCCTGCCTATTAAGGTGAAAGCGACAGGAGTCACTATTTGATGAAAAAGGCATTCTTGAGACTTATATGAACTGAGACGGTTGTATTGGTGATTTTAATTATTATTACTCAGTAAATAGACAGTTGTCATTGCCGCGAATCCCATTTGATTTAACATACGACTTGACACTGACCGGGAAATTCCAAAAAACGTAAGAAAATTTGAATTTCGCGGGATACCTCGTCGCATCAACCATCAACATAATCGAAACGATCAATTTACCGAACAAATGTGTAATACCTACATAAACGCAACGACAGCTTCGGATAATACCGCACCGTAATATACGATGCCTCCAGGCCTATCTAACGTACCAACTTAACCGAATAACGTAGATAAAACAAAACTTCATGCTAGGAACAAAATTATCGCTCAAACACAAAGTTGTGATAGCAGAAGCGTCCTCATAACTCACCCTCATTCATTCCATTCAACCGCTTTCACCCCCATTCACCCTGCTGATAGTATCTGTGACGTAACCGCTTGGCCACAATGAACGCGACTGCGGGAAAATCAAATAAAATAATATTAAAAAAAAACAAACTACAAAAGAACACGATTTCTCGTATCCATCTCAACAAAACCTTTCATAGTCATAGCATGAGGTGCATAAAAGATAACTCATCCGCCATTTTTGGGAGTCCTCTATATTCGATCTAGAAAGACGTATGCAAAAATTGAAACTGGGAAGTGGGCCAAATATTTCTTCGATTTTTTATTAAAGCTAATAAATGCGTGTTAAAAAGTAATTGATTTATATATATATAGAGCATGCTACAACGAATGTCTAAGGACTTATTTCAAACTTTTTAAGTATATTGATACTCCAGTTCTGTAACACTTGAACTAAAAAAGTAAAATTTAAATAAAAAATATAAAAATTGAGGCAACTATAAAAGTTGGAATGGCCAAATGTAGTGCATATTTGCCCATTCCAAAGCACAGATAGCTTTGAAGATATTCTTTCACTTACAAGGAAACAAAGACACGGCCGTGTCGCTTGACGCATTTCGCCCCGCCCGAGGTCGTGTCGTGTAGTGTACCTAGTGGGCGTATTATCCGTGACGTCAGAAGGACGCCCACGCAGGGACAAGGCTGTTTTATATTGGTTGCAGTGGTTTGGTCCTTAAAGTTTTTAAGTGGCTGGGGAAGCTATAATTGGTGCGGTCGTGTGGTTTGAGAGTTGCGGTTTGATTAGTATGTGGGTGTTTTATATGCAAATTACTTAATTTATTTATATAGGTACTTACTTGTGTAAACAATTAGAACAGTTACAAATTGGTGTTGTATTTTAAATGCGAAAGTAACTTCACTTTTTACTCGTTTTTATTTGGTATCCGACAGCCACACGGGTGATGTTGCAGGAAAAAATGTAACAGTTTAAGTGTGTAAGAAGGATTACTGCTCTAAATAATAGATAGAACATTAACCTGCACCAAGCCCAAAACTAAATACAAAACGTAATCTAAACATTAATTGACGAATGGTACTCCATCAATGTCGTCCATGCCATTTAATTACCCATGTACTACATACTACATCTTAACCTTCAAGAGACATCCAACATTCAACACAGGTCTAATCGACCCACGTCCCGACATTTTCCAACAAGTTTAACCCGTCGCTCGCTCGTGTCAGGTCAAGACCTTGACACCGTCGCAACTGCAACGCGCAACTGTTGCTGCAACGGATGCAATTCAACATGGCCGCCTGGAACTTGGCGCTTGGTGCAAGATATAAAGGTCAATGTCAAAGGGTCAATATGGATATTTTTGAGACTAGTTTGAGTAGTTAGCCGTTATGTAAGTGTAGTGACAGAGGTTAGCAATGCCAGACCAGATAAATGGAAAATGGAACGATGTTGCATGGATCAGGTAACTATTTCATTTGGGGAAAATGAAAAATTACAAAAAACACAAAACAACACACAAAAAACAAACACAACACAAAAAAAAAAATCTTACAAACACAAAAATCAACAAAAAAACAAAAACACAAAAACAAAAATCTAAAAAAAAAACAAAAAACAACAAAAATCTTTCTTATTTCGGAAATGATAAATGTATTGTGTAACATAATATGATGAAAAGGGTCAATGATAACCTAACAAGCTCTCAGCTTGGAATGGTTAAGAAAAAATACATTAATGGATTGTGTGAGTGGTGAATCGTTCATTCCCGTTTTCATTCATAAAAGGAAATGAACGATTACTTACCAGGTTATAACAGAAAGGAGTAAACAAAAAAAAGGATCACGAAACAAATGCAGGCAGGTAAAAAAGATTTGGAGGAAGTAGAAAAATGCTACAAATATTAGTTCTATATTTAATAAAGTATCAAGATATGTTGGGCGTTGTAAAAAGAGCGTTCAGAGACAGAATAATTTGCAGAACAAACGTAACGGATTGCGACACTTGGGACACATCCCGTCCTATTTATCTAGCTTTGCTGTAAACCTAGACTGAATTGCTGCAAAAAACAGTTTCTTTTAAGCTTTTTACATATTATTACAGTACAGTTTATTTTTAATTATTCAAGAAAATGAGCAGAAGAGTTTCGCCAAGGGAAATTATTCTTTCAATCTGAATAACATTATTATATCATGGATAATATGGTAACTAATGGGATAAAACGAAAAAAAAAAAATGTTTGGCAATTTATTATTATAATGATTCATAATTAGTAACTCGTTGGTCAAGTATTCGTAATGTGGCGTAGTACTTTTAGTGGTAGGGTAATGAGACAAGTAAGACTTAGTTATACATTTACTTTTGCACTACACTTACAAAATAGGTTCTAGGGTCTAAGGTTCTAGGGTCTAAGGTCACGCACTGTCACTGAAGGTAGGAAAACGGTACTGCCCTGAGCAACCAGAAGACGTCGATCGCCACGCACGGTAGGTAGGCCGGGTCTGGCGGCCTCACGCGTCGTAGGGACGCGCGGCAGGGTGATCGCCACGCACGGTAGGTAGGCCGGGTCAGGCGGCCTCACGCGTCGGTAGGGACGCGCGGCAGGGCGATCGCCACGCACGGTAGGTAGGCCGGGTCAGGCGGCCTCACGCGTCGGTAGGGACGCGCGGCAGGGCGGTCGACCAGGTGGGCAGCGGGCTCAGGGCAACTAGCCCTAGGCAGCGTTGGTGGTAGGCAGGTAGCGGCAGCGCAGACGGCCAGTAGGTAGCGGCGGCAGGCCGCTGTCTACACGGCCACGCCGTCGTCTTGTGCCGGACGCGTAGGCGTCACAGTTTAGAGGCGGCACGCGGTAGGGCGGCCGTGCAGATGCGTGCTCACCGCGTTGGTAGATGCGCGGGAGCACAGCAGAGCAGAACAGTGCAGCGTGAGCGAAGCAGCCATAGTTGGCTAGCCAGCGCTAGGAACCCTGAAACAGCACCAAGGGGGCGCTTGAGCTCCAAGATGGTTCCTGTAAGCCCCTACGATGTGCGTGTCCCAGCCATGCGTTAGATGCGGCAAGCTCAAGGCAGTGAAGAAGATGAAAGATGGGTACTCACACATCGCAGTGGTTTACAGTGATTAGTTGATAGGTGAATAGTTGATAGACTAAAGGCAAGGCGTGGCGTCACATCGCCACGTGGTTCTCATTGACTGTTGACTCGCGTCGCCGGTTTATGATACAGCATGGATGAGCATGATTTAGTTTATAGAGAATAGAATAGGATGCATGCCATGCGGAGAACCATATAACTAATTAGAGCACATGTGCATAGTGAATAGCTAGGTGCTAATTAATATTAAATACAGAATACATTGCCGGCAGCCATGTTAAATAGACACAAAGGTTACAAATAGATATGGCTTGCCGGGACATAAATTTAGCAGCAAAAGAACACAATGGCGGAGTTCACTTACCCAATAACTGGGGACTTATCTAGTAGGCTGCTCGCTTGATGTAAAAAGGGCTGAACCTATGCGTGCAGCCGTTTTTAAAGGAGGTCCTGAGCGACGTTCTCCCTCCATTGTGACATTACAGAACATTTAGGGTTGTACCTATAATTTAGTGAGGTGACAACTTTTTAGAATTAGTCGGTTTTTAGTGAATCGACTAATTTTATGCTACAGTACCCCGCCTGCAAAGAAAGGATTTTCCCTAGGGGAAATCCGCTAGAAGGCCTAAACCACTTAGACTGACTACCTGTACGTACATACATCTCATTCGTGTGCTTCCATCCCATCTATCAAATATTCATCGTCAAACATCCATCAATCAAAGTCCGTCACTGACTTGAATGTAGTCCTAAGTCAGTGACTTACTAAACACACAAGAGGTAAACTAATTTAGAGTAGCTTAACTCAAGACAGTCAGTCGGAAAAACACAAGATAGAGCAAGTGTATCTCCTTGGGGGTCAGGTCACTGAGGTGTTAAATTGCAGGGTAATGTGTATAGTGTAGGTTCTGTTATATTTAGAAACAAAATTAAAGATCACCATTGATTGCTGAATACTAGTGTAGAAGTTAGAGTACAACACTGTCAAGTGAGTGATGTACCTTGTATAAGTGTGTAATCCGAACATGAAGATGTAAAGTCTTCATCTTCATGAGTTAATATCAAGAAAAAGAAAACATGCAATTTAAATAGTAATAGTTTATATTAAAAAACATGCATTTAAAAAGAATTGTTAAAGTTTAAAAATCTTTAATTGATTTATGTTTTGTCAATGTTCTATGTCTATGACACATTTTATTGTTGTATAATTTTTAGTCAGAGTCCATAGTTAAGAATTTATAGTTTCTGAACGATAAAATATTGACAAGCAAAAAGGCTAATATCCAAGGTAAGTGTCAAACGTCAAAGTTGAATAAAATTTATAAGTCGATGACACTTGTTAAGTTAGGTTAGATATGATATTTATCAGCATTATAGGTTAAATTTATTTGTTTAACATGCTTGGTTAAGAATTAAGCGTTAAGTTAAGTTGTAGAAGTCGTTAACGTTATGGTCTAAAGTTTAGTTATCAATTGTGTGTAAGGATTACGTGACATTTATGAGAGGTTTACAGAATGTGTTTATCAACAATCAAATGGCATTTATTTATTGAAGTTAGTTTGTATACAAGACTTTATAGATTAATAGTGTGTATGTATAGTTGTAACTAGTGTTTCGATTACAGCTAGTATTAGATTTTTGATAGATTAGATATGTATTTAGGTAGCTGTTAGGGCTTGTTTATTGAGTTGCAATCCGCTCATAGTTAGAAAACACCTGGTTTAGAGCCAGAAGTGCTAGTCTTGCTACCGTGTAGGCGGTAGAAGATCCAACTGACTAACAGTTGTAGTTTATCAATGGTTAACCATGATAAAGTTAGGTACTAAGGCGTCGGCCATTAGCACAATTAATAGTCCTCTATCAACGGGGTAGGCCGAGATGAGGTCCAACTGTGACTTTGGTCAACAGCTGTTAGAGTACCAATGGTGTAGGGCCATTGGTATGGGGAAAAGGGTGCTACGGTTTAGCGCCATTAGCAGTTTTAGTAGTCCTCTATCAACGGGGTAGGCCGAGATGAGGTCCAACTGTAGCTTAGGCCAACAGTTGTTAGAATATCCATGAACTAGGTCATGAATGTTTTAGACACTGGTTTAGAGCCTAGTGTTTGAATTCTATAGTTATAGTTTTACTATATTAAGTTTTAAATTCTTGTTATATCTAATTAAGTTTTAAGTTATCCTATTCTAGGGTAGGACAATGCCTGCAATTTCAACTTTGCAGTTACTTTTCATGAAAGTGCAGACTTGTTAGTGTTTATAGTAACACAATCAACACAATTGTTTTTAGTAGTTAACTAATGACCTACTCTGCTTATCTAAGAAAATAAATACACTCCATAATGACCACAGCATGCACTATGGCAGTGAGTGCTTTAAGCGACAGGAGATGCTTACATGTGTAGATGCTTACATGTGTAATATGCACATAGAATGTATGGTATGATTGCAGTCACCTATGTGTAGGTACTGTCTTTAAGATGTACTTGTTGGAACATGATAATTACAACACAAAAACTAAGGGTAGTGTACCATAGGGCATATTCTGCTACAAAATAAATACTCATCCCTTGGGATCCTCAATACCCTCTATGGCAACGCCGTTTTAACAGAAAGGTGAAGGTGCTTACACGTTTAATAAGCACAATAAGAGTGTGACAGCAGTATGTAAGTGGGTGTGTGTGTGTAGCTAGTTAGGTACAGAATTTAAGGTATGTAGCTTACAACCATGCAGCCCAGAAGCAATTAGATAAACCTCTGTGGCCGTGTTGTATGCCACAATAATAGCAATAACTATGTTATAGTTAGTGTAGGTAGTTGGCGGATGCAGATTTTCCTGCACGCCATAGACTAGTTTAGGACTAATCTAAGGTACGAGTTGACCTTCTACGACTAGTTGTTGATAGATGTCGTAGTATTTTACCCTTGGCATCGTTTGACCCTGTATGGATCAAACACTAGCTAGCTAGGCCTACGGGTCGGTAGGCCTCAGCCTTTCTTAGATGGATGAAGTTAATCTTATGAGAAGACATTGTGTTCTTTTGTTGACAATAAGTTTAATTTAAACTATGTAGTACCAGGATATCTGTGCCGTAGGACCTAAGGGCAACAGACGGATAGTGGGTAGGATCTCACTGCCGACCTGCAGACTCACAGGATCGATCAACTGATGGCTAAAGGTGTCTTGGCCACAGTGAGGTGGTATAACAAAGGATAGGGTTTTCTCACTGCCGGTCAAACAGACTCATAAGACCGATCTACTGATGGCTAAAGGTGTCTTGGCCACAGTGAGAGGATGACAACACAATACACAACACACACCAATTAATATAGCAGGTACATTCAGCAACGCGATGGATTATTGTTAGCTTAGAATTGTAATTTACAATTTAATAATAGTTTAAGGTAGATGATTAACAAATTTAAGTATTAGATTTTCTAATTTAGTAAAAGTTGAAGGTAGAAGAATAATATTTTGGAATATTTTTCACAACAAAATTATTTAAAAAATACCACAACGATGCTGAGCGTAGGAGAAAGAGACCAGTGCGAGAACCTTAGAGACTGCCCCACGTTGGGCGCCACTGTGGCGTAGTACTTTTAGTGGTAGGGTAATGAGACAAGTAAGACTTAGTTATACATTTACTTTTGCACTACACTTACAAAATAGGTTCTAGGGTCTAAGGTTCTAGGGTCTAAGGTCACGCACTGTCACTGAAGGTAGGAAAACGGTACTGCCCTGAGCAACCAGAAGACGTCGATCGCCACGCACGGTAGGTAGGCCGGGTCTGGCGGCCTCACGCGTCGTAGGGACGCGCGGCAGGGTGATCGCCACGCACGGTAGGTAGGCCGGGTCAGGCGGCCTCACGCGTCGGTAGGGACGCGCGGCAGGGCGATCGCCACGCACGGTAGGTAGGCCGGGTCAGGCGGCCTCACGCGTCGGTAGGGACGCGCGGCAGGGCGGTCGACCAGGTGGGCAGCGGGCTCAGGGCAACTAGCCCTAGGCAGCGTTGGTGGTAGGCAGGTAGCGGCAGCGCAGACGGCCAGTAGGTAGCGGCGGCAGGCCGCTGTCTACACGGCCACGCCGTCGTCTTGTGCCGGACGCGTAGGCGTCACAGTTTAGAGGCGGCACGCGGTAGGGCGGCCGTGCAGATGCGTGCTCACCGCGTTGGTAGATGCGCGGGAGCACAGCAGAGCAGAACAGTGCAGCGTGAGCGAAGCAGCCATAGTTGGCTAGCCAGCGCTAGGAACCCTGAAACAGCACCAAGGGGGCGCTTGAGCTCCAAGATGGTTCCTGTAAGCCCCTACGATGTGCGTGTCCCAGCCATGCGTTAGATGCGGCAAGCTCAAGGCAGTGAAGAAGATGAAAGATGGGTACTCACACATCGCAGTGGTTTACAGTGATTAGTTGATAGGTGAATAGTTGATAGACTAAAGGCAAGGCGTGGCGTCACATCGCCACGTGGTTCTCATTGACTGTTGACTCGCGTCGCCGGTTTATGATACAGCATGGATGAGCATGATTTAGTTTATAGAGAATAGAATAGGATGCATGCCATGCGGAGAACCATATAACTAATTAGAGCACATGTGCATAGTGAATAGCTAGGTGCTAATTAATATTAAATACAGAATACATTGCCGGCAGCCATGTTAAATAGACACAAAGGTTACAAATAGATATGGCTTGCCGGGACATAAATTTAGCAGCAAAAGAACACAATGGCGGAGTTCACTTACCCAATAACTGGGGACTTATCTAGTAGGCTGCTCGCTTGATGTAAAAAGGGCTGAACCTATGCGTGCAGCCGTTTTTAAAGGAGGTCCTGAGCGACGTTCTCCCTCCATTGTGACATTACAGAACATTTAGGGTTGTACCTATAATTTAGTGAGGTGACAACTTTTTAGAATTAGTCGGTTTTTAGTGAATCGACTAATTTTATGCTACAGTAAGCGCAACTTTTGAGCAGTCTTGAGTTCGATTTCCTGGTCAGGCATAGTATTATTGTGTTTTTTTTATCAGGCATTTCTGACTGGCAGCCACGGAGTCTTGGTTCGTGTTCGGCTGATGGCAAAAGGATCGGCCCTTTTTTCCCCGCATTGGGCAGAGCAGTAGGGAGTGCCAGACTTCTACTGACTACAAAACTACCCATGATCCTTCTTAGCTTTTTGTGTTTAGGCAGTGGTATATTTTCGAACAATTCACAACCTCTTGCCATACGCTTCGAAGATTACAGGCGTGCTGTTACGTAGTACATTTTGTGTTGCGACACAATTCCAAATAAAAAAAATACCGAAATGCTTATCAAATTGCAATCATATTCTGTTACAGATTCCCCGAACAGTACAATTGTTGTTATATTTTGCATCATAATTCTTAATCTGATTCGGAATTGGAAAAGCAAGCAATTTTAACTTCATGACGACTTGATGACGACACGTTTGGCGCAGTGGCTGAGCGATTAGACTGCTGCGCTGCGTGTCGCGGGTTCGATCCCCGCACGGAATAAATATTTGTATGCTCTACAGATAATTGTTTCGGGTCTAGGTGTTTGTGTGTGTGAGTTTAAATGTTTGTAAACGCACCCACAATATAGGAGAAATTCCTAGTGTGGGGCAACGTTATTTTTTTAAAGAAGAAGAGCAACGTAAAAGTAAACTTCGGTGGAAAACTTTGAAGCTCCCTATTGCGAAAACACTCAAAATAACAATTGTGTTCACGTATCATAAAATATGGCATTAATTTTATCAAATATTAGCTTATGCCCGTGGCTTCGTCCGCGTGGATGTCGGAAATACGAAAAATGACGATTTGCCATACAAACTTTCATTTCCTGTTTCACCCCCTTGGGGGTTGAATTTTGAAAAATCCTTTCTTAGTGGATGCCTAAGTCATAAATACGTGTGCGAAATTTTATGTTTCTACGCCTAAGGTCTCATTTACGGAGTCGCGCGACGCGTTGTGCATTTTTACCTCAAGCACATGCATGGCGATGTATGAAAATGGTAACGATACCAAACGACGATTTGACGAGTGCTGTTGCTGCGGGATGTTGTAAGAGATACCGTGGCCTTGACATAAAGGGCTAAGAAGGAACATGGGTGGTTTTAGTCAGTGGAAGTCTGACACTCCCTTTCGCTCTGCCCAAAAGCGGAAGGGGTTATGTTGATGATTTCCAAACTAAAAAAAAAAATGGTTTGGCCTGTGCGTTGATCCTCAGTCAGTTATACAATGTGGAGCAGGACGATTGACATTCCTCTAAACCACGTAAAGAAAGGCATGCTCTTGACCCGTATACAAAAAATCAATCAAATCCAATGACTACTTTAGCCACAGGAAATTATTTTTCATTTTCTTATTTTTCAACATGATGTAGATCGGAGTCCGTAATAATAGGTAAACATTGTAAGGTCAGGAACCTGTGCAAAAACCTACGATTCTATTCTCAACGTCTCAATACGCTTGAAAGACAGAGAAAGGTGTCATACGATCCCACTCTGACGCGCCCCGCACACTCCCACAAAATACTACAATTATAAAGAAAAAGTAATATTACTTACGCAAATAATGCATTAGTGGTGCATAGAAAATTGCGAGTGTGTGTGTGAGCGGAATTTTTTTCGGCAAAAAGTCCTTGACTCGGTAACTATGTCAGTCAGTGCATAGCGGCGCCCTTTGAGGAGAGCACACGCCTACTTTTTTTATCACAAGACGAGCCGCGCGCGCATTGTCGTGATTTTATGAAAAGTTTGTTGTTATTGTGATTAAAGACGATTTATGATATTTGGATTAGTGCATAGGTTACTGTGACTTATTGGTGTTAGTGTAATATTAGTTATTTAGGCATTTATTAGGTAGCTTAACTTAAAAGAATGGCAGATGGGGACTTGTTAAGACGAGTCCGTGAAAATTTAATAAGACGATGTCGCTTGTGCATAATGAAAAACGGGGGACACTTTGAAAATTTAAAAATTTGACTGTTGATGATTTAAAATTCTGATTGTAATGTGATTTTAAGTGATTAATTATTCAATCAGTGATCTTTTATTAATTAACAACTCGCAACTTAGTGAGTTTATGCCGCTGATTTGTTGTTCTCCGATAAAAAGTACCTACGCCCAACATCGCCGCCGCTCGCTGCACCCCGCGCACTAGGTCAGTGACTTTTCGTAGTTAAAGCGTGTTTACTTTTTATGCAGTTGATTCTGCTATTTATTTTGTTTGAAAATTGCAATTTTTAAATTTTCCACTAACTACTAATCTTCGTGTTTTAAAATGTTTCGATGGACTAGTACAGTGCTAGTTTTAATTTAATGTCGTAGTTCCAGATCCACATTGTATATCCTATATATTATTATATATATTAAAAAAAAATATATACACCTAGATATTTATTGTAGCAGTAGACCTTCGTTAGAGTTATTCGCGTTTTATTGTATCAAAGAGGCTTTTGCATAGGCTTAGTAAGGAGCTTACCGTGGCTCTATAAGTCACCTGTTTGGAGACGGGGCTCAGTTCATCAAGTGTCGGATCTAGCTGAAATCTCCTTGCAATGAACTTGGTAGCTGCTGTCCAATTTAACAGTCAAAAACAATATTGTTGTTCAAAGTAAAGGTATGATTTAAATCTGTCGGAGCTGCGGGTTTTTCAAAAGAGATACCTCTGCCTCGGACACAAGGGCTAAGAAGAAACATGGTTTTTAGTCAGTAGAATGAATGATGAGTCTGATAAAGGTGTCAGTTATACAGGGGTTTTGTGTTATCCCTAATAATCGGGTTGTGAAGGTCAGATGTATGCGAGTATGATGGTCATTCTCTGAAAAAAAGCTCACTCGTTAGGTCCATGAAAATACTAGTCGGCCTTATGGCCATCCAGAATAAACACTGAAAGAAGAGAAGTGACAAATTATTTTATTTTTGAGGTACGGCTGCCCCAGTTACTTATCTATTACCTCAGACCAAATAAAAAGTATAGACGGAACTCTGCGAACAGCAAAGTGAGGCCGTTCAACTACGCCTCGCATACACGCACACACGTCTCAGACCAAATAAAAAGTTTAAAACCAAGGCGTAGTTTATGTTGTACGTGTGTGCGAGTATAAATGTTTGTGTGATGAGCACGATCATTTGTTCTGTGTCTGGGTGTAATTTATCTATAATATGTATGTATTTAGAAATATATAAGTATGTTTATCAGTTGTCTAGTACCCATAACACAAGCTCTGCTTAGCTTGGGACTAGATGGCGTTGTGTGATAGTAGTGGAATATTATTATTATTATTATTAGTATTGTGTATGTACACGGCGAGGCGTAGTTTGACCGGCCTCACTTTGCTGTTCGCCGAGTTCCGTCTTTACTTTTTATTTGGTCTGAGCCTTACTAACAAAAGGTCAATGAAAAAAGTCGCCATGTAAAAGTGGAACATTGGATTGTGATGCTATATTTGATTTAGAGGGCCAGGTCGGCCTGTCTGCCTGTCTGGCCCTAGCTATAGGTCACGTTACATGTTAGGCAAGTTATTTCAGGATACGGGAGAGCTTTATTTCGGTGTATAGATCACTTCTGCCTCGTTGGTAAAGTGGTCACAAGCGCGACTGTGGAGCATGAGGTTGGAGGTTCGAATCTCGGGTCGGGCAGTGGTTTTTCCGTCATGAATTTCTCAGTAGCAGCCATGGAGTCTGGATTTGTGCTCGGTTGATGGCAATAGGCTTGCCCCTATTACATAGAACTTAAACCATACCTGTCGAAATGTGGTTATTCGAACCCAGGCAGGTCATACAATTTATTTAATTATCACTGCTCTAAAAACGTACAAAATAAATTCATCATTAGGAAGTTAGGAAACTGGTGTCCTAGAACGAACAAATCTATGATATTACAATCACTAGGGAACTATGGTTTGAACTTTCTGTCATAGAGAGGAGGCCCGTGTGAGTGTCCCAGCTGTTGCAACATTACAGGCTGATAATGATTTCGCAATGTTATTTTATATCGTCGCGTCGTGTACAGAACGAACATCATCTGCCTAGCCTTTTCCCAACTATATTGGGGTCGGCTTCCAGTCTAACCGGATGCAGCTGAATACCAGTATTTTACATGGAGCGATTGCCTATCTGACCTCCACAACCCAGTTAATACTAGGTAATACGATACCCTTTGGTAAGACTGGATGTCAGACTTTCAGGTCACTGACTACCCGTAACGACTGCCAAAGATCTATATATGGCACCCGGGACCAACAGCTTAACGTGCTTTTTTATATCGTCGCGTCGTGTACAGAAGGAACATAAATATTTATATTCAATACCAACGCAAATGTTTGATATTCATGTTTTTACAACAAACTGAATATCGTTGAAATATATCTCCCTAGAGCTTTAGAGAAATTGTTTCTTGGAATTCAATCGATTGCCTACTGTACTTAGGAGTTACTACCACTTATGTAGTTTTACATTTTTATGGTTTCATGTATATATTGTGAGTGTATTTCTTAAAATAGACTATTTTATAGATCATGTTATATTCAGTTTATTTCTGCGTAAATGGTATACCCTCACCTTCATATGTATCGCCTTACGTAAGTAGGTACCTTCATATCTGAAAACAGCCTTAGCAACTACTGCTTGATAACTTCCAAACGAATATTCAATACTTATGTAAAATGTACAATACTTACGGTGATGTTATTCCACGTATTTTCTACCTGACAGGCCATGTTTGGAAAAATTGATATTTAATGATGCCTGCGTTTTTTGATGAAAACTTATCCTATCTTTTCCTTACTTGCAGACAATCACAACCTAGACAGTGAGTACGTGAAGCGGTACCTCGGCGAGCTGACTCCCACCCAGGAGGCGCGCCTGATGCAGCTGCGGAAGTGGATCGCTGATCTGCAGAAGGGCAAGGTGAGGAGTTCTTGAGATTGGGTGGGGATGTTAAGACAAGTTCAGTAAGTCTTCTGAGCCTAGATGTTTTTCTGGTTCCGTACCTATGAAAAATCTCTCAATATCTGCTACAATGGTACGAAACCCTTCATGTGCAAGTCCGACTTGCACTTGGCCAGTTTTATTTATAACTTTTCTCCACGTTAGGAATTTCTCCTGTTTTGTGGGTGTGTTTACAAAACATTTAAACTTACATACACAAATATCCATACCCAGAAACCCTACCTGTAGTTCATACAAATATTTGTTCCAAAAACAACAAGACCACGCAAAATTCAACCAAGGATTCAGGACACTTAAACCTCATAGATGATTTTTTTTTAATTATTTTCGTTGGGGCCGGTCGTAAAGGTTTACGAAACTTAGTAGACAACCTTCAAACTTAGTAACCGAGCTCGTCAGCTTGTTAAAATAATATGTGAAAGTAAAAACCACGATATTAAAATAAACCTCATGCCATCATTAAAATAAACAAACCCGACAGTACCCAATAACAGAGTCATTATAAATTCCGCTGCACAATTTCAATAAAAAATAACAAGCACACAAACTGAAAAAAAAAGAATCTAGACACAAAATTAAATTCCTCTCTACAATGTCCCATTCCTCAAACGTGTATTAAAAACATGTGCACAAAGTCGAAATTTATAGCCCCTTTCAAACAGGCTTGAAATTTTGGGCATTCCACACGTAGGCAATAAATTGTAAACTCGAGCAATTCCACTGTGGAAGTGAAATAAAGCTGAGAGTACAGTGCCAAGACTTGGAAAACATATGCGTCGTGTGTTGTTTCTTTTAAGGAGAGAGATAAGATTTCATTCAGAAGTGTACGAACGACTAAAAAAAGGACAAGGTTTTCAATACGGCGCGTATACCTACACAACTCCCATGAATGATTGTCATAAGAGCTTCTGTACGGTCTACGTGCGTCTCATATAAATTGCTTGATTACAACTAAGGAAACAAAAGAAGAGGTATCAGATAGATTAACCACAATATCGGTATAAGTATCATCGTAATGCAACCCGCACGCGATCAGTGGTTAATGCGACGACACGTTTGGGGCAGTGGCTGAGGGATTAGACTGTTGCGCTGTGTCGCGGGTTCGATCCCCGCACCGAACAAATGTTTGTATGGCCTACAGATATTTGTTCCGGGTCTGGGTGTTTGTGTATGTGCGTTTAAATGTTTGTAAACGCAATCACGAGAAATTCCTAGTGTGAAAAAAAGAAGAGAAGAGAAAAATGAGCACACGACGAACTATCAGTTTCATATCAAGAGATTGAAGTTGACCGTCCTCAGCTGCTTAAGTATATAGCAAAAATCACGTTTTTAAGAAGTTAATTTATTTGTCGTCTGTATTTTCATACATGCATGGAGCGGTCGCAGGCATCAGCTACTAATACGTAAACCATTAACCCCCAGGTGCCAAGCGACACAACCCTGCTCCGATTCCTCCGCGCTCGGGACTTTAACGTGGAGAAAGCTCGAGAGATGCTCTCGCAGTCTCTTCTGTGGCGCAAGAAGCACCAGGTGGACCGCATCCTCTCGGAGTACGAGACTCCTGACGTCGTGAAGCAGTACTTCCCTGGAGGCTGGCATCATAACGACAAGGGTGAGTAGACTGGCCTAGGTCATAAGGGATTTCACATAGGCCTACATAGGCACTTAAAAAACGTTGGGGACGTTGGTGTTGGTCGTTTCTTATCCAGTAGAACCGGCAAGAAACTCCATGTTTACTATAAAAAGGATTTGAATTTGTTATTTCACACAGGTCTACATGGGCACTTATGAAACATCGAGAAAAAGTGCACCTTTCGGGTTGGTTGTTTCCTATGGAGAAGAATCGGCAACCCTTTTCAAATGATTTGATTTGGTTGTACAATGTTTTCATGTAACAGCATTAGTACTTAAGTATGGGGGGACAACCCAGGACCGGCAATAAGTCGTAGGGTGCTAAAAAAAAAGGAGAACGAGAGAGACTCCTTAGGAGGTGTTGTGCTGTTGGCAAGCGCGACTTTTAAATGTTAATTTTGGGTTTGATCTGAGGTCAAGCGTATCGTACAGATTCTCTGTCTTGCCTGGCTGTAAATCTTTGATTTTCTTGGGCAGATCGGCAAGGAGTTTCTGACTGACCAAAACTTTTCCTCTTCCTTTTCTTGTTACTTCTTTACCCTTCGTGTTCCGGGGTTTGCGGTATCTCTTTCGAAAAGTCCCGCCGAAGCCCCGGCAGACGTTGGCCCTTGCATTTGCTGACATTGAATAAAACCTGTGCACTGATCATTTGATAACGCGAACCATTGTTACGAAATGGGAAGACTTAGAACCTGATAGTTGTATATCGTCTCCACTGACTCGTTACTAATTGAAGCCCTGCTTGATATTTCAGACGGACGTCCGCTGTACATTCTGCGACTAGGTCAGATGGACGTGAAGGGACTACTCAAATCTATCGGAGAAGATGGCCTCTTGAAGTTGGTAAGTTACTCTCAAACTCGTACCAAGAATTCTTATGTTTCAAGATCAAAATGTCATAGTAATTATTTTCATATTTTTTTACGACATTATGCGGCTGGGATTTGATTTTTGAATAGGGAATTTAATTTAAAGTATAAAAGTTTGAATATTGTTTTATTCCATAAACATGGCGTTCACACAACCAGTTCAAAAGTCGTTCTGTTAGATCTGTCAGTTGATTTTGACAATTAGGCTGACTTCACATCGTAGAGGTTTCCCTACAATATCTGCTTGCCTGGTTTTGTGGTTATTTTGGATTTTATAAAATGACTCCGAAACTCGGATGTAGTTTACAAAAAGAACTTTTGTAGGAGTTAATATGATAAATGAAGACAATTTGATGTTGATGAAAAACACAGTTTGATGTTGATGCAGATTGGTACGGTATTCCATATTTTCGATTTTAATTACACTAACTGACACATTAAGGAATGCATAAATATAATTGCAATTTTAACCCGAGCGATCGTCGTGGGTCTGTCCGTGGACTGCTGACCATCCATTACATACCGAGTGCCCAAGCACTTGAAGGCGTTTGGTCCCTGCTGTTATTTATTGATCTTTGACAGCCATTATGGGTAATCAGAAGCCCGAAAGTTTAATTGCCGGTTTTACTAACACAGATTAGAAAACGCATAAACGAAACCGAATCGAATATGTCGTATATCTCGCTCGCACTCGTAATGCCAAAAAAGATAGACATTCAACAAATTCAATTCGGTTTCGATTTGATTGTTTGTGAAAGATGCAGATGACTATAATTCTCTCTTTCAACAGTTCCCATAATATCCTTGAAACTTGCAGACACTTCACGTATGCGAGGAAGGTCTAAAGCTCCTGCAAGAGGCCACCAGCGCCCTGCCGCACGCGGTGCAGGCGTGGTGCCTGCTGGTGGACCTGGACGCGCTCAACATGCGGCACCTGTGGCGGCCCGGCGTGCGCGCGCTGCTGCGCATCATACAGCTCGTGGAGGCCAACTACCCGGAGACCATGGGCAGGGTGCTCATCGTCAGGGCGCCTAGGGTGTTCCCGATTCTGTGGACTATTGTTAGCACTTTTATTGGTGAGTTGTGCACTTCAGATTACAGTTATTTTCTATAGATCTTAAGGTCAGTTTTTGCGCTTCAAATGTTAGAACTGCCATGCGATATACTTCTGCATTGAATGAGTGCTTCAATGTTACGACTCGAATTGATCTACACTGACAAGATTCATGTTTTAAGAAGAATATCGCAGGCAGAAAATTATAGAATTACATAAATTCAAATGCACCAATTTAATCTTTGGCTTATTCCGAAGCAGGTAATGAAAATAATGCTTTTAATAGAAGATGCAGTGATTAATATGCATTTATAATTCTTTTGCTCTCATCCCAATTTCTTTGAAGTCGGCGCAACATTGTCTTCTCATTCCATAGTTCTCTGTTGTGCATTGTTCCCTGAAAAATATGCATCACGTTTATGGTGTTACAAGCATTTCCTATTACATCAATCAATCACATGCAGTCACATGATATTATGTATTCCAGACGAGAACACCCGCAGCAAGTTCTTGTTCTACGGCGGTAAGGATTACCTGCAGCCTGGCGGGCTACTCGACTACATCGCTAAGGACCTCATCCCCGACTTCCTCGGAGGACCCTGCAAGGTGAGACCAGCAGCATGGAAACATTTACATAACACCACGCCTGGCGAAAGGTTCGGCTGAGGTGTCCTTAAATCCCGTCGGGGCCGCGGGTTGTACACTAGTTATCGCGGCCTCCACATAGAGGGCGAAGTAGGAACATGGGTGGTTTTTAGTCAGTAGAAGTCTGACACTCCCTTTCGCTCTGCCCAAGAGCGGGAGGGGTTATTCGATGATTTTCCACCCGCCAAAAAAAAAGTGGCTTTAAATACAACTGCGGAATTTCTGCGGACTCTAATCCCATAGACATTCCAGTCTCGTTTATTTTATTTCAAAGTGCTTGCTTTTGACCTCGATCATGCCTGAAGGAAGAGGTCTATGATGTAACGTACGTGCTCCGAAGATGCCTGTTCACGCTTGCTTTGAAGGCATACGGGTTAAATGTGGGAGCGAACACAGATGGTTTCACACTTTGGCTGTGCGCATAATGAACGTGGAGGAGAAGCGCTGAGTAAGACATATCGGACGTACGTTGCAGTACGTCTGCTAGTACGGTGGTAAGGGTGATCAGGTCGTGAAGCTCCTGTCTCTGAACTGTTATTTTATTTCTTGCCTCGAGGCATAAGTTCACAGCTGATTTTGTCTAGAATGTCACAAATTAGGCAAAATTGCAAATTGGACTCAATCATCAGCGAGGAGGGTGTATTTTTCTTTTAGCTTTATGTTAATACGTGATTGTTTTATTCCCGGGCGGCTGCAGTCGGACATAGTAAGCGCGTCGCTAAACGTGCCGCACCGGTATTTCGACTCAGTACGCGATAAGTATCGCGCTGGGCCTTCGGTATCCGTGCGCTACCATTTAAACTTAGATTTTTACTGTCTAATAATATTGTTAAATAGGCTATCTGATTAACTACACTAAAATTAACTAACTATAGCATATAATTGATCACTTTAGTTAAAAAGAAAACTAAAATAGTAGACAATAGTTTTTTTTTTTTGCTAGTTTCCACCCCGCTGTCTGTCTACCGACTTATTTTTTTGCAGAACATTACGCACAAATAACGTACTGAAGTATCGATACGCAGTTACAGGTAAAGTTATTAGGACGTCGTAAAGCAATACTGTTTCGTACTTATTCCAGTGTGGAAAAACGACAGAGTATCTAGCGCCATCTCTTTTCCACACTGAAATAATATTAAACCAATCCTGTTCGACGTCAAAGTAGGCCACCTGATCGAAACCACCGTCTGTTTGTAATTTTTTTCGAGAGCTAACTAACCATTATTTTATTATCAATCCGATTAAAATAGGAATCACTCATTAAACAAACTAAATGAGCTAAAATTGAATAACTAAATAAGCTAATTCGTAGATTGATATGGCAAGAGTCGCGGATACCGAGGTCTGGCCGCCTATCTGTCAGTGTATTGCCATGGTGCTAGTCAGTGATCAGTCAGATTCGTGTCGGACCTACACTTGAGTGCACTACGTAAGTTCGACAAACAGATGTGCGAATAACGCTTGTGCGACAAAACTGTACTGCGACTCACTTTAGTTCGAATGAGCGCAAGTGCGAAAACCAGAAGCTCGATGTCATACTAGAGCAAAAAATCGTTGTGCGACAGTAGTTCGGCATTACCCAAGTCCGACTAACGTTTATTCTACACTGCTGTCTACAGGGTTACACCTGCAGGGCATAAAAATACTGTGTACAAGTCGTTAACAAACCTCAAACTTATTAAAATTGCGCTACACTGGCTACATCATCATGATCTGCCTATCCTTTTCCCAACTATATTGGGGTCGGCTTCCAGTCTAACCGGATGCAGCTGAATACCAGTATTTTACATGGAGCGATTGCCTATCTGACCTCCACAACCCAGTTAATACTAGGTAATACGATACCCTTTGGTAAGACTGGATGTCAGACTTTCAGGTCACTGACTACCCGTAACGACTGCCAAAGATCTATATATGGCACCCGGGACCAACAGCTTAACGTGCTTTCCGAGGCACGGAGGAAACTCGGTATGTAATGGGCGGTCACCCATCCACAGATCGACCTAGGCAAGCGCAGCTTAACCTAAAGATCGACCCGAGTGGCTGTTCTTATTAAGCCACGAGCTCCTCCTACACTGGCTTCATATTGGTACGGAATGCTTCGTTCACGGCTTATAAAGGGTCCATTTACATCTTGTATAGATAAGTGTCGCATAGGCATTAATCGGTCTTGCATGCATTCGAAGTATGATGAGTCGCAGTACAATTTTGTCGCACAAGCGTTGATCGCCCATCCGTTTTTCGACCTCTCGTAGTGCACTCCACACTTGTGCTACGAGAATCTCTGTGTATAATCATCAGCACTACACCGGCTCACCGACTACATGTTTATCACAACTTTACGACTACTATTTATGTGTCACTAACACGCTATATCTAGTAGGGTCACTCTTCGTACTCACACTTTTTACAAAAAAATAAAGAACCGAGACCGAAAAATACAGTGTATAATATAACAAACCTTATTGAAACTGTAATTTTATTTTAATGTTTAAGAATAGTTCATTTTCAGACCCTAATTCAAGTGACTGACTTTTAATGATTTAATGAATAGTCTGGTAATGTTCCATTCTGAAATTAAAATAGCATATCAAGTAAGACACTCATGAGGACGTATTAAGATAAACCTATCCTCTCTTCTAATCTCAGCTTAAAACACTACAAAAATATCCACTTCATACGACATTATAATCACCTATAAACCAGCAAGCTAGATTCACACACGTATTATGTTTCGTCCCTCAATTACCCTCTCTGACCTGTTTTTGTGTTCACAGAGCTTCGTCTACGAAGGAGGACTGGTGCCGAAGAGTTTGTACGTGAGCGGCGCCTTCACGGAGCGGGAGGGCGATCCTCTGAGTGAGGACAGTATCTACCGGTCTGTTAGTCTGGGGAAGGGACAGGTATGTTGGAATTTGTTGTATTTATCTATTTGTTGCATTTCACGAGAGGTCTTTAGCCGATGCAATTTAAATCTTATGTCAGTAACAAAAAAAAATACATTCGCTATGTGTGCGATAACTGTAGTAAAAGTATTTAGACGGAAAAGCGACCGAGGTTTTGCAGTAACTAAACAGCATTAATCTTTTAAAAAAAAGAAATTATTGAAGAAAAACGGAACGGAACGGCAGTTGTTGTGGAATTGTTGTTGTTGTTGTTTGTTGAGAATTGTTGTTTTTTTTTTTTGTGAATGAAAAAGAAATTGTGTGAAATAGTTGTAAATTTCGGAAACGATATTTATTTAAAAGATTTTAAACTGACATGGTCACTAACACTATTATTATTTATTTATACTGAAAACGGGAAATTTACCATATTTACTTATTGTTTCGAGTTCCTGATATATACACACACACACACTTACTTATTTAGCCGATACCTGCAATTATGTCCAACTTGGTTAACCCACGAGAATCTCTGTCACAAAACACACAAACACACACATAATATAATAGGATTATCCATAAGAACCTCTTCTTAGCGTGTCGATGACATATTAAATTGGGTCGGCCCAAAAGGCGATGACTTTGGCACTTTCAGTAGCCTCCATCAGCTCCAGTGATGTGCAAATAACAGGACAGACAGGACACGATATCAATTGCCCCATAGTTTGTGGGAACACCTGACCCCTCGTATAAAGAAAAAGAGGGCAAGTGGTGTGAGAAGAGGGATCAGGTAATGCTGGCCACTAACTGTAAAATCCAGGACAGAGTCATCTATGAAGCTTAATTTATAAACCTCTTAAAACTGTGCTATTTTTTCCAAATAACACTTTAAATCACGAATTTCAATAACTAATAATCTTCTCCAGGTTCATGAAGTAATAGTACCGAACCGGGACCCCCAAAGCGTCCTAACCTGGGACTTCGACGTCCTTCGTCACGACATAGCCTTCACCGTCTACCGCAGCGAGCATGAGCTCTCACATCCACCTGCAGACTCCTCAGGTATGGATGCGTTCTCTTTCAGGGTCTGGAGCTACTGCAGGAGAAAGGTCTCCAAGGTGGTTTGGCTGTAGATTATAAATTGAGGATTGCTGGTCAGCCTGTGGTGGGCACGATGGGCAACCCTAATATATGTGACGTCACAATTTCTTCTACTATTGCCTATTGAGGTCGATAGGCTCACGATATTATATCCATCGTCTTGATAAAAATGAAAACAATGAATCGTACGTGATTCGAAACGCAGCGAAATCATATTCAAACATGTCCGAGTACATACTCCAACTCGCTCTTAATCGATTTTCAGGTGATTTTGAGCACAACCTTTTTTGTAGGACACTGTTGGCCATCGACTAACCCAGCAAGTGCCTGCTAGTCAGAAACCTATCAGTGCAAAAAGATTGTATGTGTCAATAAATGATATCCAGAACTTTGACGACATATGAATACATACTTTTTTTAAATTTCTAAACAGTCTTAAAGTATCATGATCATCTGTCTATAATGTTCCCACTGCAAGGACTCAGGCCTTCTCTCTAGGCGAGGGATGGGCTATAATCCACCACGCGGGCCCAGTGCGGGTTGGTAGATGTCACATGTCTTCGATTTTTTTGGTTCTAAGACATGCCGGTTTCCTCACGATGTTTTCCTTTACCGTTTTGAGAGCAGCGGTGATGAAATAAATTACACAAAGTAATGCGCCTGCTTGGGTTCGAACCTACGACCTACTGTCCGTAAGTCGGGGCCAACAACACTGGGCCACCGCTGCTCTCTTAAAGTATGTAGTATTCGTTTATTATTTCGTCAATTTTTAATATTATTCATTACACATCGTTTTGCTCATTGTTTACCCGATTATATTTGTTCATAATGTTCATTTGATTTAGACAAGCTACCGAGTTATTTTCAGTCTACCCACCTTATCCATTTTTTCATCACCCGCTTCTTTTTATTTTGTTTTATTTTGCCCGTAACACCAGCTATTCATTGCAGCCCTGTGCGTAGGTGGAGGGGATGAGAACAAATCGGTGTTGGAGCAGAAGGGGTGGCGGGAGGGGGAGCATTATCAGCGGGTGGAACCTACCCTTGTGTGCCATGATGGAGAGAGCATACAGGTACGATATCAAAGCTACCAAGTTCGAAATATCTATTATTCTTTGTATGACAAAAATTGCCAAGCAACCACGGCTCGGAGGCGGGTTGTCGGCACACAAACGAACTATTATTGGACCCATATGCTGGATGCTTGGCACCGAAAGTGTTATTTATAACATACCTCTAGAATGTTGCAGTTCTGGTTAAGGACAGTTTTGTGGAATCATGTTTGATTATAAGATTAACACTTTTTCTGCCGCGTTCGAAATAGATTTTTTTGTAAGCCTGAAATTCCCGAGTCATCTATAGCTACGTATAGCGACAGCTCGGAGGCGGGTTGTGGGCACACAAACGAATTATTGTCCGACCTATATGCTTCGCACCGAAAGTGTTAAAACATGTCTGCTTTTAGGGCGAGGCCAAACGAGCGTAAGAATTTCGGTCGCAGAAATTGTGTGTGTTGTGTTGTGTGAGTCGGCAGACAACTCATTTTGCGTCGCCGTGTGAATCAAATAGAACTTTTGTATGAAATCTATTGCAGCAGAATTTCTGCGACAGAAATTCTGCGATTCACGACTCACAAAACTACGCTCGTTTGGCCTCACCCTAAGACTTCATGGTAGGCCTATGAATGAGGAATAGGGTAGAAGAATGACGATGGTAGGCCACCTTGGGGTGTAAAATAGCCAATTTTAACGCAATTCATATTATGATCCATAATATGATCTGCTAAAGTGACCATTTTAGACCCGCTGAAGTTGTTCTAAAGCTCATTCTCATGCAGTGCTGTGTGTGTGTACGGCTAGGGCTCGCACGTGATGCTGCAGTGCGGCAGCTACGTGCTGCAGTGGCGCTGCGACGTGCTGGACTGCACGCACCGCTCCGCGCAGCTCATGTACTTCCACGAGACCCTCACCAGCCATCACTACAAGTATGTATATGTTCAGTAGACATAGATCAAACCAATATGGTCCTTTGTGTTTTTTACTATGTATGAGGTTCCGCAATCCTAAAGGACCGTCTCCACGAGTGATAGAATCGCGGCGAAATCATTCTCGTGCCTCGTATTTATACACACATGCTCACCGCAGTTCTCCCACTCGTAAAGACAACCCCTTAGAAGGAAATTCAACTGTCAGTAGACAAGTCAATTTGACGTCAGTGTAATATAAATAAATGACGACTTGTCATCTTCGGTCATCTCGCATTGAATATGACTATGGCCTTCTTCCATCAATACATTTATTAAATTTTAAAGGTCTATAATCACAATCATACATATTTTGAACCAAGCTGCTTAAAAATAATCTCATTCTATCTGTTAATAAGTCGAGTTTTATTTTGTCACATAGATTAAATATAATAAGTTTAGAAACACCAAAGCTTGTTATTATTACCTGATTTTTGTGTTGACTTATTGATTTACATCGTTTAATTTCTAAGCGTGCAGGTCTTTGAAAGGACCCACATAACATAATATATTTACAATGAAAAAATAACCAAGTTGGCTTCCATTTTATTTGCCACAATTTCGAATGATCTTTTTAAATTAGATTGACTAATGAAAGTTTCTTGTAAACGATCTTATTCCGAACATTTTTTATCCTGCTATGTTTTTTCTAGTAAGAATAATCTTGCCATTCCCATTTCTGCTTGTGTCTGCCGGTCCTTTTTCTCCATTACATCGCAACATTGGTCACCAACCTTGCTTCATCAAATCATTCAGTGGAAACTTCATTTCCCTAATTATCTTTTTATTTTTGTGACCCTGCAGTTTGGCAAAAACAACTTCATCGAGCAAGTCAGACCTCACACCCTCTCCTGCGAACACAAACTCGACATAGTATCATAGATTAAAATAATAAGAACAGCCATATCACAATCAATGACTAAGATACTAAGATATTAAAACAATTTAAGCCAATTAAAGTTGTGATACAATTTATTTATGATATTATGACCGTGTGTCAACCTGCCAAGAAAAGATAGGATAAGAAAAACCAAAGTTGGTATTAAGAATTTCTGCTTTAAATGTCGGTTCTTTTGCATGATGTATTTGACAGTGTAACGGTTTACTTTACATCCCAAATGCAACTCGAGACGTTGCGACTTCTCATGGAGCATACACGTGTTACAATAGTCATGTCACATATCTTAAGATGCACATATTTCGTAAATCTGCCGTGCTATAACAATATAATACGACTAATACTGAATGCCAGCTGATTTGGTTTCGTGTTTTGTACTAAATAAATGATCTATCCATCTGCAAAGGATTTAAGTTGGTTGTCAATTTGCTCAAAAAATCGTTTCCCCCACTGAATGCAGTGTGTCATGTCCCGTTACTGTCGAAATACTGAATGAAATAGCTACCAAACCCATTGTCCACCACGGTTAACCCCACATTCTGTCGTCAGGGGTTCAATGTCCAGCCTGCAGTCAGGAACCAGCGGCTTCTCCTGCCTCAGCGGCAAGTCTGTGGCCAGCAGCTGTCCGTCCCGGTGATGCGAGCTCCCCGCGACGTACGCGCCGCCCGCCCTCGCGCGACTCTCCTGAGCCCCGGCTTAATGCCCAGCAAAGTGGCTAAACAGCAAAGTGGCTTAATGGCTTAAACGTTCTGACACATCTTGCAGGTGAATTGAACATGTTTGGTGTTAGATTTAGACTAGCAACGAGACGTTATATATTTAGTTCAAAGTTATTTCATGAATAGCTATCGGATTTGATATACCTAGTTACGAATTTCATAGACTAACTGTAGAAGCAGTTTTTAGTAAATGTTTTAGTTTTTAAGAATATTTTGTGTATTGTTTTATTTTTAATGCAATTCGTCGGGTTATAGTAATAGCAAAATAATGTTTGAAAGATATATTTTTATTGTAATGGACTATGTTTTATCTGTATGTATAGACAATCGCATAATGTGCGGGCATTTCGGGCACTTGTGGGTAATGTCGATCAATCATCGATTAGGTTCTCATAAACATCATTGCCCACAATGCTGTGCCCTCTTAATACATTGCATAATAATTAATATAACACGATCTCATTGCGTCCCTGAAACTCCAAGAAATATGTGTATATACTTGTATAGAAATGGCTGTTTAAAAAGATTTGTTCAGGTGGAGCGATATCTTGGTGAGAGAAATATAAATAAATTGTGATATCTATTATTTTCATTTAATTTAGTGACCTATTTGACGCTGAGTCGTGTTAAAAATGCTCAGAATATTTTCTTTTCAATCGAAATAGTACTAGTTTTTAAAAAGGTTCTAGGTAGTTTAAATTAACATTGATGAGGTCATGTACTCTTACTATAGAGTACATCTCTGCCTAAACCTTCGAAAATTACAGGTGTGGCGTTATGTTAGACATTTAAATGTAGACCTCGTCTGGTAGAAAATTTGTATAAAATAATATTAACAAACCAATGCAAATTCTTTATATTGTAGCGGTTAAAAATATGGTAGCTCAATCTCGTAGACAAATTTAATATATCACGACTGCTGATGTCCTGGGTCAATTTCCAAGTTTTAAGTTGAGCAAAGTCACAAGGCTTTGTGTGCGGTTGATGACTTATAGGATCGCCCCTATTACATGTGACTTCAATGTTGAACTAGGTGAAATTTAGGAGAGATGTTAGGTCCTCTGCCTAACCCGGGGATTACAGGCGTGATGTTGTAACCACGGCGGTAGCGCTGCAACTATCGCTCCGCCTGAACACCCATAATACGCTGTGACAAATCCTAATTCTTATATAATATTCATCATTATCGTAGCCATAAAAAACTAAGTTAAACGAAACCAAACAATTTGCAATCTTCAACGAAGTTTATAAAGTCTATTTTTCAATAAGTAGCGGAATATATGGATAAATGTTTGTATGTACATTTAATCGGTCGTAAATAACGCATGTTTATATGCACAATATTATGTGCAGGTGACCTTATAGCTTATTACTACAATTTGATGTAGAAAATATGAATTTATCTTAACTAAAGTAAGAATATAAGCTAAATGTCAACTGTTACATTGGATTGCATAATAATTGAGTGTTTATTTTGAAACTACCTTTATAAAATAAATAAATACTTCAATATAAAATTTATATTTAGAAGTAGTTAATGGATCGCGAATTCGAATCCCGCCAGATGTACTTTTGTGGTGTTGAACTCAAAAAGATTTTTAAATAATATTGACAAGTAGAATGGAATAGTTTTTAAGACTTACCTTCAATATGGGCTAGGAGTATTAACGGCCTAAACATGCGTTATCTACGTTCATCAATCAATGTGCTTAAGTACCAGATATAATATGTATGTATAGCCAAATTAAATGCTCAGAATTATATGTAAGGAAACACAAAAGTGTCGGGTACAAAATTGTGTAAGGTAAGTGGCTTTTAGTCCAGGAGCTAGTTAAAAAGTGTCAAAATATATCTTAAGATATAAAAAACAACTACTTACTTAATACTTCGTTTATTTTTTCTAGCTGGTACAAATATGACAGTAAAGAAAAATATTTTTATACACTGCTTGTTCACATATTATTGGACGGAACTCCTGGCCTAATTTAGCCAGCATGTGTCTCACTTAGCGATAAAATTAATACACAACATCGAACTCAATATTTTATTTAATAATACAATAACAATACATACTGTCATTTATATTTTACATTAAAATCATATTTACATAACTGATGTATTATCTATTTTCTTTAAATATATTTTTATATTATTTCCTTCATACAATGGGGGATCGGACTGAGTCCAAAAATATGATTCTAATTAGTCCGTCAGTAAGATTATCAAAAAATATTGGGTACGTGTTTTATCAAATTAATAAAAAATGACGAAGATAAAACGCGTCAACGATCATGAGTGGGGGGTTGTGACGTCATTTGTAGGTAAAAAATGTACTGACATGTGACGTTTTCGAGGAGTTAAAGAGTTTTCGAAGCCCTGTATCCTCTTCATATTATGTTTACAAGAAAAAAAAAAATGTGTTCAATATTTTTTGGAAATCTATCTGATGGACTTATTAGTTTTTTTTGTCCGATCACCTCTTCAAATACTATTAAAAAAGTTGAAAACTATTCTATTATATTCCATCGCAATATAAATCTATTTTCTTAAAATTTGCTATCATCGTTTCAGCCATTTTTTCTCCTAGAATGGAGAATGTCTGCTGGCCTAAACACTAAGGTACAGTTTCCAAGATGAACTGGCTCAAAATTACTCTTAAACCTGTCCTAATCTGACTTCTTCTACTCGGTGGCCATACGGTATCATATTTCCAAAGCATTAATACAGTATTATATTGTATAACGGGCTGTTCTCCGCATCTCCGCGTCCAACGTTCAAGAGCATACTCCCTGCTTACCTACGTTTATCGCTGGGTGGGGACACACGCTATATATTTTACGTGAAGCGTAAGGATTGTAACTCAATATTTGAGTGTTCGGTAGTGACGTCATCATATATCTACATTATCTACTAACAGATTGCACATATTTTTCCGTACATAATGATATATGTAGGTATAGTTTCATATAGTTTCGTTAAATGTTACAGAGTTATTCGGTTTTGGATGAAGAATACTGAATATTTGATACCTATAAATGGGAATATAATACTTAATCATTAGTATAATTAGGTAACAAAGAGCCATAGATCCCTTGACATGACCTTAACCGAAATATACACTAAGAACATTTGTGTTTGTATAAGCAACTGAAAACTATGTCTATGTAATTTAATGGCATTCTTTGTTGCCATATTGTATTAATCATTACAAGTCTTAGCAGCTACAAGACCGAATAAGTGCTATTTTAAGCATAATCAGGGAAAGTAATTGTTAATGCCAATAGTTTGTATATTGAAATTACAACTGTTCCTCACCAACTTGATACTTGGATGAAATTCAGCAAATTGACAAACAATAAATTTCCAATCATTGCTCAGACGCCAGAACAACAAGCTTCCTAAAACTGTCAAATTTTCCCAATCAACTTTGAACCTAATGCTTTAGAATAAGGTTTAAATTCCATTAATAAATTTGAAATATTTTGTGTTGGCGGTCTGTACATAACCGATTATAATTATTCGGTTTAAATATCCAGTAGTAAATAAGCTTACTAAAACACAATTTCAAAACAACTATTACAATTATACAGTAGATAAATTAGTAAGATTAAAGCGCGTGTTAGTGACAAAATGGATTTATTATAAACTAATAATGACTATCAAAAAGAGTTCAGCTATTTATGAGGTTACAAGGACAATCCTTTTTGGTTTTCCAAGTGCCTAAACCCTGTGGAACACATGCAATATTAAACATAAATAGTCTTTAGCAATTAAAATCAAATTATTGATCATTTTTCACTTATTTTTTCTACGCCCTGAATACCAAACCAACCTTCCAAGATAGCATAGCAACAAAACACGCTTTTAATATTGAAAATACCTATCAAGAAATTACTGATCAAGTCCCCACACAATTATGAACCTTATGTCCGTGTTACAAAGTTCATATTCAATCAGCATAATAGTAATTATAGTTCAAATCAATTATTTTTCAATTAATGTTAGGTGGAATTGATATCCGATTACGGTGGCGCTGTGTTGTTATGTAATCAACGGTTTTAATGAAGTAATCTTGCAAAGTGTAGTTACCTACATACTAATTAGTAAAATTGCAACATACGAGTATGGGAATGTATTTGTAAAGAATTTCTTTACTAAGCGTATAGAGGAAGTAGGTACATATCGAATTTGTGGACACTTCTAGACAGTTCTTGATCTACCAGTTAATTATTTTTTTAGTTTATATTTCTGATTACAAGGCTAAATTAAAATATCTAGCTCTAAACTCGACTAATGTGTCCCATTAAAATATTTAAACAAAATCAAATTTTGCCCATTCACCCCAATAAAAAAATGATCTAATTTCACGTATCGAGTATCGCTAAATAATTTTTTTTTGAGACTATAATAGTCTCATAAAAAATATATCTCCATGTAATGTTTTAGTATAGTGCTGCCTACTTACAGTTTTTGATTGCTTAATAAAATACATTAGATTATAAATTAAATCCTAATTATAGTTAGAACACATTCAGCCCCATTTATTTTATAAATTCTTACAAGCGTGTAAGGCCAAACAGACTTCAGATTTAATATCACCAAGTTACACATAAAACCCTTATTGAACCTTGATAAAAGTGATAATTCTTTTTGATATTATTTTTCAAACACAGGTTAAATTGGCCTCACTACCTAGATATATAGATATCAGTATATCTGTTGCAATTCTGGTTCACAGGTTTTGTCATCTATGACGTTTGAGTGTGGGCGTCCTAACCATAGCGATCGTTGTGTTCATATGTACGGGTTCGCCTAACAAAGTGAAAGCGCCCTCGGTCACGCACGACGTTCGCTCTAGTTAAGACATGGCTTTAGTATTTTTTTGTAGGAACAATGTGTAATCCTAACAAATCAATAAAATAAGTAATAATAATACAAAAGTTTATTTTTATAACAATAATGCAAACAAAAATAGCTTTAACACTATTGTAAATATAATGCATATCGCTTCAGCAACTTTTTGGAATTGAAATAATTCAGTGTAGTAATATTTTAATACAAGTAATAAATCTGGCGTTGGTACAGGGATATCGTATTTATTTTTACTTTTTTAATATTTTAGCACAATTTTACAGTGAAAACAATTCAATTTTAGATCTGATTTAACGATTATTTATTTGTGATGTCATATTGTATTTTTCTTATTATTTTCCTTTTGGATCATAATTTCTACTTCGTAAATAACAATTGTCTTAGAATTTAGTGTTAAATTCTATTTAGCGAATAGTTTTAGTAACTTTAAATCAGTTATTAGAACAATGTTAAAAAAAATCTTACGAATATTAGAAGTTGTCTCGATTAATATTTTCAAATTGTCTACTACAACATTCATACTGATTAATTAGTTCGTAAAATTAGTTGTGTGACGTCTTATCTTCTCGATTCTTCTAAATATTTTTAGTCGATTAATTTTAGTAGATTAATTCTATCGAGATCGACTAATTCTTATTTTTAAGTAAAAATAATTCTTTAGCGTTGTGAATGAGCAATTTATTTTATTATTATATAAGTCACAGAAATAAATCAATATGTATAAAAAGATAAAAAAATGATAAATGTAAGCGCGAAGTTGATCCTATCGAAGTGTTATTTATTTAAGGATTTCTCGTTAAGAACAATAAATATAATGTTATTAGAATTTATTGAATTATTAAAATAAAAATCGAAATGATAAATACATGTTGTCGTTTTATTTTTAGCCCGAAAATAACACAGCCAGGCCCAACCAAGGTTGCCAAACTTATCTGTCAGATTTTCAAACTATGCATTTGACATTTTGACAATCTGTCAGCTACTTTTTGGCTTTAAAAAACCGGATATTAGGCTAATGAAGTTATTTTTTTTTAAAAACCTATGGTTTTCTAACCATAGGTTTTTTTTTTCTAAGGATAGAAATGATTAATAAAATCAATGGATTTATTTGTTCAATATTGGCTCTCAAGTCAGGATTTGATGGAGTACACTAATGGGAAAATTTATTAACTTTGCCCCATTTGGAGTTCGAACCCTAGCACTTACGACGACTAGCCCGACGAGGTCAGAGACTTCTTTTCTAAGTTTTCATCCACTACTGCGCGAAGGGCCCCACAATTCATCCTCTACTGCGCGAAGGGCCCCCAAATTCATCCTCTACTGCGCGAAGGGCCCCCCAATTCATCCTCTACTGCGCGAAAGGCCCCCCAATTCATCCTCTACTGCGCGAAGGGCCCCACAATTCATCCTCTACTGCGCGAAGGGCCCCCCAATTCATCCTCTACTGCGCGAAGGGCCCCTCAATTCATCCTCTACTGCGCGAAAGGCCCCACAATTCATCCTCTACTGCGCGAAGGGCCCCCCAATTCCTTTGCAAGACTCGGTTTTTTTCCTCCTGCCGTTTATTACAATTAATTTAGACGCGGCGCAGCACATCATATTTTTTTTATTAGCCGTCATGTAAAATCTGCCGTGTTTTTGCATTTATATTTCTCAAAATACATTCATCATTCTTGCTTATGAACCCACAACACCTTCCTTACAACATTTTCTTCATTCTTGCCTGAAAAGAGGCAGTCAATATACATAATACCACAACTGCTTTCCCCGAATCCCGAAGAATTAAGCAGCTAGAGGTGTACCTATAAAATAAATTAATAGTTTATTACCACAAAGTTCAAATACCTACAAATATGCACTGAAAACAGATTCAAGTTCTAGTTCGTTTTATTTAGCATTAGGTATTTAAGTACAATAGATTCAACCCTGTTTCCTGAACTAGGCTCTAGGCCTCTGTCTTAGGGGGCAGATGTCCGGCTATAGGGTATGCTTGACGTGCCAGAACGCGGGGAACAGATGGTCGATTAGGTCGAAACATTCTAGAGTGGCGACCGAGAACCGAAAGCCTCCGAGGTACTGGTAAGGCTGTACGGACCCGCTGAATGAGAGACGAAGGGGACCGGTCAAAGTGGCAACACTTGGTGGAGGCCTATGTCCAGCAGTGGACGTCTTTCGATTGAAATGATGATGATGAGCAATACTAGTGGAATGTGTCAGGTGGGTGCAGTTTAGCACTGACTTGGAACGGGAGCGGAGGGCGTTATCCAAAAGAGCTAATATGCTGGCCCGCAGGTTCGCGCGTTGCTCGGATGGCGTGAAAATAACTCTTTTCCGAGCATATTGCACGTCCTTGTACACCTGCAGCCTGTGGGCTACTTACACGCAAAAAAGTTATAACGCTCTCCGCGTTCAGTTTAATAACGCTTTCAGAGCGGTTTTGGGTCTGCCTCGCTATTGCAGCGCTTCGGGTATGTTCGCATGGGCGCGCACAGACTGCTTCCATGCGACCATGCGCAAGCGCTGCGCGTCTCTTGTACGCAGAGTGCGGGCCAGCTCCAATACCGTTCTGACTATGATAGGAAATAGGTTGGACTGCCCTTATGTGCGACACTGTTGTGACAGACAAATAACATATAGTGTCGCACGTAAGAGACTACTGTAAAAAAAAAATAATGAATGAATTTTAAATTTGATTACTGTATAATTAATGAATGAATTTGAATGATTATTGTATAACTTATTTGTATGTGTGTTGATGTTGTATTTATTTTGTGTATGATATAATATGTTTCAAATATGGGTTATGAACCTGAAATAAATGAATTGAATTGAATTAGATCGTGTGGTAGTTAGTGGAAGAGGTTAAGTGCTGTGTAAAAAATACAAGGAAAATACATAATAATTTCACAATTCGAGACCACTGTACCTAAGTCATAAAAGCCGAAAGCTCGATAACAATCGTAGCCCAGCGCGATATTAAAATACATCTAGCAGCAAATCTTTATGCGATAACACCGGTTTATGAACTGTAAATAAAATTCTAGTAAATAATACTTTTATTAAAAACCATGTAGGGTTGCACGCTTATTTTTGGTAATTCTAATGGATTCCCCTGAATCATAAAGATTGAGTCTTTGATGGAGAAATCCCGCAGGTTCTTAATAAAACAACATCTTCATTTCAACGTTATATTGGATCTGACCACAGATAACACAATATTCCCTGGATGTCAAAATTAGGGTGCGTTCATAATTATTAATCTTAAACAATAAACAATCTATAACACACTCCCGGGACGGAATAAAAGTCAAAAGTACATGCTTCTTTTACAAAAATACACAGTTCACTCTAAGTTTAGTTACTATAAGACTAATATCACCAACTTAAATATAAAATAAGGTATACTGAGTTCAGCGTTTCTAAAATAATATTACTGACTATGTGTCTATTTAATTATTATAACATAAAAAGAGCCAGTCCTAGAGATCAAAATATACTGTAACAATCGACAAACTTTACATTTAGTAATCAGTACACAGCACACCAGAGAGCATCTTACCATTCAGGAATAAAGTCCTGTGAAAAAATAGGTAATAAAGTTATTCCATAAATCGAAGTGGTAGTTTTCAAGCTTTCCTGTAGTAGATAATTTCTTCGTTGTACTGTCCAAACGTCTTCTTGCCACTTCGCAGTTAGATTCAATTTCTGGGTATCCATTCTTCCACAGCAATGGCACTTCATATCTTCCGCTATCATTTACTGAAATTTCCAAGACAGTATCATTTACTTCCCCATTACAAGGGTCTTTGATACCTAAACTTTCTATGTTCCACAAAAACTCTAATGAATTATCCATTTCTGGTATAGCTGTCACAAAATTTGTGTGAACCACATTATTACATACTCCATCAGACGAGTCAATAGGCCCTTGTAGTGTCCACCCAAGCTTTGTTTTAACAGCTACAAGCTTTTCTGTAATATGCACGAGATTGTTATCTAAGATGGAGCCTAGGTAGTCTGAACCTATGAGTAAGTCTATGTCCTTTATAGTGGCCACTCTATTTTCAGCATCTGTTAAAAGGATCTGGTGTTTTTGTAGATTCTTTATTAGGTTTGAATCTTGAACCTTAGGCAAATTTCCGCAAAGTATATTTTGTTCAAGTCCTTTCATTGTAGTAATGTATGTGTCATCAAGGTTACTTACTTGAAATTCAAATACTCTATGTGTTTGTGTGGCCTTCTTGACCCCACCAAATAGTGAGTGGCTAAGGCTCTCACTTCCTGTTACCTTTAATCCCAATTCTTGAGCTAGTGCAGTCCTCACATATGTGCGCTGCGAGCCGGAGTCAATCAGAGCTCTCACTTTCTTTTTGTGATTATCACCTGTAATTTTAACAATCAAAGTTTGTAACAAGGTTGTTGTATTATTACTAGAAAAGTTGCTGATTGTCTCTATCTTGGGTTTCTCTGTCTTGAGTTGCTCATGAATTGTGGGGCACAAGATCATTAAATGTCGTTTAGTGCAACACATACATTTCACAAAAACTTTGCAATTTTTGGCGAGGTGTCCCTTTTTTAAGCATACATAACACACCCCTTTCTTCTTAATTGCATCTTTCTTTTCTTCCAAAGTAAAAGTATTAGCTTTACCACATTCAAAGGTATTATGCGACTTTTCGCAAAAATAACAAATTTCCTTACCTTCTTTTCCAGGTTGACTAACAATGGATTTCTCCTTTACCTGTTTTGTCTCTGCCACCAAGCATGCTGCTGTTGGAACTGCCACTTTAGAACTACCTAAAAATTCAGTTTTTGCTATTTGCACTCTCCTTTCAGCCTCAACTTCTGTCTGCAAGAAATTCAAAAGGTTATTGAGTCTTGATTTCTCCCCTTTATAGGGAACTTTACTCCACAATAGTAATGTGCCCTCTGGTAATGCCGATTCTATCATTGGAAGCAAAATACACTCATACTTTTCTTTAACAATGCCTAATGATTCTAATATTTGCAAATTTGTAACAATCTTATCATATAGAATGTCCAGTAACAGTTGATCTTTGCAGTTCACCAGCTTCAGCAGCTCCCGTACATAAATTTCAATAAGTGTTTCATCCTTGGCAAATCGTTCTTTAAGTGTCTGGATAACCTTTGGATAATTTTCATCTGTAGGCGGATAACTTTCTACCAAGATTCTTGCTTTGCTGTCTTGGGTCATTGCTTGTGTAAGGTACTGAAATTTAGTTTCCGCATCCATGTTTTTCTCTTCATGTATTTTCTTAAATTGACCCCAAAATGCCAGCCACGACTTGGGGTTGTCATCAAATTTGCGAATCTCTAATTTGGGAAGGTTGAGATTATGTCTTTTAACTCCAGTCTCCTGTTTCATAAAATCATCCGACCTGTTCGTGTTCATGTCTCGTAGCCGTGTCTTTACTTTTAGCCACTTGCGTCGCAATATGTCGCATTCATCACATTCTTTTTCATAACCTGTCTGATCGAATGTTTGGGAGCTTAGCAACTCATCTTGTATTGATTTGTCTAATAATGCTAGCTTCTCCATTTTTTCTGTTAGAAATTCAAGGTCTATCTGTGATACTGCGGCTGCCTCGTGGCGATTAAATACACGCCGTATTTGTTCGCGTTCACGTTTAACTTTTTCGAGATCCATCTTTTACAGTTGTTTTTCCTTTTGTCACGGTCGCCACTTTTTGGTAATTCTAATGGATTCCCCTGAATCATAAAGATTGAGTCTTTGATGGAGAAATCCCGCAGGTTCTTAATAAAACAACATCTTCATTTCAACGTTATATTGGATCTGACCACAGATAACACAATATTCCCTGGATGTCAAAATTAGGGTGCGTTCATAATTATTAATCTTAAACAATAAACAATCTATAACACTTATTGTAACGCTTGGCCATGGTTAAAATGCAGCTATCTTTCTTTTTTAATTCAATTGTTATGAATGTTGGGCGTCATCGTCCTCTCGACTATATCATTCAAGATCCTTGCAAGTCTTGCAACACTAGCTCTGAATTTGTCAGGGAAAATTTTACCTTAACCAGTCCCTTTTTTTTTTGGCGGGTGGAAAATCATCGAATAACCCCTCCCGCTCTTGGGCAGAGCGAAAGGGGAGTGTCAGAGTTCTACTGACTAAAAACCACCCATGTTCCTTCTTCGCCCTCTATGTCGAGGCCGCGATAACTAGTTATCATATGTACAACCCGCGGCCCACCTTAACCAGTCCCTCAAAACGCTTATTAACACAATAAAAATTACCATATAAGACAGCTAAGAATAAATGCAGTCCTAACGTAAAAATGACTTAAGACAGTCCCCCAAAACCCCCGCCCCTCACCTCTTGGGACCCGCAGTCCGAAACATCCTTTGTTGTCCGTGATCTCTTAGTTGACCTCCAAATCGTGTTTGTTAAAACAAATGTATGTCCCAGCCCATGACTGGAAGTATTATTTTATGGCTGATTATGCTTTCTGTCTTTGAAATCCTTGACAAACCAAACTGGCAGTAGTCACCATGCTCCTTAGCGTGTCTATGACAGTTCAAATTTAATCCACCCGGCGGCGAGTTTGACATTTTCAGTAGCCTCCACCAGCTCCTGTGATGTGCAAGTATTAGGACAGGCAGGACACGATATCAAGTGCCCCACAGTTTGGGCAGATAGAGCTTAATGGGCTATAGCTGGCCAGGCAGAGCTTCATGTCTACTAAATAATAAAAGTAATGTGTGACCCAATACAAGTCGTTTTAAGAATACCATAGCTAGAAGTCAGTTGAACCACTCAGCAGCTGTAGATGATTATGTAGTGTACCTAATTTAAGATTTGATTGGTGGACTAAAATCATTATGATTTTAGTAAATACTACAAATGATTTCTTTACTTAGGCATAGTCGTGCTAGCAACGATCACAGTGAAATTTATTACTGCAAGCATACTTGAGAGTATGAAATATTTTATAGCCCTGATAAAGCGCGGACAATTTTACGCCATGAAAAAATTTGCGTTTTTTTTTTTTTATATTACAGAACTTTGTTGTGTTACGCAAACGGAAAACGTAATTTCCGAACCTATTTATTGTTGCTTTAAGGTTTGATATGTGTGGTAAGCTGCAGTATAGGTTCTGCATAAAAATGGCTGTTGGTCTAATTGTGTCGCTTGGACCTCCAACCGTGTTAGGTAGAGGTGGTATATGGCTTATAGAAAGAAGCTTAATATGAAGTGGAGGTGCTGTTTCTCAGACTCAAGAGTAGATGACCTTATTGGCCCTTAGATGAGCAGAGCACTCTCTCAAAAGTTTCCTTCAACGACTACAGCTTACCATTTCAACAGTGTTTGAATCTCATGAATGGCTGTTATTTAGAACCATGGTTTGTGAGCTAAGTCAGCCTTTAACTTTTATGTACTTTATTTATTATAGTGGCTACAGAAATACATACTCTATAAAAATTAAACTGTATATCTATTACAAATCATAAAACTGAATGTGGGTGTATAATTGGGAACACCTCTGCCTAACCGTTCGGGGATTACTGGCGCGATGTTATGTGTAGGCAATGCTGACTGCCCTATCAGTCAGTGTACACTAGGTATAATATTGGCCACACACGAAGCGGCTCCCACAAAGCCCATACAGCCATCATTGTCCTCAACAGAGTTAAACTGTTTACAATACGCACCGTATATGTTCAAACAAAAGCGCCATGACGCCTTAAATTGTTATTTATTACCATAACAAGTAAATATGTTAATTATTTTTAATTGTTCTGAGTGTTATGTTAACTTAAACTTACGTTGGTTTAACTTATGTTGGTGAGAAAGTACCCATCTGTACTTTCGTGTTTACCAACATCTCTAGCTGCTTACGATTATGAGCTATGTTTGTAGCTATTTATTTCTGAAGTTTTAATTTGGTTAAGGTAGGGAAGTTAACATTAGGCCCGTAATCCCCGAAGGTTAGGCTTAGGCAGAGATGTGCCCATAAGTACAAGCTCGCCAGATTATACTCAAACCAATGTAACTCCTGAAAGCTTAGAGTCAACAGAGGCAACCACTAGAAAAGAGCTGAGACAATGAAGTTCGACGAACTCCCAGTGAATCGTTTTAACTGCCTTGGATCACGCAACGAAATTAATCAGAAAAGAAGAGCCCATAATATTGCACCCACATTTCGTATGTCCCTGCATACAGAGTGTAAATTAACCCTTCACACATACGTCAACCAAGCCATCTGTACATCAAATTAAGAATCCCTACGCATTTTTCTAACTTTATGATATTTAGTGCTAAAAATAAAAACGTTCCGAATTTTCAACAATTACATGTTAATAATGAACCGTTAACTGAAGTAGAATCAGAAAAATATCTTGGTCTGATCTTAGACAAACACCTTATTTGGAAGCCACACTTGGACAAAATGCGTTCTAAATTATCGTCATTGATGGGCACACTACGAGGTACCGTCCGCTGCTTTCCCAAATCAGTAAAGTATATTATTTATAATTCCCTCATAAAATCTCACTTAACCTACTTAATCGAAGTTTGGGGCTCTGCAGCCAAAACCAACATACAAAATTTACAAATTACTCAAAATAAAATTATTAAATTACTCTTTCATCTAAATTACTCAACGCCAACCGAAACTGTTTATCATAAAACCAAATTAATGACACTTGCCCAGCTATATAAATTCCAGACCTGCATCCTTATACGAAAGATAGTTACAAAAGATACACATTCACAAATATTTTTTACCAAAAAATCGCAAATTCAGACCCGATTACTGAGAAATGCTAATGATATCTGCCTATACAGTAGACCACGAACCAATTATGGTACTAGAAACATTAAGTATGAGGGTGCCAAAATGTATAACGAATTGCCAAAAGACATTAAGGAAATACAATCTTTTCCCCTATTCAAAAGGAAATTAAAATTCCACATAATGAAAAGTATTCAATTATATTAGTTTTAAATATTCCATAACTAGCTGCCCATTTTCTTACCTACCTACTATCTACATCTACTAAAGTGATAAAAAAAATATGTATTCAAAACTAGTCTTAACAAAAAAAAAAACGTTAAAACCTTAGTTCAAACAAAAATTAAAACAACAAAAATAAATTATACTTTCAATAGCAATCCATGATAGAAAGTGCATTTCGACACGTGATATGGACTCATAGCCTCAACATTTTTGCAGATTACCTTACATAATAGAATAGTTAATTTTACTTTATTTTACTAACATATTGTTAAGTTAATGATTAACAATATTGTAATACCGTTCCGATACCTACTCGTTTCAATGAACGTTTAATTATGTAACCTGTGTTTCTCATCCAAGTGAATTATTGTATTCTGTTTTTGAGAAATAAAATGTTTTAAACCATATTTTTTTTGCTGGGAAACGACTTTTATTTTGGGCATTGTGCTAGTGGATGCTTTGAATAGTAAAAGGGTCATGGAGGTAATTTAAGTAAAGTTATAACCTGAAAAACTTGTATTTACAAAAACACAGCTGTGCAAAATTTGGAACTTTGACCCCCAACATCTCCGTCACTAGGGGATTCCCAGGTATGGTCTAGAACAAAAAAATACCGCAGTGGTGGGGAGAATAAGTAAGTACCATTCGTTTGCGTTAAGGGTACTTTTACACCCTTTATAATAGGAGGCCTATTGCCATCAAGCAGGCACAAATCCAGACTCTGTGGCTGCTACTGTGAAATTCTAGATGGATATACCTATTACCTACCCAATACACTTTTCCCGACTCAAGATAAACAAGTTTTAAGGAGATTTGGAGGAGATCCATTGCTCTACTGTGATAGGTTGGGACTCGGAACTGTGTCTATTGGTTTAGTAGGCATTATTTTCAGGAGTCCATCTATAGAATCAGGTTGTGTCGAAAAAGACATGGCCACCGGCTGGCTGTATTATTCCAACTCTTATTTTCAAAAAGCTGACTTAGAAAGCCAGCTAACAGAAAATAGGTAAAAAAGAAGCTTTGCTCTGAATCAATAGGTGTTCGTTTTTTGCCTGATCCCTGTCCATTCAAATTGATTAGGTTATAATATTGTTTCCACCATAAAGGAACACTATGGTCTGTAGGTAAGTAGCCGATACCGATTTACCTACATACTTACAAGAAATAAAACATAGTAAGTACTCTCCTAGCAACAAGCCCTTTAACGGTTAGTTTGTGTTCCATAACCCAGTTATACTAACATTTACGACTTGCATTGTGGTAAGTCAAGCATTTTTAGAATATTGTACTTGATAATTTCTGCCTAGGTATAACTTGTATACTTAAACCTGTTGTAAAAACACTTCGTATGTTTTAGTACCCACCGTCCATACTAGTGTACTACTGTGGCACTTAAAGAATGACATCAATATCAAAAGTTATTTGTTGGACCCTGTGCGTGGCTTACAGCCGCTCGGGTCGATCTTCAGATTAAGCCACGCTTGCCTAGGTTGGTCCATGTATGGTGGACTCATTACATACCGAATTTCCTCCGTGCCTTGGAAAGCACGTTGAGGCGTTGGTCCCGAAAGTTTGACAACCAGTCTTACCAAAGAACCGCGCCTCCAAAGGTTCGGAGGACTATAGCCAGCTGCACGGAGAGGTCAAAGCTCCACGCTGACCCACGCCATTCAATGCACATTCACGTTTCAGTGCCCCAGAGGCCGAAAAGCCGTAAAAAGTTTTTTTGGGTGCATTGACAAAAGTAGTCCAGCTATTTGCAATGCCACACCAGCAAAACGTGAGCTCTGGCGGGAGCTGCTGAAGCCCCCTGATGGCTTCATCGAGCCCTCTGAAAGCCTTCCACCCGGACATGCTTTGCCGTGGCCGACTTGGAAATCTCTAAATCGACTGCGAACCCAAGTCGGCCGTAGCAGAGACAATCTCTTCAAATGGGGGTTCATGGACAGTTCAGATCTCAAGTGTGTATGCGGCGTATCTTCACAGACCACCATCTTGTTTACTCTGCATGCCCTGGCGACACCTGCACACTAGACGATCTAATGGCTGCATCAGCGAGCTTCGAGCTCGCATTGAATATTGGGCCATATTTAGTGAAGATTTTCCATCGACACACTAACAAGAAGATCGTATTTCCTAATATTAACTGGGTTGTGGAGGTCAGATTTCAGGAATTCGTTCCATGTCGGGTAATCAGCTGTATCCGGTTAGACTAGAAGCCGACTTCAACATAGTTGGAAAATGCTAGGCAGATGATGATGTTATTTAGTGTATATCATTCTGCTCTGATGATGATGATGCTCTGATGATGTTATTTAGTGTGTATCATTATGCTCGCTGATGTAGTCATGCAGAGTAAGAAAGATGGTGGTCTGTGGAGATACGCCACATACACACTTAAGATCTGAACTGTCCTGAACCCCCATTTGAAGATATTTGTCAGTAGACAGTACCCTACTATTTTTCCTACTGTTTTATCTGGTGAGAAGCAATCCCCCAGCATCTCTTCGGGTCATAAGAGACAATTATTTGAAAGTACCACAAAAACTATTTTTGCCATCAAGCACCTTTGTCCACATTCTAGCAAACAATTTACCAGATAGTCCACCAGTACAAGCAGATTTATGCAGGGTAGAAGCCAGTGAAAGGGTACCCGACGCACAAATACCACGTATTCACGTTTTTTTTTTGGGTAAATAAAGATTATTATTATTATTATTATTCAGTACCTACATAATTCCGACCACCATTTCCCCAATAAAGGTACGTGTTTCCTACAAAAGTGCAACCTACACGATCAAAATGAATGCAGATTTTTTTTCATAAATCCATGGTGGTAAGGTTGAAATCTACATCTACACTAATATTATAAAGATAAAAGATTTGTATTTTAGTGTGTATGTTTGTATGTTTGTAATGAATAAACTCAAAAACTACTGCGCCGATTTCAAAAATTCTTTCACCATTAGAAAGCTACATTCATCTTGAGTAACATAGGAATACAGGGATAAAAAGAATTCTCGTAGAAATACTTTTTATCCCTGTATTCCTACGAGAACGGAAACTACGCGGGTGAAACCGCTTGACGTCCGCTAGTCTAAAATATTTTATTTCACTTAGGCCTCTAAGGACACTGAATTGTTTTATATGGATAAGAACCGGCAAGAAACTCCATGATTACTTACTCTTTAAAAATTATTCGAGTTCGTATGTCTCTTCCACTCCGTATAGACTTCAGACACAGGTTGTCCGTAGCAAGGAAAATCAGATCCAGTGGAGATTCATGGACGACTGTCCCCTAAGAGTATATTGTTGTCTGCACGTAACAGAAAGATCTATCTCGCTAGCCAGATTCTGGGCCATTAAGGAATTTAGGTAGGAGAAAAACCTGAATAAAAAAAAAAGAAAATAAGGTACCTAAGTAAGTACTGTAAGTTTGTATGCCTCCAAACAATCTTAAATTATGCAGATTGACTATTTTATACGCCTGGCTGCGTCGAGGCGCTCAAACAAATGTGAATTAAAACCAATTAGAAAAACAAGAGATGGCAGTTTTTCATGGTGATGTTAGTCATGTAAAAGTCGAAAAGTAAAATACCAATGGTTTTAGCCATAATTTAAAACATACCTAAAGCAATTTTTATGTGAATAAAGTGGTGTAGATATGTACTAGCTCATATACTGGTACATTACAGTAGGTACTTAGAACAGAGGCATATATTTCTCCTGAAAACTAGGGTAAGGTGTAAACGTTGGAAAATGATGATTATGAATATCGCAATGAACACAACAACGGGCATTCGCGAAAGAACTATTCTCTTTAGCACAATCTTCAGTCAAAGATTGGCGATAGCATTATGTATGATCCTGCTAACTTGCACTAAAAGCGCTGAGCAGGATCGGTGGAGGTTCATGACACCATTAAAAATGTATGAAAGCCTGTCAGGTGTTGTTAAAAACATTGTTGAAGCATTTCTTGAAGCATCTAGCTCTAAGTATACGATCACTGACCGTGGAGTAGATTTTTCCAGACCGTGTTTTGCTGTAACTAGCAGATTATTTGAACATAAAAGAAAAACTCCCAACCAATCGCATTTACATTGCAGAAAGGACTATAGTACCTACAAGCAGTATAGTAATAGTGCAATTAACCTATTTCCAGTACCCATAAACCATATACCTTTAGCCCTAACGAAAAGAACAATAGAGAAAAAGAACAAAACACCACGCCGCCGCGCCGACCCCGCCAGCATATATATGGCTTAGTTTCACACAAAAAGGTCGAAACTGAAAGACTGAAACACGTGGGCAATAAGTAGGTACTCCAATCACCTTGAGTTCATGTTTAATCAAGATATTGACATTAATTCTTCAAAGTTCCGTAACTAATATAGGTACCTACGTGCTGAGAAAACTAACAAGGAAAAACTTTTCCACAACCTTTTTGGAGGCACGAAATGCAGAAAAAAAAAAGAAAATCTGGAAAATTACGAAATTAAAAACCAGAAAAGGAACTATCACCTGTGCACGGAGTTAAAAAAATTACAGCCAATCAGAGCCACTCACGTGTTGCCGCGTCTGCGTCCGATTTCTTCCCGGATTGTGTCCATGTCCGGTGTTCCTTGTCCGTCGAGCTACGACGCGAGGCGACTCGAGCCGGGGCGAACAAACTTGCTAACAGACAAATAGTTTGCTCAATCCGCTCGGGTCGTCTCGCTGTCATATATTGTGACGTCACTGGCACTCGCTGCGCTGCGCACGCGTCGACCGCCACACAACTACTGCTTCGAAACGTAGTAGAGTATGCACAAGTGTTTTCTGAAACAATTCTAAAGGAGTTTTCTACTATTACTTTTGTAATGTTGTAGGTTAAATGAGAGTTGGACGTTTTTGAAATGGCTGTTTTCGTGAATATTAAGTAGGTAGCTAAGCCGTACTGGTGTCTAAATAAAAACGGCATCGTTGCGGCCGCTTCAAAGTTTTCTTCGCTTAAAGCTGTGCTAAGAAGCCGGTTGTTTCAATGCTTTAACAGTACCTCTCAACAAAAGGTCAAGATTATGTAAATCTGTTAGTAAAAGCGGTTTTCAAACATTCCGTTGACTGGAGAAAATTCGCAGTGTCAGACACGTTCCTATATGAACTTTTGTCGAAAATGGTTTTCACATTCACTACCTACTATTCAATTATGTCAATAAAGAACAAAAAGATTTACTGATAATTAATTTACCTTCCCCCGTACACCAACACAACCCAGTCAACACACAATCCTGAAAGGTTTAGTTACTGATGTGATCAATGACAACTTTCTACGCGCGGATTCAGCTGCTTTGAATTTGCTCTGTGCTACGCAGCCGGTCCTCTCGCGTAGCAGCGAGTTTTGGGCACGTGCATTTGCTAAGACTTTAATTGTGCTCTTGCTTAAGGGCGTTTCCGTTTTTACTAGAAGATGTGTCACTGCGAAGAAGTGGCCATCAAGTTTCGCTATACTTAGTATCTAAAGAGTGTAAAAGTAGGTACCCTTAACGCAAACGAAAGACACTTGTTCTAGAACTTGACCCCTCTAGTTACGGAGATATTGGGGGTCAACGTTCCAAATTTTTTACAGCTGTTTTTGTAAATACTACTTTTTCAAAAACTTTACGTAAATTACCTTCCTGACCCGTTTACTATTCAAAGCATCCTCTAGCAGAATGTTTTAAGAGTGCTACATTGAGTTTTACCATAAAATATGATTTTTGACCCCAAAAAAAAAGTTGTTTTTGCGCAGGGTTACTTAGTTTGGTGTACAGAATGCTTGGTTGACGCCTGTGTGAAGGGTTAATTAACACCCTGTATATGTAGGTATGATAGACCTCCTTACCGAATTCGGTAACGGCTACCCTTACAAGCTATTCCCAAGCGTGTGCCCTTATATGGCTGGCCAGACCGAATTTGCTTTAAAATTAGAAACTTACTGCCGCACTCAGAGAGCTTTAATGATTACTTAGGCCATCACTTAGTCATGGTTTTGACAGTTTTGTCATACAAAAATATGTCAAACCTTTACTAAGTGACGGCTTAAGTAATCATTAAATATCTCTGAGTACGGCAGTTAGACTATTGATCATTTAAGAAAGATACGTCGTCAGGTTCGATGCTTCAGGATCCGATATTTAAAGCTAAAAAGACTGAAAAGCAAAAAACAATCACATTTTAAATCAAAAGAAACTTGGAAGCAGGCGGGGTCCATTCTATTTTCATTTCATAATTTAATATTCAAATGAACCCCGCCTGCTTCCAAGTTTTGTTTAATTTAAAATGTGCTTGTTTTTTGCTTTTCAGTCTTTTCATTCGAGGTTTTTAGTCTTTTAACTACTTTTTTTATTTCTAACTTTTTAGTTCTTTAGTGTTTGTTCTTTTGGTGGTCGCGTAAAATACTTCGCAGATGATTTAACTTTTGTGTTTGTTTATAGAATTTGTGACTTTGAATTTATTTCAAACATATAGGTGTCATATATTTTTGTAATCTCCTTTTAAAACCCTTCATTTTGATACCCTACTCGATAGTAATAGATTTTTTTATTTTTCCAAATCCACGATTTGGCCCCCAAAACCAGCAATTATCTTTGTTTTTTTAATTTTAATGTAGCCAGTGACACTCGCGCCATCAAGACGAATCTATCGACGTATATTTCATTCAAATCCCTTCATCCGTTTAGGAGTTATGAGGGAACAAAGAACATACATACATACACGCCAAACACGTAACCCTCCTTTTGGGCTTCGCCGCAGTCGGGCAAAAATAATTTGCGAGGAAAATATCCTCAACGATTTGAGATTTTGGTTTACTATTTTTTGTGGAAATGGGGTCCTTTTGAAGCATGTGCGTATACCTGGTGTGTGGTGTACCTAACTATGTATGATGTTAAACAAAAAGGTTGCAGTTTAAAAGATGTAGCGACAGAAATTTTAAAGAGTACCTATGCTTGGATTGTTATAAATCTTAAAATAATGACAAAAGGTAAGACAGACGTAAGTTCCGGGGGTACCGCACGATCTCCCGCGAGGCGGCGAACCTCCTTGCCGGATTGCCGCTGGAATCTCGAGGCGATAGTCCTCGCGCGTCTGCATGAGTGGCGCGCGGAGGTGCTACACTGGGGAGTCACTTCGTTGCCGCTCAGCGGACAGACCTCCGGTGCGATCTCATGGCGACATGGAGAGAGTGACTTTCGCAACCACGTGCAGGGCACGTCACTATAGTGGCGGTAAGTCCCCTCTTTGAGTAGTGGCTTGAGAGGTTCCACGGCGCCCTCACCTTCCGTCTGACGCAGGTCCTCACCGGACACGGTTGTTTCGGGAGGTACCTGTACCGAATCAGGGAGGAAACGCCCGGATATCACCATTGTGAGGATCGGCCGGAGGACACGGTGGAGCACACCGTGGAGGTCTGCCCCGCTTGGGCGGAGCCCCGACGTGTTCTCCTAGCGGCGATCGGCGGTAGCGACCTCTCGCGACCGGCACTAGCTCTCCGTCCGTCCGTCTCATGACGACGACAGGCCGTGTCGACGGCGCGTTCGTGTTCCACGCGCGCCTCCAAGAGATTTCAGCAACATGAAAGGGGACCGCGGGGCTGCGGGTTGTTCGCAAGAGATACGTCTAATGTCTATGTCATTGAGTGCTTTGCTTACGCTTACTTTTTTCACTTAATGCTTATCAAACTGCAAGTGTCTCTAAAGTTCTTCTTAGTATTAGTTTATGTCTGTATGCTCAAGTTATTGTTTTATGTCCCACCATGTTGCTCATATTGCGTCGCTGTCGTGTTGCGCACTTCACTTGTAGCCGTGAAGATTTTATTTATGTTTTATATTGTCATTCTTAATAGTAGTATTTTTTTCAGTAATGGATGATCAGTCTCTTACTATTTATTATCAGAACTGTAGAGGGGTCCGCACCAAGCTGCATACGTTATACGTAAATATTTTGTCTAACTGCTACGACGTTATTGTCCTAACGGAAACCTGGCTTACTCCGGAGATATCTGACGTCGAATTCATTGATGATCGCTATACTGTACATAGGTGCGACCGCGACCGAGAAGCCACTGGTAAAAAAGAAGGAGGAGGAACCCTAATAGCGATTCTGAAATCACTACGTGCGGTTAGAATGAATCCTGTCGTAACTCTATGTACCGACATTGAATACGTTATAATTCAGATACACAGCACAAATAGGGGTAAATTGCATATAGTTAGTGCAGCTTATGTACCACCAAAAACTCCGGAATCTGCCTATGATGCCTACTTTCAAATGTTGGATGCCTACCTTGACAATTCTGACGTTGAACGCTTCTATATAATCGGTGATTTCAATTTACCTGCTCTTAGTTGGGATACCAACATCAGTAACAACGCCACTTTTGGTCAGATCTGCGGTAATAACACCCCTGTGGGTGGAATTGTCAGTAATTTCCTAAACACACATAGTGCTATCCAGTACAACACACTTAAAAATATACGTAACAATATTCTCGATCTCTTTATCAGTAACGGTGACTGCACTGTGTGCGAAACTAATGACCTATTGTTACCTCCCGATCAATATCATCCCCCTTTCTATGTATTAATTCCCTTTCATACACGAAACAGTAATATGACACGTAAATCAATTAAAAGGTTTAACTATTATAAAGCTAATTATGACGATATTAACAAAGATTTAGCGGAAATAAACTGGGAGTCTGCTCTATTGGGCTGCTCTGTAGAAGAATCACTGGAGGCTTTCTACAACATAATGTTTAATGTTATTAAAACACATGTACCACTCACATCAGTAAAGTCTTCGAGGTTCCCTATTTGGTTCTCCCCGGCTCTCATACATATATTTAGGAACAAGTGTAGAGCTTGGGTAAAGTGGAAACAATATAACAATCTGTCAGATTATGAACAGTTTTCGCTTTACAGATCCCGATTTCACATTGAGTGCAAAAATTGTTATGACCGATATATCAATACTGTTGAGGACAGTATTAAACTAAATGTTAATTATTTTTGAAAATTTGTCTCCAACTGTAAGTCATCTAAAGGAATTCCCTCTACTGTGCATTTCAAAAATCAATCCTCTAATAACCCTAATGAAATCTGCAATCTCTTCTCGGTTTATTTTAAATCTGTCTATGAACCTTCTACTTTGTCAAATGATTTCTGCTCAAATGCAGATTGTTCTGAAAGCTGCACTGCTGTGGACAATATTCAGTTCTCGGTTCAACAGGTATTGAGGCACCTGCAAACCTTAGATATCTCAAAGGGGCCCGGTCCCGATGCGCTTCCTGCAATATTTCTCAGAAATACTGCAAAGAATACATGCGTTCCTCTACAAATTATTTTTAATCAATCCATGTCACAAGGAATCTTTCCAGATGCTTGGAAGCGAGCTAACGTTACACCGGTACACAAGTCTGGCCCTGCAGATGACGTCAAGAACTATCGCCCGATATCAATTTTGTCGGCCTTATCGAAAGTCTTTGAAAGGCTTGTACATAGTGTACTTTATCCGTTGCTTCATAATGTTATTGCTCCACAACAACACGGATTTGTTAAAAGAAGATCTACGGTAACAAATCTCTTAGCATACGCGGAACATATTTTTAATGATCTGGATGCTGGTATACAAGTAGATTCAGTTTATACCGATTTCCAGAAGGCATTCGATAAGGTTGATCACGAGCTGCTATTGCGCAAAATTGCGTTTAACGGCATACGTGGGAACCTGTTAAGGTGGTTTTCGTCTTACGTTTCCAATAGGACGCAACGAGTTGTAATTAATGGATTTCAATCATCTTCTATAGCTGTGACATCGGGAGTTCCGCAAGGATCAATTCTAGGGCCCCTTTTATTTATTTTATTTATTAACGACATAGGCGAATGTTTTAAAAATTCTAAATTTCTTCTATACGCAGATGACTTAAAAATATTTAGGCCCATTAGAAAAGCTAGTGATTGTTTTGCTTTGCAAGGTGACTTAAATAGACTGTCTGAATACTGCATGTGTAACAAACTTAAACTTAGCGTGCCAAAATGTTGTTACTTGAGCATCACCAAAAATAAAAACATCCTTAGATACCAGTACTCTCTAAATGATGTCACTTTAAATAGGGTTACTATGGTTCGTGATCTGGGTGTCATTTTTGATGACAAGCTACATCTTGATGTACACATTAACACAATTGTTAACAGGGCTTGGCGCATGTACGGATTTGTTATGCGATCATCCACTGAATTCGTGCGTCCTCAAACCTACCTCAATCTATACAAGACGTTGATTAGATCTCAATTAGAGTATGCGGTTGCGGTGTGGAATCCTCTCTACATTAAATATTCTAACTGTCTGGAAATGGTTCAAAAGAAATTTTTACGATCTATGACTTACAGGTGCTTTCACTCTTCTGCGTCTTATGTCGATTTACTAGGGAAGTATAATCTGCTAAGTCTTACCGGTCGGCGTATGTTTTTGGAGACAGTACTTTTGTACGATTTCTGCAGAAATTCGTACGACTGTACCGAAATTTGCAACAGAATATGTTATTTAGTTCCCAGAAAGACACATTTGCGTGCAGTGCGCAAGCAACCGTTGTTTGCGGTGAGGGCGTGTCGAACGAACGCTGGTGTTCGAGCACCGTTGCGACGTCTTGTTGACAATTATAATAAACACTTTCTCGACACTGATTTATTCTGTGCAACAAGGGCAAGATTTCGAAACATGACTCATAATACAATCAAGGAATTAGATATCATATCCTTCTCTTAGATTTATCGTAGATCAATGTGTCTCATAATCGATGCACTTACTATTTTTTTTTAAATAAAATTATTGTTTTTTTTTTTGCTATTAATATTTTTGGTACTTACTTTTAACTTCTCTTTGAAACGTGTTATTAATATTTTGCTATATGTAAACTGTGAATAACGCTGTTGATTACGTAATTGTTAATTTTAAGTTTTGTGTCTGTATGCCTTATTATGTAATTGTTTGTTGTTCCAAATAAAATAAAATAAAATAAAAATAAAATAAAATACCGCGGCCTCGTCATAGAGGGCTAAGAAGGACATGGTTGGTTTTTAGTCAACAGGGGCCCACGTGGTATATTCCCTCATTGTCTTCTCCTTATGTCATTCCCTCTCATAGAGAGGACTGAGGAAGCCTGTGTCCCAGCAGTGAGAACATTATAGGCTGTTGATAACATGTGTCCCACGTACACAAACTTAACATTTTCTAGTCCGATAGTACCTCCAACCTAGTCATTCCACCAAACCCCCTACTATCGCACGAAACCGCGACAGACGCGCAGGTAGGCAGCGAGTAGCGACCCACATACTGCGCCTGCGCCGATCGAGCGCTTTATCGAGTGTTGATAAAACTTTAACGGCTCCAGCCCTCGCGGATAAGCCTGCACCGTGAAATCGACGCCTGCGCACCTAATTACTGAACACGATATTTGTGTCAAGTGTGATTGCGGCCTTTATAGGTTTTCTATTAGGTTTTTCAGGATTGAATAAGTTTAAGTGGAATTTGTGTTGTTTTTGTGAGGTAAGTATAGTACATATCAAGGTTCGATTGTATTTCTTTCAAATTAATTACGCTGATAATCAGCACTTTTTGAGCAGGGCTAAAGGGACGCTGTTGCGCGAAGGTATCACCATCATCATCATCTGCTTAAAATGTTCCCACTGCAGGGACTCAGGCCTCCTCTCGGAGAGAGATGGGCTATAATACACCACGCGGGCCCAATGCGGATTGGTAGATGTCACATGTCTTTGAAGTTTTTGGTTCTGAGACATGCCGGTTTCCTCACGATGTTTTCCTTCACCGTTTATTAAAAAGTACATCATTCTGAATGGAGTGTTCAGAATGATGTCCTACATATTTTTTTTCCTGCCCATCCTGCACAACCACTTGCACTTTTCAAGATTTACTCGAAGCCAATGTTAGAGCTGTGCATACTGGTCTAACACGATTTTAGATCATCGACACGTAAAAAAGAAGACCGGTAATTAAAAATAAAACAGCTGTTTCTTACAATGTGTAATCCTCCTCCAAATGCTGATACGGTCAAATAATATGGAAGAGGCTAGTTTTTCATGGTAACAATTTGTGTGTCAATTTTCCTTGCAATCTGAATTCATAATATGATATTACTTGACTCCTAAATCTATACGAACACTGAAAAATCACATAAGACGGTCTTCAAAACCGCCCCGCAACAAATTGCACAGATACAGATAGAAGAACTTGGTTTTATCGTTAAATTGCTTTTACTGGTGTTCGTGTTGGTGATAGCTGGAAATGTCAATAAGCGGAGCACTATTTCCTAACATATGAAAAATCAGGATCGGGTGCTTTGTCAGCAATAGCTCCCTTTTTTTTTTTTTTTTGGTGGGTGTAAAATCATCGAATAACCCCTCCCGCTCTTGGGCAGAGCGAAAGGGAGTGTCAGACTTCTACTGACTAAAAACCACCCATGTTCCTTCTTCGCCCTCTATGTCGAGGCCGCGATAACCAGAGGACTACCCGCAGCCCCGACAGGCGTCGGCCCTTTCGGGCCCCTCCCATGTTGCTGACATCTCTTTGAGGCGCGCGTGGAACACGAACGCGCCGTCGACACGGCCTGTTTTCGTCGTGAGACGGACGGACGGCGAGTTAGCCCATCACTCACCGTCCACAGGCCCGCGTCTACGGTGGCCGGAGGTCATCGCGGGACCCCCGACGCCCGGAGCGCCTCCCGCGGCGGCTGGGACGAGAGGTTCTCTCCCTCTCGCGTTCCGCCACCTCCTTCGCTAGCATCACTGCTTCGCAGAAGGAGGCGACGGCGTCCCATTCCTCCTCGCCCCGGACCATGGCTTGCACCAGGGCCAGGCGCGAGAGGTCGCCGCCGCCGATCGCCGCAAGAGAACACGGCGGGGCTCCGCCCAAGCGGGGCACACCTCCACTGTGTGCTCCACCGTGTCCTCCGGCCGATCCTCACAATGGTGGCATCCGGGCGTTTCCTCCCGCCTGATTCGGTGCAGGTATCTCCCGAAACAACCGTGTCCGGTGAGGACCTGCGTCAGACGGAAGGTGAGGGCGCCGTGGCGCCTCTCAAGCCACTCCTCAAAGAGGGGACTTACCGCCACTATCGTGGCGTGCCCAGCAATAGCTCCCTCACTTTACAACTGCCACCACGAAGTATGATTCCTTCTTTGATTAGGTTAAAGTGTACTAATCTACAGGACATGTAATTTTTTTTTAAATTCACGGTGTTCTTGTGCAAGTGGTCGCAAGTGCAACTGCAGAGTATTTGGTCCTAGCTTCCATTCCCGGGTCAGGTAAAGTGTCGCACTGAGCCACGGAGTCTGGATTTGTGCCTACTTGATCGCAATAGGCTCGCCACTTGTACTTAAAGTCTTAAAACCGGCTAAAGGCATGTCGGACCACGCACAATGTACGGTTGCGTAGTTGCCCATCAAAATATGTGAACTTACTAAACTGATTAACCACCCTGCCTACCTGCCTCCGAACGATGATTTTTATTGTAAAATAAAAGAAACTTAGATATGCAGCTTCGAGACCTGGCGGCCCCATACATTATGTATAGGAAAATATTTCATGAATACAAGTACATTTTATAAGTTGGTCGACTATTACTCGTAAACTTGTAAAGCCTGCTTAGCTGTGATAGTTTTCCTTTTATTTTCGTTGTAAAGGGTGTAAAAGTACCCTTAACGCAAACGAAAGGCACTTGTTCTCCCCACCACTGCGATAATTTTTCTGTTCTAGACCATACCTGGGAACCAATTTCCAAATTTTGCACAGCTGTTTTTGTAAATACTAGTTTTTCAAGTTATAACTTTATTTAAATTACCTCCATGACACTTTTACTATTCAAAACATCCACTGGCACAATGTTTTAAGAGTGCTATATTGAGTTTTACCGTAAAATGTGATTTTTTATCCCACAAAAAAGTTTCAAACATTTTTGCGTAGGGGTACCTACTTAGTTTGATGTACAAAATGCTTGGTTGACGTATGTGTGAAGGGTTAATTTACACCCTGTATAAGCTACTACCGTGTTTTTTTTTACACGCCCAAACACAACCCGTATAGGTGATTTAGATTGGCACACTTGAGTCTAACAATAATTTGCACTATAAAGCTTAATATTTCACAAAAACTGTTTGAGCAAACTCGCAATGTTTTTTAAAGCAACGACATCCCACACAATGGACTTCGCTCATTTGTATATTCATGCCAAATTACAGCTTTCTAGTACTAGAAGTCTTTGAGATACAGTGCGGACGGACAGACAGACAGACGGACATGGCGAAACTATAAGGGTTCCATATTGACTACGGAACCATAAAAACTAACAAAATATGAGTGTATATTATGTAACCTCTGCCGAACCCTTCGGAGATTACAGGCGTGATGTAAATGTTTATGTATTCCTTGATAGTATGTCGCTACCGTAGTGTGTTAGAGTTGGTGTCATCGTACTTATTTACTTAATCTGTATTTAGACAGCTTGACTTTTGCTTCATCGACGTGAACACAAAATAAACAATCCTGGTAGTAGGCACAGACGTCCGACTATGGCACTTCACCAGTCATATTTAACCCTACTGCCATCAACTAGACACAAATCCAGACTCTGTGGCTACTACTGAAAAACCCAATAACACATTTCTGACCCGGAATCGAACCCAGGACCCCATGTTTAGCAGTCGCTTGCGCCACCTACACCGACTCTGAAACGCCTACGCGAAAACAAGAGCACTTTGTTGTAAATTGACTTGAAATAGTTTGTGTAGGCGCTACAACATTTTATGAAGTTGATTGTTTTGCAAGAATTGCAGTAAATGATAATTTATGTTTATTTTGCAAATAGGTTTTTACAAACCCTTTTACACGTCACTTTTTTTAAACTAGATGAAGCTGGTGTTTCGTATCTGACTACTCAGAGAAGCAACATCCGAAACAATTGGTATATTTATTAAGTTTTGTTAAAGGCTGATTTTCATTCATTTCACCTGCTAAGTCTTCGGACATTACAGGCGTGATGTTATGCGTTATGGTGATGACAGTCGGTACGGTCGTACAGTCGGACGGTAATTCATTAAAGTGTACTGTGTAGGTGGGTGGGCAGGACTGAATGATGGACTCAACGCTAAAAAGAGTTAGTCAGTGCTGTGATTAATCAAACCTCCACCCACTGAATGACTGATGTGCTTTGTTCTAAAAATATACTCATTACAATTAATATAACATCACGCCTGTTATCCCCGAAGGCAGAGGTGTACCTAATAATATACCCACATTACGCCGGAGGCAAACAAAATTGCCACCAGCCAGTTACAAATTAAGAATCGGCTATGCCTTGGCTATACCTGAGAAATAACTGATGGAATATCCCCAAAACACGTTGTCCACCTGGGAAACGAACCCACGACCGCGGAGTACAGCAGTGATCACTACACCAACGAGGCAATAGGGTAGTTAACTAAAAGAATTTAATTAGTCCGTTATACATATAGATTACCAAAAAATATTGGACACGTTTTTTTTGCTTTTTTCACGTAAAAAAAAAAATTAAGACGATACAGTGCTTTGAAAACTCGTGTGACGTCATACTCTAAGACATAAGTATGACATTTTTTAGCGGTCAGTGACGTCACCAACCCCTCTCAAATCTTTGACGCGTTTTATCTTCGTCAGTTTTTATTGATTTGATAAAACAAAAAATACGTATCCAATATTTTTCGATAATCTAACAGAAATACTAATTAGGATCACATTTTTTTGAGTCAGTAAACATCCCTATAAAAAATACTGATTGTATTGTTATCTTCAATAACTATAAACTTCTAACTAAATACATTTTACTAAGAATAGTTTGAAAATGCGTATTAAACCCAGACAGGCGCATTACTTGGTGTAATTTATTTCATTACCACTGCTCCCAAAAACGGTGAAGGAAAACATTGCCATGGGCAACCGGCATGTCCTAGAACCGAAAATTCGAAGACTGTCCCAGCAATGGGAACATTAAGAGGCTGATGATGAAGTAGTCTATGTAGGCTGGTTTACCTTCAAGCCTACTTAATTTATATGATGTAATTTTAATCAATCTGTGTCTATTATTCATCTAGTGGTCGCTTCAACAGCAGCGTGCCTAACTGCCTACTGAGCATAAGGAGCTCGGTTCGATTCACAGGTCGGAAAAGTGTGGGCTGCGGGATGTTGTAAGAGATACCGCGGTCTTGACATATAGGGCGAAGAAGGAACATGGGTGGTTTTTAGTCAGTAGAAGTCTAACACTCCCTTTCGCTCTGCCCAAGAGCTGGAGTTACTTGATGATTTCTCAACCCCAAAAAATATTGCGGTTTTCTTTTAGGAATTGCTTACTGTAGTAATCACGGAGTCTGAATTCTTGGTTCATGGCCATAGGTGCGTCTCCTTAAACATGAGAATCACACTAATATTATAAAGGCGAAAGTTTGTGAGATGTGTGAGTGTGTATGTTTGTTACTTCTTCACGTCTAAACGGCTGTAGCGATTTTAATAAAATTTGGCACGGAGTTAGCTGACACCCTGGATTAACACATAGGGTAGTTTTTATCCCGATTGTATCTTCCCGTGGGATGATTTTTGAGCTGTAGCGGGCGAAGCCGCTGGCAACAGCTGGTTAAATATAAATTGCAAAATGTGAGTGTATTAATGGGTATACCTCTGCCTACCTTTCGGAGAGTACAGGTGTGATGTTATGTTATCTGTATCAAATATTCTTATGCGTGTTCTTATCCATAGGAACATAGGAACCTTATAGGATTCTTAAGAGTGTGTCATGCTCGAATAATTTCGTTACCTTCAAAATGGTGGAGTGGAATGGTACTGATCCATGCGTCATGCTCGTGAACGGGTGCTGTCAGTTGTGACTGGTCACCTCTTAGCTGCCCCGGCTTGTTTGAATCGTCGTTTTTTATCTTTACTGTGGGCACTAAGTACACATCTTGCTTTAACGTTCTCACATTTATATACCATCTCAACATGAATGATGTAACCAAAGTTTTGTAACAATATTATGATTTAAAACAGTGTCCATGGAGTTTCTTGCCCTTATTCTCCTGAGATGCTGTGGAATGGGCACTTACAAGACGAATCTAACGACGTATATTTTATTACGCAGTCGGGTAAAAAGGAAGAAGTTCCATACTATTACGGTTTGCACAAATCTTCGCAATATACCAATTTATTTTTTAATTTTGTTTTTTACCCGACTGCGGCGAAGCCCAAAAGGAGGGTTATGTATTTGGCGTGTATGTATTATGTCCGTTTCTTTGTTCCCTCATAACTCCTAAACGAATGAAGGGATTTGAATAAAATATACGTCGTTAGATTCGTCTTGAAGGCGCGAGTGTCACTGGCTACATTAAAATTAAAAAAGAAAAGAAAATTGTGGATTTTATGGCCAATATAGCGTATATAAAAAATACAAAAAACCTTTACCATCGAGTAGGGTATCAAAATGAAGGGTTTTAAAAGGAGATTACAAAAATATAATACACTTATTTATGATTAAACTAAATTCAAAGTCACAAATCATATAAACAAAGACAAAAGTTAAATCATTTGCGAAGTTTTACGCGACCAACGAAAGAACAGACACAAAAGAACTATAAAGTAGAAAATAAAAAAAAAAATAGTTAAAAACTAAAAAACCTGACTGAAAAAACTGAAAAGCAAACAACAAGCACATTTTAAATTAAACAAAACTTGGAAGCAGGCCCATTTGAACATTAAATTATGAAATGAAATGAAAAAAAAATTGAATGGCCTGCTTCCAAGTTTTGTTTAATTTAAAATGTGCTTGTTGTATGCTTTTCAGTTTTTTCAGTCGGGTTTTTTAGTTTTTAACATTTTTTTTTTTAGAATAAAATTTATGGGATATTAAACTAGGAATTATATTTATTTTTTTTTATTAAAAGGAACATATTTTCTTAACTTCTATAATGCAACAAAAGATTATTAATTAAATGTCACGGACAAGTAGGCGTTTCGAACCGATATACTTTCGAACTAATAAATGACCGGACTAATGAGCAATCGTTGTAGGGTTTTTCGTAACAGGATTTTTCGCACAAACGTTACATCGCACCAATAAAGCATCGATGGAATAAAACATCGTACAACTGAATTATCGACACACCGTGTTCGATATAATAAAAATCGAATCATCAATTTTCGAAAACAAGTAGGGAACCCCACTCACATTTATTATGCCTTGTGAGTGGGACTTTAGCTTAGTTTATTTAGTTGTTCAACTATTCAAAAGGGCATGTAACTGGCCTACTTGAATTAAATGTTTTGATTTTGATCTACTACGTTTAAAATGGTTACCTAATCCTAATTAACTGTGTAATTGAAAAATATATTTTCTAACTCCGTAGTCGTTTCTGTTGCTTATACCAAAATGTAAATCAAATGCATTTGATTAAACGAAATAGAATGAAAATAAAATATACTTAGATAAATAAGGATTCACACTGAATGGCTCTATGGCTAAAAATAAACCTTAGTTAAACATTAAAATTGCTAGCACCTAAGTAACTGCCTGCTGTAATGACAGGTTATTGGCCCTAAGCCTCAGTACCTAGAAATATATCTATATACATGACAAAGGTTGTAAAATATCATAAAATGACGCACTACTAAGTACTTGCATCAACTATTTTCAATAAAACAATCTAATTTCTGCGCAAACGTTTCATTACATATTTTTACTTGCACAGAGCAGCTATATTGAGCATGTTGTAATCTGATAACATTGTTAAACAATGCATAAACAATGTTCCCTTTTCTAGGGAGTAAACAACTATCTACCTAGCTATTGATGCGTGGAATACAAAAAGGTCCAATCTTTTATCTGACTTTCACCTTTTTTGTTGCCCAAGTTACCTCGGCCTCTCTATTCTAATAAATTGATGGTATAACCAAACCAGCATTGTTGCTCGCAATGGGGGCTTTACGATCAGTTAGTGATGTTAACTGAAGTATTATCCTATAAAGGTCAGTTGGGAGTTCCGTCGCACTGACCACAGCGACGACCGCCAGAGCGCACGTTATCAAACCAACACGCTACACCTCTCTACACAAAAATCTCGAACGGGAATACCGGATACCGACGCAGTGCTAAGAAAATACAACTGTCTCTTTCCAACACATTGTGAAACACCCGCGTTTTTGTCTTCCATCCTTGTTCTCAACCGCGAAGCGATATCGTGCTATGCTTATAGTTAGAAATATGTAACTGAATAGTTTACTTTTGTGTGTAGTTTTGCCAAGTTGATGTCGTTCGAAATTAGAATCGCTGCATGTTCGTTGTTAGTAATGTGTGAAGTGAATTGAAACTCATTTTTACGTGAGCATAGTGTTTGGGAGTTTTTTTTTATTGTGCAAAGTGTAAAATGCGTTCGGCCGTGCGATGGCGCGGAAACGACACATATTTTAGATTCCAATAATGAACGAAAGTTTGTGATTTTTATGGAATATTTATGTGCTGTGTTTGTAGATAACAGTGATTCTTATTGTGAAAATGTTCAACGGGAGGTTTTCTTTATTTAACGTAAGTTATTAATTTTCATTTAATTTTTATAATATTTTTGTTTCTTACCTCAATTGTCGGGTAAATGAAATATTGCTTGACAGTCAATTTATTACCCTAAAGACACATTTCAACGAGATAATGTAAATATAAATAAGTGTTATCAAATAATTTTCCTTGTATCTGACAAACAAAGAGCTGGCAGGGAGCCAGAATAACACTTTAATTTTATCATTGGATACGGCGAGGGATCAATGGATTTAAAACATTAAAATAATAAAATAATTGAGATTGCAGTTATGTAAATAAATAACGGAATTTGGACAGTGGGTCGTCTTGGGGCGGTTTAGTTAATAATCAAATATTAAATACTTACATCAACAATATATTGTTGAAGAAAGTTCTAGGGGAGCAGAAGTACTTAGGTAGATCTTCTGTACAGTTTTTGATACAGCATTTAATTTGCAATAGTTCGATTCTGTAAATTATACCTACATTGAGGTAAAAGAAAAAGGAAAATCAGTGCTTAGCGTAATCATTCTGGGAAGTTAGAATAAGAATATTTTTTCCTACACCCTTCTATGAATCCCAAATTTTAGATTGAAAACCTTATTTGGTTTGTTGGATTCTGAGTAGCTCATCAAATGCCAATTATTGAATATCGTTTAGTCAATGCACTTGGTAAAAACTGAGTTAACATTTGTATTTGTTTTACTTGATGTATGTTTAGACTTAACAAAAGCATTTGACGCAGTGAATCACATCCTTAGTCAAATCCACGTATTGTCATGGTAATTTGGTTTGGTGGAAATAGCAGACGAATAGTAATACTGATCTATTTACCACCAAAACAGCATCAATCCGTTACGCACACAAGGAGTTCCACAAGGTTAACTTTTGAACCTCCTACAGTTTGAATTTTCTGAGATCAGTCCCACAGTTATTCCTGTTTTCTTGAACTTTGATTTGAAATTCACTTCACCTTTCGGCAGTACTTATTTCATGCTGTCTTAGTGAAACCTAAACATATAATATGCCATCACTCAACTATTAGTCGCCATTTCAGTTCAGTTCACAGACCTGGCGATACGTGTTTACAAAGCTACCCATGGCTTGTCTCTTTATCAGCAGTAACACAATGTGGGATCCATTGTTGCTCATCCTCGTGCATATCAGGTGGCGCTTCCCTCGCAATATATTATACTCGCTAGAACTTCGCACGCGACTTCGACCGTAAAAATTGTGATAACGCGGCTAATATGCACCATTTATATATTATCTAGCTCTCTGCCAGTGAAATAATTTTTAGAATTTGATTATTTGGTTTGGGAGATTTACAAACTTACAAACAAATATTAGCTCTCTAAAATATTAGTAACTGTAGATTTGTATACACAGTCGGCTAACACCAACGCAACATGACATTATGCTAGTTTGTTTTTCCTTTCGTACTGATAAGGAGACTTAGCCAACGATAGATTCTAGGAAAGATGACAAAAGACGTCGTAGCATATCACATAGCCATAAAAAATACCCCAATCAGCTAATAATGTTCCCACTGCTGGGGAACACTCTCTATCGAAGGGAAGACCGATATAAACCGAAAAAAAGAATTGAGTAAACACAGAAGAATGATTATAATGAGGAGCTGATGGTAATTCCTAGTCAAGCTGACTACCAGCTGTGTGATTATTTCAAAATCCTTGAGCTTATCATCCATGGGCGTTATATCAGTCATTGTGAATACCTATATCGACCTGTAGCAAAGTATGCTAGCATCCATAGATATATTATATTGGCTTATAAAGATTTATTTTTATCTTTATTCTTTGTAGATATGGGTTCTGAGAATATTTACAATACAATCGGAGCGAACTCAAGACAAAGGGTGTGTGATACATAACATAATGTTTCTGAGCTTGACTAGTTTGTAACAAGAGGCAATCGATTTTCAAGGTCTAGCTTTTGCGAAATATGCTTTAATAATAATTATGTTATTTACTGCAAGCCTAATTTGATTTCGAAAATACGCAAGAAATCAGCACTGACAATAGTTTTAATTAGAGAGAAAGCATATATGCATTCTTTCAGGGGGATGTTTAGTTAATAGTAACAAATAACAACATGTTTTTAAAACTGCCTCATTGGTGTAAATCTAAATCTTAATTTTATTGGGATTTTGTGTCCATTTTTTGGAAATGGGATAGCCCTACTGACTTAAACGTAACCCACGTGCTAAATGCACACACGAAAAGGATATTCTGAGAAGCAAACGTTCGGAAAGTCTCAATTTAGAAATAACCTAAATATCTAACCTAAGTACGGCTACCTATTTAACCATAGTTTGTTACATTTAACCTTACAATAAACCACCAAATGATTCATGACCAACAAGTAAACTCCAGTTATTCATCGTAACAACCAGTCATCACGTTGCCTCTCCTGTTGGGTCCATATGGGTCGGGAACAAGGTCGTCTTTAAGAACATATCCGCCGGTTAACTGGCCTCCTCCGGCATCTTTGACTAATAAGATAATCTTCCCACAAGTGCAACTAACTAGAATATTTGTGGTACCTACTTGGTAACAGGAGGATGGCTGTCAACAACTATTTGCTATTTAATGGGAGGTCGTTTACATTTTTGGTGTAGGGATATTGAATTTTGAGATGGTGGGTGTAAAATGTCAGTTTTGATTGAGTCATGTTTTGTGCTTACAGGTCGAATTATTAAAGGTGATTTGATTGCTTGATATAAATTCAAACCAAATGTCGGTACTTAATTAACTTAAGAATCTTAATAATTAATTTGAGTTTCCTTGACTAAAACGTTATAAACTAGCAATGTTATGTTTAACAATTAGAGTACTTAATCAACAACAACAAGAAGTCAGTTAAAGTCAGTTAACATCAGGTTAACTGACTTTAAAAAATATGATTCTAATTAGTCCGTCAGTTAGATTTTCGAAAAATATTGGATACTTATTTTTTATTTTATCAAATCAATAGAAATTGACAAAGATAAAACGCGGCAAAGATTTGAGTGGGGGTTTGTGACGTCACTAACCACTAAAATGTCTTAGAATATGACGTCACACGAGTTTTCAAAGCACTGCATCGTCTTCATTGTTTGCTTACGTGAAAAAAGAAAAAATACGTGTCCAATATTTTTTGGAAATCTATCTGACGGACTAATTAGATTTTTTAGTTAACTACTCTGTTATTAATATTAATTTATCACGCCCGTTTAGTATCTACTCAAATCCTTTCACGTTGTGAAACAATTTTCTTTTGGCTAGTGGAAAATCATCAAATAACCCCTCCCGCTCTTGGGCAGACCGAAAGGGAGTGTCAGACTTCTACTGACTAAAACCACCCAAGTTCCTTCTTAGCCCTATATGTCGAGGCCGCGGTATCTCTTACAACATCCTGCAGCCACGTTGTGAAACGTTATATTAACTTTCTGTATGATTTATTAATTGGCTGTTTGAAAATCTTCGAAGGGTTAGACAAAGGTGTCCTAATAGGTACCTACTACACCCACAATTCGACAGTCATTTTGAAGTCCTAATTATTAGGTGGCGCACCTATTGCCAGCAACCGAGAACAAATTCAGACTCCATGGATGCTACTGACAAATCCCTGGCGGAAATATCCAATAACACTTTGCCCTGCCTGGAAATCGATATGCAATTACCCAGGTCCTCAACAGTAGACTAACGAGACGGTCCTACCAGCTATAATAAGGGTTATAATGCTACAATGGGGGATCAAAAAAATATGATTCTAATTAGTCCGTCAGATAGATTATCGAAAAATATTGGAATGTTTTTTGTTTTATCAAATTAATAAAAAAATACTAAGATAAGACGCGTCAAAGATGAGTGGGGGGGTGGTGTCATTTGTAGGTAAAAAATGTACTAACATGTGACGTTTTCGAGGAGTTCTTAATTTTTTGTTTATGTGAAAAAAGAAAACATACGTGTCCTATATTTTTTGGAAATCTATCTAACGGACTAATTAGGATTTTTTGTTCGATCCCCTATTGATCTCTTTATTTTTTAGTAAGTACTAAAATGTTGACTTTGATTCCAAATGCATAATGCATTCGACCTGTAGCACAGCGCAAGTCAACCTGTCTAATGCCTTATTCATATCACGTGTTGTTCCGTTTGTATTGACTGTTACTTAGTTCTCGTGTAAAAACCTCATTTCGGAAAACCCAAGCCGTTGCATTTTTGGTCACTAGTGATATTCACAACTTTAACACTAGAAATAAGCATATATAATAATATAATATAATATTCCACAATGCGTTTAAAGCCAAAGTAAAATCTAATCTTTGCCTAAAAGCTTTCTATTCCATTAACGACTACTTATATGCCAAGAATAGTTGGTCGATGAGTTGAACACAAGACAATGTTTGTTATTTGTTTGTTATAAGCATGTTCTTTCTCCAAGATTGACTGATGTCTTGTCTTTTTTTTAATTATTACCTTTAATTATTAATTAAAATTTGCGTCTGTAGTCTAGTAGTACTTGCACCTTACTTTTGTATCGAGTCTGGTTCTTCTAACCAACATAACAGACAGATGTGTTGCTGGGGAGTTTGTTCCGTCACTTCTTCTTTCCAGGTAAAACGCTAGGAAGAGTCGAAGGGACTGTCTCTTGTAAATAAAGTAAAGTAAATGTTAACGTTCGAAAAGTGCTGATTATCAGCCTAGTTTGAATAAATGAGTTTTGATTTTGTATCCATTTATTTAAACATTTCATAGGAATCATGGTGTATCCCAGGTAGTAGGTGTACGAGCATTGTTTATGAGTATAGATGGATGAGCATTGTTTAATCTACTGCTGAATCAGCCAATTCGCATTTTCCATCGGAATAAATAGGATCTAGACCTACAAACTTTCAACACCATTTTACCAGGAATGGGAAATGTATCTACATTTCCCATTGATGGAGAGGGAGAGTAAGATCTAAGAAAAGCTGGATGGAGTGTGTGAGGAATGATAGTAAGGAAAAAATAATAAATGATAGCGTGACGACCGACAGGGCAGGATGGAACAAAAATACGTTGTGACGACCCCAATTAAGATGGGATAAAGGCAGGAAGAGAAATATGTGGTATTCAATTTTAATTTGTTGTTTGTATGAGGGGAAACATAAAATATAAAAAAATAAATAATAATCATTTTTTATAAAATCCTCCCTTATTGCTTCTACCTTCGTTATATGAGAAACCCTTGTACTACCCTTATCAAGCTTTTGTGTCCACTGTGTACGTTACTTGACGGTACATTTAGAATTTCACAATATTCTACAACAGGATAATTAAATAAAATTACTACTAAACAAACATGTGAATGAAGAACGTTGCGTTGACCGACACTCGTCAGCTCTGGCTGATGACGTCATTTTCACTATAAATCGTCTAAATATAACCGGGATGAGCTCGATGTGACACACAGGCCTCACTGAATAGATCATTATTTGTTGTAAACACTTTTAAAAATATGTGTTTTTTTCGGATACTTAAAGGGTCGAGTGGAAGGTGTAAACGGACCCTTTCCGTAGTTGTCGACTAAGCATTCTGTACATCAAGTTACACTAGGCTAAAATTGTAACTGGGAAACCACTTTTTTATTGCGGTAAAAATTCCGTATATGGATTATGATATGATATTAAGATAGGATATATGATTGGATTCAGCAACAGTTCTCCTACGACCGATTCGCCATTGGACTGTTCATCGACAGAATGATTCCTTTATTTCCGTTTCCCCAGCAGGGTCTTTCACCTATGGACATTTCGCCGACAGAACCTTTGCGTCACTTTCGACGACAGCGCTTTCCAGCTTCTAAATGTTTCACCGACACGACGATTAACCTATAACTCTTTTGACTACAGACCTGTTCTATGACGAAGAATTCGCCGTCAATCTTAAGACAAATAATATTACAAAAAATTCACATTTCTGTCTACAGCTTACAACACAAAATCAGTGAAATAAAATAAACATTCATTATTTTCTATTCGTCTAGTGATCGCATGCGTGACTGCTGAGCATGAGCTCAAGGGTTCGATTCCTGGATCGTGCAACATGTTATTGCTTTTTTCGTCATGAATGTCTCGGTGATGAAGCCACGGAGTGTGGATTTGTCCCCTTTTGATGGCAATTACTCCTCCTACATAAGCTTCGGTGAGAGATACCAATTTATTATTTTAAAACCATAATCAGGCCAACATTATCTTCCATGTGCAGAATAGGGGATCGAACTGGGTCAAAAATATATGATTCTAATTAGTCCGTCAGTTAGATTATCGAAAAATATTGGATACGTGTTTTTTTGTTTTATCAAATTTATAAAAATGACAGTTTTCGAGGCATTGTATCGTCTTTATTTTTTTTTTGTTAAAAAGGAAAAAAATATGTGTTCAATATTTTTTTGAAATCTATCTGACGGAGCCTTGCTGGTATTGTAATAGGGGAACCCCTTATTACAATATCAGCTATTACGTATCTTTTTAAATGTCAGTGGCTATCATAGTGTCCATCAATTAACTGTCAAAAATGGTTCCATTTTGTACTAAACCATAACCAATTTGACAGTTAATCGATGAACACTATGATAGCCACTGACATTTAAAAAGATACGTAAGAAATATAGAAATATACGCAATAGCCCTGATGTTCAAAGTATAATATCGCACTAGAATATAGTGTTTAATAATATTTAATCAGACCGGTTCCGCATTATTGCTGCATCTAGGAGCATTTGAGTTGCACGCACGCATCACGCCCTATTTACTTGTGAATAACATTAAAATTGTTCATCTTATTTAATGTCATCTAACTCTTATTTAGTTCTTGGTTGATGAGAAATATTCTTTGTGAAAAAACAGTGTTCTACTGCAAAAAATCTTAAAAAAAAGTTTTTTTTTTTAAAAGACATAATTACTATGTTATTTTATTCGAAAATAATTTTTCAGATTGACTTTTCCTTCTTATTGAGATACCAACAGTTCATTTTCGGCACTGACTCGTTCTTTTTCAGAAACGTTTGAATTTTAGCTTTTTTCAGTCTATCTACATAATATTTGTGCCGCGGATGTCACATCGGGAATATCAGATAACCTCTGAACTCCATGAAAGTCTAGTGAAACAAGCTATGAACGAATGCACTTAGAACAGTTGAAGCCGAATATGTCGACAAGCAACGGACTGAGTTTTTCTCGAATTGCTTGATAATTAATACCATGTTCAAGATTTTTTTTGACTAAGTACTTAATTTAGTGTGTAATTTAGGTTAATACAAGTCAGTCCTAACAACTATGTTACACAAACGTTGCGTATACATTCTGTAGTCAACACTTATTTATTTAGAAAATACGAAACCTGTTCACTTTCTAAGCGCCCAAGAAAATATAATTATGCTGCTTGAAAGCGAAGAAAAATAAATTTACCTTAGCTATTAAGTATTTGCATGAATTGCTGTACTTTACATTGGTTCTTTTATAAAATAACTAGTTGATGCCCGCGGCTTCGCCCGCTTCAAATTATACACTAAAATGTTACTCGAGAAACACTCTTTAAATTGGTGAAAACAGCATGAAAATCGGTGCAGTAGTTTTTGAGTTTATCGCGAACAGACAGACAGACGCGGCGCTACAAATTAAGGATTTGGTCACTAATGGAAATAAATCGCCAGCACCGTATATCCGGCATCAATTAAAACGGGAAAGTGGCTCAAAATTTTATAATCAGAGTCAATTAAAATAACAATGGCTGCTGGACAATGGGCATATGCTTCCAACACAACGAATATAGGTGTTATGGAACGGTTGGCGTCAAAAGTAGATTAAAATAATTAACAAAACACCGTGGCTTTTTGATAGAGAACAGTCAGTTAGTTTAATATAAAATAAATGCTTTATTAGGAGAATCCTAATAGGATAAAAATATGAATTACCTACGTTAACAATTCGTAAAATGGTCACAAAGCTAATTGGCAACTCATGGTATGAGCTCTGCGATCGCTCTTCATCACGACTTGCTACGGTGAAGAAATGCTCTAATCTCTTAATGCTGCTTTAGCTCGTTCCATGTCAGTGAGAAACATCCATTGCTTTACATAAAGCGAGACTAAGGTCAGTCCCATTTGTAATAATAAACAATACCTTATGAGTCAGTAGACCATTAAAATAAATAAAACCCCACCACATTAATATAACCAAATTGAATGACAAACGAGCTGCGTTACGCGTGGGACAACAATTAAACGGGCGGTCTGCGCACGAGCCGCTCAAACCATACATCACACGGAATGACATAATTTAATCGCTACCATTCAGTAAATGCAATTAGTGCATCATAAAACTACAAAGTGTTATTGGGTTTTTCCAACAGTAATGACTCGGTAGTTTGGATTGTGCCAATGATAGCAATGGTCATCATCATCAGCCTATATTATATTGCCGGTTCTTCTCCTTAGGAATCGACCAATGCACCGAACCGTGCCCCTTTTTACCGACGTTTTGTAAGTGCCCATGTAGGCCTATGTGAAATAAAAAATATTTTGATTTTGATTTTGATTTGATTTTGATTTTATAATGTTCCCACTACAGGGACTTAGGCCTCCTCTCTAGGAGAGTGATGAGCTATAATCCACCACGCAGGCTCAGTGCGGGTTGTGATGACTTCTCACATATCTTCGATTTTTTTGGTTCTATTAAGACATGCCGGTTTCCTCACGATGTTTTCCTCCACCGTTTTGAGAGCAGCGGTGATGAAATAAATTACACAAAGTAATGCGTCCGCCTATTATTGTTCGAACCCACAACTTACTGTTCGTAAGTCGGGGCCGCCACCACTGGGCCACCGCTGCTCTCACCCCCCAATGGTCACGCCTCCATATAATTTTGGTCATCTCATCGGAGGTTAGCAGAATACAGATTCAATCTCTCTTTCCTATCTCTCATATAAACCGTTGGAACGGCAATCCAACACGATTGGTCGGTGAGAAAAAAGGCACAGGACCAAAGTTTTACTATTTTAGTTGTAAGAAAAGGCTGTGGTGTGGTTATCATACTGCCAAGTTCCAAACTACAGGCTGCTTTTGAGATATTCCTTTTAATCGAAGCCAAGACCCCGCGCTCCTCGCTTAATTTATATGAAAAGAAGAGTAAAGGATTACTTATTCAGTTTCTAGTTGACTTCCTCGTTGATCTAGTGATCGCAAGCGCAACTGCGGAACAAGAGGCCCAGAGTTGGAGCCCCGGGTCGGGCAAAGCGTTAGTGAGTTTTGCCGTCACGAATTTTTGAGTAGCAGCCAAGTATACTGGATTTGTACCCGCTTGTCCTCTATTTGTACCCGCTTGTCCTCTATTTGTACCCGCTTGTCCTCTATTTGTACCCGCTTGTCCTCTATTTCACAAGACTTAGACAGATTGCAACAAAACTTTTCAGATTTACTACCTTGTAGAAACTAGAACAACTTACCGTGCGTTCAAGCATTTTTGTAATACCTTTTATTGGAATCAAATATAACAGCTCACAACTTAGGACCCAGTAATATTAATGACAACAATATCCGTGGTGCTAGGCAACTGGGCTTATCCCAGTTGTATACGTCCCTGTGTGCCTATTGGCCTTGTTCTTTTCTGTCTTCTGCTGATATGGAGGGAAGTGGACATTTCTGTTTTTCCTACTCCTCCGCTATTCTTTTCTGATTAATTTCGTTGCGGGATCCAAGACAGTCAAATCATTTCTCTGGGACTTCGTCGAGCTTCATTGTCTCGGCGCTTTTCTTGTGGTCGCCACCGTTGATTCTGGCTTACAGAAGTTACAGTGGTTTGGGAATAGTGAGGCGGGCTTGTCTCATTAAAAAAAAAAGACTTAGACATACATACGTGATGTTATGTTATGAATTTATGAACCTCGAAACAAAGCGCTTCAATACGCTTATTCAAATAGTACCTAAATCAATATAATTCCCACTTTACATTTAACTTAGGTTTTTTTAACAGTTTTTTTGCACGAACTGTTAGCAGAGACCGCGCGTCTTTCTAAACCGATGCGCGTGCGCATGACCCGTTAATTAAAAGAGGTCGGCGGCGGCGCGTGTCGCTAACACAACGCACTTAGTACCAACGATATAATTGAATCTGTATGATAAGGTTAAACAATAGTGATGATAATATAGACCTGTCACTTTAAAAGCTTCTAAGTGACACGCGCGAAAGACTATTTCATGGGATAAAATGAACTTAGAGATCAGTAAAGCAAGACAAACCTGTTCAGGTGGAGATTTATGGATGACTCTGGAGTGTGAATAGGTGTTGTCCCACAAACTATGGGAAACTTGATAGTAAGTCCTGCCTGTCCTATTGCTTGCACATCACAGGAGCTGACGCTACTGAAAGTGTTAAACTCGTCGCCAAAAGAATTCGGTCGGCAAAACCTAAATTTAAATTGTCACCTAACGCTAAGAAGAAGATAAATCAGTAAGGCCACGTGTACATTCGTTAAGGTAGCTAATCATATTTCAATAAAAATACAACCTGGACAAATACCTGCAAATTGCAAAAAAAATTGAAAATTTGGATTTTAGCGGGCGACCCTAGTACTTCTTCCCCCATGATTTCGCCGTTAGCCATGTTCAACCAATCCCACAGAAGATTTCAGTAGTTCTTGTGGGCAATCAAACGTGTTTCTGTAGTAGATATATTTATTCCTGGTTCACCACAATATTTTTTGGGATCCTGTTGCTAGTGTAAAGTAACTGTGTAAAGCGATTCTGCTTGGGCATAACATGAATAAACGGCTTACAATCACCGTCTGAGCAAAAAACGTTACTATGACGTCATTTGTTTTGTCCAAAAAAGCAGTTACCTAGTTTAAATAACGGAACACTGTTTATTACAGCAATTACTTATAATGAAATGCTCAATCTAGTTCATATTGAAGAAGAACTAATCTTTGCATACTTTAGGCCTGCTATGCGCGAGGAATGTTACGGGCTTGTTTGGTTCTGATTAGGGATGCCCAATTTTTTTATTTGAATCGATTTTACTCGATCTCGGAAGATCACAATTTTGTAAAAATAATAAAAAGCACAGCTTGCATGCAAAATTATGTATTTTAAGTCTTATCACTGTGTTTCGTAATACCCGGTAAAAAATGGGTTATCGTCGTCAGATAGGCAGCCGCAGTTTATGTTATATGCTGGGGGTTAATTCAGCTGCAACCTGGACTTAGGCTGGAAGGCGACAGATGATAACAGCAGATGATGATGGCTATAAGGAAAACTGCTATTCATTAACACAAACTTACTTCACACTCGCACCACATCGCAACAACCTTAAGAGACAACGTATAAATTACAATGATGAAGAAGGTAGGGCACGCTGAGCTGACCCTAAACTGCTCGTTCACGTTCTGTGTCGTCATAGTAAGCTAACCTTAGTTCTCAGAATAATTCGAGTACCTACCACAGTTTAAAATACAGGTTCTCTGCAGTTACTGCACGATGCATTTGTTGTAATACAGCATATGAATAACTAGGTGTTTCTTCATCGTTTGCGGGTGTTCGGCTGACCCTAAACTCGTGAGTTCACGTCTCGTTTCGTCATTCAAAACTAACCGCAGTCCTTCATACCTACCTACTACCAATGTTTGTTTAAAGTAACTGTCATTTGCTGAGTTAGTTATTAGTGTCACGTAGTTCAATGCAATGCATATTTTGTTGTGCTAAACAGCATTCATAATAATACATTTAGGTATTCATGTTTTTGTTAACTTAGAATTCATAAAAATGCTAATCTTAACAGAAGAGCATGCTGCCATTTGTCAGATGTGTGAGGAACCAGGAAATGATGATGGTTCTATTATGTACCTACCTGCACGAGGGAATTGTCCGGTCACTCTTTCTTAAGACGACCCGCCAAACACGACATGTGTTTGGCTTAGAATATTCTCAAATATTTGTTAAGTTGCGTTTAAGAATAAACTTTACATTCGTGGCACACAGTTCTTTTTGTAAATTCACAGTCAACCGCTTATCGGAATAATAATAAAATTTAGAACTACAAATATTTTTCTTTCTTCTATGCTACGAGTAGGAAGGCATTGTCAGTGTCAAAATGCTACCACTTAGGTGCAGATGTCTGTATCTAAATTGTGCTGCGGGTAGATCTATACAGCACCAATGAATATACAGCGGAAACTGATCAGACAAATATTGCAAATGATTCTGGATCAATTGAGCCCAGTTTATCGTTAAAAGAGATACGGGTAAAAGGCAACATTATGAAATGCTCTCGATTGCAAACATGACCGCCACAGAACAAGAGGATCTGTACCTATTTTGTATGGGGATGTAATCTACAAGGTTCTGACCTTGTGGTTTCGTGGTCGTCGCTTTGCCTGTAGTCTAAGATCAGAACCACATAAATATTCACACTTTTGATTAACTAGTGACCCGCCCTGACTTCCCGACATTCTAATGAAGAAAATGAGGACAACGGTTAGCAATCAAATTAACATTTTCTTTCATTCACCCTGACAATTATGAACACAACCAAAAAGCATCCCAAATAGTTCCCGCCTCCAGAAGGAGACGAAAGCATAGGTCTAGCAGTTACCTTTTCTCGTTTAAACTTTTTTATTTAATTACAACTTGTAACATTCACAACCAATGCATTCACGCACAAGCTCTGAATGCGTCCAAACTTAAAACGTGATTTAACACCCCAAAAAAGAAGTTTCTGAAATAGTTTGTGGAGGAGTTACTTAGTTTGATGTACGGAATGCTTGGTTGATTGCGTCGTAAAGGTTCCGTTTACGCCTTGTATGTGAAGCAGGCCTGACAAATAACGTGTCCAGTAGTTTCTTGACCTGTATCTGTCTTGTTGTAAGATGTTGGCTGCTTATTAGGAAGTGTATGATTAGTCTTTATCCTGTTTTGGTGAACCTAGGCTTAGAGAGCAAGACTTTGAAATTGACAGCATGTAGCCGTTAGGAGTTAGGAGTGTACTTATCGCTTAGTTATCATGTAACACTGCATACTATATTGTATTTGTACAATCGGTTAACAAAAAAAAACGAATTAGTCCGTCAGATAGATTTCCAAAAAATATTGGACACGTATTTTTTCTTTTTTCATGTAAACAAACAATGAAGACGATACAGAGCTTTGAAAACTCGCGTGGCGTCATTTTCTGAGACATTAGTATGACATTCTTTAGCGGTCAGTGACGTCACAACCCCACACTCATATCTTTGACGCGTTTTATCTTCGTCAATTTTCATTGATTTGATAAAACAAAAAATACGTATTCAATATTTTTCGATAATCTAACAGACGGACTAAATAGAATCATATTTTTTTAAGTCAGTAAACATCCCTTTAAGTTATTTTAACTTGATGATGATGATTTTTTTTATGTCAGTAAACATCCTTACTAATTTACTTGATGATGATGATTTATTTATTTATTTTTGCTGCGCATGAGGTGCTGGGTTAAATTCCCAGGTCGAGCAAAGTGTTATTGAGTTTTTCCATCATGTTGGCAATAGGCTCGCCCCTAATTACATGGGGCTTAAACACAACTGGCAGAATGTGGGTGTACATTGGGTAGTTACCTTTCCCTTCGGGGATTATGGATGTGATTTTTATGTTAATAAAACAGAATAATCCAAGCTATTGCACAGACAAAACACAAACTAAAAAGGTAATTTGTTCTAGTTTACTACTACTAGAACAAATTTCCGTGCGTTCAAGCATTTTTGTCATACCTATTATTGGAATCAAATATCAAGCTCACAACTTAAGACCCAGTAATATTAATGACAACAATATCCGTGGTGCTAGGCAACTGGGCTTATCCCAGTTGTATACGTCCCTGTGTGCCTATTGGCCTTGTTCAGTTCTGTCTCCTGCTGATATGGAGGGAAGTAAAAATTATGTTTTTCCTACTCCTCCGCTATTCTTTTCTGATTAATTTCGTTGCGGGATCCAAGACAGTTAAATCGTTTCTCTGGGACTTCGTCGGGCTTCATTGTCTCGGCGCTTTTCTTGTGGTCGCCACTGTTGATTCTGGCTTACAGGAGTTACAGTGGTTTGGGAATAGTGTGGCGGGCTTGTCCCAATAAAAAAAAAAAAAAAAAAAAACTAAAAAGGTATGATAGAAATATGAAATAAAATACAGTATAAAAATAACGATGATGCCATCTAGCCGATTTCTACAGCGATTGCATTTGGTGACTTTCTAGTATGGTAGTCTAGAGCTTTGGTCGTTATGTATGCTGATCTTTAACTTAACATGCCAGCGGGTGATGAATCGTCCATACCAACGTAAGATTCTCCTAAGCTATAATAAAACTTATTAGGTAGCGATGTCCATTTTAGTAGTATGTCTTATGTCATTTTTGAATGTCGAAAAAGAGTTGGCGCTATGCCCACCTGTTTTTTTCTTAGCCTATGTTGTCCCACTGCAAAGTCCTCCCCCAATAACCTTCTACTCCCTTCCTAATTTGTATTATTGAACTTTGATTTTTATTAGACTTGTATTTTATTAAGTGGGTCTCAAACATATATAGTTAAATGTAGATGTGCTATAGGTGGATCTGTGTCAAAAACTTCGCAGGGTAGAAGGCTTGCTTTGATTTTTGATTTTACAAATCAAACCATAAGGGTGATTCCTGACTAAAAATAATATAATTCCAATTAGTCCGTCTGTTAGATTATCGAAAAATATTGGATACGTATTTTTTTGTTGTTTTATCAAATCAATAAAAACTGACGAAGATAAAACGCGTCATAGATTTGGGTGGGGGTTTGTGACGTCGCTCACCGGTAAAAAATGTCATACTAATGTCTTAGAATATGACGTCACACGAGTTTTCAAAGCACTGTATCGTCTTCATTGTTTGTCCATCAGTTTTTGAAAATCTATCTGACGTACCGATAAGATTTTTTTGTTAAGGATAGGAATATCCGAAGCCGGTGATTGATCGATAATAGCTATATAAATCTCTACACATCTGATTGGTTCCCGGAAAACATATGTTGCCTTATCTAGGCGGAAAAACCATTCATGAAAAGTTATTATTTCAGTCAGTACACAGATCACAGCCGCTCGTATAAATACTCTGGTAATAGAGTACCTAGTTATGTAAAATACATAATTAGCTGTAACGACCGATTATATACTTTACTACTTTTGTTTACTTGTTTACCTCGTGTCATATAAATCTGTTTATGTAGTTAGTGTGGAAAATGTTATTTTTAGCACGTATTTGCATTTATCTGCCTGCCTTTTGTCAACTATCTTGTATAGAACAACTGCCTATCTGTAGGGCTATTGCGTATCTTTTAAATCATAGTGGCTATCATATTGTCTATGGATTAACTGTCAAATTGGTTATGGTTTAGTACAAAATGGAACCATTTGATAGTAATTGAAAGGCACTATAGGTTAGCCACTGTCATTTAAAAGATACGCAATAGCCCTGCTGGAGGCCTTTTTTTGTGGAGGTTGGTAAATCATCAAATGGCTCCCCCCGCTCTAGGCAGAGCGGTGGGAGCGTCAGACTTCAACTGACTAAAAACCACCCATGTTCATTCATAGCCCTTTGTGTCGAGGCCGCGGTATATCTTTCGAACAACCCGCAGGTATTTGGAGGCCTGAAATGGCTCTTTTAGCAGAATCCTATTAGGATAATAATATAAATCAGATTACAAATTTTAAAATGGTCACAGACGCAGTTAATATTGTAAAAGTTTACTCTGTAATTATTTTACGAATGCGAATGTGGTAATAAAGTTGTTGTAACTTAAAACCCTTTCAAAGTGATTGCTTTTTGCCTGTTTGGCATAATTTATTTTAAATAGAACAAAAACAACCTATGATGTACCTAGTTATTTTTAGACTGTTCTGGTGTTAATAATGTTAGCACATATAAAGTAGAGTCTGTTCAAATCCTCGTTTCCAGTTGATGTTATTTCAGAAAAGTCAATATTAAAATTTACTCTATGACGGGTGGAATAAAGTTGATTTTAAATAAGCTAGTACTTGCAGGCTAATGTAAAAATCCGATAAATTGGTGTTGTGGCGTAAGCTGAACCGAACTACACGTGTTCTCTATGTGGTATTTTAGTTAATTATCTGTTATTGTTTACATTTATGGAAACTAAAACACGAATGTAGAATATCTAATAATAGCCTTTGAACAGAGTTATTGTACGAGATAATGACTTGTAAAGGCGTCTAATAAATACATAATAAATCACTGTATTGTTTCCACGTGTAAATTGGTACCCAACTAACTTTACTTAAAATTGATGACACACTTACTGCCGCACTCAGAGAGCTTTAATGATTACTTAGGCCATCACTTAGTAAAGGCTTTGACAGTTTTGTCATACAAAAGTATGTCAAATCTTTACTTGGTGACGGCTTAAGTTATCATTAAATTTCTCTGAGAACCGCAGTTATTTTTTACTGTGATTTAGTTCGTATAAAACGATTTCCCTGTAGTACTTAGTTTTTTAATGGTTTAGACAAGTCACATAAGGAAAATGAAGATGATAGTAGACTATTTCACAATGTTTTGGAATATGTTTAATCTGATAAATGTGTAGATGATAAAATAAAGAAAACAAATCAACAATGGATGGACTGTGTATTGTGTAAAGGATGATAATTATGGCAGGAAAGGAGGTATCCCATGAGATGACAAGTAACCGATAAGTATGGAAGAAGAGGATTTGGTGGGGATGAGGAACAGGGTGTAAAGTTCCTCATCCCACACAGAAAAGTCGCGGATAACTTTGATAGCGCGATGTAGGAATTGCTATTAGTGCGCATCTGTTGCAATAGATTGCTGGCTGGCAGTATGACTCGCTGCTCGAAGGCTTGAGGAGTTGATGATGTGTGAAGTAGCTGCACGAAGGCTGCGCTGACGTTCATGCTCGGGGTCACCACTTTGGGGGGTCGGAGGAACAGGGTGTAAAGTTCCTCAACCCCCATAGAAAAGGGAGGATCCTCCGGCCAGACGGGTGTTGTGTCTGGTGGGCTAACTGCCTCTGGTTGACCTGCGAGCACGGTCCGGATGCCATACGGTAGGCGACTAACCGTCCTCAAGAAGTTCACGTTTGAGCCAGGCTTTTCAAGTGGCCAAGAAATTGTGATGGACTGCGGTCGCCAAGCTCCTCATGCATCAATAACTGCTTGATCTTCTCATTAGACGCGGTGAGTCGCTTGATTAGTTCGGTCTTCGGTCTTTCATACTTGTTAGTGGCGGGCGGGGGACGACCACAAATGAATTGCGATAAGGACAAGACAATGATGCTGATAACTACCTAGAGATAAAAATAACGTAGATTTTTACGCGGAGTTTGATTGGTATCGCACTAATATTATAGGCGAAAGTTTGTGAGTGTGTGAGTGTGTAAATTTGTTACTTATTCACGCAAAAACTACTGAACGGATTTAGATAAAATTTGGTGCGCAGATAGTTTATAACCTGGATTAACAAATAGGATAGTTTTTATCTCGATTTTATCTTTCTGTGGGATAAATTTCGAGCTGTAGCGGGTGAAGCCGCTGGCAACAGCTAGTTAAGTTATAAATGTGAGTACTTAGTAGTTTTCAAACAAAATCCTGTAGAATTAAACTAGAAGGTCAACCAACGAACACCTTAAAAGTTAAACAAGGAAAAATTTTTCAACTAAGTAGGTATTTTGTACAACCATCACATCACTATTTATTTTTATTGTTGACTAAGATACTTCGTTTGAAAAAGATACTTCCTTTTTATTGTTGTTGAAACTTGAATCACATATTATCGTAAAGTTCCTGGTACTTTGTAGTTTACCTTTTGTAGTCACGTTGGTTAAAAATATTCAAAAATTTGGAATTATTCTGTCATGCAGTTCATGCGAAACTTTGCCACTGCTTATGTAAGATGATAAATCATTTTCGCTTTCAAAGATATTTAAATATTGTTTACTGATTTATTTGCTATTGGTTAATACGGTATGTCTTCTTGTATCATGCGACGTTAATCCTCTATCGGCTGGCTTCTCCATACTGTGCCTCTAACCAAATCTTCTTCAAAACACATTAAACTGTGAAATTATGGGGTCTATCTCAGGATTTCCCTTTATGGTACTTATCTAGAGAAAAAGTATCTCATTTTAGTATAATCACCAAGTAAAGTTCCCACTGATTAGCTCGCACTGTGTTTCTAATATGTTAGGAGGCAGTCAAAGGCGCGTTCGTGTTCCAAGCGCGCCTCAAAGAGATGTCAGCAACATGCAAGGGCCGACGCCCGTCGGGGCTGCGGGATGTTGTAAGAAATACCGCGGCCTCGACATAAACGGCTAAGAAGGAACATGGGTGGTTTTTAGTCAGTAGAAGTCTGACACTCTTTTTCGCTCTGCTCAAGAGCGGGAGGAGTTATTTGATGATGGGGTGGGAAACCCCCCAGAAAAACATGGCCACCACTTCGGGTCCAAGTGCGGGCTGGTGGAAGTCCCTTCTCCTTACATTTTTTGTTCTAGGTCATGTTTTGGTGTACTAATCGAGACAACCTATCCATTTCATTTTTTTTTTCATTTCATTTATTTCAGTAACAATTTTTACATCGTATCGAAATAATAATAATAATAATAATAATAATAATAAATTTATTCAAAGTTAAGTTTGGTAAAATACAACATAAATCTTAAAAATAATCTTAGGTATAACAAAGTTCGATGCCTGTACTAGGATAAACCTGTATCACAGGCGATATGGCTTCTAATACTAAAAACTTTTTGGACAACAGATTTCTAAGCAATATGTAATAATACAAGAATAATTTTAATGATACTTATACATCTAATTTACTTCAACTCTATTATTTATTAGATTAGAATTAATAATGTCTCAAACATGTTGGTAAAATGTATGTCAATTACGCAAATATTAATAATGTTATAACATTAGAATCAGCAGTATTTTAAACAAGATTGAGTCGGTCAAGAATAAATTGCAAAAATACAAAAATCAACGTTGTTACAACATTTTTGCGGCGGTCAGGAATTTGCTTAGATAGACACAACGATGGATAGTAGGGTCGCACAGCACAGTGGACTCATTGAGTCAGCAAAATAGATATGGAAGGTGTATTATTGAATGATGCACTAGGCGCCTTCATAATCTATTGAGTTGATATTTCTGTGTTCTGCTATTTTCCTTGCTGGACATTCAGCGTCTCCAGTTTTATGAGCATTGGGTTTTTTGAACCGTGAACACGTCGCGCATTTCGGAGTCTCAGTTTTATTCGGGCATTCGGACATTGTGTGAACTTCTTGACCACAGTGACCACACGTAGAACTGATTTCTCTGCAAGATTTTGCAGCATGGCCGTACTGTTGGCATTTATAACACCTCGTTACCAATGTGAAATCCCTGACAGGACAGGACGACCAATTTATAAAAATCCTTGATAGAGGAATTAGCGTTTTACGTAAATGGGCTGAAACTTCAATCACGTAATTGCAGGTCGCAGCATCTCTCTTTCCAGATTTGTGGCTTAATTTTAAGGCGGACAAGAATGATTCCAAGGTCATCTCTGGTAACTTTTCGGCTATATTTTGTTCAAAGATGCACTTGAAAACTTCATTTTCAGCCAAGGAAGTCGGCACACCTATAATCACGATTCGCGGGTTTCGCTTGTTGGGCTCATTGGCGGTAAGTCCAGATGTAGAGAGCTGGACTGCGTTCTTCAGTTTGTCGGCGTCATGTTTCGTCTCGGTACTTATAATGACGCCACCATTTTTTGTTTTCCGTACACCTCGTACTTGCAGTTTCATCTGTTCGGGCCGTATGATTTTCTGCACGAGTTCTTTCGTTTCGTCACTCGTCTTCAATTTATCACTGGGATAAATGGCCACAGAGCTTAAGTTATTAGGACGAACGAAATGGTCAGATCCCCTTTTCACCATGTCGGCAAATGAAGCGCTTCCCGCGGAACTTGAGTCTCGTATTGTCTCCTTTAGGTCCAAAATATGCTCTGTCAGGTCGCGCTGTTGCTTCAGGTTGTCGATCATATGATTCGCCTGAATAGTTTTCTGCTTCAGCGACTGATATAAGACTGCCAATTGCGACGTACCGGATTCTACTTTACGACAAAGATTAGTGATCTTCATCTTCTGCTCGGTGTTAAGTTTTCCATCAGCGGCAACAGAACAAACTTCGTCCAGGTACCGCTGGATGGTGGTCATCCATCCTTGGATTTCAGGCGTTGAAACGATAACAGCCGTGGCAGACTTCGACGGTGAGGCGGAGGGTTGCGCTGGGCTCCTTGGATTACAAGGGCTGCTCTCCATTTTTATAGTTTTATTAAAACTTCACTGATTCGTGTCCATTATTCACCAAAAACTATAGACTAAGCAAAAATTACTAACACATAACATTACGACGGTAATACACTAAAGTAGGTCACTATTATTAAAGTATTTATTAAATATTGCTAATGAGCACGTCTGTACGCTGCGAGTGCCGTCTCAATCCAACTAAATGTCACTAAATAAAATACAAAATCATAGAATTACAATACTTACAAAAAATGATTATAACAGTATCAACAAAATCACCATCTCCTTATTATGAAGTAATTTTATTGACGTCACGAAGGTGTAGTAATAATTAATCCAAAATCCGAAATAGGCAAAACGAGTTTCTTCTCTGTCCCAAATGCAATAATTAATAATTTATCTTTCAAAACAGAAATAACTTTTTGTTTCATTGGTTGACGTAATATTTATGAGAATTCGATTATGATTCAACAGCTATACCGACTATTCGAACTGAATTTATAAGCGAGGAAGTGTGTCTGCATGTCTCTTTATTGAATTGAATTTGATTTATATCTAGCGTCTGTAGATAAGCGCATATGGATAATATGTTCTAGGAAGAGTTAAAATGACAGTATCTCTGGAATTTCTGCGACGGTCTTGTGACATAAGAAACTTTTGCTAGTTCCATCATATTTTTTTAATCCTCTTGGTGTTTAATATTCTATAACTGATAATCTATTTAAAGTCGATTTCCCATTGGAAATTCAAGAGGATCCAAACAGTCTATCGTTTGAGACCTGTTGAACGAACAGCAATGACTACTGTTATGATTTATTTGTTATTTTAAATGGTTACCGCGTTTGTTTTCATCTATTTGTTGCAGCGGGAAAATAACCCATCTGTACCTTATCTTCTTTTGTATAGACCCACGGCAAGAGCTATTCTTCGGTCAAAAGACATTTTTTTTCTGGTCCTATGCCAAGATTTACTTTGCTACGTCCTGCAAAACAGAGTTTTCAGCCTTGCGGCTCGTCCAATTTCACCCATCATCAACAGCTATCGGAAACCAAGCCCCGGTTAGCAACAAGTAAATCTAATCATTCAAAAGAACTCGCTATCACACCCACGATCAGAGGGCGTTGACCTTCTGAAGTTTTTATCATCAATAATTAACTGTCCTGTTGCTATGGCAACGTTTTTTTGGTTACTTTTTATGATTAAGTGGTTGTTTTTTTGCGAAGTAAGCGGTCGTTATTATGTACCGTAAAAAGCAGCAATGTCAAGGATTTAAATCATAGATTCTATACCGCTTCAATCTTCACTCTTGTATTTCATTCCTTACGACATTTGAATAATATTGCCTCCTCACTCATACTGAAAATCGTATTCTATACGGGATGCGTGTGCTCATACTTGCGAGTGTGAACACTATTTCACACGACCCAAGTAGTTACCAAGGACCCAAGGACACATCTAATGATTTAAATCTTTAGGCATTGTCATTTGCTTGTTTTTTGTACCTCGTTGAGTTCACCAATTGAAGGTGATTTCTAAGTGGGTGTGGTAGTTAGTCATCGCTGCAAGGTTGTCGGACCTCTTTACATTTTTTGCATGATATTTTGGCTTTAATTTTAGGAGGATCTGTACCTGATGTAAGGCAATTCGCTAAATGTTACATGATCATGATGTCATATTCATTATTCTTCTGTCCTTATCTCAATTCATTTGTGGTCGGTACCTCTTTTCTAACCATATCATCTTTCATCTTTCTTTTTTTCTTTCTTTCTTCTTTCATCATTTCTCCAGTATTCGGTATAACCATTGGATAAGGCGAACAATTCGCAAAATTACACTTTTTTTGTTTCGACATTCCAGTATCTAAGTCATTTTGAAAATGTGGCATTGTTTGTGCGACTAGCCATACTCAGAATTATTTAATGATTACTAAGCCGTCACTTAGTAAAGATTTGACATACAAAACCTTCAATAAAGTGTCTTAGTAATTGGCCTAAGTATCTAATCATTAAAACTTCTCTGAGTGCGGCAGTAATTAAAGGAAATGTAACAACGACATTAAATTCCCTTATGCCAATTGATACCATTACTTAATCCCTTCTTTATATGAAACTAGCTGATGCCCGTCAAATACCCGTAAAAACGGCGTCAAAATTGGTTGAGCAGTTTTTGAGTTTATCGCGAACAGACAGACAGACGTGGCGGAGGACTTTGTTTTATAATAAATGAAGTAATGATTGGCCTACTCGTGACCTCAATCTTGTCCTGAGGACAGAGATGAGATCGAGCGGAACGAGCTAACCCAAAAAAGGCTATTTACTCGCGAAGTCGTGACGTATATAGATTGGGGTCATATGAACTCGGGAACACTGATGCGGGCAGGAAACTCTACTATTTCGCTGTGCACTTATTAAAAGATGTAGCAAAGCGCTGCGTGCGAATGTGTATCTACACAAATAATATAAAGAGGAAAGATTTGTTTGTTTGTTACTAAACTTACGTTTGAAACTACTGGAACGATTTGAAAAATTCTTTCATCGTTGGGAAGCTACACAATCCCGGGCGACATAGGCTACTTTTTATCCCTGTATTCCCATGAGAACGGCAACTACGCGGGTGTAACCGCGTGACGTCCGCTAGTACAATATAATATGGAACATCGACAAGGTATCAAATGGCAAAAAGACGCTGAAGGAGTGCTAGATTCTTTTATTTTATTTATTTCAACAAGAGTTACATGAATGGTTATTTTACAAATCTTCTGCCAGACTTCAGGACTGCAGTTATTCTCCATACTTATAAAGCTACACTCATAATACTCAAAATCTTCCTACAAAAACATGTCCCTGTGTTGTTCAAACAAAGGTGTGTCCACAAATAGGACGCCCTGGCCCGCTGTGACCTATTACGATCAATTTACTTGTTTGACCTCCTGGCGAGTGACTGTTATTGCTTGTGTTTTTTGTGAGGAATTGGTTCGCTTACTGTTGTTTATTTGGGCTTGGAGGTTGGTGTAAATTCTTTTCAGAAAAGCTGTTCTTAGTGACGATAGAGTGAAATCAAACTCAAACTCAAACTCAAAGCATTTATTTCAATTAAACCATTACTGGCACTTTTGAATGTCATAGGAACAATTCATAAAACAAAACTACGAAAAACTACGAGTGCAATACGTCATTCCGAAAGCCACCACGCCGAACCACACGCCGCCGAATGCCCGCAACGACGAACACTGCAAGCAAAAAAGCACGCAGCGACGCACACCGCAACAACGAATGCACGAGAAATGTACCTTAGTACAATATTGTGTAATATTTACTCCATTTAGGGTAGTAACTCGTAAGTAAGAGTATTTTGTGAAGGATTTCGTTCAGAGATTTGACTAGCCTTCTCCCAACTACATAATATGTTATAGTCGGCTTATAATCTAACTAGCTGTTTCACTCGCTACAACTCTAAAATTATCCCACGGGAAGGAAAAATCGGGATAAAACTATCCTATGTGTTAATCCTGGTTATAAGCTATCTGAGTACCAAATTTTAACCAAATCCTTTCAGTATTTTTTGCGTGATGAAGTAACAAACATACACACTCACAAATTTTCGCCTTTATTATATTAGTGTGATAACGGAATGCAGCTGGATACCAGTATTTTACATGGAGAGACTGCTTTTCTAACCTCCACAAACAAATAATTCCGTCCATAGAAATAAAGTTATTTGTACATTATAATATGCCCTAGGGGTTCGCCGTGTTGTTGGCCGCTAGATACGCCACTGACTATCAGTGAACAGTTGGCACGTCACAACTCTGATTCTGGAATAGCTATACTTATACAGGGTGTAAATTAACCCTTCACACATACGTTAACCAAGCATTCTGTACATCAAACTAAGTACCCCTACGCAAAAGTTTTTGCTGGGAAACGACTTTTTTTTGGGTTCAAAAATCACATTTTTCGGTAAAATTCAATGTAGCACTCTTAAAACTTTGTGCTAGTGGTGGATGCTTTAAATAGTAAACGGGTCATGGAGGTAGGTAATTTAAGTAAAGTTTTAACCTGAAAAACTAGTATCTACAAAAACAGCTGTGCAAAATTTGGAACTTTGACCCCCAATATCTCCGTAACTAAGGGGTTGCCAGGTATGGTCTAGAACCAAAAAAATATCGCAGTAGTGCGGAGAACAAATGCCCTTCGTTTGCGTTAAGAGTACTTTTTCACCCTTTATTAATAACCGATTAAGGATTAGATTTTTGCCAAGTATTCACTAAGGTAAGTTCGCAATTGTTTATCGCTGATTATCTGAAAATCATATGGGAGAGTGGCGAATGAAAATGGCACTGACAATCATGTGGGTATTGCAACTAAATAACTGTTTAGTTTGAGTATGCGGGCGACATCAATCATCTGGGCTGCTTCGCTACATAACTATGTTTAAGCTGTAATGGAACCTTTTTCTAATAACAAAATATTACAAGCCCGCCATATCCACTATTCCCAAACTGAGAGGGCTCTGCAACTCTTGAAAGCCAGAATAAACAGTGACCAATACTAAGTGACCACTAGAAAAACGTCGACACAATGAAGCTCTACAAAGTGTCAGAGAAAGAATTAATTAACTGTTCTGGGGGTATAAAATTGTTTCTTTGGCAGATATAATCGGAAAAAAATATGAATTGCGCTAAAATTCGTAGAATGGTAACAGATGCAGAACTACTATTACGAATTCTAACGCAATCCATATTTGATCTGCTAAAGTGGCCATTTTAGACCCCCTGATCCTGATGACATTAAACCTAGATAAATATGTGGCAACCGCTTTCAAAGTGTTCCGTATTATCACAATGCCTAGGAAAGTATAATATAATTATGTTTGGGGTTGGCTTTTGTCTTGCGATAACAGCCTTATTCTACTTCCAGACATGCTATTGTTACAAAATATTTTTAGAACAGCAAATGCGTGTATTTGCTGTTCTAAAAATCAGTCAAAATAAAGTGTCTTGTTTGTCACAAGATAAGTAATATGTACAGACGCTACACGTAGATATTAACGTTTATATAATTAGGACAAACATAATATATTCTATTTTAAGTGAGCATTTCGTTATCTTAACATAAATAGTGGGATTCCAAGGTTTTCTGTTCGTACTCAGTGCAATCTTAAACCTAACACAGTATACTGATAAAATAATTTGAATTACTGTGTGGATTGGTAAGATTTAGAATTAGACTCGGTTTATGATTCTTAGTTATGTGATGATAAAAATACTATCTGTCTTATTATGAAAATAGGGTTCACATTCATCTAGTAAATACCGATAACTGATTCATCATCATCAGCCTACGGCAGCTCCCATTGCAGGGACTCAGGCCTCCTCACTAGGAGGGTGAGGCTAAAATCAATCACGCGGGTCCGGTGCGGGTTGATAGATGTCACAAATCTTCGAATTTCTTGGTTCTACGAATGCAATTTTCCCTCGATGTTTTCCTTCACCGTTATTTCAAAAACTATTTGCAGTGTAAAAATGCCAAAATAAAGGTAGCATTTTCTACACGATCAAAAAGTAAATACTCGTAGTAGTAAAACTTATTACTCCCGAACTTTTCTAAACTAAAATACATAAACTGTTCCACTTCAGGACCTCTCAAATCACTTTTACAGTAGTATTGTACTCGTAATTCTCAATTCCTTTAGGAAATACCATGTATGATGCAAATAAACCCTGAATAATCGCTCTCAAAGCTTAAAACTGCGTGTCAAGTTGTTTTACTCTTTTTTATTTGGGGGGGGGGGGGTGTATAATCGTCATTAAACCCATTCTGCTCTTGGGCAGAGCGAAAGGGAGTGTCAGACTTCTACTGACTAAAAACCACCCATGTTCCTGCTTAGCCCTTTATGTCGAGGCCGCGGTCTCTCCTACAACAACCCGTAGCCCCGACGGGAAGTTGTCAACGCTCAAGTACCTAAGTATTTGTACATTACCATGCATGCATCGTCAACCATATTGCCTTATTGAACACCCATCTGTATGCGTAGCTTGTTGTTAACAATTGGACATACCATCGACACTTCGACAATACTTATTTATGGTCATTTGTTATCACAATTAGATTTATAGATTTCTAGCTTATTTGTGTCGAAAGCCTACATAGTGACGGACGCACACCGGCGATTTAAACGAATGCGGTTGGAAGATTTTTGTACGAAACCTGGGAGCCCTAATATCCGCCATTTTATTGAAACATGGGTGGCATTTAGTCAGTAGAAGTCTGTCATTCCTTTCTGCTCCACCCAGAACGGGGGGAGACATTAAGGCTTCATTTAATGGAGACGTGGGGCGTTGTGCGTTTTTAATTCAAACTCATGATGTATGAAAACATTAAATTTCAAACGACGATTTTTTACAAGAAGCGATTTTTTGCTCGTTTGTTTAAAATGCAGCGTTCGTTGCGGTGGCGGTGGAGCCTTGCGCACGCGCCGCGCGTCTCGTAAACGAGCCCTTAAAGATTTCCCACTTACCAAAAAAAAAATCCAAGAAGATGATGCTGAAAAGTGAGAAATTCAAATTCACACAGTGCTGCTTGAAGCAGGCCAATAGAACAAAATGAGCACTACCTACGCACTTTACACTTACCGCTATCGCTAAAATACATACCGACATATCGTATGATTGACACCTCTAAGGCGCCTAACAATATAGGTAATTGCCCTATGAGAAGTCTTGTAGGAGGCAATATTTACTCATACTTTGTATAGTTTGCATTTTAAATTTATCTGTTACTGTTATGAATATCTATATCTATCGCTTCTTGTAAAAAATATTACTTAACCATACTGCCATGGCAGTTAAGTCTGACGACCAGTCTTACCAAGAGGTATCGTATTTCCCAGTACTAACTGCGTAATGGGGGTCAGATAGGTTGTCGCTCCATAAATAATACTGGTATTCAGCTTCATCCGGTAAGACTGAGAGCAAACCCTAACCTAGTTGGGAAAAGGCTAGGCAGACGATGACTGCCATGGTGGTTTGGTGGCTTGGTGGAAACTATGTTTGCTCTAACTTCCCCACTGTGATTTTCTGTTAAATTTCCTAGCGGAATACTATACATACTTTGATTCTTTAGTTCTCCTCGAGCTTCATTATTTCGGCACTTTTCTAGAACTTAATCGGTACAGCCACCAATGATATATTAAAACTATGGATACGTTGTCCGCCCTCAAAAATGACAACATGAAATTAAGCCAATTGGCCACATCGCGCTTAGTTACGCACCAACCTCCGGCGCGATGCTACGTTTGTTCTTAATTTAAATCGTGTGTGTAAACCTGCGCAAAACATAAAGAAAACAGACATCAACAGGCATTCCGCTGTACGGTGTCATATTTTGTTTCACTTTATTTACGCGTCGTAAAAGTAGTTATCTAATATTTCCGTTTTGAAGCGCCGCCATGTTAGTTCATGACGTGTCTACATATAATACGTCATTGACAACCACGTCTTATAGTGAATCTGAATAGGTAGCCCTATTCAGATCCACTATATTGATCCACGCTTGCTTGATAGAAAACCAGAATCTTTCCCTTTACATATTTACGTATTAGCTTGAATAAAATAAGCAGTTTTTTTTTAATGTTCTCTATTATAACATGATTTATCGACCTTAGTGGAAATCGTGAGGAAGCCCACATGTTTGTAATTATATCGAACACAAATGTGAACGCACTATAAGCAGTTACCACCGGCAGCTGACACGGTATTTCATACCGGTATTTACTACCGGTACTATATTTAAATAATTGGAACTCTTGGAATCTAAGCTGTCGTAATTATGACTTAATAACCACATTCTTCGATCGCTAAAATATCAACCAAGCTGGTGAATTACGAATAATTGATTTTCTTCTTCTTTGTGTGTCTGATTAAAGAGCATGTGGCTTAAGTTGCTCGAGATCTGCCATGCAGGTTATGCTGCGATTGCCTAGGTTGCTCCGTTGGTGGATTATCATCATCTGCCTAGCCATTTCCCAACTAGTTGGAGTCGGCTTCCAATTTAACCGTATGCAGCTGAATACTAGTATTTTACACGGAGTGACTACCTATCTGACCTCTACAAACTGAGTAATATGAAATCCCTTGTTAAGACTGGATGTCAGACTTCCTTAGACACTTAAAGCAGCGGTGGCCCAGTGGTGGCGGCCCCGACTTACGAACAGTTGGTTGTGGGTTCGAACCCAGGCAGGCACATTACTTTGTGTAATTTATTTATCACCGCTGCTCTCAAAACGGTGAAGGAAAACATCGTGAGGAAACCGGCATGTCTTAGAGGAGGCCTGTATGCCAGCAGAAACATTAATAGGCTGTTGATGATGATGATGATGATGTCAGACTTCTGAGCATATATTGGGTGGTCACCAATATATTCCTCATTGGAAAGGTGATGATATAAAGGGTGTGAAAGTACCCTTAACGCAAACGAAGGGCACTTGTTCTCCCCACCACTGCGATTATTTTTTGGTTCTAGACCATACCTGGGAACCCCCTAGTTACGGAGATATTGTGGGTCAAAGTTCCAAATTTTGCACAGCTGTTTTTGTAAATACTAGTTTTTCGGGTTATAACTTTACTTAAATTGTAATTGCAATGTTTTAAGAGTGCTACATTGAGTTTTACCGTAAAATGTGAGTTTTGACCCCAAAAAAAAGTCACTTCCCAGCAAAAAAATTTGCGTAGGGGTACTTAGTTTGATGTACAGAATGCTAGGTTGACGTATGTGTAAAGGGTTGATTTACACCCTGTATACGAATATAGGAGTTATGGAACCTTATTCCGGTATCATTAGGTTTCCATACTTTACAAATAAATCAGAAGGAAGATTGAATAGTTTCGTGGGCAAAGAAACATCTGCATTATATTAGTAAAATCTTGGTAGTAAATAAAAGATGTTATGTGTCACTAATGTTACGTTACGTATGTTATGGCAGTGATTGCTGCCAGCAGTGGCATGTTATTTTATTCTGGTATTTACGACATACACGATCATATGAATACATGATTATACTTGTATCGCCATGATGAGTGTTCTCTATTTATATCCGGATTTTGTTTAGTTTTTGTTTTTTGGAGAGAGTTTCATTGATAAGATAACTCTCATGCTTTTCTTTTGGATTCAGTTTTTATTTTTTTATCCAGAAAGCTATGATTTCCTGAGAGTTTCTTTGCGATTCTTCTCCGAAATTTAAATCACTCTGTATAAAATAAAAAGGATATCTTGTGCAAAACTTCAAGCTTGTAGACCCAGTTGTTAACTTATGCGTCATCTGTCAGTTCGTGAGTTTAACCGAAGATCAAAATTTTCTATCACAAAAGTAGGCATTCCGTTCGAAATATCTTGTGGTCGATTGCCGTGAACCTTCGTAACCTCCACTCACAATGGATACTTATAAATTAAGTACAAACATATAACATTGTAACTGTAAGCACATATATGTGCATAAACGTTGCTTGCATACACGCAAACTATTTATAGTCGAGGCGTGGCAAAGAACTGCCGTGCATGCATACCTTTGGAACACGATCATGTTTGCAGAGTGGACTGTTGGTCAATATTAGGTTTTACTCAATAAGCACCTTGGGCCTGTGTTTATTTTCTGCCAAGTTATGAGAGGGGTCTAAAATGGCCACTTTAGCAGATCATAATTTAACGCAATTCATATTATGATCTGCTAAAGTGGTCATTTTAGACCCCCAGGGGTTGAAGGAGGAAAAGGACTTTTAGCGTACGGTGAAATTTTTGGAACATAGGCTTTTGTTCCAACTGTTGAATAGGTATCATTGCTATTTCCGTCTATTAAGGACCGATTTACGAGATTCTTTTTCTTTTGCTCATGATTAATGATGAAAGATAAAAAAAAAAAACGACTTCCACAAAATTACTAAAATGCGGATAACAACTTATCTGTCGTAATTTCTTTGTTTGCCGCCGTCTTCTGAAAGTTAAGTATTTTCCGCTTTTTAGTGTTTTTTTTGGAACTGGGTAGTTTTTTCGTAAAAAAAACACATCTACAGTTTCAGCTAGTCTTTGGTCCAACGATAATGATGTGCATACGCAGTATAGGGCATATACCTATTTAGTTTTCGATGTTTCGAGCGGAGCGGGCGTTGCTTGCACAGTAATGAATACTTTAGTAGGTACCTATTCTTATTGCTATCACACTAATATTATAATGTTACATTTATATGTAAATATTGTTATTATTTTGATTGGCCTGTTGGTCTAGTGGTTAGTGACCCTTACTGCTATGCTGGAGGTCGTGGGTTCGATTCCCACCCAGGACAAATGTTTGTGTGATGAGCACGATCATTTGTTCTGTGTCTGGGTGTAATTTATCTATAATATGTATGTATTTAGAAATATATAAGTATGTTTATCAGTTATCTAGTACCCATAACACAAGCTCTGCTTAGCTTGGGACTAGATGGCGTTGTGTGATAGTTGTGGAATATTATTATTATTATTATTATTTTCCTTGACTAAGTATAGGCCTTTGTCCTTCGTCTATTTATGTCACATACTCACATTATGTGCCTATCTTAAGAGTAATACGTGGCTAAATACTAGTCCCCTGTCTAGGGATAACACGTTGAGTCTTTTGTTCTGGCTGTCATTTAAAGGTTTTTAACAGTCGATACAGGTAGTCAGTGACCTGAAAGTCTCCGTTATTACCAAGGGGTATCAATTACCCAGTACTCGGTTGTGGAGTTCAAATAGGCAGTCGCTCCATGTAAAATATTGATATTCAGCTGTATCTGGTTTCACTGGAAGCCGACTTCAACAGAGGTGGGAAAAGGCTAGGCTGATGACGATTGTGAATATTTTAAAGTCGTACCTGCTTTGTAAGACATTGTCATTACAAAAACTGTGGCGGAAGATGTCGACTCTCCGATCATTACAAGTTTTGTGAGAGGGACAATCGCTGAACATTAGTTTGGGGATGTCCTTTTCACAATACTATTAAGTCTGTGTTCTCTGTTAGATTTCAACTACTAACACTAGATAAAAGTTGTTTTATTGTTTACTAACAAACACTATAGATCACGTTGTCTGAAAAATAAAGAATATTATTATTACTTTACTTTTTAGTGAATTGCCAATTCTAGTTTCCTAATGGGTGTACGTGTACCACAGATCGTTAGTTTTTAATAAAAAAGAACTCCCTTCACTCCTGCTGTTTATGGTAAGCTTGATTTTCAAATGAGAAACATTACCTCAAGTAATTTAAATAAACTTACCATGAGGGTCACCCTGTATAGTTCACCTATTTAAAGTTCAAGTTATGTCAGTGCCCTCACCTTGGCAACGACCTACAACAGTCAGTTCCGCTGCCAAAAAGCTTAAATAACAATTAGTAAGTAATTAAATTACAAGGTCGTTACACAATTTCTGCAGTTTCAGAACTCGTATGTTTGTCTTACTCCTCTGCTATTCTATTCTAATTAATTTCGTTGTGGGATAAAATTCTTTCTTTGGGATTTCGTCGAACTTCATTGTCTCGGCGTTTTCTGGTGAATTTATCGAAATAGTGTAGTGTTGTACAAGTCCATGGTCTCAAGCATGATCTTAAAAATCACGTGTACGTATTTTTGATGAATCGTTGAAGACCATGATTGCTGAAGCACATACTGTTGCTGCAGTGCAATGCTGTTGTAAAATCCCATGAGTTGTTTTCGTTAGACAGTACCCAGTATTATAAAGCAATCTGTGGACAATACTTAGCAGTCTAACATAGTGATCATAAGCCTGATATGTCACTGTGGTGTGAGTGTGTGACTAATACCGAAGGTTACTCGTACCACTCTACATCAGGACGTGGGCCGTTCGGCCAGTTTCAAAGCTATTGCCACAAATCTTTGCAGCCGTTATTACTTTTGTCTAAATACGCTAATGCGCTGTCTTTTTAGGGTTCCGTACCTCAAAAGGAAAAAACGGAACCCTTATAGGATCACTCGTGTGTCTGTCTGTCTGTCTGTCCGTCTGTCACAGCCAATTTGCTCCGAATCTAATGGACCGATTAAGTTGGAATTTGGTATACATATGGATTTTTATGACCCAAACATGTACGGCTAAAGTAAATAAATGAATTTTGAATATGGGGGTCGCTTTTACGGGGCAAATAAGAAAATTAAAAAAAAAGTTTTGCAAACTGTACCATGTGACACATCAAATGAAAGGGCTTACTATGAGGGTCTCAAATATTTTTTTTTAATAATTTTAAAATAAATAGTTTTAAAGTTATTTAAGAAAATAGACGAAAATTGACCGTTTCCCCCCCCTTATCTCCGAAACTACTGAGCCTAAAATTTTGAAAAAAATACAGAAAATAGTTCTATACCTGTAGATTACAGGAAAACCTATAAGAAGTCCATGGTCTAAAAATTACATGGTGAATTTATATATATAAAATTCAAAGTCCTGACTGACTCAATGACTGATAATAATATGACTGAACGCACAGCCCTAACCGCTGGACTTTTTTTAGTTACCACAAACAAATTTGGGTCAGATTTAAAAAAACATGGTAGATATATTATATTCATCGTACGGAACCCTCTTCACGCGAGTTCAACTCGCACTTGACCGGTTTTTCCTCATACCTATCTAACCGATAGACTACCGAAGTATCACGGGACCTAATCCCTGGGATCAACTGCTTCCAATATTTGGTGATACAGGCTGTAATGATAAGATAATGATGTGACGTCACAATGTGTTGTACAAACATAGTGTGTAATATTACGCGCTAGATGTAGTGGATTTATTTGTAGACATGTTATGTATGATGCAGTATTCGTTCAAAAATTACAGAAAAAACTAACAGATTGTCTGTTACGAAAATACATCAGATCTAAATATACTTCAAAAAATAAATTAGAACAGCATAATTATTAAATTAACTCTTTATTCTGTTTTTTTACAAAACGTAAGAAACATGCATAAGTAGTGTATTAATAGGAACCCAAGCATGACTGAGAGCAGCGGTGGCCCAGTGGTGGCGGCCCCGACTTACGAACAGTAGGTCGTGGGTTCGAACCCAGGCAGGCACGTTATCTGACGTCCACAACCCAGTTAATACTGGGTAATACGGTACCTACCCCTTAGTCAGACTGGTTATCAGATGTTCAGTCCATTGACTACCAGTTAAAGATCTCCAAATGATAGCCGGGATCGGCTCCTCTTTGAAGATCGACCCGTGACCCTTTATTATTTATCGTGCTCGTCTTTGCATTCCGGCTTAATTCAATTACCTTCAATCTTGGTCTTCAAAGACTTCCAAAAATTATCCTATGAATCACATTATTTCCCATAATATCCTCATTTTCAGCAAAACTTATGACCCAATTGTCAAGCTCATAATCTTATTCTGCTCATGCTCTTATGAGGAAACAACCTATTAGATAATTGGTCTATCCGTTTGTCTGTAAGTACGTGTGTCCATAATGCGCGTACGATGGTGGTAAGTAATGATTATGAATGATGTAGATGTGTAGATATCAATTATGTGGGTAATTATATAACAGGTGTCGATGTGTGTAATTGTTGATCGTTCAAGTTATATGGAGATGTCACATAGTATGGAGAGCAGGAAATATTAAATTCGTCACCACTCAAGATAACACAAGTTTTATCTAGATTAAACACATTATAATATGTTTTTATTTCTGTTTTTTTTTTTGGATGAGCTTGTGGCTTTATAATAGATAACTGATATTATACTTATAATAAATAGATATTTGGCGGTCGTTACAAGTTGCCAGTAGCCAGAGAGTCTGATGGTTACCAGATACGATACCACACTCTATGGTAAGACTGGTTAGTCTTACCAAAAGGTATAGTATTACTCAGTACTGAGTTGTGGAGGTTAGATACGCTGTCGCTGCATGTTAAATACTGGTATTCAGGTGCATCCGGTTCCCGTCGGGGCCGCGGGTTGTACACTAGTTATCGCGGCCTCGACATAGATGGCTAAGAAGGAACATGGTGGTTTTTAGTCAGTAGAAGTCTGACACTCCCTTTCGCTCTGCCAAGAGCGGGAGGGGTTATTCGATGATTTTCCACCCGCCAAAAAAAAAACCGTTTAGACTGGAATTCTACCCAAAAATAGTTGCCAAAAGGCTGGACAGACGGGCTGCGAGATGTTTTAAGAGATACCGCGGCCTCGACATAAAGGGCTAATAAGGAACATGGGTGGTTTTTAGTAAATAGAAGTTTCACACTCCCTTTCCCTCTGCCCAAGAGAAGGAGGGGTTATTTGATGATTTCCTACCCAAAAAGGCTAGACAGACGATGATAAAGTAACTTGTCCGTGCCGATACGAAAGTGCAAGTCTCATAGTATTATGTTGAGGTTCTAATTTATACCTACAAGCTATTTAACGATGTCTATTAACCATGCACATGGCACGAATCTCGACCACATGGCGCGATTCGACCACATTGTGTGCCGCAAATAAACAGAGCTCGACTATCAGAAATAGTTTATTTATATACCTTTACATAACACGATGTTATTGCATCCTCGCTTGCTAAACAAATTATGTAGGAAAATCTCAAGGTTTTGCAATTCGTTGGAAAGGATCTGCAGGTGTTTAGTTACTGATACAATCTTAGTAGTCGTACACGAGTGTGTACTTTGCTTAGGAGCAGGTAAATGTAAATGATAAGTACTAGCATTTATAAGTTGCATGCTTTTTCATCGGTGAATCTTAATAGTCGTGCCACAGTTTTTTTTTATGTGATTTTGTTCCTAGAATTGTAACTTATTGTTGAAAATTTGTTAATATGTACCTAGTAGCTAACTTAAAGCACACGGAAAGGGAACTGTCCACATTTCCATGTCACAGTTGCACAGCGCTGGGCACTGTAGAAACCTCGACCCTTGCGACACACACGATAGAGATCATTTTCCTGTTGCTGTCCTTATCTCATTCTTTTTGGGGTCGGAGCAACACGTGTTTTTTTTCCATCCTCCCCTGCAGACGTCACGGCATCATCTCCACTATACTTTCCCACGTATAAAACTACATGTGTGTTCTCTATTGTCCACAGGTGTCAATATGGGTCCTGACGGTGTACCTCGTCTTCCACGTGCCGCTCATAGAGATGAGGGTCGACGAGTCCGAACAGCAGGCGCTTGCGCAGAGAGAGGTACGGAGCATATTCTTTACAATTTAATTTAGCTCAAATATCGTATTTGAACGTCGATGAAAATGTATTCTGGATGGAGTGTGAAGTGCGATATGGCTAGAAAGGACGAGTAAATTGTGAACAGCTGTAGCTGTTTCTATGGAGCTCTACGATGGCAGACTTGACACAGCACGACTTCAATAACCTCCTCCTTTTTTAGAAGTCGGTTAAAAATGGAACAGAATTAGTATGACATTTTCTGCCAAGTAAGTTAACGGCCTGTCGGGGCTGCGGGTTTTTTGGAAGATAAACCGCGGCCTCGACACAAAGGGCTTAGAAGGAACATGGGTGGTTTTTAGTCAGTAGAAGTCTGACACTCTTTTTTGGCGGGTGGAAAATCATCAAATAACCCCTCCCGCTATTGGGCCGAGCAAGAGGGTGTGTCTTTATACTGTGCACAGACGGCGAGCTAGCCCATCATTCACCGTCCACAGGCCCGCATCTAGGTTGGCAGGAAACCATGGGCCCTTAGACAGTTTAAAGTAAACTAAAAGTAAGGCTGCATTTTAGTCTCAGCACAGACCTTAATTAAACCCTGTAAATAGATTAATTAGCTAGTCGACAAGGTGGCTAGCAGGACGCAGTGAAGTGTTACCACTTATAGAGGCTATTTTTAGTACGCGATGAGTGGCGCATCGCGTGAAGGCTAGTTTAAGTACCACTACTTGAGAAGGCTTTAAACTTTGTCACTCAAGGAGGCTATTTTTGTTACTCATTGAATAAGCTCCATAGTTTCGCCACTCGAGGAGCTCGTGACAACCACATGGGCTGAACTTCAAGGTTAAGCTTGCTTGCCAAGGTTGGTTTGTGGATGGGTGTCTATTCATTACATCTCCTTCGTGATTCGGAAAGAGACGTTGAGACGTTGGTCCGGTTGTCATTTGTAGATCTTTGTGTGTAGCTTGTTATAGGTGTTGGGTAGCTGGTGAGGTGCTGGTACGTTGGTACCGGAGAATATTCAATAAAATACAGCAAATAATAAAATGTACGTCTTTATTGGACCAGTGTCGCAGATGGAAGGGAATAGTGTTGGCACTATTTACATCAGGATTTACGTTTGATGTTGGTGTTGCAAAATAATCATTAAAATCTCGTTATAGGTGTGACTTGGAAGTCCGACAACCAGTCTTACCAAGTGGTATTGTACCTAGTAGGTAGTACATAAGTTGGTTGTGGAGGTCAGACAGGTGGCTGGTCCATTTAAAGTACTGATATTCAGCTGCATTAGATTAGTAGAAGCCGACCCCAACATACTTAGGGATAGAATATGCAGATGATGATACTGAATATCATCGTTTTTTGGTATCAATAAAACACTTGTTTTGTAGGTTAGGTAGGTATACTGTATGCGCAAGCCTTGACGCGTGCGCCCTCGCCAACGGCCGGACCGGTCTCTCCGCCAATCGGTGTGCGCATACACTACAGTCACTCAACTATAAAAAGTACTGCCAATCAAACAGATTGTTTTTGAACCTCTACTCAGTACTTAGCAGTCACAGAATCTAGATTTTGAACGATTGATAGTAAAAGGCACACACTTAGTCTCATGTAATGGGTGTTAAATGGGACTTTAACAAAACCTTCAAAAGGTGGGGTGTACCTACTATTGGGTAGGTACACCTCTGCTAAATCCTTTTGGGATTGCAAGCGTGATGATAATTATAAAAAATCTATTTTCGAGAATCTAGCAGACGGACTAATTAGATTTTTAATAATTATCATCACGCCTGCAATCCCAAAAGGATTTAGCAGAGGTGTACCCAATAGTAGGTACACCCACCTTTTGGAGGTTTTGTTAAAGTACTTACGTATTTTTTGTTTTATCAAATTAATAAAAATTGACGAAAATAAAACGTGTCAAAGATCAAGAGTGGGGGCTTTTGACGTCACTTTGTGGGTAAAAAAGTACTAACCTTGTGACGTCACACGACTTATCGAAGCACCGTAATGTCTTCATCTTTTGTTTACGTGAAAAAAGAAAAAATACGTGTCCATTATTTTTTGGAAATATATCTGTCGGACAAATTAGATTTTTTTGGTGAAATACCCTAATATCATAAAACAGAAAATGCATTTTAAAAGAAAATACGTGAAGATTACTATAATGCCTGTATAATTATGCGAAGATTTATAGCCTAAGCAATGCTAATTTTATTAGCATGCGTAAATAGCTCTATCTCTACTTATTAACATAACTAGTTCATTTACATAAGTCAATATTATGATTTTTTGTTATTGTCCTAGTTCAATATTTATTTCGTCAAGCAGGTTGTAATGTGTGTATTTTTACGTGGGTTTTTCCTTATACTTTTTTACATTATTAACCTGAAAATTTAAACGTTCGTCCTATTCCTAGGTAGCTTCATGCTCATTCCCTGGAGGCTTAGCATAGCTTTTACCTTGTAAATTCATGTTATTTAAGATTTTCTGTAGATTTTTATTTATCTTGAATCTTTGTTTACCTTTGAAATGTCAGTTAGTGACAGGCCTAGTTTTATTTTAAATGTATTGCAGGAGCTAGTTGTAGGCCGACTATGTAAATCACGTCGACCTCATTAATTTTTCTTTTTAATAATTTTGTTTTAGAAATTCTTTCAATATTTTATAAAATGTCAATCATCTGGAGATGAGAGTCATCAGTCTACGTCTGGAGCTGAAAGGCATCACAAGTCTTCAATATTATAAGAGTGACCAGAGGAAGTTTTCCTCCTCTGAGGTTCATAAATTTGCTGTACTCGTGCCATGGCTTAATATCTGTTGCCCGGGCTATAGGAGTGACGACTCCTCCATCCGCCCTTACCATCTAAGAAAAACGATGTTCTCCGGCCCTCAGAGAGGAAGATTGACGGTCCCACGTTGGGCGCCAGACTGTAACGTTACATTTTTCTGGTAGGAGCCAGAAAACTGTAAGGTCACACTGAGGACTTACCTACCTAACTTTCAGTCTGAAGGGGAGCACTATTAAAAGAAATAGTCAAGGGGACAAGTTATAAGAATTTATTATTTAGAACTAACCTAATCTAGCTCCGTGTAGGTAGGTCCTATTAAGGGTGTAAAAGTACCCTTAACGCAAACTAAGGGCACTTGTTCTCCCCACCACTGCGAATATTTTTTTGTTTTAGAGCATACCTGGGAACCCCCTAGTTACGGAGATATTGGGTGTCAAAGTTCCAAAGGTCATTGGGCATATCTGACCCGCTTTGCGAAGAGTGGCGGACATTAACCAAAATAGTTTTAAACTAAGGGTAATAATATGACCTTTCACTGCATTTAATTATTTTATTAAAAATCGATGGAGAAAAATGTACAGGACCGTTTAAAAAAAAAAAAAAAAAACAGTTTCAGACGATTTTTTTTCATCTTATAACCATACAGCATTTTGCACGGTTGAGCCAATGTTCAGAAGCATGTATACGCTGTCTCTTTCGCACATTAAACAAGTTTAGTAGAAAAGGTTTCGTTGCGCTCGCGCACTGACTCACCGCCCCCCGCGCAGTCCTTCGTTAGCTACCGTTGCGATCTGTACGTTTACCTGGTTTGTTTTATCTATTGTTTTTATCTATTTCTTTAACTAAAAATCAGTTTATGACTATTTTAGAACAAACACCTTCGTAACAGGTCTGATCGTCCTGCTACCACTTTAGGAATTTATTTGACTAAAGTAAGAACTGGTCAATCTGATGAGCGCTTAGCTACGAAATTATAAATATCTAGAAGAACATTAGAGAGGAAGTTAAAAATAGCGAGAGAATGCTTAACTGAAGATTTTGTTCCACGTTACCTGGGTTTAAATCATATAACCAGAGAAGAAGTGGTGGCAAGAAATCTTCGTATCCCAACCCATATTTTTGGTGGTAGCCAAAATGAACCGGCAGCCATTCTGGTATTCGACGGAACATATATTTACCTTCAGAAGAGTGCGAATTTCCTATTCCAAAGAAAAACCTACAGCCTTCACAAATTCCGCAACCTGGTAAAACCTTTTCTAATCGTATGTACAGACGGCTATATAATAGAAGTCGTAGGACCGTATTCAGCAACTACTTCGGATGCAACTATTATGCGCAGCCTGATGCAAGAAAGCTCAGCTTGGCATTGGTATCTTAGACCTAACGACGTGTTTCTACTGGACCGTGGCTTTCGGGATTCTATCCCTGCTATTGAAGAACGTGGATATAATCCCTACATGCCGCCAACTAGAGGAAGAGGAGAACAGTTATCTACACCTGACGCTAATAAATCTCGGTTAATTACAATGTGCCGTTGGGTGATTGAAACAATTAATGGACGATTTAAGAAAGATTTTAAAATATTTCGACATACATATTTTAATGTTGCGATGCGAAATATGATGACTGATTTTAAAATAACCGCGGCAATTATCAACGCTACTCGGCGGCCATACGAAGACAATATATACGCCGAGCAGTTTGTGGATATTATAAATCAAAATATAAACAGAGAAAATGAGTTGGCAGAATACGTATCAACAAATAACTTGAACAGACAAAGAGTAGCATTTGTGCCTCTAGATGGAAACAGTCCAGACTTTGAGGATTTTCCACAGCTGAGCTTTGAAGATTTAATCTTATTCACGTTGGGCTCATACCATTTGAGAATCGCAAGGTCTTATTGTCACGAGCACATACGACCAAACGGGGATTATATCATAGAAATGTATCGACACCAACATTTAATTGATAATAAAATATTGATCAGAGGGCGAATCCAGTCACGTCATATTCGAATGAAACAGTACTATACATATATTTTGTTAAACCCAACACAACACGGAAGACAAAGAATAGAAGAATACTACTGCTCATGTATACACGGCCGCCGCACTGTCGGGAGCTGCGCCCATATCGCTAGCATAGTTTATTATCTGTCTTGGGCCAGACATCAGGAAGCAACAGACGCACCTGCTGCTTTTTTAAATGATTTGATGCTTGATTTGGATCAAATTGAATAAAAAATACATGAATATTAGCGTTTTATTCATCTTCCCTTTACCAGTTTCTAACACTTGAATTTTTCGAGATTCCCGTGGCTCACATTAATGCGACTAATTCCATAGTAAATCAAAGCCATATAACAATATATTCTGCTATATTTCGTTTGTGTCCGCCATGGGTATGGTTTCCATACTAAGGTGCCCAATGACCTTTCCACAGCTGTTTTTGTAAATGCTAGTTTTTCAGTTTTTAACTTTACTTAATTACCTTCATGACCCTTTTACTATTCAAAGCATCCATTAGCACAATGTTTTAAGAGTGCTACATTGAGTTTTACCGTAAAATGTGATTTCTGACCCCAAAAAAAAAGTCGTTACCCAGCAAAAAATTTTGCATAGGGGTACCTACTTAGTTGGATGTACAGAATACTTGGTCTACGTTTGCGTGAAGGGTTAATTTACACCCCGTATGTTAGGTTAGGTTGGTTGTTCAAAAATTCAAATATTTGAAGTTATTTACATAAGTATACTGATTGTGCACCGATATGAAAAGTATTGAAAGTCATACAAATAGTTGGACAAAAAGGTATAGTTACAGAAAAATCTAATTATTCCGTCAGATAGATTTCCAAAAAATATTGGATACATATTTTTACTTTTTTCACGTAAACAAACAATGAAGACGATACAGTGCTTCGAAAACTCGTGTGACGTCATATTCTAAGACTTTAGTATGACATTTTTTAGCGATCAGTGACGTCATCTTTGACGCGTTTCATCTTCGTCAATTTTTATTGATTTGATAAAATAAACAATATGTACTTATCCAATATTTTTCGATAATCTAACTAATTGTACCTAATCATATTTTTTTAGTCAGAAAAGATTCATATTAGCGCAAATTGAACATTGTGTGTGATTTAAAGTTGTAGGTATTTTGAACAACATACTGCCATAATGTGGGTGTACGAGTTACCATCGACTGGGCACAACTCCAGACTCGCTAACTGCTAAGTACTGAAAAATTTAATGTAGAAAAACACAATTACACATTGTCTGACCTTTGAATCGAACCCTTAGCCTTCGCCTTCGCCTTAGCCTGCGTTGTTTGTGTAATGTTTTTTTCCTGTATGCTCGGTATGTTTCTGCGACAAATAAATAAATTTTCTTTCTTTCTTTCTTTCATGCTCAGCAGTCGCACTTTCGACCACTGAACCAACGAGGCAGTCAATCTAAAAATAACAGTTCCTCATTCACTTTTTAATAACCCTTATCTTACTTATTTCTAGCAACCGCCAGCGTCAACCGAAAAGCCGGAGCCTATCAACCAGCACCTCAACATGGGCAAGTGCTTCCACCTGCCGCACTCCAGGTGCCCAGCTGAGCCTAATTGCACCAAGGTCGGCAGCATGGCCGTGTTTTGCTGCGATCTGGACAGCGTCAGGTTGAAGGAGGCGTTGATTTCTGCGAGTGAGTACCCCACAAATAACATATAATGTAAGTAGCGTTTAAATGATGGCAAGAGAACGTTCTACTAGGATAAAAAAGTATTCTATGTTCTTGTAACCCAGATTGTTGCCAAACTGTGGATTTTTATCCATATTTTGGCAACAATCTGGGATCTGGATTTTTGTCCGAATCAGTTCAGACAGCGCATCGTCAGTCAGACAGGGTTACATTCAAATGTTTAATGTAAGTATTTATAGGAATTCGACTGGGAACATGACATTAGGAATATTTGCCAGAAGTGTGGCGTGCCGCGTGGGGGCCTTGAATAAGTGGGGTTTTAAACATGTTTCTCGTATGGGTTATGTGAAAATAAATGTTTTGTTAATATCCGCTTTAGTAGAATCATAGTAGGATAATAATATGAATTACCTAAAAAATCTTAAAATGAATCTTAGTTGAGACTCGTACAGAATTGGGAAGATAGACCCAAGGCTACTTTAGGAATGATAATAAAAAAGTAGAGTGTAAAACACTAGGAAGTGTCGAAGGGGGGGCGTTTTGGGGGACTGTCTATTGTAAATAAGTAAAGTAAAGTAAATTTTGACATTCAAAAAGTGCTGATTATCAGCCTAGTTTGAATAAATGAGTTTTGATTTTGATTTTGTCGTATTTATAGTGTGATATTGTCTAATGTGAATAGTTCTGACATTCCTAATAAGTATTATTAGCTTAATGTATTAATAGCTACTGCAAAACAAATACGTATTAATTGCTGTTTTAATTGACACTGCTACTAATTCAATAAGCCATTAGAAACTAAGTGGCTACTAGATATACAAACAGTAGTAATAATAATATGCTATTTATTTTCCATTATTCTAGTAAACAAAATGAACCAGGAGTTTTTATTTAAGTATTAATTTTAATTTAAATTAGTATATCTTGCTAGGTTGTGGTAGGTGATTTTAACTTTAACACGTTAAGGTAGGGATTCAAAATATCTGGTCAGAATCAAGGAATATGTGTCTACAAACACAATACTATGAAAGGCTAAGTTGGTGGTTCATAACTTAGTCATAATAATTAGACGTCAGCGGTTGTAGGTCAGAGGTATTCACCACATTTACGTGTCTTGGGTTCATGCTCGTCCAGGCACTTTACCTTGTGTAAAATCCCATCACCATTGCTCTTAAAACGGCGAACGAAGACACTGTGAGGAAATGTTTTAACGGATTGGTGATTACATATTGTGACTACTCAGTGTCCCAGCTGTGGGATCATTAAATGCTGATTGTGCTTACCTAAAACCTCAAGAACATTAGATTAGAACGAGATCTGACATTTGGGTTTCTTTTTCTGGTCATAAAGGGTGTACAAGTACCCTTAACGCAAACGAAGGACACTTGTTCTCCCCACCACTGCGATCATTTAATGGTTCTAGAAATCTAGACCATACCTGGGAACTCCCTAGTTACGGTTATATCTCCGTAAATACTAGTTTTTCAGGTTATAACTTTACTTAAATTACCTCCATGACCCGTTTACAATTCAAAGCATCCACTAGCACAATGCTATAGGAGTTCTACATTAAGTTTTACCGTAAAATATGATTTTTGACCCCAAAAAAAAAGTTCCCAGCAAAAATTTTTGCGTAGGGGTACTTAGTTTGATGTACAGAATGCGTGGTTGACGTATGTGTAAAGGGTTCATTTACACCCTGTATAAGTGCTCTCAGAAAAGACAATATTCTCACCGTGAATACTCCATCATTTCATACGTTTTCATTTGAGAAGTGATGCTGTGTAGTTTTCAACGTTTACCCTATTGCTAGTTAAAGTTATGTTAATAGGTTACAAGGCAATTGTTTTAATAACTCTGTCATTACTTGCAATTACCATAGTTGGTTAAAAATAGAATTGCAGTGAATTATTATTTTAATTGCATGTAATTAACCCTAGATGCAAGCTAATTCTATTGCTTACCTTAATCCGTTTAGCATAAGTTTGTGGTTAATTTTCACTGATTTTTGTCCTGATAGTAAAGTCAGATGTTATAGGTACATTACCAGCGTTGAGGCGGATTTTTGAAGCCATTTTTCAGTTTGTGGTTTAGTTAGTAAGGTTATTTTAATTTTAAATGTGAGTTAAATAATACTATTTTGATATTAACATGCATAAGCGACAACATTAAATAGATATTATGCGTTTCAATAAGTTTTAATTTTGCGGTGCTTTTATGTTTACGACTGGTTCATGAGGCACTTTACGAAAATGGAATGCCAATAGTCGAGGATGTTTGTCTTTGGAAACTTCACATAGCGTTGCCTATAGAAACCCTACGTGTCGATGCTGTTGTCATTACTTTTGGGCAATGATATATGTCCTTAGACCTTCGGAAGAGCGCCGTTAGACGATAATTTTGGACATCAGAGGCATTCACTGAAGTACCTACACTGTGTATAGTAATATACATAAGTACGATGACTGTTTTCCTCTAGTGTCCAAATGAGATTACAGAAAACTACTGGTTACAAATCACTGCCACTAATTAAACTATATTTATATTCGTAGGTTACCTACATGATGGATAAATGTGACGGATTATTATAACTGGGCAGAGGTAGAGGTTATCGATTATGTTTAGGTACCTATTCTACCTACCAAAGTATAATATACTATGTACCTACCTACCTTAGTTTCTGGAGTTGGAGATATGAGGATCTATTTAAAATTTATTAGGTAGGTATTATAAACGCAAAATTAGTTAGGTAAGTACCTATTTTATTAAGGATGGGAAATCATGAAATGGCTCAATGGATCATGAAATTGGCTCTGGGCGAAACAGAAGGACGTGTCAGACTCTAATGCTCTTTACGTTCCAGGACTACGGTAAATCTTTCGAATAAATTCCGCCGCAACCCTGACGAAAGTACTTAGGTACCTAACTCTGTCGTTTTTTCGGTGCAGTAGTTTTTGAGTTTATCGCGAACAGACAGACGCGGCGCGCGGCGGAGGACTTTGTTTTATCATATGTACTGGTAGTGATGATACATAGGGTACTTTGTATCCCGGGGTAGTACATTCCCTTGGGATAATTCCTGACCTCCACCCAAGTGAAGCTGCGGGACAAAGTTTGTCAGTATATATACGTATTATATAAACGATATACCAACGCCACTTTATTGAAAACAAACGTTATATCGGGGACGTAAAGGTTATCAGAGGCAGTCACTTCAGATAATGGTATTGCTATGTGCTAAGCTACACAAATAGGTATACTTAGTAGCTATTTATTAACGTAGGTATACTTATATATAGCTTGGTTAATTATGTAAAGCTCCAGAATAATAATTCCTTTCTTTAGATCCTAGTAATACTTAGTTGGACCTGAATTTATTGATCTATGTTCAACTATGTTATCCGCAATGTTATATGGGTCGGCTTCCAGTCTAACCGGATGTAGCTAAATACCTGTATTTTCTATGGAGCGACCGCCTATCTGACCACCACAACCCACTTTGGACTGGGTAATACGTATCCATTAGTAAAACTGTTTCTCAGACCTATGGGCCACTGACTACTTATCCAGATCCTGTGGAGATCGACCCTTGCGGTTATTATTATTGAGTTACACACGAAACTGAATAGATTTAGTTCCTAGTTTCTTCTAGCAGGTCTTAACAGCTCCTAAGAAGAAACCAATATGCCTGAAAATGGTCATAAGCCTCGAGGCTTATAGCTGAAAAAAAAACCACCTGCTTCAAGTGTCAAAATCAAAACTCATTTATGCAAACTAGGCTGATAATCAGCACTTTTTGAACGTCAAAATTTACTTTACTTATTTACAATAGACAGTCCCCCAAAACGCCCCCCCTTCGACACTTCCTAGTGTTTTTTCTGGAAAGGAAGTGGCGGAACAAACTCCCCAGCACACATCCCTCTGTTAGGTTGGTTAGAAGAACCAGACTCGATACAATAGTAAGGCAAGTATAAAAAAAGTATATAATAATAAAAAAAGACAACATATCAGTAAACTAATCTTGGAGAAAGAACATAAATAACAAACATTGTCTTGTGTTCAACTCAGCGACCAACTATTCTTATCATTTAAATAGTCGTTAATGGAATAGTAAGCTTTTAAACAAAGATTCGATTTTACTTTGGCTTTAAACGCATTAAATGGCAAGTCTAGAAACGAAGATGGCAGTTATACCAAGCCCGACGAATGAATTATGAACTTTGTGAAGCCGGTGAAAAGGAGCGCGTAGTTAATGCTTATTTCTAGTGTTAAAGTTGTGAATATCACTGTTTTTAGTGTACAGGTGGATATTTTGTTTGATATATAAAATGTTGGTAAAGATGAACTGAGAAGCAACCGTGAGGATACCAATCTCCTTAAAAAAATCTCTAAGAGAAACTCCGGCACCCAGCTGATAAATTGCACGAACAGCTCGCTTCTGCAGACCAAATATATTTTGAATATAAGCAGCTTTGCCCCACAGCAGAATACCGTATGACATAACGCTGTGAAAATAACTAAAGTAGACTAACCGTGCTGTATCAACGTCAGTGAATTGTCTTACTTTTCTGACGGCATATGCGGCTGAACTTAGCCTTCCCGCTAGGCTTGATATATGTAAACCCCATTGTAATTTTGCATCTACTGTTATGCCCAGAAATACAGCAGAGTCGGCAGTTACCAGCTCCTGATTGGCGATGATAATATTGGGACCTAGATTTCTAACATTGGGTAAAGCGAACTTAACTATTTTAGTTTTTTTGGCATTAAGAACAAGGTTGTTTGTTGTGAACCAATCCGTGACCATTGATAGCGCGCTGTTTACGTCGTCAAAATCGTGTCTATTCCTATCTACTTTAAAGATAAGAGAGGTATCATCTGCAAATAGTACAACGTCACAAAAACCCTTTAAATAGTATGGTAGATCATTAATATAAACCAAGAATAAAAACGGACCCAGTATTAAACCTTGAGGTACACCTAGCCGAACCGGTAGCCCGGAAGATTTCGCGCCATTTACGTCTACACATTGGAATCTATTTTGCAAATACGAATCTATCACATTAGGGGCCTCATTTTGAACACCGTAATAACGCAGTTTCCGTAAAAGCGTGTCGTGATGTACGCAATCAAAAGCTTTAGAGAGATCGCAGAAAAAACCGATCGCATTTTGCGCGTTCTCCCATGCGTCAAATATGTGTTTTAACAAAGCAACACCTGCATCCGTAGTCGAACGACCCTTTGTAAAGCCATATTTATCATTATGAAGGAGATTATTTAAATTAAAATGTACTAACAACTGTTTGAGAATTAATTTTTCAAAAATTTTGCTAAATGCAGGTAAAATAGAAATTGGTCTAAAGTTACCAATATCATTTTTACTGCCTGATTTAAATAGAGGGATGACTTTACTGCTCTTCATAAGGTCAGGGAAAGTCCCCAAATCGACGCATTTATTGAAAGTAACAGCAAGACAGGGGGATTATGTTACAATGTCGATTATGTTACTTAAAAGTTTAAGAGAAATGCCCCAGTAATCACCTGTGTTTTTAGACTTAAGTGAATTAAAAACGTTAACTATCACGAGGTGTTACATGTTCGAAACTAAATACTTTACCACATTTAGACACGCTGCTATGCAAAAGATCTTCGGCTTTAGACGGCGACGAACTCAGGGAAACATAATATCTCTACTCGTACCTACTTATATTAAAAGGCAAAGCTGACTGAGGATCAGCGCACAGGCTTATGGCTAGAAACTTAAAATTTCGCACACGTATTCCTCTTACGACGTAGGCATCCACTAAGAAAGGATTTTTCAAAATTCAACCCCCAAGGGGGTGAAACAGTCAAAGTTTGTATGGAAAATCGACATTTTTGATATTGCCGACTTAGCGGGGAAAAGCTAGTTTTCTATAACCCTTCTCTCTTCTGTTCCAGTTACCCAGAACACGACGTACCTGCATGTCCTGAACTCGTCCATCGACGAGCTGGACGTGTCCCAAGCCATGTTCCGACGACTCGCCTCCATGGCTTTCACTGACGGGAATATTGACAAGATCGTTGGTAAGAACAGCTTTGGTTTTGTGATCTCGTGATGAGTATAGTAACTTGTCTCTTTCTGCAACCCTGGTTTATTCTACTGACAGACTACAGACTTCTACTGACTAAAAACCCATTCTAATTCTCAGCCCTTTGTGTTTCGGGGCCGTGATATCATTTTCGATCAACCCGCAGCCCCGGACCCTTAACACTCCCTGGTATTGCAACTGAGAAGAAGTCTCAGTAGTGGAAACAATAAAAGTAGAACGATGAGGATTTTGACTGTCTCATTATTAACACCCGAAACATTTACATCACTTGCACTGTCCTGCGTATTGGATTATGCACACTCCCTCTTACAGAGAGAAGACCTGTATCCTATGCTGTAGGAAAAATATAATTTGGTTAGGAGTAGTATGGTCATGCTATGCCTTCTGTAATTGAGTAATTGGTGATGTTTTTAACAAGAATAAATAAATAAGAATTTACACATATTATTAGATCTTTTCTAATCAGTAGTAACATTAGCATGTACCTACTTATATTTCTAGATTCATTTCTAGCATGTAAAGGCTAGGACACACGTTACGATTGGACGGTACAGTTCAAACTGTACAGTTTAAACTTCAAGTGTGCGTATGAGAAAAACTGTACAGTTTTCTTATACACACACAGGTATATTTATCGCTGCAGTTTGAACTGTACCGTCCAATCGTAACGTGTGTATAAATAAATATGATTTATTTGCAAGAACATAGGTTTTTTACATATATAACTTAATAGATGGGTTTCGCTATACTTGGCATTGCAGCAACCATTGCAGCAGCCATAACTCACCAAACACTGACTGAATAACTCATTTATCTTTACTTTAATACGCACGATAATTTTCCTGAAAACGCTTTATAACATCTAACCTCTCTTAATTTTTTAAAGGACCAGAAAATAACACAATAAAACTTCCAAGTAAGTATTCCACTAAGTTTTTCATGCAAATCCTGTAACTCACTGCTTGGCTTGTTCTCACACGTTTTTTGTTTGTTGCGCAACTATAAACCTTAAAAACATGGCATGACATGATTAGGCGATAAATTATGATGCTAGATTTTTTCTGGTATCATTAGCTGCTACGTTTGCGCTATGCTCCTATGGTGGCTTTTACTCTTAAATATTACCGATTTCAGAAAATTAAAAATTTGTGCTCTCAAAACTTTATATCTTTTTTTTAAAAACATCATCAAAAATAGAAATATTTTATAGTAATGTTGCTTACGTCGTCTATGACAGGACTTTGTATAGGATGTAGGCCTCAAGAATCACAAGACTTAAGTTCGATATTCTCTGGATCCCGCTATTTACATCCTGCTACTATTCTAGCTATTCTGCGAACGTATTTGAGTGACTGGTCATTACGATAAAGTTTTACAGAGGGACCAAAATCTAACCGGGAAAATTAGCTTTATTACAGGAGACTTAAACATAACTGGCAATTGCGCGCACCTTTAGGTACGCCTCTGTCTTTGAGGATTACAGCCATGATGTTTATGTTATCCACTTAGTATAACTTGCATCATGATGAGCAAAACCACTTGCTTAAGTATAATCACACTAATATTATAAAGGCGAAAGTTTGTGAGTGTGTATGTTTGTTACTTCTTCACGCAAAAACTATTGAACGGATTTACATAAAATTTGGTACACAGATAGTTTATAACCTGGATTAACACAGAATAGTTTTTATTTCGATTTTATCTTCCCGTGGAATAATTTTCGAGTTGTAGCGGGTGAAGCCGCTGGCAATAGCTATTAGTATAATATAAAGCCCGGTATAAGGAGAGGAGTATCCAGTAGTACACCAACATTACGCCAGTTACGCTTAAGTCCCATATAAAATAGGGCGAGCCTGTTGTCACCCGGGCTCCAATACAGACTTCGTTGGCTACCATGAAATTGCTGATGGAAGAACGCAATAGCACTGTTACTGCTTAAATATTCATCACTTATAACCGGTCACTCGCTACAAAAATATGCTAGAAACTAACTAAACTTTCTCCACTTACAGGGCAGTTCCCAAAATACTCTTCAGTGGCCTGTCTCAACATATCCAACAATAACTTGACGACTGCGAAGCTGCAGCCGTCGATACAGCGGCCCTTCGCCTATCTGTTCAACCTTAGTGTGCTGGACGCCTCAGCCAACAACCTGACCGAGTTCCCACTGAGCTTGGTGCAAAGCAACCGGAAGATCTCTGTAGATTTGTCAGGTAAGGAGTTTAACTCATCTGGAGATAAAAGAAGAAAGAGTGATCTTAATGTTCTTGCAGTTATGACTCCGACTTGAACTAAATGCGTCAAATGTAAATGCATTCGTGACCGACCAGCTCCTCTCACTTTCTGGTGGATAAGCATGGCCACGCTCTAAGAGTACTTACGGAGTCCTGTTAGCTGGGAAAGACATGTTCACAAAGTACTTTCACACGGTGGGACCTTGCGACTGGGACTGCATTAGTTTTTTTTTTTCTATACAATTAAATCGTGCCTGCAGTCTATTTTTGGTTGGGTCCATTTTGATTAAATGCCTTCATAAGAATTTATTTGATTTAACTCTCATTTCCAGGCAACAGATACCTCCCGTGCAAGAACTTCCAGAAGGCGATGGAGACGAACAACTCCTCGCTGGTGACGTTCCTCAACTATCAGGACACGTACTGCGCGCTCGACATCAGCTTCAACTGGTTCAGGGATGTCAGGATAGTCCAGATTGACCATCTGAGAATTCAGAAAGAGGTAGTACGTATTTCTACATAACCTTTCCTATATACTAACTTCTCTTCTTGCATTTTCGCCTAATCTTCTGTCTTCTCATGTAAGTCTTCTTTAAGTACTTAATAGGTGTGCTTGTGTAGTTTTAAATGTTTCTCATTTCAACAACTCATTCATTCTTCAGTCTTTTTTTATATTGATCTTCCGCTGGCGCTATGTTTGGTTGACGGTTTTGTGAAGGGTCCGTTAACATCCTGTCGATATTCGTGAGAGAGTTGGCGTGCTAAACGGACCAGCTGCCAGCGAGCGGTGGCCAGTGGTGATGGTCTACTAATTATGGGTCGCTGGTTCGAACACAGTTCATCACTGCTCTCAAAACGGTGAATGAACACCTAGTAAGAAAATCGACGTGTCCTAGAATAAAAAAACTCTTCTTATTCTGCATTTGCATATATCTTTAGGCAATCTCCTCAAGTTCGCTTTCAATGTACTACCCAACTACACAGGCTCCATCTATAACATCCATTTTTGTTCTCCAGCTTAACGCCAGCTGTCGCAACATCAAGCCAGCGAATATCAACTGCACCTGTATCCCGGAGCGCCTGGAGTTCCTCGGCAACGAGATAACGAACCTGGTGGCCGTGGACTGTTCGCAGAGGAACCTCACTTCGCTGCCAACTGATCTGCCACCTAACACTGTCAAGTTGAACGTGTCCTGTAATAATGTGAGTAGATCTGAACTGAATGTATTCAGTATTTTTGAATATCAAGTTCTTCCGGATGGTGTCAACAACAGATTAAAATTAAATACTTTTAGATATACTCTTATCCTAGACCTCAAAGCTCAGTATCAGTTTCTTAATTTCCTTATTAACAGCTTCTAATGAAAATATATTGTTTCTAGTCAGTGAGCAGTGGCAATAACTCATTTATTTTCATGTGTATTAAGGTTATAGGTAGAGGTACTCATGGATGGACCGCCCCTGGGGCAAGCATGGGGGTCAATACTACTTTTTCTCACTCACTGAGCCGCACTGCTGTGGTCATAACACTAGATACCGCTAACCACATACCCAAACAATATAGTTACGACTTATCTTAACTCACTGACCTCCGCTACTAAATAGAGGGCTCACAACAATAAATACCTACTCTGTCCTACAATAGTAAATGCAACTATTGTAAAACAAAACTATTTTAAAAGTGTTATTAACCGTGGAGTTTCTTGCGGGTTCTTCTCGATAGGAAATGACTAATCAGAACCATGTTTAACCAACCGTTTTTGCCCATGTAGGTATAATAAATGTGAAATAAAATATTTTGATTTTGAATATTTCTTCATTTTCCTTCCAGATAACCTCTCTCCAGACCGTAGGCGACGACCCCACGTACGAGCACCTGCGGCAGCTGATAGTGGACCATAATGACATCCCCAATATCTTGGAGCTGGAGGGCACCAAGTTCATCGACAACTTTATGCTCTTCTCCATCGCTTACAATAAGTTGAGGACTGTGAGTATATGACACAATTTTATACCACGCTAAGTTTATGGGGCCTCCGTCAGTAAATCGACGCGTCTTCGTGTTTTCATTTCAGTAACGAATTTGTACAGATTCTTCTTCGTGATTCTATTTATTAGTAAACTTATTATTTACTAACCTAAGTACCTTTGTAAACTGAAGAACTAGCATGTGTGTCCTTAATTTATTTTGATTGACATGAGCAATGCTTGTTCCAGATCCACACTTATGTGCTATCAAACCGTTTCGACACGACGGGCCCCGCCTTCTCTATAGCTGGTAACTTTATACACTGTGACTGCAACACGGAGAAAATGCTTAAGGTAAGACCGTTCTTCCCATACCATCTTATAACTCAGTTCCAGTTAGTATTCATATGATCACTGGCTTTCTGCGCATCTATGAATGTTTCCGTCAATATATTACCGAAAGTGCCAATTCAAAGGGGTGATTTTCAACAATCAAAGTTCAGGCAACATAACCCTTTTTCCCAATACGATTGGTAGTTGACAAAAAGTCAAATTAATCCGTCAGATTTCGTCAAAAAATATTGGACACATGTTTTACCAGAAAGTGACGTCAACAGCTACCAAATCGTAGGTGCTCAGATGGGAATAGCTTTGGTGCTCTAAAAATCGGTGCTCAGATGGGAATACCGCGTTTTATTTTCGTCAATTTTGATTAATTCGATTAAACAAAAACAACGTAAATGCAATATTTTTCGGTAATCTAACAGACGGACGAAACAGAATCATTTTTTTTAAGCAGAAAACATCCCTTTTAGAACAGTAACCCTCAGAAAATTGTTGGTTCTAAACTCGGTCCTTATTTTTTTCAGTATTTTGCTGGATATATCATGCACAAATATTATAAGTACCTATGTTTATTTCCAGCCATGGCTCCTAGAAAACTTCAAAAACATCCCCGACTACAAGATGCTCGAATGCGACGACAACGTCCCCGTGGTAGACCTGGTGGAGTCACAAGTCTGCCACACCCCTCGCGACTGGACGGACTACATATACTACATCATAGGCCTGGAGGTCCTAATCCTTGTCCTACTCATCAGTAAGGTGTCCTATGACTACTGGGTCTTCAAGACTGCTGGCTACTTACCCTGGCCAGCGAACAAGATGCCAAGATTGCCGTGCGATTGGCTATGTGAATAGATTTAGGTTGCTGGCAACCGGGTGCTTCGGAGTGTTGGTTGGTGGGTAACCAATGTTTGCTATATTTGATTAGTGACTTTTTAGTAAAGTGGTGATTATTTGCAGGACTTTTTGGTGTTGGTTGCCAGCAACCATAATTATGCTTCTGTGTTGAATGTCTTGTTGGTTATTGCGTTTATGCTTTGTATATTATGTGTTGTAATGTTTCGTTTTGATAAGTGTGCTAAGTAATAAGCTAAAAGTAAAAAGAAAGAAGAAGAAATAAGTAATAAGTAATGGGTTGCTAATGCTGCTAGCAAGTTTTACTCAATTTCAATTTTTTTAAGAAGTGCTAGTTTCAAGCTTGTTTCCCGTCATTTTGAAAAACTGTAAATATGATTGATCGCGACGGTTGAAAGCCTTCCATCTGGATATGCTTTACCGTGGCCGACTTGGAATTTTCTAAATATACTCCGAACCCAAGTCGGCCGTAGCAAAGAAAATCTCTTCAGATGGGGGCTCATGGATGGGTCGGATCCCAAGTGTGTGTGCGGCGTATCTCCACAGACAATGGGCACCTTCCATCTGTCGCTGCATGCCCTGACACTTGCAAACTTGACGATCTTATGACTGCATCAGCGAGCGAAGTTCGCATAACTGAATTTTGTGTCAAATTTATTTAATGAAGATTTGCCTTTGTTTAAGTTATCTTTTTAGGTTTAAGAAAACTGCTTGTATAAATTGAATTATCGCCCGAGATCTCTGTAAATCAGCTATATGTATAATTGTATGCATAAGTTCTATTTTTGTAAATTTTGTTTTTTTTTTACTTTATACGAAACTTGCCATTTTGTCAAGAATCTCTTGTTTGATCGTCTCGATTCTAGGCGTTTACTTTTTGATTATAATCAGAATAATGGTTTAGAATAAAAAATGGATTAAAAAAAAGGTATTGAATCGTCTGCCTAGCCTTTATCAAACTATTTTTAAATCGCCTCCACATCTAACCGGATGCAGCTGAGGACCAGGATGTTACATGAAGCGACTGCCTATCTGACCTCCACACCACTGGGTAACCTTAATGTTGCTCTTCATTAAAGTGACATATCAATATTGAAGCCAAACTAATTGATTCTCAAAGAAGACTGACTAAGGTTTGAATTTTAAACTTGCCAAATATTGTTTGCTTAGATAAATAACCAAGCCATTGTTTTGATTAACACATAATGAACCTGTAAATAGTTCTTCTACAGAAACTTTGATTTTGTTTAAATGAAAAAAACGAACACGAATATTTATTAGGTTATAAGCGTCCCGTTTATTGAAATCTATTAGATTGTAGCAAATTAAATCACATTAAAAAAGAAAAAAAATATGACAGCAACCTTTATCTTCTAAATATTGGTTGACAGTAACCAATATCTTCGGAGTTACCAACGATCAATGTTAATTAAATGTTACTTGTATTATTCACGAGTCACTGAATTAATCAAATCAAATCAAATCAAATCAAATCAAAATCATTTATTTCAAGTTGGCCAGTTACAGGCTCTTTTGAATAGTCGAACAAATACTAAATTTTAATAAGCTAATAAACTAAGCTACAGTCCCACTCACAAGGCATAATAACTGTCAGTGTACTGTAGTTGCCGATTCCAAAGCGTTGGTCTCATGAGAAGAATGGCAAGAAACTTCATGGATACTCTTTTAAATCATAATATTGTTACAAAACTTTGGTTACATCATTCATATCGAGATTGGTATATTATCATGTGAGAACGATGTAGCAAGTTATGCACGATAAGTGTCGACAGTAAAGCCAAAACGACGATTTAAAAATAATATAATAATTCAAACAAGCCGTGGCAACTAAGAGGTGACCAGTCACAACTGACAGCACCCGTTCACGAGCATGACGCATGGATCAGCCACCATTCCACTCAACCATTTTAAAGGGAACGAAATGACCCGACACACCCGCCACCATCAGCGAGACATTTAAGTGAGCATGACACACTCTTAATCGCCAGGGCATATCCAAGTCAAATAAAAAATAGAAAAATAAATGTAGGTTTCCAGAGAATGACAGCTTTCTAGTACATAGTACTCACACAATATGTGCTATGCGACTATATAATACTAAAGAGATTGAATTTATACATTGCAAAGATAGTTGTACAATCTTCTTCTTCTTTCTTCTTCCTATTAAATGCTATTCATTTAAGCGTCCTGTCCTTGTGGAGCAGGACCGGCATTGAGCCAAGCATTTTTATCAGCGATATAATCGTCTAACTTGTAATATGCTTGCTTGCATAGTGTGCGTTTGATACATGTTTTAAATTTCGTCTCATTCAGTTCAAGAATGCTTTGTGGAATTTTGTTATAGCATCTCAAACAGTACCCCATGAAAGATGAGTCTACCTTAGCGAGTCTGAAGCCTGGCTGCACTAACTGGTCCCTATTCCTAGTAATATAATTGTGTCTGTCACCTCTTTTACTAAAAAGATGCAGATTTTTTCTCACATACATTATGTTTTCGTAGATGTACTGACAATGCACCGTCATAATGTTAATGCTCTTAAATAGTTCTCTCAGAGAATCGCGCCTACGAAGACCATATATTGCTCTGATGGCTCGTTTTTGCAGAATAAAAATAGATTCAATGTCTGCAGCTCGTCCCCATAACAAAATGCCATAAGACATTAGGCTATGAAAGTAACTAAAATAGACCAGCCTAGCGGTATCTACATCAGTAAACTGACGAATTTTTCTAATGGCATATGCTGCTGAACTTAGCCGCCCTGCAAGAGATGTTAAATGAGCACCCCATTGTAGCCGTGAATCAAGCGTAATCCCCAAGAAAACCGTTTCATCTACGAATTCTAGTTTCTCGTTATTTAATAGAATATCACAATCACTACTTTTAACATTCGGTAAAGCAAATCTTATGCATTTTGTCTTTTTTTCATTTAATACTAAATTGTTTGCTGTGAACCAATTATGAATCTGAAGTAGGGCTTTATTCACATCATCTAGCTTTTGAGCCCGTCTATTTATCTTAAAAATTAGGGAAGTGTCATCAGCAAATAACACCATATTCTGAGGTTGGTTTTTCAATAAATAGGGTAGATCATTAATATATACTAGAAAAAGGAAAGGGCCCAATATTGAGCCTTGCGGAACCCCCATTTTTACTTTTAAACCCTGTGAATTAACACCATTTATTTGAACATGTTGTTGCCTTTCACTCAGATAAGATTTTACTAAACTAAGTGCAAGTTTACCTAGTCCATAATGCTCAAGTTTCAAAAGCAATGTGTCGTGATTCACGCAATCAAATGCTTTTGAGAGGTCACAAAATATTCCTACAGCATCTTGGGACTGTTCCCACGCATTAAATATGTGCTTTAATAAAGTTACACCGGCGTCAGTTGTGCAACGTCCTTTAGTGAAACCGTACTGTTGATCGTGTAAGATTCTGTTGGTGTTAAAATGATTGAGCATTTGGTTAAGCATAACTTTTTCAAAAACCTTGCTAAAAGCTGGCAACACCGATACAGGTCTATAATTATTAGTATCTTTACTGTCACCAGATTTGAAAAGAGGTATGACCTTACTGTGTTTCATTAAATCTGGGAAAACCCCTCGGTCTACACACAAATTAAATATTGAAGCTAAGTATGGTGCAATAGTCTCAACTATGGATGTACAAACTTTGATAGACATTCCCCATAGATCTTCGGTCAGTTTAATTTTTATTTGCCGGAAAGCTTTAATTACCTCCGTAGGGTTTATATGTTTAAATTTAAATTCAGCCAGGCAACCAGGCACGTTCGCCTTCAATAAACCAATTGAGACTTCAGGTGAGGAATTAAGAGCCTCCGTTGTTTTTAAAGGAATATCAGTAAAGAAATTTACAAATTCTTGAGCTACTTCCTGATTATCGCTTTTAGGACCACATGCTGTATTTAATGTGTAGCTAGTGGTACGTATTTTTTTCCTGTTAGTCTCGTTATTTATGACTTTCCAAACTGTTTTTATTTTATTTTCTGCTGTTTTGATCTTTTTGCTTATGTGAAGGGCTTTAGCAACCTTGCAAGTATTTCGAAATATTTTTGAATACTTTGCAACATACTTGTTAAAAGTTTCAGTGTTTATATAAGGCTTAAGGCCATACAGTTCAAAAAGTCTTTCCCTACTTTTTCTGATGCCTCTAGTTGCCCAATCACTAAATATAAATTTAGGGCTAACACTTTTTATCTTCTTCTCAAAAGTTTTATTGAATTCTGTGTGAACTATTGAAAAGAAGTTATCGTACAATTTATTTATATTAATATCATCCACATGATGGTTCATTTCACATAACTTGTTCTGTAGGAAAATATTATATTTATTTAATTTGCTAGTTGTTAAAGGTCTAAATGTAATCTGAACTTTTTGTAATGGTGTGTTACACTTAAAAGTTACGGTTTGTCCGCTATGATCAGACGGCAGGCAATTTACTATGGCTTTATCTATGTAATCACAATCGCAGAAAACATTGTCTATACAAGTAGCAGAAAATGAGGTGACCCTAGTAGGTTCTATAAAAATGTTGGTTAAATTAAATGACTTAAAAAGATTTAATAACCTACTGCTAATTGAATTTTCTTCTAAAATATTGACATTGAAATCGCCACAAATAATTACAGATTTATTACTGGCAGCAAGTTTTGCCAGGACATCTTCTACTATTGATTCAAACAAGGAAAAGTTTTGATTGTTTGGGGGTCTGTACACACACACAATTACATGCTTATCTAGCTCAACACAGGACAGTTCGACGCAATGTTCAACCGAAAGACCTACAATGTCATTACGTTGCTTATATTTAACACAATTTTTTAATAATATTAGGGAACCTCCACGCAGCATTGATTTACGGTTAAAACAGCTACCCACCGTATAGTTTTCATAATTAATAAGCATTTGGTAATCTTTGAGCCAATGTTCAGTAAAACAAATAATGTCAAACATACTTTTCTCTAAAAACAATTCTATTTCTAATAATTTGGAAGAAATGCCTTGGATATTTTGGTGGAATAAATTCAAAGTGTTCTGCTGAGGCCCTTTTTTACTAACTAATTTAGTGCAAGAAGATACCTTTCTGTTGGTAGGTTTAACAATATTGTTAATGGTACCTTCTGTTGTCTTACTTCCTAGTTTAAACTAATATCTGGAGTCAGCCCAGAGTCTCCTGTGCTATCACCAGACAACAAGATTCCATCACTAAAAACTCCTAATTGAGAATTTTCCACGGTGACATATGGAACATCCTCCGTACAATGTTTGTAAACATTTATAGCACTAGTGCTATATTTATTTGAAGTCACCTCCTGTACATAAGTACCATGACTAATAGTCGCAGTGTTAACAATGTAAGAAAACTTTGACATACTAAATATGTCTGTGTGAATATTAAAAGCTAATAGCCTAGCTATTTTGTGTCTAAATCTAAGAGGTAGATACACATTACCTGGTGTCGACTTAAGCTTATCAACAAAAGTGTTGGTATCCAGATATACAAGCTTGTCACAATAGTGACCTACTAAGAAATGCACATGTTTGTTTAACATGTGTATATAATTGTTTTTCCTATCACTAAGTCTTTCAAAATACGGAAAAGCACACAATATAATTTTACTACAATCTAACTTTAACAACTCTGATACACAGTCAGTGATGTCTTCCTTTTTAATTTTAGAACTGTTACCAACACATATAGTAATGGTTGTGTCAGGACCACAAACAGTTTTTGAAGCTGATGCCATAATCTGTTTGAAGGTTGACCCCGGCATACAATAATTTTGTGTACAATAACTCAAGTTATTACTAATTAATTTTCCTAGCCCTCTACCTAAACCATCAGAAAACAAAACTGAATGATTACAATCATAACCATTAGGAAATACAAAACTGCCAATCTGAGGTTGCACTACTTGTGCCTCTTGACTGATGATACAGTCCTGAGTGCGTACAGTCAGGGACAAGTCCTCCGTTCCCACTGGCTGGAGGGCATCAGGGCTCCTCTGACAAGTACAGAGAGTATTACTGACAGTCAGCAAGTCCACTTTGTCAACTAATTCATTTGTAGCAAGAATATGCTCTTTAATTTGGTTTTTTGAGCGATCATATTTAAAAGATATAGAGTTTAATGACATATTCAGGGCCTGTATTTCTGATTGTAAGCGCTGAGTATCCATTTCATAAATATTTATACTATCTTCTAATTTAATCTGATAGTTATTTAAAGTATTAACAAGAGAAACACGTTCTTTCCTTAATTGAATGTTTTTGGAATAATGTTTTTGGTTTTTCTTAAATTTATTAATTTTTTTAATGATTCTATTTAGTCGTGCATATTTCTTAATTTTTTTCTTACTTATTTTATGGCAATTATGATTCAATATGGAATCTTCTGTAAGGTCAATTGTAATGATGGAATGAGGGTTAGAATTTTTATTTACTAATTCATTATATAAATGGTCAGTCTCTATAGCCTGAGTGTGATCGTTTTCCCTTTTCAAATTTAAAAGTTTAGCATTAGCATGGATTAATTCATCCTCTAGGTCCCTAATTTTACACAAAGCCTCCTCATATAAGTTACTACAGTGGTTGAACCCATCCGTGACCACCCTTAGTTTATCCCGTTCACTGACAACATTCATGTATTCCTGATGAAGGTCTACTAGCTCCCGTTTTAAGCTTGAGTTTTTACTATTAACGTTAATGACCTCCTCCTCACTGTCTTCTCTTTCCTGTAAAAGTTGTTGGCATTGGAGTTTGGAATCCTTCAGCTCTTGGAGGGCCGCTCTTAATTTTTGTTCCATATCTAAAGCAGTGGCCTTACGAGTCATTACAGGCATGGTTTCCGGATAGGTTACTGAAAATTAAAAATAAAGAAACGGTGAGAACTAAAAGGCTAGACCAACAAAGAAAGTTTAGCGTTGTAAGGGGAGAAAAAAAAATGAGAAAAAAGATAGTGTTACTCAAACAAGTGTATGCTGCTATATTAGCTCAAAAGGATTAATATTTTTGATTATTTTTATTGTATTAGAATTTTAGTCAATCTTGAGTGGGTAGGTGTAGGTGGCTAGAAAAAAGAAAAATTAACTCAAGACAAAAACAAAATAACTATTATGAACGTTATTTTATTATCTATATAAAGGGAAAAGATCGAATAAACTAGAATTATTGAATTTATCATATAGCTTTCATTCATACGATCACTCTTTGTTTAAAAAGTGCAGAACCAATACAGGGTACTGACTAAGCAATAAATGTTTAACTTGTATTTAGTACATCCGTGTTACAGAGGTAAAAGTGATGTTTGTGTGTTCATTAATAAGATTAAAACAAATGATACTCCCCTTGTGATCTAAGTCCGCAGTTTGAAACTCCAAAGTTCCAAACGTCAGCTGTTGTTTGAAGGTTACCGGTAACCGTATGTTCCCGAAAACTTTATTTACACGTTCCCATAGCAGGAAAACACTTTTACTATGTATTTATGCATTTATAATATGATTATACATTAGATTACACCTTATTTTAACATAATTAATAATTAAATTTAATTTTAAACTACGGAGCAATAATTTGACATGTCACTCGGGCAGTATGGTGGTAATGGTGGATTATGTAACTATTTAATAATATAAATAATAATAAAATAATGTGCTTCATTTTGCTACGGAACCAACCGGCCAGTTGTAGAGGCTTAAACTGATGATGGAATTTCGAAACACAATAAGGAACGTTGAGCGTGCCTTGGATTTTCAACTTTCGTGGCTGAGCTGATCGCTGCTTATTTAACAGCAAGCTCAATGTATCTTAAGGGTTTTCAAGATTCCACCGTCAAAACGTTAATAAGTAAGGACCAATTATTGCTAAAATATAGCTGTCTATACATTTGACGAGGCTCTTTGAAATCATTGTGTATTATTTTGAAATCAGTGCCATATTCTATTTATAGATTGGCTGAAAATTATGTTTCTAATGTCGACTTAATTTGTAGCATTTGTTTGTAGGTATAGTAGGTAGATCAGTAAATGGTCAATAAGGGCGAATATGCTTTCATCATTACCTTTCTGCCCTTGCCGGATTGTCCCATTCTACTTTGAGTCGGCACAAACGTTTTCTTCGTCCATATCATTCCACACACAATCCATCCGATATTTGCTGAAAACAGCTCGAAAATCGCGCACTGAAAACTATAGATATCAATGTTTTACTAAAAACTTCGTTCCCTTACGTGTATTTAGGTGCCAACTATCCGATAGAAATAATTTAAAAAAATGTGTAGTAGCTTCTATTCCAGCTAGACGAACGGGCAATACGTCTAAAAATACATCTCATCTCAAAATTAAATTTTTATCACAAAAAACTGCTTTGTTACCACAACAAAACCAGTTTTTTGTGGTAAAAAAAAGTAGGAAATCAACCCCCAATCTGGGCTGACACAATCCATCCATATTTTTTTTGGCCTCCATCCATCAATATAGCTTTATTTGCGGTAAATATAACCAAGTTTCGCAAGCAAATGTTACAACCTAGGTTACTCTTATAAATTAATGTTGTAATTTTAAAATAAAGATATTTTTGTATAATATTAACTACAACTTGAAGACTGTATATTTTGTATGAAAATTTTATTATAGATGTTACATTATTGTATGGAATGCCGTTTTATTTTTTTTAACTTATTCCATTACTAGGAATTTCTTTCATATCGTGAGTGCGTTTTACAATTTTTTTTAACTCACATACACAAAAAAGAACCACCCTGGAACAAATACCTGTAGGCCATACAAATATTCGTTCTGTACGGGAATCGAACCAACGACACGCATCGCAGCATTCAATCGCCACAAATAATTATGGTATAGGAAACTGAACTTTGAAGTTATTAAGACAAAGTCCAATAGGGGATCGGACAAAAAAAAACTAATTAGTCCGTCAGATAGATTTCCAAAAAATATTGGACATATATTATTATTTTTTCTTTTTTCACATAAACAAAAAATTAAGACGATAAAGTGCTTCGAAAAGTCGTGAACTCCTCGAAAACGTCACAAATGACGTCACAACCCAAGATCTTTGACGCGTTTTACCTTCGTAATTTTTTATTAATTTGATAAAACAAAAAAACACGTTTCCAATATTTTTCAATAATCTAACTGACGGGCTAATTAGAATCATAATTTTTTGACTAAGTCCGATCCCCTATTTGCAATGTAAAACAGTAGAATGTTTGAAATGAAACCAACTAATATAACTTTTATAATAGATTTATATTAACTTATCATTTAACCTTTCTTATTCTTCTTAGCTAAATTCTTCTTTTTTCTTCTGCTATTATTCTTTCCTTTCTCTGGTGTATCCTTATTTTGTTTCTGTTTTTCTAAATTCTGTATTTTTCTTTGTTTATTGCTTTTAGCATTCTTTATTGCCTCAGTAGTTTTTGTTTTATCTTCTTTTAAAGCTTCATTGGCAGCTTCTAATCTTCTTCTGCAAATAACAGAAAAATAATAAAAAGAGGTCGACAACTCAGTATTTTGTTGAATTCACGAGTGTGGCGCAGTGTAAAGTTTAGCTCAGGTTGCTCTAGAGGAGCAACCTTATCTTAACTTTAGTTCCTGCCAAGAGCGAGAAGCTTTTAATTGTGTCAACAAAGTATTTCTACTATCAACAATAAACTCAATGTAACATACACGAAACTTATGAGCAATTTCACTTGGTCATGTTATCATCATCATCATTTCAGCCGAAAGACGTCCACTGCTGGACATAGGCCTCCCCCAGGTGTCGCCACATTGACCGGTCCCGTGCGTCTCGCATCCAGCGGGTCCCCGCAACCTTCACCAGGTGCACGGTCCACCTAGTGGGAGGCCTTCCAACGCAACGTCTTCCGGTTCGCGGTCGCCACTCCAGAACTTTCCGGCCCATCGGCCATCCGTTCTGCGAGCAATGTGCCCTGCCCACTGCCACTTAAGTTTGGCAATTCTTCGGGCTATGTCGGTAACCTTGGTTCTCATGCGGATTTCCTCATTTCTGATTCGATCACGCAAGGAAACTCCGAGCATAGCTCTCTCCATTGCCCTTTGGGTGACTGAGCTTTCTGATGAGGCCCATAGTGAGCGACCACGTTTCGGTCCCGTATGTAATCACTGGCAACACACACTGGTCATAGACTTTCGTTATGTTATATTTTAGCGATGTCTAGTTTTGTAGTGACGGAACGCGCCTGACTCATGGAACTTATTAAAACCACCCATGTTCCTTCTTAGCCCTTGTGCCGAGCCCGCGGTATCTTTTCGAATAACCTGCACCACTTGAATCATAGATTAAATAACTTTTGAAAGGAATATTTTCTGTTATCTTACTTGTCAGGCCTCTTCTCCAAAATAGTGGAGATGTTGTTCCTGTGCGGCGCCTTCGTCATGAGCTTCTTACGTTTGTTGGGGTTCTGTTTGAGCTGCAGCATGTACTCCGGGACCTGGCAGCCTGACTGCTTCATTACTGACGCTATGCTGAGGGACCATAAAAATAAATATGTTGAAGAAAAGTCGATACTTTTTTATGAGTCTAAGTGGTTTGGGAATAGTGCGGCGGGCTTGGCCCAAAAAAAAAAAGAGTCTAAACGAGTAGTCGCAAGCACGACTGTTGAACATGAGGCTATGAGTTCGATTCCTGGGTTGGTAGCAGACCAGACGGATTTGTGCCTGGTTTACGGGAATAGGTTAGTCCCTATCACATGGAACTTAAAACGTCGGGATAACTGACAGGCGTAATGTTATTTGTTATATATGTAAAAACAAAACTGTCTATATAAAATTGCGTTATAAGCTCGAACCAATCTATAATATATATAAAAATCAATGTCACTTTTCGTTGTAATTTTATAACTTAAGAACTGGCTCAGCTATTCAAACCAAATGTTTAGGCTTTGTTCGGACTATTTAGTAGATGGTTTATGCGAAGTTTGCACAAAATCGGTCGAGCGGTTCTTCATTTATCACTTTTTTTGTAACAAATTAATTCAATAAATGGCGGATCATTTTGTTAATGGGGATATTGCTGTCTTGGACCCGGTAGGTGGCGCTGCTAGGTCCGCTAGTTAATTATTAAAATATTTTACCTTCTAAGATTGCCGACGTCGTCTTGTGTGAAGAATGTGATCGCTCGACCTTTCTGCCCCGCACGACCTGCACGCCCAATCCTGTATAACACGAAGACAATTATAATTAAACGGTGTTACCGGTGAAAATATTATATTAATACGGCGAGCAGACCGAGGAGAAGATGGTGGCACCCATTTTTTTATTGCGATGGTGGGAAATCAACAAATAACCCCGCTCTTGGGCAGAGCGAAAGGGAGTGTCAGATTTCTACCGACTAAAAACCACCCGTTCGGTCTTAGCCCTATATGTCAAGGCCGCGGTATCTCTTACAACATCCCGCAGCCCCGTGGTGGCTCCCTTTGGATGGCTTTCTTGATAATTGACGAGATGTGCCACACCGAGAAAAATGGAAGGAACAGGGCAAAGTCTTTGCCCAGAAGTGGGAAAATTAGGCTAACAAACAAAAAGTATTTGAAATACTTTATTTTATTTTAGATTTACGTAACGTTAATCTCTTGCTCGAGCTAGGTCCTCAGATCTTTTATGAGAAAACCAAACACATGACTTACAAGTCACATCAACTTGGCTTTATACTTTCGTTCTTGAAGAACTTTAAAGCAAAAATCCACTAACCTATGAATATAAGCGATGGCGGAGGGCGGGAAGTCGTAGTTGATGACGAGGTTGACGCCACGGAAGTCCATTCCACGCCCCATCAGCTCCGTACAGATGAGCACCCAGATGCGACCCACGCGGAAACTGCGGACCACGTTGTCGCGCTGGGGAGGAACTCATTGTGGTAAAATAGGTATGAAGATGGTATTAGTGGTAGTCAAATTGGTAATTTTCGTCAAACACAAAGCATTTTTTTTCAAATAAATTAATTCACGGCACTCTGAACTGAGTCTGTTCATCAAACACAAAAAGACGACGCTACGTTGGAAATATTTGCAATATTGTCTGTCTCGATTTGTCTCGATTGTTGGTATTAGGGTCGTTCTATGTTACGTGGGTCTTAAACATAAATGGCAAAATCTGGGTGTACTTGTTAAGTTTACAAGGCGTGATGTTTTTTTTTTAAATATTAGGGCATGATCTAGAGTTAGCAACACCGATATAAAAAAATTTAAACAATTTAAATCATTCTTAGAAATAAATTAGGTACCCATTTTCTTCAAACGATATTTAAACGGACGACGGCATGGTTGGCGCAGTGGCGTCGCGGGTTCGATCCCCGCACGAAACAAATATTTGTATGGCCTACAGATAGTTGTTTCAGGTCTCGGTGTGTTTGTGTGTGTGAGTATAAATGTTTGTAAACGCACCCACGATACAGGAGAAAATCCTAGTGTGGGGCAACCCACACTAGGATTTTCTACGATTTTTTTTAAAGGAAATAAAACCTTACACATGTAATAATTATTGTTATTATTTCTAAGAGAAAACACAAAAATCTTGCAAATGATTGCATTCATGCAAATTCTTATCCTCACTAGGTTAGACAGGAATTACCAAACGCTATATTAATGCATTAGTTTACCTGTTGTTGTGTCCTGTCAGCATGTATGACATCCACATTGATGCCGTCGTATATGAGCTCCTTGAACAGCTGCTTCGCACGATCTTTACTTTGTACGAACACTGAAAATATAATATTTAATGTTACTAGATTACATAAGGCTAAGAGAGGAGGCCCGTTTCCCCTGTGTGGGCAATGGGAAGAATAGATTTATTATGCTTTTGTGTAAGGTTCTGTCATCAGCATCCTAACCTTTTCATAATAAAGGGTGTAAAAGTACCCTTAACGGAAACGAAGGGCCCTTGTTCTCCCCACCACTGCGATCATTTTTTGGTTCTAGACCATACCTGGGAACCCCCTAGTTACGGAGATATTGGGGGTCAAAGTTTCAAATTTTGCACAGCTGTTTTTGTAAATAGTAGCTATTCAGGTTAAAACTTTACTTAAATTACCTCCATGACCCGTTTACTATTCAAAGCATCCACTTGCACAATGTTTTAAGAGTGCTACATTGAGTTTTATCGTAAAATGTGATTTTTGACCCCAAAAAAAGTCGTTTCCCAGCAATAATTTTTACGTAGGGGTACTTAGTTTGATGTACAGAATGCTTGGTTGACGTATGTGTAAAGGGTTCATTTACATCCTGTACGTTAGGGTCGACTTACAATACGACCAGATGCAGCTGAATGCCAGTATTTTACTTGAAGCAACTGTCTATCTGACCTTCCTCAACCCAGGTAGTTACAACAAACTATGACTTTTTAGATAAAAAACGCTGTTTTACGGTAGGTCTAAAAAATTGTGCTGATGGATGCTACGACGATGATGAGGGTACCGATCAAATGTCATCATCATCAGCCTATAATGTTTCCACTGCAGGGACTCAGGCTTCCTCTCTAAGACATGACTGTTTCCTCACGATGTTTTCCTTCACCGTTTTGAGAGCTGCGGTGATGAAATAAATTACACAAAGTAATGTGCCTGCTTGGGTTCGAATCCACGACTTACTGTCCATAAGTCGGGGCCGCAACCCCTAGGCCACCGCTGTTCTTCGCCGATCAAAAGTATTGCTTACCTAATACAGGTGGCTTCAGTCCTTGTTGCACGAGTTGCCTGAAAGCAACCAGTTTACCATTCTCGTTGCCACAGAAACACAGCTCTTGATCCACTAGGGTTGTTGCCGCGTTCCTGATGGAAATTTATAGAAATATAGCTTGTGCCAGCGGCTTCGCCCGCGTGGAGTTCGATAATTGTGCCACGGAATCATACTATCGGGATAAAAAGTATCCTATAAGTTAATCCAGGTGATAAAATATCTGTGTTCCAAAGAAACTTGTACCAAGAATACTCGAGTTTCAAGATCAAAATGTTATAGTTATTATTTTCATATTTTTTTACGACATTATGCGGCTGGGATTTGATTTATGAAGAAGGAATTTAATTTAATGTATAAAAGTATGAATATTGTTTTACTCCCTATACATGGCGTTCACACAACCAGTTCAGTTCAAAAGTCGTTCTGTTAGATCTTTCAATTGATTTTGACAGTTCGACTGACTTCGCATCGTAGAGGTTTCCCTACAATACCTACTGCCTGGTTTTGAGGTTATTTTCGATTTTATAAAATGACTCCGAAACTCGGATTTAGTTTACAAAAAAAAACTTTTGTAGGAGTTAATATGATAAATGTAGACCATAAAAAACAAAGTTTGATGTTGACACAGTTTGGTACGGGATTCCATATGTCCAAGAACAAGATCTTTTCATCCATATGTATTTAGAAATATATAAGTATGTTTATCAGTTGTCTAGTACCCATAACACAAGCTCTGCTTAGCTTGGGACTAGATGGCGTTGTGTGATAGTTGTGGAATATTATTATTATTATATCCGTTGAGTAGTTTTTGCGTGAAAGAGTAACAAACATCCACAAACATCCTCACAAACTTTCGCATTTATAATATTAGTAGGAAGTATGATGTGTAGCATTGTATGCATAACTGGTGGAATGTAATTGTATTTAAAGGGTAGTTACTAGTCATAGCCACACAAAATTTAGCTGATATTGAATCGTACACATTATCTTTAGTAACATAAAGTGCTAAATTGTATGCGGCTTTGCACGATTAAATAGACATGCGGTCTTCTGCGAGCTGAGGCCAAATATTTAAACTGTGTGAATGTAGTATCATCTAATATAAGATATCATAACATCGCACCTTGTAATCCGTAAAGGGTTAGGTAGAGGTGTACCTAACAGGTGCACATTTCGTTTTAAGTCCTATGTTATAAGGTCTAGTTTATTGCCATCAACTGGAAACGAAACCAGATTCCATGGCTGCTACTTAATACTGAAATTCCTGATGATAAAAAAAAAACAAAAAGATTTTGTCTGACCCGGGAATCGAACGCAGGACCACATGCTCAGCAGTCACGTTTAGACCAACGAGATCAAACTAGGATTTTACCTATTATATATTCCATGAGCATGTTGCGTTGCTTTCTAGAGCGATTATAATTATTTTCAAAAAATAATTGACAGCTCCGCATGTAATAAAATCAGAGGCTTCGATATAACAATGTATAATATTACATGCTGTTGGTATAACCATGTATAATTTTACATGCTGTTGGTATAACCATGTATAATTTTACATGCTGTAGTTATAACCATGTATAATTTTACATGCTGTTGTTATAACCATGTATAATTTTACATGCTGTTATTATAACCATGTATAATTTTACATGCTGTTGTTATTATTAATATATCTTTCGTAAACCAACCTCTGTCCAACAGTAACATTAATAAGCCCGCGCATATTATGTCTGCACCACTTGGCAACGTTAGGAGTGTGTGTGGCACTGAACATGGCAATACGCCGCTGTTTGCTGCCACACGCAGCCAGGATCTGTTCCATCTGCTGTCTGAAGTCTGAGGACTGTTCGGCTGAGCCCTCGAACAGCTTGTCTGCCTCGTCGATTATTAGCCAGCGGACCCTGGAATGATGAACAGTCGTTTAGTGGTGAAAAACAAGACAGTCAGACAACTAGTCTTGCCACAACCGGTTTGAGGAGGTCAGATAGGCAGTCCGCCATGTTAAATATTAGTATTAAGCTTGTATAAAGGCTAGGCCCTTTATTCCAGAGAAACATCTGATGTTTATCTGTATTCAAAAATAGAGACTGTATATTTTTACTAATATCATTAATCTGAAGAATTTGTTTGAAGATGTTAATCTCTGGAACTATTAACAGAAGTATGAAATGTATTTTTGCATTGGTACCTCCATTCCTGAGTTATATGCTATTTAACATCAATTGTGGAACCCTTAGGAGCCGAGCAGAAAGATTGATAAAAGGTACAGCTAGTGAGTTTAAAAGTGTCTAAGATGTGGTAAAACAAAGCCGAATTTTTAAACTTATACAGATGTTTAGCTGGTAAATGTACTAGTGTACGTACTTGTCTAAAGAAATGTTCACATTGTCTTGATTCAGCAAGTAGCAGAGACGATTTGGGGTGCTCACGATAATGTCTGAAAATTACAGTTACTTTTGTTACTTAAAATTCTTTTTTGTGGTTTAATTGTTCATAAGTCTGAAAAATTGATTTTTATGCCAAATGAATCGGAAGAATTGGAGTTCTGTGATTCATTAAAGTCTACCAGGGTTGCGGAATTGGTTTGCAAGGGTCCCTGCATCCCTGGAACGCAATGTGCATTTTCAATTGCTCCTAGAACATGTTGGAAGATGGGTTTAGTTAGTTAGAGTCTTACTCTGCATCCTCCTTCCACCCAAAGTGGGAAGGGTTTTTGCTGATTTCCCATTTCAGTTTCATTCTTCCATTTAAAGACAAGAAACACACTAAGTCCACAAACTTTCGAGTTTGATATGAAAAGGTCTGCATAACTACCTTTGCAAAGAAAAGCGTGTAGTCATAAAACACTCACCACTCTTCCTAATAGTTGCCTCCCGTTCCTTGACCTTCGATTCCTTGATACTCCTGACGACACTACACCTCAGCTGACTGGAGGCACTCAGACGTAAAGCTTCGCGGTATATCTGGTGCGCCAGCTCGCGTGTGGGGCAGAGCACCAGGGCTCGCGGCCCGCCCGATGGAGCCCCTAAGGCGTGGAGGATCGGGACTAAGAAGGCTGCAGTCTTGCCTGAGCCTGTTGGCGCGCAGGCTAGGATCTGACGGTCCTAGAAAAGATTAAAGAATTTGATTTTTTGGTTTTAGTATTCTGCATACATCAGGAAGATTCTACCCATCGAAATTTCATTTATTGAAATGTCGTAGGCTGTATAATTTGATTTTAATTAAATGCATCGAATTTTTACCAGCGCCCCAAAGTTGGGGTTTACCCGGTTCATAGCAACAGGGTAAATCCAAACTTCGGGGACAAATACAAATCAATGGGAAACACAAATTTGAAATCTATGGGATGACCCCCACAGATTTCAATGTTGTGTGTGTGTGTACTAGTCTGTATATCTCTGCATAACATAACCCTGTAAAAGTGGACCCTGTGAACTGGTCCTATTTGGCGCAGCCGTGAGATGCACACACTTTTTTTTTCAGTTTAGTGTTTTAGATTTCTTTTATAACTTTTATTGTTTGTTGTGTACACTTGTGGCATTGTGCTAAATAAACATGTCTCATCTTTCTTTCTTTAAAGGTTACAAACGTTATGTTAAATACAATACAGAGCCATGAAGAGAGCCTAACAAGAGCAGGGTAAAAATGTTTGCATTAGCAAATAGAAGTAACTTTTAAGAAAACACTCTGTTTAAGTTTTTAAACTGACATGCATATAACAGATAGTATCCCATTTTCAGTCTCGATAACATAACAACGTTTATTATTGTGGAACAAAACTTAAGTTACTTACTTCCAGCATACAAGGTATAGCCTGCCGCTGCACAGGCGTAGGCTCGGTATACCCACACTGGCTCACCGTGTCCACCAGTGCCTGCGGTATATTGTACCGTGCAGTCAGCTCAGAGAAGTCTTGTAGTGCAGCTGGTACGTGACGACCCACTGTCTTGATGCCATGTTCATTGCGAAAACGGTTATGCTGGAAAGGTAGGAAGTTTTAGTATGTCTTATTAACTCTCCAATCAAGCAACAGAAAAAAGGGGAGCTCAACCGTATGACGTAATATCATTGTCTGCGTCGTCTTTAACAAACTTTGATGGGGTCAGGTAGTCTTATCGGCTGGAGCTGAATATCAGTATTTTAAATGGACCAACTGCCTATCTCTACGTCCATAGCCCAGTTAGTAGGTACTGCATAATACAACCACCCTTGGTAAGAATAGTTGTCAGACTTTTGGATGAGTGATTACCTGTAACAACTGTCCAAGGGCAACAAATGATAGCCAGGACCAATGGCTTAGCATGCTTTTGAGGCATAGAGTATTTATTTTATTTTATCGCCTCCATAGTCAAGTGGTTTAGGCGTTTGCCTGTGACCCGGTGGTTGTGGGTTAGATTCCCACAGGAAGCATAATTTGTGAAGTTACTTCCAGTTTGCCTAGGACATTGCAGGATTGAATCATCTGATTATGTGATAAAAAGATGATCCCGTGCTTCAGAAGGCACGTATACGCAGGAGGTGCTGGCCACCAAATGCCGGTCGTCAAACCATGTCAGAGGCCCTTGAGGCGGATTAGAAACTCTGACACTGAGTGTGTGGGGTCTTTAGACCTTACTGTCCACACAATAAGAAGATTTATTCCTTTTGGGAAACTTACAGCCAATACAGACAATGCACTTAAAACAATTAAGCATTTGAAGGTCAATGGTTAGCAGCCTACCCATGGACCATCCTAGGTAAGAGCGGGTTCGCCTAAAGATCATCCTGTGTGGCTCTTATTGTTGTTCACAACACAAAAACAAAGTCACCCAAATCTTTTCAATACCTCTTCCAACTCAAGTTTCTTCTTTAAATCTTCAGTCTTTTCCTTCTTTTCTCGCTTCTTCTTCTGTCCTACTTTGACTCCTTTTAGCAGCTGAAGGTCACCATCTTCTTTCTCATCCTGGTCCGACTCTGAACCAGAGTGGTCAGTACCATTTTGTAACTCTTCTTCATTGTCACTAATTTGTTCTTCTTTTATTTCTAATTCTTCTTTCTTGATTGTCGGTTTTAAGTTTATACCCTGAAAATTTAATTAGTTAAGTTATTTACTTAAGAAATTGTTGGGCATGTAATAAACTTCTTGAAATGGTTGTCTCTTCGTTTTTAAAAGGTAGCTCTTGGGTCAGTAGTGGTGGTAAACCTGTGTCAGCTAACTCTCTTGCCTGTGCAAGAATGTTTTGTTAATCATTGGCAGTGTATATGCCAACTTGAAAGTCACTATCATCATTGCTATAAGTTAATATAAACGTAGAGCCTGTCTAACAACTTTTAACTTGTAATGTGCTGTATCCTCCGACTAACACAACTGTTTTCTCAACATTTGGTTGCTTTTCTTTAACTAATTCTGTAAAATATCAAGTGTGTAGGAAACTACAAGCAAAAAAGTAGTTTGTTACAGTTATTGATAGTTCTTGGAAAGCAAAACTTGCAATTTATCTCCATAACAGATAAGGTTATGTTCAATACTTACATTATTTTTAACACCTAACACGCGATGTTTAAATGTTAAACCTTTTGTTAATTTCTTAAAAATATCGTAAGCGTCCATTATTACTGCATTTACTTAAGATTTTAATATAAAATAACACAAAAACACACGTGTGACCCGCAACAACAACGTCCCAGTCAGTCCCAGTGTCACTTTGACGAACGTCATTGTCATTACAGTTGACAGCTGAAGTATCTCACTCGGATACAACTAAAGCAAAAAGTTGCCAAGGATTTACTTTATATTTACAAACGGTTTATTCAATTTTTGCAAGTAAAATTATCAGTTTTGAACAGTAACCATAATGAGCAGTATTCTAAGGGCAAAAACTCAAATATTTAGTTCCATAAAATTACAATAATTTTTTAAACTGTTCACAGATTCAATATTTTAATGTGTATCCAAACGAAACACAGGGATTCCCGGGATTTCTTGCTGGTTGCCAGCTAACAATAATAACTAATTCATGAGCTCTTGAAAGTATCATACCGGTTAAGTTGCGGAGAAGTTACAGTGTGTTGATGTACATACAATCACACGGTCGTAAACTCAGTTCCTCAAACTCAAAGCATTTATTTCAATTAAACCTTTATAGGCACTTTTAAATGTCAGAAGAACAATTCATAAAAACAAAACTACGAGTGCAATACGTCATTCCGAAAGCCACCACGCCGAATCACACGCCGCCGAATGCCAGCAACAACGAGCACCGCGAGCACGAAAGCACGCAGCGACGCACACCGCTACAACGAATGCACGAGACTCCGAATCACGGAAAAACGGATGCACGCCGCAACGCGCAACCACCGCCCCGCGCACCCGCAGCCACGGCACGCGCCGCCGCACGCCCCAGCACCCGCAGCACTCGCCACCGCAAACATCTGGCAACAACCGCGCAACTCGACGCAGTAACCCCCGGAACGACGCATTGCACTCTAAAGCTACAGTCACATACACAAGGCATAATAACTTGTGAAAGTACTGTAGTTGCCCATTCCCTAGCGTAGATCTCTACGGAGAAGAAAGGGCAAGAAACTCCACGGACACTCTTTTCAATCAGAATATTGTTACAAAATCTTGGTACATTACATCATACATGTTGAGATGGTATATTATGTGAGAACTATGTAGCTTATGTTATGGGTAAAAATATATAATAAACATCATCTGCCTAGCCTTTTCCCAAGTGTATTGGGGTCGGCTTCCAGTCTAACCGGATGCAGCTGATTACCAGTATTTTACATGGAGCGACTGCCTATCTGACCTCCACAACCCAGTTAATACTAGGTAATACGATACCCTTTGGTAAGACTTGATGTCAGACTTTCAGGTCACTGACTACCCGTAACGACTGCCAAAGATCTATATATGGCACCCGGGACCAACCGCTTAACGTGCTTTCCGAGGCACGGAGGAAACTCGGTATGTAATGGGCGGTCACCCATCCACCGATCGACCTAGGCAAGCGCAGCTTAACCTAAAGATCGACCCGAGTGGCAGTTCTTATTAAGCCACGAGGTCCTCCAGTTAGTAGTAGTATGATAGTTCTTTATTGCTGTCATAGATGGCGCTGTTGTACCTTTTGTACTGCGTTGCTATAGATTAATAATATTGTAGTGCCGTTACAAGACTATTAATTGTCCATGCGCACTTGAGTAGTGTTTCCACTTCTGACCCATTATCCCCAAATTTTTCTTAGAACTTATCGCTTCAAGCGGTCGTCTTATGGGCAGGTAAAGTAGGTAAGTATTTTATTTACATAGAATAATCGTTACCATCATCACTTTAAGACGAAAGACGTACATAGGTACTATCAGATTTCAGATTGCATTCTTTCTAATTACGATATAGTTTAGTAGATATTATGAAGTCTTTTCGATGTTGTGTACGTGCATTGTTGAAGGATAGTAGGTAATTCAAGATGATTCTGCCTTGATCACCATCACGAAGCACGGAGTCGCTGCAGCAGCATCCGTGATGCTCTGCCTTAGCTGCTCTCATAAAAGGTTGCCTTTTTTTACTTAGGTACCATTATAACAATCGGTAAATATTTGACACTTTTCTTGGCCGTTGCTGGGCTGTACTTGTGGTCTTATATTCGATTCCCGGGTTTGGAAATGTTTAATTGGGTTTCACCACGAGAAACTTTTCAGTAGCAGACACGTTCACAAGTCTGAATTTGTGGCCTGGTAATGGTAATAGCTATGAAATATTATTGGTGTATTAGGGGTGTAATATTGGGTACCTTCACCTCTGCCTGACCCTTCGGGTATAACATACGGGATGGATTATGTGCTGGGTACAAAAAAACAATAGGCAATACGAAAATATTTAATTTTTTGTATAACAGTCCACTGCTGGATAAAGGCCTCTCCAATAGCAGTCCACTTAACCCGATCGTCGGCTACTCTCATCCAGCTACAGGCCCCCCGTGCATACAGAAAGCCCACGTTCTTCAGAAACCACGACGTTAAGCCAACTGTTATTTGTTGATCTTTGACAGTCTTCACAGGTCGATCAGTGGCCTGAAACGTCTAACAACCTGCCTCCGCCGCCGCCGAGTGAAGCGCAAAGGCACTTGGATTTGGATTATAGCGAATAAATAAAAATTTATTTTCAATAGTGGACTTATTAAGTCTTGTACCCATGTATAGTTTCAATAGTGGATGGAACTGAGTCAAATAATAGCCAACTAAGTCCGTCAGTTAAATTATTGAAAAATATTGGATACGTGTTTTTTTGTTTTATCAAATGGACGAAGAAACACGCGTCAAAGATCATGAGTGGGGGGTTATGACGTCATTTGTGGGTAAAAATGTACTAATATATGACGTTTTCGAGGAGTTCACGAGTGTTTGAAGCACGGTCTTCATTTTTTGTTTATGAGAAAAATACAAAATACGTGTCCAATATTTTTTGGAAATCTATCTGACGGACTAATTAGTTTTTTTTTGTCTGATCCCCTATTGCATAGCTCATAAATCTAAAGATCAATAAAGTGAAAAGACCTGACTGACTGACTGACTTATTTACGCCCAGCCCAAACCCTTGGACTTAAAAAGCTGAAAATTTGAACAGAGGTTACGGCCTCCACACAGGGTACTAAGAAGGTACACGGATGGTTCACTCCCTACCGCTCTGCCCATAGAGCTGGAGGAGTAATTTGAATATTCCCCACGTTCCAAAAAAAATAGGTCTGATATTGATATGCCTTGCTAACACACCTCTTTCGCATACATTCAAATGGGTGTATGATTTTTTGTTTTTCTTTTCTGTTTTCTGTTCTTGTAATAACGAAATAACTAAGCTACATATTCTGAGTGAAGTGTAGAGCTTGTGCAGTTACAGCTTGTAAACTTAGGGCGTGTAGAGTTAGAAGCTTGGCTCTATACGAGATCTGATAACTTTTTGACAGTGCGAGCCACATGGTCTCGTCTTGGCAAGAGGGATTGTATTTCTTAGTACTAAAGACGGGGTACGAGTCACGTCAGCCGCATGCAGAGTGACCGCTGGGCAAAAGGCGTATACACCATGGTTGCCGGAAGATGGACGGCGACGCCGAGGCCGGCCCAGAAACAGTTGGCGTGACGATTTAGACGCATACCACGAGGGCTGGTTTGAACACACTGTGCGATTTGGGGGAGGCCTTTGCCCAGCTATGGGACAGTACAGGCTAAATAAAAAATAACTAGGTTTTGGAGAAACAGGATCAGAATCAAAATAGTCGTTCTATGTAAAATACTGGTATTTAGCTGGATCCGGTAAAAACTTTAAACCCATTTTGTTTGGGAAAAGGCAGGCAGCTCATGAGCGGGCAATTTAAAAATAATGTAAGTCTTTAATACACGTTATTTTGTTCCAAAAACAACATAACTTTTTTTTTAAAATTCTTCCCCATATTTCGGCGCTGTTGTAGTATAGTCTAATCGGTCACATGGTGCTTAGTATGGGACCGATTAGACTATACTACTTAGTCTAGTCCAGTTCAAATTAGTCCAGTGTTCACAATCGCGACTGCTGAACACGAGGTCCCTGTGTTCGATACCCGTGGCGGGAAAACTGTTAATGAGTTTTTCCATCAGAAATTTCTCAGTAGCAGCTCCGAAGGCTTCATTTATGCCCGGTTGATGGCAATACGCTTGTCCTCTATTACATCGAACGTACCTAGAATCACACTAATATTATAAAAACGAAAGTTTGTGAGTGTATGAGTGTGAATGTTTGTTCACGTTATAACTACTGAAAGGATTTAGATAAAATTTTGTACACAGATTACCTAGATTACCACATAAGATAGTTTTTATCCCGATTTTATCTACCCGTGGGATAATTTTAGAGTTGTAGCGGGCGAAGCCGCTGGCAACAGCTAGCAAAGTATAAAATCCAATCTGTAACAATAATAATGTGTTTAACATTGTAAATTAGAGTAAGTAGCACGAAATATAATATCACGCCAGTTATCTATAAAGGGTTAAGCAAAGGTGTATCCATTAGTACACCAACATTTCGCTAGCTACGTTTATGAAATAGGGGGGAAGCACAATGCCATTTGTGTAAGTAATATTATAATTCTTAAACTACTGGTTCAAATTGAATGAAATTTTAAATATACCGTGTTTATACAATGCCTAATTGGTTACTAATAATTCAGGCGTCTAGTTTTATCCACAACGAAATTATAGGAGGTCGAAAATGGCCTGAACTGGTTCGAGAAAAGGATAGTACGGCCGTGCCGGTTTATTGCTCGACTTGCTTATTGTTTATATAGATAGAGAATCGAGATACTCCCAAGTTTAAGATTCTAAGGTCTCAACTAAATAAATACCCACACAACAATTTTGTATTTCTAATTCTAGTTTGTATAGATTTAGCTCAGGAGTGGGACAATACGGGCTGAATAAATTTAAAAAAAAAAATTAAGTTAATAGATCAATAACATTTATATCAGTGGAATGTGTTGCATTTTCAAATCGGTCCAATAGTTTCGGAGCCTATTCGTTACAAACAAACAAACAAATCTTTCCTCTTTATAATATTAGTGTAGAAATGTAACATCTACCAAACCGCACTGGGCCCGCGTGGTAGCTTATAGCCCATCCCTCTCCTAGAGAGGACGCCTGAGTTCCTGCAGTGGGAACATTATATGCTGATGATGAATTGTTTATATCATATCTTATTGATTGTGTACCTGCTATAGTGACTTACTTAGTTAATCCGTGATAAACATAAACACACACCCGGTAAATAATAATAATCTTTTTGAATCATGCAGTTGAGTAGCCTGTACCCAAGGGTCCACTGCAGGAGAGCAAGAGACCGCAAGGCTACTGAGACGGAGACGTGTAACTTGTGGTCACCATCCTCACCAGAAACCACAAAGAAAAATATGTCGAATAGCAATAATTAAAAAATATAGGGACAATCCACAATTTCGTTTCGACCAAGAAACTAAAGAACAATGTTCAAAACGTCCCCCACCCTTGTAGCACTTTAAAATCTCTGTCAATCGAAGGGCTATGGTCATCTTATCACTTTATTGTAAAACAGCGAAACTGAAATGCGCATTCAAAAAAAGTTATATCGATATGAAGAAACCGGAATAAGTCGCAATAATAATTACGATACCGACCACGATGCTTTTCTTTTTGTAATTATTACTGTGGAATGATTGCGTTCGGAGTTTTTAAACCTCGGAACCTATCCTTTTGCAGCAAGGTGTGAGACAGGGAGACGTCATATCTCCGAAACGGTTCACCGCTGTACTGGAGGATGTCTCAAGGTTCTGGACTGGAGAGGATTACACATCAATTGATTGATTGATTTACATCAATGTCAATGGCGAGTATTTCACTCACCTTCGGATTGCCGAGGGGATAGTGGTCATAGCTGAGACCATGCAGGACCTCAGTACAATGTTCGATGATTTCAATAGAGCTTCCGAAAGAGAGAGTCTTAAAATGAACATGGACACAATCAAGGCCATGTTGAATTTCGCACACAAATTTCACATTTGCTGTAGTAGCAACCACGAACCTGAAGAGCAAGTTGCTGATAAATCATCCTGGCTACAAGGTTGTGTCTAAATTATTATTAGGTACTTACTTTTGAAACCGGCTGTGCAGTTTTGGAGATATCGTCGTAGTCCAAATACATGCATACACATTTTAGCACTTTATAATGCTGATATAGATGGGTAGCAAACCGCTGACATACCATTGCAGTACCGTTGCCCGTTGGAAGTAGTTCTCTATTTCAGACCCGTTAACATATTACTGTCGTACCTTACTTTGTGCATTAGCTTAAGTCTGGATATCATCAATGCACATGGCTGGTATACAATTTTCATAACAATATACAGGGTGTAAAACATATACCCTTCACGAAGCCGTAAACCAAGCATTAAGTAGGGTACATCAAACATTAAAAAAAATATGCTGGTGGATGCTTTCAATAGTAAAGGGGTCATGGAGGTAATGGAAGTAAAGTTATAATCTTAAAAGCTAGTATTGAAAACGGCTGCTTCCCCAAGTGGAAGGTTCCCAGGTATGGTCTAGATCAAAAAAATCGCAATGACCGGTAAAACAAGTTCCTTTCGGCTTTGTAAAGGGTACTTTTACACCTTTTATTACAAAATGTATATAAAAGTGCATAGTATACCTATGCGATACGCAAACAAAAAGCTTTTAATTTTTGTTTGACCACAGATTACACTACGGAAATTTCCGTTGCGTAGACGCCGCATAAATAAAAAAAAAACACGTCAAAAAATTATTACGCAATAATGAGTAAAGGGAAAAGGTTCTAATCTAACCAATAAAAGATCTCATAATCAATGGAATCACTGCGAGTTTATTTTTATACTTTTATTACATTCAACTGTTATACGTCGCTGAGAATTCGAAACGCAGATTTTGTTAGAAACTTAAACTAAAAATAACCGATATATTTTTTTTTCCAGTATAGTTTAGACAAAAGAGTCAGATTCAAAGATACTTATAGTACTAAGTTTTCCGACTATCTGATATGTTCCTAACTTCCTACCAAAGAGGCTGCGACCACGAGAGCATGAGAGAGGGTTGATGCTCATTTTTCGTTCCATTGCTGGTATCGTTAAATATTGTCGAGGTAAAGACAGTTACGATGGCGCAATGGAACGCGAAATGGACAGTGTCACCTGCGTAATTCAATGTCCATGGTAGCAGCCAATATACTCAACCCGAATTGATTCCTTATTCACATATATCAACAACATCAAAACAAGTAAAGACACCACTTTTTAAATATCACTGAAACATGAGTTTACAACTTTTAGTATCAATGCAGATTTACCGATTCGTTGTACATTGGGTTTTTTGTTCCAGAGTATTTTTTTTCAAGTATTCCTTTGCCCTATGTAACAAGTAATGCATTACGAATCAGGCCCTACTGTTTTAATATTAAAGTTATTTTTGGATTTCGTTTCCATATTATACTATTGCGATTGTAATACTGATTGATTTTACTGCATTAATACGAAAAATATTTAACACGAATTATTCTTACATTAATTTACAATATTAGAAACCTAATCGAAAAATTAAAAACGTACGTAGCCGGGAGAAAAACCTTTTATAATTACATACTATGCAATATATACTATAAATCCTATGATATTGGCACTAAAGAGTTGCGTCTTCAGTTTTTCGATTTGGTTCCTTCCCCATGAGTTCAGTGACGATTTAAAATCATTTCCGTAAACTCGACCTCTCGTACCTACAACAATAGTACTTTAAGTGTCTTCACCGACTTGGGTGTAACGTACAACAATTCTCAAGAAGCCTACCAGGTCCTATCGGCCCCACATCTAACCTTATTCGATCAAATACACAATACTATAAATCATTTTTGTACACACCGCATCCCCGGACCCTTTAAAAGTATAACAAAACTCCATTTAACTAAATTTAACACATATTTTTTCATCTTTGATCAACGATGGCAAACTATAACTTTTACATTGTAACACAATATTAGTTTAGGCATATTAAAACGTCTTAAGTGATACTTACACTTGATTGTTTTTGTTTTTTTTTTTGCCAAATTACTAAATACAATAAATTATTAATTTAATTTTCCAATTTTTTGGGAATCAAGCGTCGGTATCACTTACGATTTCAGCTTAAAAAGAAAAAAAAAAGAAAAATGCTAATTAAATTGCAGATCGTGCATTATACATTACATTACGAAAAAAAGAAAAATCTTATCCTAAGTGTGTCAGCAAAAATATAATGCAGTAAAGTAAAGTTAGAATTGCCACTTAATTAACTTTCACAATATAAATTGTATTTTTTTTTCTCGTAAAAAAATATTTCTGTGTATAAAATGTGTTACCGAGCATAACATGTAACAGCGGCACAGTTTTAATAAAAAATTAAAACGTAAACAGTAGGAAAAACAACTCGTTACTTAAAAAAATAAGTACTGAGTATACTACAACGCGACTTACTCGTCAACTCGTCGCCCAACTCGTCATCCGACTAGTCAACAGCTTAACACTCAACACGGACTGTATATTATAATCAACTTGCTTATAAATTAACAGTTTTTAGTAAAACTGTACCACTGTCTTACTTTATTTGTAGATAAAAGTTACTTCTAACATATAACTGTCAGTATATTGTATGTCATAGTGTGTATATTGTAAATACTTTTCTTTTATGTACTGTTATAGACGGGATCAACGATAATTGCTCGACCAGGGGGACAAATGTACTACTTAGTATATAATACTTATTATTTTTTATATAAAAGTTGTAAGTGCACTTTGAGTTACGGAACTATATTAATGTACCTAGTTATTTACTGTAGTTTTAGCAGATTTAACTCTGATATACTATAGTACTTTAAATAAGAACAGAAGAGGTGTAACTTGTCATTATGATTTTAAATGTATTGTCAATATTTGGCACTAAGATTTTTTCGACGCGAAATTTTTATAAAAGAAGGTATTACACTACAAAATAATATTTGAGGGTTTGAATTGTTAATTTTGATGTCAAAAGCTCGCTTGTTTTGCGAATGTAAAATGAAAGTGGGAAAAAAGACTTACAATATTAATAAATAGAGCTCCTTAAAATCTTAATTGACATTAAAAACAGGAAAATCTGCTGATTGTAGCTTATTATAAGTCATACATAAATGTAACTATTATATTGAGGTATTGTGGCAAATTGGGAACTATTGCTATAACTGTAATTATTTATATTTATATTAGATTACGTTTAAAGTGGAAGATACTGATATAAATATTAAAGCTATTGACTTAAGAATACATCGACTCGTGACTCGCATACGAAAACACTACAAGTTCGTAAGTATTAACATTATTTTTGATAAAAAAAGATTTTCCATAAAAAATGCAGTCGATTTATTCTTAAAAAGATGTTTGTCCCTCCGCCGATCGAGCAATTTAAATTATTATTTATAAATAACTATTGTATGTTCTGGTTGCGTTACGATTTTAATTAAAAACTTCAGAGCTCTCAATTAAAACAATAACGGATAATATCTATTGCATTTTAAACATGGAAAATGGATCAACAAAAAATGATTGTATGGGAAAAAATACTATGTAACAACTGTTATATCTCGTAGCGATTTACAATATAATTCGATAAATATAAAACACTGTTCTGTTTGTATGTTGTAACTGTAATACGTACATAAATACATCGGCCTGTGTCTACAGGCACCCACGATCTAAACTAATACATTAGAAATTAAATTATATAATTGGAGGTAATACTTAAAATTATAGGAGGTAATACTTACGATAAAAGCATTTCAATTTCTTTAAAAAACTGTTTTGTGAAGCGGTTTGTGAACATGGGTTTATAAGGTGAGAACTCCCGTAAAAGACGTTTTAACTTCGATAATAATGAAGTTTATTTACCTGCCTATCATAAGATTAGACAATTATTATTATATCCACGAGTCATCCTAACGAAAATCATGGAAAACCCTAACAAATCATTTAAAACTTTTACGAAATTTATAAAACGGCAGTTTTAACTTTATTCGAATACGAAAGTCACTGATGTTTGCAAAGCAAAACTGACAATAAAAGTACTTTTAAAATGGCTTTTGGATGTAGAATGGCTCAGATACTGAAACCTAATTACTACGTAAAGCTACCAGAGAGCTAGCACAACTCAATCCCGAAAGTTGAGCATCGACACTAAAAGTATTGCTCCAATGTGGAGCGAGGATCAACGCTCAACTTTGAGATCTAAATCTAGCTTTTGTCACTCAAAGTATAGAGTAGTTAATTCTAGATAATTTTGTGCAACGATTTTGAGAGAACGCCTACGTCCAAATAGCCATTTTAAGGTACGCGAATCTTATTTATTTATCTACTGTAGGCTATTGTTAAAGTTGTACTGTTAGAAGGCATCCCGTTGTTGATTACTTTGTGCATTACGCAATAATTAGTAACACAGTCGGTTTATAAAATTATTTTTTTAAAACTTAACGTTATTTACTGGCGAAGAAGCGAAAAATTATATTGCGATTTAAAAGGGCTGCTACCATAATTTACACGTATTTATATTAAAAAAAAAGATTTTCTCACTTTTCATCTTACTATTTAAAAATGCAGTATTTTGGTATACATTGCAAAATATACTTTCACATATTAATGTTTCACTGTATGTCTTATTTAGCGATTGGTTGTTGTTTTTTTGTGTTATTATTTTTTTTTTAAGAATTTTTAATTTTTACGCTGCGTTTTCTGAACTTTTTTTTTGCCGACACATAATCCAAACTTAACACAAATTTTACACAATAGTATAAGACCTAACAACAATCACCAACGGCTGTCCCCGAAATGATGTAGTACGCAGCTGTCAACTGAGATCAATTTAGAAAAAATTACTTCGAAAAACCACAAAACTAAGTGGGGATGTAAAATCCACAATTCCAACGAAGCAGTCAACAATAAGCTCAATAAACAGCCAAACCAATAAGAAATCATTGCACAGCGAAAACAATCAACACAAACATTAAAAAAAAACATTATGAAGACTAAGTCTAAGTTTCACTATTAATAAATCCATTAGTAGAATATATAAAAATCCTTTCCATTAATGATTTTATCTATTTACTATTTAGTTAATAATATCACGAGGCTTCTATTCCCGAGCGATGCCACGATACTTCAGTAAGTAAGTTATCTAATTAATATTTACAATTCAAACTACCCGCTTGCTTTTCGTTCTAAGCTCCGGCTAAATGATTCTATGATCTTTAATATTTTCCGAAATTATTTCATCGACGTGTTTCCTTTTACATTAAATTAAAACAGCCTGTAACATTGAAATTAAAATAAAAAAACAAAATAATATACTTGAGGTACTACATATATGGAGGTATACGATTACGGGTTACACCGGCTAATGTCCACGTAAAAATTAAATTTTATTTTAAATCAACCCGCTTTTAACATCTATTTAAGCTGAGGATAAAATGATAAAACTTAAATGTTAAAATATCTGGATATACCAAACAACTTCTCATTAAATGTATTCATATCACAAAGTACACATATATGTAACATTCCGAAAAAGAAAGTAAAAATACAAAAAAAACCTACATTACGATCCTATACCCAAGTTACCTAACATTGGAAAAATAAATGCAAAAAAATAATGTTCATTGCTCTAAAACAACGTAGTTGCATTGGTTTTTGCTATTGTTTGTTAAACTTGCATTGATATTTTATTATTCACTGCAAAATGCTCTTTTTATTTCACTTTAAGTGATCAGAGACTGATATGTCCAGAACGTTGGAAAGTTCTATTAGTAAACATGTAAAATGGATATGGCACAATACATTTTAGTAAGTATTTTAACATTCTTATGAAAGTTTTCATATTTCTACGGGAATAAATGCAAATCAGTAAGTATTATTCACATTAATTTTTTTCTTTGGCTTTGTGAAATATCACGGTGTTAAAAATACTTTCTTTTATTTAAAGATATTCATGATTTTGTGATATGTGGTTTAAGAGATTGGATCGCGATTTTAAAGATATTACTGTTTTTATTACCCAATCACCCTGAATAGATATGTCGTGTTTTCTGAAAAACGCGGTTCGCAAGCAATTTTCTACGATATAAGTAAATAAAATAATTTTTATACAATTTGCAGCCATCTTATGGTTAGGTATCCTAAGATTTTTGAGAATAATATAATAATAATCTAATAAATTTTCAATAACGAGACATCAGCTACGTTGGTCGACATTTAAATAAGAACCACTATACACTCATAGAGAGAAATCCGAAAATGGATACAGGTTAAATATAATTCTATTAATTAATACCTAAAGTCTACGTATTTCTATACAGAAGAAATGTTTGATTTGTTTCATGATTTGTAATCATGCACACGTATACGATCGTCGAACTGCTTTTCGAAGACCCACTTTCTGGCAACCCAGCGCCTCTATTTCCTACATCTGTTTACTCATTCTAACCCTGTATTCAAGGATCCCACCGGAGTCTGGCAACCCTACAGCAATTTCCCTTTTCGAAACGTCACCGCCATCTTTGATTCGTTCGTGAACCGTCATTCACTTGCGTACCTCGTCACACCTCGTCAGTTCAGAAACTCATCCATTATATTTCGAAGACGAACGAAGGCACGGCTACTTACACATTGATCATAATCATTATCATTATTGAAGCCAAACGCACATAGATTAGATATTGTTAGACGTTAAATTTTGTACTTTCGAAATCAGATTCTAAGAAGTCTTTAATTTTTTACTCAACATCAACATTTTTTTTTTACTTTTACTCTAAACATTTTTGTAATTAACCGCTAAATAATCTGTATCATTTTAATTAATTTAGATTTGGCGTTCCGAAAAAAGTTTCAGTAAAAAATATTTTCTTTGCGTATCTTTTAAAATTTACGGTTTTAAAATTTGTACGTTCTCAATTTGTACAGTTATCGAATCTAATTTGACACTAGACATTTATCGAAAAGTGATTTTAAAAAATGTATTTCATTTTTTAGAATACAGTTGGCATAATTTTGGCAGTACTAGAAATATTAATACTTTAGTATTGCTCTGGATTACATTGTCATTTTGAACACTGTTGGAACATTTTCACTAGAAAATGGCGTAACTTTTGACAGTTACGAACTAGTCACAAAGCGAAGTCCGATCCTCGAAGCGTACACTAAGCGACCTCTACAAGTCGCCGACAATACTGTTTATGTAATTTTAATCCTAACGTCAATATTTTACTAATTATAATACGATATTAACCATAAATGCGGCGTCAGTCCGGCATTGTTTTGGCATTGTCCGTCATATTGCACATGATGCTATCCATATCGTGAGCGCGTTCGTCGGGCCGCGTCACGAGTCCAGTCGGGAGTGCTCGGGTGCACTCGGGACGCGGAGATCTGCGAGCGATCTAAGCCATGGTTTGTGGTCATTGAAGGCCAGGAGGCAGCTGCGGGCCATGGTCGGCGCCCAGGTCGAACAGGTGGTGCGGGCTGGGCGCCAGCGCGGAGTGCAGCGCCGAGGTCTTCAGCAGCCGCTTGAGCATGCCGCTGGAGCCGCGGTGCTGCAAGCTCTTGTGCGTGGTCAGCGAGTTCTTGGTCCGGTACCTCCGGTGGCAGAACTCGCACACGTACAACGTGTCCGACTGTTCGTGCTTGTCTTGGAAGTGTCGTTTCAAGGAATAGTAACAAGAGAATGTCCTGCGGCAGTAAGGACATTCTTGAGGCTCGTTGATACCGCCGGCGGTGGGCGGGGGCATACGGAGAGGCGGTACTGCTGGAAAACAACAAACAACCCATTTACATTAAAGCATTTTTACAAAAAACAACAAGTGATATTCGTTAGCTGGCAACTCGTGGAGACGGAGAAAATCTGCTGAGTGATTTTCTGTTTGTTAATTTGATCATTCAATAATACATGTATGAGGTTAATAATAATAATTAATAATACTAATAATATGCACTGTACACATTGACTAACTACACAATAATCACGAGATTTTCATAATATTCAAAATCTTAAGGAAATTCTCTCAACCACAATAACACATAGACACGTGATAACAAAAATGATAGAAGCATGCTCCAAGCAACACAACAACGTCAAAACTGCGAAACCCGACGGGATTGGGGCGGGGCGAGGGGGCGGGGGGCGCTTGGGGGGAGGGTAGTAAGTACAGTCGAACTTAAAGAACATAAAAGTTAAACTAAAATCTATAAAATCAAAATTGAACAGAAAAAAACATGAAATGAAAATTTAAGAAGGACCCTTATACCTAGCTTAGACTAATAAAGGAAATCCATTGTTAATGAGTTAGATCGTCTGTTCTCTAATTTGTTTCTGGTTCTATAAAGAATATCTAACCTTTATGCGTGTTGCTATGTACGGCGGGTTCATGTAGATTGGGCTCGTGTAGATTCTCTTTGCTAGATGAATACTGCCGCACGCCTCGCCAACTCCGTCTGAGTAGTCACTAAAAAAATCGTATTTGATCTGTCTCCCCTGTCCTCGACTTGTGGTAGGTGTATATGTGGGTCATCAGCGAGTTCCTCGAACAGTATACTCTCTCACATATGGTGCACCGGTACTCCTCCTGTCGTTCTGCGTGTTTGTCAGCGATATGCCGCTTCAACGACGCCTTTGAACACAGAACCTTCCCGCATAACGAGCACGAGAATAACTTTTTACCTGTAAACAGATCGAAAAAAACAAAAAAATATGGGGTTGCTCCCCGAACGCGGTATAAATTAAAAAAAATAATACCTACTCCAGGGATCTTTCATTAGAAAAAAGTTTTTTTTAACAAGAAAAAACAAAAAAGTGTGACTAAAATAAATGATAAATAAAACAGAAAAAATAAAATGTAAATGATGGCGAAGCTACAGTGGCTCGTGAAGGGTGTTAACAGTCAGCATGCGTTGAGGCGGGAAAATAAATATTTAGGCGGGAAAACTAGATATGCTAAGCGTGTTTCGAAATTAATAAAAAAAAGAAAAACAGTGCACTATGAAAATTATCTATCTCTTGCTACAAAAAGCTCATAAGTCTTTTAAAAAAACACAAATAAATACTCGGGTTCGTCAAAGGATTTTCTAATAAAACTGGCAATATTGCTTTTTGTATATTTGTTTTTATTAAAAACGCCATTATCATCAATATTAGGATTTATGAAGTTTCGGTTTAACGATTACATTTTATGAGTAGTTACTTCAATTATTTTTAATTTAAAACGTAAGGAAGGAAAAGAACTATTTATGAATATATAATATAGTGTTGCGAAATAATTTTTAGTATTAGAATATAACTAAGTGCAGTCCATTAAAATAATTTATTTATTTTTGGCGTTCCACGCTACGTTCAAGACTAATTCGCCTCTAAAAATGGAAGACAAAACATAAAAACACCGAAGTTTTTGGCACAATCTCGAATAACATTGAACATCTAATGGACTGCATTACACAGATGCCAATTGCTAACAAAAAATATCTAGATTCGTGGATAGTAGAACAATAATTTAAGAAAAAAATAATATATAAAATTTCAACACAACAACCAATAAATTAATTTAGATTCCTTATAAAATAAGTAAAAATGCCAACAAGAAGTATAAGAACACATTGGATAAAGTCAACGCACGAGCATGTGCGTGTTTGAAAAAAATCTTAACTCGTTAGAAAGATAAAAACTTAAACAGGTCACAGAAACAGTCTTAAACTTGCTAAGATCCTAACTAATATAATTTTTGACAGGGATGTGTTCTGCTCCTTAGAACACGGTGTAATTCTTACCCTTTCAAACTTGAAGCTTTCAGCCTCCCGAGATCTCAAAATAACTTAAACACCTAAATTTTCGAACCAAAGATCATTTTGAAATCACAAATAAATTTCGAGTTTTCCTTTAATACCAAAATTAATCACGCTTTGACCGCCTTCTGTGCGACAACATTTCTCGATGTTTTTTTTTATAAAATTATCAATTAATTTAGTAAATAATGTACATTTTTTATCTATAAAATACGCCTAATAGTGTACAAGTCAAACGCGTACTTACTCTAATCAGTCTATAGCGCTTATTATTTTGGCAAAAATTTTCCCAACCAGAGACAAGACTTTTTTACTAAATAAATTCTTAATTTCCGTAGCTATACTGAAAATAGCTGAAATACCGTACTGCCTTTGCAGCACATCCCTGTAATCGTAAAGTAAACAAGTATTTCTAATAACTATATGAATTCAGATAAACCTTAATCCTATTTAATGAACTAACTTAATTTCCCAAACCCAAATTAACAAGAAAAACTATGACTAAATTACTAATCAAAAAACAACAATCCTACGTTTCAAACTTTGCAATGTTACGCAAATAAAAACTTAACATTTTTTTTATTATTTTCGTTTTCGTTCACGGAATGTTGCGAAATATTAGAAAAAATTTAGATTCCTTTTCGTTTCCCTTAACTTGTCTAGCACGAACATCGTTCCTTTTAGCACCAAATCTCTAGTCTTCCAATTGGCCAAACTATCATAATAAAGCTTACTAATAAACTAAACGAGTAATGGCTAAGCAATTATGTATCTAGCAATAACAACAGAATTTGATAACATATAGCATATTAGGAAGCCTCTTAGTTGTTTAAAGGTAAAGCATCTTTTTCTAGGTATCACGTGTGTCAAACACTACCTAACTATGCTTATTACGATTTACGAAAAAATACGCAAAATATGTCTGTCTTTTTTTTTGTCAATAAGAACACAATAGATGAAGCAGGCACTAACATTACTTAAGGTGTATATCATTTTTATAATAAATTATGTTAACATTTACAATCAAAGTTTCCTTATTGCTATTAAATGAAAATTGTAACAATAGTGATATTTATCGACTTTATAAAGTCAGTATAGTGATGTTTTCATGAACTAGAATAGTTTTCACAAAGGAAAGACGCACATCAATTTTAGTTATTGGATGATTGAACTTTAACGCGAAAGGGAAACTTTAACGCGAAAGGGAAACTTTTTCAACAAGTTTTTGTTAGTTCGTTTTCTTTCGTTTATAGATTGGAAAACCTTTCTGTTTGTATAGTATTTTCTACAAGTTTTATTTACTTTCGCTTGTTTCCATTAAATGGATTGTTAAGATATTCTTTCTCTAAACTTACTTGAGATTTGCAGGGCGATTTATTTTGTCTCTCTCGTAATACTTTTCTAACGCGTTGAAGTTTCGTCACCCAATATCGAGACATATTACTAAAATTATTTTATGGCAAGCAAAATTCCGTTACTAATTAACATCGATCACGGAACATTATATAGTTGAAAAGTTCACACGGTTGAAATTTAGGAACATTTAACACTGAGAATTATTAAAAATTTGTTTTTTTTTTAACTATTACCTATTATTTATGTATTATATAATAATAATAATGTGTTATTACAATTGTACAAAACAAAAAACAAACTGTGAGTGTTTAATGTACAAAAAATACGAGTACAAGTAGGTCCGTAAAAAGCGAAAAATATTATTATTTATTATTTGAAAAAAAAAACTATCCTAATAAAAAGGCTCAACGAAATAATAATAATAATGATAGAAACAAACACAAGATTGCGTTAAAAAACTAATGTTTGAAAACTAAAAAAAATGTCACTAAACTAAAAAATAAAAATAGCCATATTTATTTAAAATGGCACCTTGCGATTCACTTTGTAAAATGCAATTTTCGTAGACTGATGGTTGTTTGTCAATACAAATAATAATAAAAAAGTCAGCAAAAGATTTATAAAAGTCGACAAATAAGGTCAATAAATAAATTTATAAATAATAAATAAAGTGTCGACTGCAAAAAGAAAGCGAGAAGTTTATTTTGTCTGTGTGTATGTCGGTTAGCTGTATGTATGTATTCCTGGTTTGTGTATGTCCGGTATATTTCTGTGGTAGTGCTATCTGCGGGTTAATTATATATATCTTTTTGCAAAAAACAATCTTTCATCTCATTCTATTGGTGCTATTATATCCTGAATTCAGTCTTAAAAATGAAAAAATAAAACACCTAAAATAAAAATAATAATTTGAAAGCCTCATAAGCCAATTACATATCTGTGTATATAGTTTTTCTATACTTTTTACATATTTTCGTTTAGTAATCTCGTATAAATATCTAAGATGAGATCATACAGATAAATTACAGAATAAATAATTGCCGAAATTAATGAACACAATTTGAAAACAATATGCCTCTTCTGTTACTTACACGAACACCGTTTCTTTTATATAAATTTAAGCCTAATATATAAATTTACAGCACCAAGATTTATCATCTTTTCTCAAAATATTATTTTTTTTCTCTTCGCCTTATTGTCGCACATTTAACATAGTGTAAAATTCAGGAATCATTTTATACCGCAGTATTGCACTCCGGGCGCAATCGATCGATAACATTTCAACTAAAAAACATATTTCAAATTCGATCTAACTCGCCCTCCCTTGTAACAAGTGGAATGTCAGAAAGCTATTCATGTATTGTGATGTTAGTCAATGTCAACGCTTACTTACTTACAAGTTCAAAGTTCAAATAAATATTTCATAGAGGAAAACAATCTGAAAAACAAAAAATATACATGTCCCGTTACGTCACGGGAACTGAAAAGATATATGAAAAAATAAAGTAGTTACTCTCATTTTTAAATTGGGAATAAAATATTTTTGAAAAAGAAAACTTTCAGAGAGTAAAAGATTTAGACGTTAAACTGGTCTTTGAACTTGTAGAAGTCGATGTTGTGGTGCGGCGGGTTGATCTTAGTGTCGGGGCTGGTGGTGAGGTTCTGCGGCTGCGTCTGCTGCGGCGCGCCGCGCTGGCGCCGGTGGTAGATGCTCTTATGGTTGTTGAGCGAGTTGAGCGTTCGGAACACCTTGTGGCAGAGCGAGCAGCGGGCCGAGTGCAGCGGCTGCAGGTGCTGTTGCTCGGTGTGCCGCTTGAGCGTGAGCCGCGTGGACAGCAGCTTGCCGCACACCTCGCACCGGTGGCCGGCGCCCAGAGGGCCCACGGCACCCACTGCGCCACACATAACAACCAACATCAGCGCATTAGTCAAGTGCGAGCGAGCCCGCGTACCCACACCATGCGACCGCTCGCTCCGAACTCCCGAACTCCCGACGGGTCCCAAGTGACGGAACCAATTGGCACAATTAGTGTACCACTATTGTTTCGGTGGCAATTTTGAACCTAGTAGAGGCAATTGAACGTGTTTCACGAATTTGACTAATGCGCTTTTTACAAAACGGTTGGTGGTTATGCGTGTACCGATCAGATGTCCCAATTGGTTCCATAGAGGACGTGGCAGCGCAGCGGTGAGGGCACGCGCTGCGCTCCCACCAAGCGTAACATACGTTTAGTGAGAAATAATAAATTATACATACATATAGATAAAGTTTGCGATGCGCATGCATTACTATGCTATATACAAATGTTAGGAACATATCGCGTTACAATTTGTTTAAACTTAACGAAGTTCTAGGGGCAAGAGTATGGCGGTTTAGGTGGTTAGGATGGCAGCTCGGTTTCTTCAAATGGCAACGTGGGGGAGGCGCGCCGGGGGCGGCGGCCTGAGCGTCAGTTGACGGAGTAGAAGGGGCCTGGAGTGGCCGCCGGCGCCTGCTGCTTGCGGTGGTAGATGGACTTGTGGTTCCGCAGGCTGTTCAGACTCGAGTAAACCCGCCGACAAATGTTACACACGGGCTCCCGGGACGGTCGCATGTGCACGTTTTGGATGTGTCGTTTGAGCCGCGTCAGGGAGGAGAGGCTCTTGTTACATGGCTCACAGCGGTAATCTTCTTGGGGGGTGCGGGCGCCACCTGGTCACAACACAAGCTGTTAGCCCCGTCGATGCTCGCGTTTAATGCACTCTCGTATCGTAGCCTCTGTACAAGCACCGCCACCCCCCGTTACGATGACAGATCAGACAGACCCCGCCGCGGGAATGCGAAGCGGTATTAGTAACGCATACATGTCGCCTACTCCTCGCTAGTAAAGCTCAGCAATGATTGTGTGTGAGACTATTCGTAATGTCCGTTGACATAACAGACGTCGCGGAACGTTTGTTTCAAATTTCCCGAACAAAAGCGTTTTTAATTCTTCAATGAAATAATTTGAGCGTATTTTATATAAACCGACACCAGGTTACCATTACTAAAAATCCATTGTTTGATCTCCCTGTTATTATATTTTCCGTTTCCCAAGACAATGTGATCGAGTGTAACACGATAGTGTATTTAGAAATGATTCATGAGATCCGCTATGCTCCGTACAATAAGTAAACTCAACTTTTACTAAATTCGCTCAACTTTTATATCGAAGTTATGATTGGATTTCTCGGAAGCTAATTTTATGGTTTTCTTCTTATTTTCGAGTAGGTTTTTTTTCTTTACAATTTTTTGAATGTAATGTTTACAGCCAATTCGTGTAGATACAATTACGTTCGTTAACATTTCGTTTATTTCCGTGGAATGGTTGATAAATAATGAGAGAATTTGAAAAATAAAAACGAAATAAAAAGTAACAACAAAAACCTAATTCGGACACATGGGAGTGAGGGGTTTTCCTAGCACACAATTCTTTTAACATCTATAAAACAAGCTAGCATATCTTCGTCAAGTTACATTACACTATGTTACAGTAACAGTTACATGCACGCCACATTGCGTTTTGGTTCAATGATAAACATTCGTCCCAATCGTACAGATACTCTAAGTCATTGAAAGTTAAATTTATCGTCTCATTTAATACCTACGCGCGTCTCCATCGAACCATAACACAAAAAGCTAACATTAATTAATTTAAATACAGAAACACAGAGCACAAATGAAGACATATACAAGGTTAATAGTATATAATTATAATAATAATATACATATATTAATAGAAATAAATTATATGTCACGTGATAATTGCCTCATACATTAGAAAACAAAAAAATATAATAAAAAAACCTAATAATGATATATAAACCTAATATGACAGAGCAGAGAGGAAGCGGTGATGGTGGCATACGACAGACAGTGCATTAAAAATATCGTTTATCTCAATATATGTAGTAATGCAATAAAATAAATTCGTTGCTAGTCAAGCGGAACTCACCTTGGGAAGTGCTTGCGATGCCATCCGGAGCCAATGGACTTTGGAGACCTGGAAAAACACACACAGTTCATATGCTATCTTTATCTTTCATCATTATTGACTAAGATATAATATATTTTCGCCAAACATGAAAGGTGGGCAGCCATTGATCTCAAAACCCGTTCATAAAACTCAAGAAAAATTCAGAAAGTCTCAGAAAATATATTTTTTTACCAATTTGAGAAATCTTGACGTATCGACCGATCATGTTTGGGTGTTAAGAATTGCTGTAGGAAATATTTATTCATCAGGGTCATCAGTATTCATTATCTTTGGATATAGCTAGTGGACTCAAAAGTTGGTTCAGTTTGATCTTCGTTTTCTTGCTAAGTTTTCCATCTATCAATAAAAATACACTGTTCTATTACTCAAATAGAGATGTTTCCTGACAAAAAAATATGATTCTAATTATTCCGTCTGTTAGATTATCAAAAAATACGTATAAAAATTGACGAAGATAAACGCGTCAAAGATTGTGACGTCTCTTGCCGGTAAAAAATTGCACACTAATGTCTTACATTAAGACGTCACACGAGTTTTCAAAGCACTGTATCGTCTTCATTGTTTGTTTACGTGCAAAAAGAAAAAATATATGTCCAATGTTTTTTTGGAAATCTATCTGATGGACTAATTAGATTGTTTTCTGTCAACTACCCTATTACACCAGGTGAGGATATGATAGTTATAAACTGCGATCACAAATACTTTTATTCTTAAAAGACACCGATGTGTCACCTCCAAAGGCTGAAAACAAGATAAAATATAGCAACTTCTCTTACCAGTCAGTGAAGGATGCGACAGAGCTTCCATAGTAAAGTTGTATGTATTCGCCGGGTTGAAGAGCTTGGAGTCTGGTGGCTGTATGAACGGCGGGGGGTGCGGTGGTGGCGTGCACTCCTCAGCATCAGCCGAGCTTCCGCGAGACGGCGGCCCTCCTCCCTGAGGATTGATACAAGTAGGCATTATACTAACGTACTAACTTATTCTTACTCTTTGCCCATATCTCGTAATGTGATATTGAGTATGTGAGTAGGCTTTTTATTTGTTTATTTCTAAGTAGTATTAGAATCTGAAACCGTACGCACAGGAAACTAATTTCTAAGCTATGATGCTTAGAAATATGACATTAAATTCACGGAATGAGCCTATAATAATATCTAAAATCTACTTCACTGTTACAAAATGAAAAATGGAAATCGTTTTCTCCAAACGGAATTACAAGAAGATGTTATTAGCAGAAGTCTGTCGGAGTCGTCAACTATTAAGCGCTACACCAATTTAACTTCCAAATAACTAAAGTTTCGTCCTAATAAAAATATAGGCACTTCAGTCCAAATGGGATCTTATTTTTGTGAACATTTTTATTTAAGAAAGGTTTGTTTTTTCTGGAATTGCGTGTTTTTTCTGAACTTTAATGTGTATTTGTAGAAAGTTTCGTAGCGTGGGCCGAATTAGAAATTACTGCTGGTAATTTTAGCGTTTTTAATTAAGATTTTGACTGTGTGGTTCAAAATAAATGCTACGGTCTTTGAACGCGCTTCGACCTATGTCATTATATTTGTGGGTAATGTTAAAGGCCACAAACAAAACATCTCAATTATAGACACCTACATTCACAATTTACAGCCAAAACCACATCCCACTCCCGAAATTACCAAATATAGGTAACCGGACCGATCTAGAAATCGAAGACTCAAAGCCTCGATCAATGTCAAGGCCTTATCCAGTGTGTCATTAGATCATCCAACAATGTTATCGCTGTGACCACCTGACACTTATGACACCTATCGAGGTCCGGGTACAAATTCTAGTGACTAGCACTCTATAGTCTTTTCAAAGTTATTTTCTCTCCGATTTCGCGTCACAATGACCCCTATTGTCGTTGTTATTAGGCTTATTTCAGGTTAAATAATTGTGAATAGACTGTAATACGCGGTAGGGATAATTAGACGTATTGCTTGTGTATGGTATTGGTGATTTTGAAACTACTGGCTCATATTGTTGTCCTTAATCAAGAGAAGAGTCATTAAGATTGAATACAGAAATAGGACTTGTCTGTAAGCGATTTAAAATATGATAGTAATATTCGATGTTTGGTTTGAAATGTTATTTAAGTATTGAATTTAATAAAGAGAGAGATATCCGGTTTTGTTTAGTTTTTGTTTTGGAAAGGATTTATTGTTTAAGTTTTTAAACTGATATAGACAACAACTGGATTGTGGAGGTCAGATAAACGGTCGCTCCATAATTAAATAATGGTTAAACTGGAAGCCGACCCCAAAATAGTTGGAAAAAGGTTTGATAAGACTGACTGAAGATTTTGGTAAGACTGATATAACTTATATTAGTAGAGAATGAGAGACACATCATTTAAACCAACAGTAGCTTAGAAAATAGCATAAATCGAAACTAAGTACCTATGAACTAAAAGACAGGAAACTTGCTTTCAGAAAACAAAACAATGCCTGATTGGTAGTTTGTCTTCAAGGTTGAATAGATTTAAAATATTCCACGTTCTAAAATCAAGTTCTGTCATCAAAATAACTAAATATTTTAGTAGAACATTCGATTGTACTCAATTATTGATTTGGTAATCGATCGATTCTGTGAATAAACATTCATAGAATGTGAAGCAAGTCCTATAAACGTAATACGATAATATTGCTTATTAGTAAATTTATACGTGTTTGTATTTTTATTCAAGTATTACTAAGTATTGAAGAATTTGTTGACATATACACATTTTGTTCATAAACGGAATTATACCCGAATTCAATTAATCATCTGTCTGTCTCAGCTTTTCCCAATTAACTTGGGGTCAGTTTTCGGTCTAACAAGATGCTATTGTGGCTTAAAGAGCGATAGAGAGAGAGAGAGACTCTTCCTCTCTCTTTACTATTCCACTAACGACTACTTAAATGATAAGAATAGTTGGTCGCTGAGTTGAACACAAGACAATGTTATTTAGGTTCTCAAAAACCTGAAAAATAAACAAAAAAGTACATAATGGCATTTGTTTTACCAACTCACAAGTGGTCTATGATGATGCGGCGGCGTGTCGTCCGTGCTCCTGTCGATATCCGGGTTCGAAGGACAGATCATGTCAATCGGCTCATTCTTCACATCATCCATGAGCCTCGGAGACGGTGAAGAGCTACTGTTAGAGATACCATTTCCGTTATTGCCAGAGTCATTGTGGCCGCGGGCATGAGAATTGTTCTTAGTCGAGAAGTCAGTTGCATGTATCTGTGGCTGTTCATTGTTGTTGTCGTGTCGGGGGCGTTTGATGACGTCGGGGCTGTTGTCGGCTGAGCGGCTCAGCCGGCGCGGCGGCAGCGGGGTCCGGCGCATGAGCTGCTGGACGCTAGAGGACGTTGGCTGCAGCAGGGCTTCCTCGAGGCGGTCGTAGGATGGCGTGTGGCTGATGTGCGTGCTGTGCGCGGAGTGCGGCGGCGTGTGCGGCGATGTGGTGGATGGAGCGCGCATTGGCTGCAGGAGTGGCTGTGGAGAAAGGCAGTGTTAGATACTTATCGTATTAAACTGGAAACCATATTTTAATCAGTACGTAATTGGCACTTGAAGGCTAGATTGTGTGGGCTGCGGGATGTTGTAAGAGATACTGCGGCCTCGACATAAAGGGCTAAGAAGGAACATGGGTGGTTTTTAGTCAGTAGAAGCTTTTTTTTGGCGGTTGGAAAATCATAAAGTAACCCCTTCCGCTCTTGGGCAGAGCGAAAGGGAGTGTCCGACTTCTACTGACTAAAAACCACCCATGTTTCTTCTGATCCCTATATATCGAGGCCGCGGTAACTTCAGTCAGTAGAAGTCTGACACTCCTTTTCGCTCTGCCCAAGAGCAGGAGGGGCTATTTGATGATTTCTCACACCCTAAAAAAGGCTAGATTGTGTATTTAACATATTATTGTGTACAAAACATCACGCCTGTACTCCCTGAAGGATAAGGCAGAGGTGTACCCATTACTACACCCACATTTTGCCATAACTGGGTATAACCAGGGCACCGGGGTATTCTATAATGTTGCCCTAAAATACCTGTTTACCCTATAATGGACCATGGATCACACTGGTCTATTATAAAGGTGGAGCATGTCAGGAAGAGTAGCGATAACACTTCCTATTACCCAAACTAAAGAAAAAATAATCTCATTTAAGCTAACTATTAACATTATTAATAATTCCCATCGACACCAATAACTACACCACACGTATGTAATTTCTATGAATATCTTAAAAAATGTGCTACTCGGACTATTTAGTTACAAATTAATATAATTTGACAGTTGAAACAAGTGTTAAAAAAAACCTTGAAATCTATAGATTTATGAAAATCAATAAAACTAAAGAGTCGTTGCAGATATTAAATTAAAACAGATACAGTTTGATAAAAACTTGTATTTTTTGTACTACAAGTGTTATCGAATTGAGGCAGGTAGGTATTTTGGACAAAAACCCATTTTAATCAATTTATAGGGTTATCAATTTAGGTATATTATTTCTAAACTTTAAAACTGACCTACGAATCTCTAGCAACACAACTCCACATCAAGTAACCCCTCCAGCTCTTGAGCAGAGTAAAAGGGAGTGTCAGACTTCTACTGACTAAAAAACACCCATGTTCCTTCTTAGCCCTTGACGTCGAGGCCGCGGTATCTCTTACAACATCCCGCAGCCCCGACGGGCGACTGCTGAGCCTGTATTCGATTCTCGGGTCAGGCAAATTGACATCATTAACAGGCATTTTTAACTGGCATTTATGTGGTCTGGATTTGTTTCCAGTTGATGGCTAGTCTCGTTCCATATTACTTACATTAAACTTTAACATAACATGGCGAAGCGTGGGTGTACTAATATTAGGTACACACACCTCTGCCTAACTCTTTTGGGTAATACAGGCCCGATGTTATGTTATTATGACTTAGTTAACTGCTTACCACTACTTACAAATTCACCAATTGTAAAATCTAAGCCCTTAGAAAAACAAATCACTCAATACAATCTAAAAACGACTTAAAAACTCAACACCAAAACTCTTAGATTTGAGACCTCAAACATTGAGTTTCCGCGTGTATCTAGAGTGTACTTATATGTAATGTCGTAATATACAAGATGATTTTTTATTCACCGTCCAAATTTTTTCAAGGCGTTAGGTATCATTAATTTTTGAAAAGAAAAACTCGATGGAATTATCCGCTTTCCGTGAAACGTTAAAACTTTGTGATGTGATATCTCAAATATTTGCATTGAGTTTGAGATATACTAAAGAAAAAACACGTACCATTCAATGATTTTCGCCAAAGATTGATAAATAACAATAATATAATATCAGAATTTAGACGTTGACTCAAAATCATCTTGTATAATTTTCCATTTTCTATATTGATGTAATTTTGTAAATGTATTTTATTATTGTTTTTTTTTATAAATTTTATAAGTACCAATACTTACTAACCTTTTGGATCGTTGTTATCTGATAATAAATTAAATTATTATTATTATAATAATAAACCCACTCACCCCCTGAGCATTCTCATTGTGCGTGAGTCCAGACACGCGAAGCACCTCCGCAGTCTTGAGAAACGAGGACAGGCTCCGCTGATGCACGTTGACCTCTCCGTGGTAGATGAACTCCACCAGCGCGTGAAGGTCCGTGAAAGCCACGTCTTGGAGCACGATCACTGGGTGCTTGCATGGCGTCGACTGGGGAGAAATGGAGAGGGTTATTGTTTGGGGTGTGGTCGATGACGGGTAGATTCTGAAAAAAATATTAAGAGAGAACATGGGCTGCGAATTGTCCATAAACATGCATTCTCATATAAAATGCCTCTAGATAAATCATTTTTAAATTAAAGACTACTGAAGCCACGTCTCTGTCAATTCCTTATTTTCAACAAAGTGTTATGTAAAGAAAATATGACCGACAAAAAACAGCACCCATATTTTACGTATATCGCACTCCACGCATACCGATGCGCTGCGTCAAACCTGCCCCGTAGAGTGCGCCTTGGAAAAAATAATATAAATTGCGTTAAAATTCGTAAAATGGTCGGTAAGTGACAACTCATAACTCTGTGACCATTCCACGAATTTGACCTCTTGATCAATATTAAAAATAACAACATAATTGACATAAAAATCTATGGCGTTTGTGTTTTTAATTAGTAAAATATAGGGTGTAAAAGTACCCTTAACGCAAACGAAGGGCACTTGTTCTATGACCATACTCCCTAGTTACGGAGATATTGGGGGTCAAAAATACAAAATTTTCACAGCTGTTTTTGTTAATACTAGTTTTTCAGGTTATAACTTCACTTAAATTACCTCCTTGACCCTTTTACTATTCAAAGCATCCACTAGCACAATGTTTTAAGAGTGCTACATTGAATTTTACCGTAAAATGAGATTTTTGACCCCAAAAAAAAGTCGTTTCCCAGCCAATCATTTTGCTTAGGGGTACTTAGTTTGATGTACAGAATGCTTAGTTTACGTACTTATGTGTGAAGGGTTAATTAACATGTATAAAGCATTCATTTCTTTTTTTTTTTTAATTTTATAACGACTATTAGAGTAGAGACATGTGTTATTAGCACCGAAAATGTATAGCACAAAACCGTTAATCACTTTTAAACCAGTGTTCATGAATAAACCTCAAGAACAAAACCAAGCTAAGTTTTATGTCAACAAAACATTGACAAAGCACAAAATCGTTATACCAAAACGTCCTAAAATAACTTCGTAGCTTAAAATATCATAGAGCTATCAGATAAATAAACAAAAAACGCAATTACCATGGAATGAATTTAAAATATTCATTGGTGTAGCTCTAGTCCGACTGATTTAACCCACTCGACTATTTATTGGGTGTGGTAACACTGGCTGGTAGGATTACGGACGAAAAACTGATTAAAAAGTATAAAATATACCCTGAATGTTTGTTTGAAAATGTAATTGCGAGGGATTTTATTTTTTGATTAATTTTGCCAATGTTGTCTATAAAGTGACTATAAAAGTAATCATAAATGGAAATAATTACGAAAGTATGACGTTTATCAAGTTATCATTTTCACCGGAAAATCGATTATTTCATAATTTTTCCAAACTTAGTTGACCTTAGAGACCGATTGGTAATTTCGACGAAGTTACTCAAGTCAGGTTGGCCGAGTGGTCTAAGGCGCCAGATTTAAGCTCTGGTTCCCGAGAGGGAGCGTGGGTTCGAACCCCACACCTGACAATATTTAAAATCAATTTTGTAAGTTTTCTTGGACAACCATTTGAATTTATAACCATTTTAATATATGTTTTGATACATTATTTGCATATTTATTTTATTGTAATAACACATATGTTTGCAGTTTTTATTGGTTTTCATAGTTGCTATAAGTAAAGTGAAACTGTTCATAAAAAATAAATAAAAAAAAGAATTTCATGAATTTATCAATATAATTATTTATGAGTTAAAATGCGCCATCTGTTGGACATTACGTGCATCTCACAATGTACGAGTTAGTAGTTAATGATTCATCTCAATTAAAGTACCGAGTTATGTTCGATTGGGTACAATATTTCACAACGCGCATATTTCGTCAGAGAGCAGGCAGAAATGAAACTAGAAAAGCTATCTAAAGTATCATGAAGTGTTTCCTTCGAATTTCGCTCAAGTGCTCACACATTAAACGGACTATTTTTCAAAAATATACTTTATGATAAAAGAGACCACGTGAACAGAATCATAATGTACCGAGTACCGAGTTCACTGATGGTCTCCCGGTTTTCACCCTTATGGCCTAAGAATTAAGGTTGAAAAGTCCGTCCGTGGCTATTGTCAGTGCAACGTGTCTAATTTGGCAATTACTGAGGCATAGTAATATCTTTAGGTACTATTATACATGCCAAAGTTTGAATGGATGAATGTTTGTTACCGGTTTATACAGAATATTACACATCGCTTGACCTATGTAGACATTTTGTTTTTTGTAGGGTGGAAAGTCATCAAATGACTCATCCCGCATGACTTCGTCTGCCTATAACCACCCATGTTCCTTCTTAGCCTTCGTGTCCGAGGCCGAGGTAAGTATCTTTCGAGCAGCAAGCAACCTCGACAGGCGTCGGCCATTGCGGGTCTCTGCAATGTTGCTAACGTCTCTTTGAGGCGCGCATGGAACACGAACGCGCGCCTATCATCATTATAGGACCGACGGACGGTGCGCTAATGCCTTATAACATAAACAAAAAGCCTTAAAATTACCTTCAAAAGCTCCCTGAAGTAAGGACTGCATGCTGACAGTACAACTCTATGTGCCTTCAAACTCTTGCCATCGCAGGCAAGTGTGACATCGACGAAATCCTCGTCATCCCGAAGGTTCTCGAAGGCGCTGGTAATGCTGCTCTGGTAGTTGTTCCAACGCAGGCAGAAATGCTGTGTGTCCACCATTTTGACGGCTATGGAGTCATGTGTGATGTGATCTGGAAATTAAGGAGTGGTTAGTGCTGTATATAGATGTTTTTAGCATATTTGTCTAAAGTCCAGAGTTGCGGAATTTGTTCGAAAGGGTCATCGCGACCGGGGGCTTCAAAGCGCATTAGGAATAACATGTGTGGGTGTTAATCAATAATAGTCTAACACTCCTTCTGCTCTGCCCAGAGCAAGAGGAGTCATTTGGTGATTTCCCATCATTAAAAAATACATACACGCCAAACACATAACCCTCCATTTGGGCTTCGCCGCAGTCGGGTAAAAAGGAAGAGGGCCTTCTTAGTATAGTTTACGACGAAGCTTCGAAAAGGTTTACTAAAGTGTGACTGTAGAACTGACTGTTTTTTTCTTCTTTTACAATTAAGTTTGGCTTATTAACAGTTATTAGATACGGCAGAACCTATAAAAACACTAAGTGGGGATTCGATCACAGCGGCCAATCATAGCGGAGATTAGCAATCGGCGCGGGAGATATTATAGTGCACAAGTGTGTGCGCAGGGACAGATGCACTCTTTCCGAGGCACTGGGTTTTCATATCGTCAAACTTCGGGTTACGATTGAGAAATTTCCAATGGAAAAACCCAATAGCACTTATACACGACCCAGGAATTGAACTCAGGACCCCACGCTCAACCGTCGCGCTTACCACCACGTGACTAACGGGGCGGTCATACTTACCTATATTGTAACCTAGGTAAGAAGATCTCATGACTATTTTATAGACACAAACATGAGAAAAACTTATAAATAATAAGTTGAGATTACAAAAAATAGGTCGCATGAGATAAAACCTACAGTCTCGTATACTTAGTGTCAGTCATAATGTTATTGTTTAATATCTGCCCTATATTTTTGAAATAATTGCAATTACCCTATTGTGGTGATAAATGGTGAGTTATGTGTTCCAGTTTAAAAGTAGTTGATGTCTTTGAAAAAACAATCCTATCTTCTCTATACATTTATTATAATGTGATTGTAATGCCATTACCGCATTAATCGTGAGAAAACCGACATGACGTCTTAGAACCAAACAATTCGAAGGCATGTGACGTCTACCAACCCGCACTTGGCCCGCGTGGTAGATTATAGCCCATCCCTCTCCTAGAAAGGAGGCCTGAGGCCCTGCAGTAGGAACATTATAGGCTGATGATAAATGCCATTTAATAATTGGCTTTAGTACTTAAAAGTCTTGAAACTGTATGTGTAATAAACATATATATTTCTAGATATTTTCATCCGTTAAGTAATAGTAGGTCCCGTTTACACGATGCAACAAGGATGCTTGCATGCGAAATGCAATAAAATTAACGCAACATGATTTGAATTTCTAGTAATTTAATTTGTTTTTGCTTAATATGTGTTATAAGTTTAATATAAATCATAATAATATGTTAATCAGTTAGTCTGTGCAGTGAACAGATTCACTGAGTTTGATTTAGATTTGCTGGTCTGAAATAATCCACAATTTGACCAATGACCTTTTTTGATTGAAAAGATGCCTAGAAAAATAAAAAAAACATTAACAGCTGTTATTTTTTATGTAACACATCGATTCCTTACAATATTGTACTCACTCGAAATTCAAAGAGTTATTCGGAAAAAATAAGAAAGAACATCGTCTGAAAAGGTTGAATAACAAAAAAGGTTTCGATTCGTGTATTGTCTGACCGCTCCTTTGTCTTCTAAACAAAAGTTTTTTTACCTATGTTTTGGAAGTTTTTTATTTCTTAATTATTTAGGCTTCTTGCCTCGGCCAAAAGTTTTCAACTTCCACAGTATCCCGTAAGGTCAAACAAATAATTGTGAACTAACAGTTTTGTGGCTTCATATTATTTCGCTTTTCCAAATTTCTTTTTTGAATCGAAAAAGCGAGTGAAATGTACTTACTGTTTTTGTTTACTTATTTACGCGAAAACAAAATGTTTTGTAAGCAATGTGATTTTTGCTATTGTTTAACTTTGGTTTTTGACCTAATGGAATTTCTACATAATAACAAAAATTTGAGCCAGGAGTTGTTGAATGTTTTTCTAAAGAAAAAGTTTTTTGTAAAGATTTTTTTCTTTATTATGTAACCTAATCCTTTTTCCTTTTACTTATTCATCATGTGTTTTGTAACTGAGCAACTGCCAGTAAGACAATGGAGCTTTTACACTTATATTCTACTCATATATGGTTAATATGTTACAAACTATACATGTTGAATACTTCCCTCTCCACGCCATCGAGGCAGAAAAAGCAAAACTAAAACCTTTTTTGTGTCCCACAGGCGTCCTTTGATCATAGTCTCGTAACTATAAAGGCCTCATTTAGTTTTTTTGACCTTATCATGTTCCTAAGACCCTGCTCTAGTGACCGGGAACTACTTACGTGAAGTTTTTTTTGTGTCTTTACAGGCACACTTGTAAAATGTATCTGTGTGTTTTTAGGAGAAAATATTTTACTACATAACGTGTTTTTTCTGACTTTCAAAACGGTAAAGAAAAACTTAGAAAGGAAATGCATGTCTTAGCACACTGTGCCCACGAGGGGCATATTCCCTCTTATAGAGAGGAGGCCTGTGTCCTAGCGGTGGGAACATTATAGGTTGATTTTGCTTACGCGTGCTTTCCGAGTTATAAAGAGTTCTTGCTATGTCATGGATGGTAACCTAACCACTGTTTGGACTTGGCAAGCGCTGCTATCTTTAAAGATCTACCCGTGAAGGTGTTGTTTAGCCCCCAGCCCTAAAAATCACCAAATTAATCGTCAACACACAAAAAGTTACATAAAAGATTGCATTTACGTAGATAGTACCTTGCAACAAACATCATTCGTCACGATATGATGAATTATATATTTATGCCTTATCAGCTGATAACGGCTTAGAAAACTATGATTAGTAGTTATTAGGTGCATTATCTCCACGGACGAATGCACGGGGTGCGTGCATGTTGATAACGTTTATATTTGGATATCTTCACGGTTTTTAGAAGGTAGATTAGCGGATATTAGATAAGTTTAAATTATAATGACTGTGGTTTTGGAGGTTGGAAAATCATCAAATAACTCCTCCCGCTCTGGGCGGAGCGCAAAGGGAGTGTCTGACTTCTACTGACAGAAAACCACCCTTGTACGTCCCCTTTACGTTAGCCCTTTGTGCCCGGGGCCGCGGTATCTCTTGCCCGCAGCCCTGGCAGGCGTCGGCCCTTGTGGGTCCCTGCAATGTTGCTAACATCTGCTGCCACTAAGTCTGATCTGATTTGAATATTGGCATAAAATGACTAAAATAAATCGAATGCCCACTATTTGTTTACATGGTTTGGTTGTTCAAATAATGTAAACTACTGAAAATCACTTACTTGTCTGTGTATCTAAGCATTGCTGGGTTTCGATTTAGTAAGTTTGGAAGTAAATTTAATGAGCTTGGATTTGAGACATTTCTTGTGACTTAAATAAAAATGCACTGTATGGCGGTAAAACATAATATGTTGTCGCAGTATTGTCATTTTTATTTTGGTAGACAATCAAAAATAATGCGAAATCAGCCTAGATGTTCCTCATATTATCAGGCTTGTTTTCAGTGATTATTTAGTTACTAGTCGACGTCACGCGGTTTCACCCGCGTAGTTCCCGCTCCCGTGGGAATACAGGGATAAAAAGTAAAGAATTTTTCAAATCGGTCCAGTAGTTTCAG